>OY744524.1:14478421-14713421 GCA_963556195.1 Sepiola atlantica | reverse complement strand
CTGTAGTTTATAAATTCATGTGTCAGTGTGGAGCTGACTACGTTGGCAAGACATCCCAAAGATTAGAATTTAGAATATCCCAACACATACCACGTGATATTCGCCTACACAAGGTTTCGAGATCATCCGGGAACTTCCAGGCACAGGAATCAGCCATCGGTAATCACCTCGTTAGTACAAATAGTTGTTCTGACAGGTATTCCGATAGGTGGTTTTCTGTTTTACACAGTGCCAGGTCGAACTACCATCTCAATATTCTTGAGGCGTTAGTCATTAACAACTATCGACCTAGCCAGTGTAGACAAAAGATTTTGAAACATCAGTTGGAGATCTTTAATGATTCAAAGCCACCATAACGTTGAGAGATTTAATTTTTTTTTTTTTTTTTTTTCCTCTTCTCATTCGTTTCCTCCAACTGAAATAAGTTTTATTTTATTTTTTTCTCCCCCCTTCATTTCTCATTCGACTTTTAGTTTTTAATTTACCATTCTGACGTTTCCTCTCAGAGGGTCAGACGACAAGGCCTTAAGGTAATTTTAACAATTTTCCTTTTTTTTTTTTTTTCCCACTCGTCTTTTTCATTGATTTTAATAATGCTTCCTCTAAAATATATATATATATATATATATATATATATATATATACAATAATATTTTTATAAATAAATATTAATTATTTAAATACCTAGAGACATCGATGTTTCATGCTAACGCAATCTTCAGTCTAGGAACTAATTCTCAACGGTCGGTAGGCGCGAACCCCGATCACAAATCGCCACTGATTCGTAGTCGGGGATCTTATCCATCGGCCATAGCCAATTAGTTAGTAAAATATGGAGGAACTTTAACTGTAAATAGCGAAATCGGCGGCTATTTACCAGGCAGTTAAAGTGATCTACGAAACGGCGTTCGGATCGTGCATATAGCTATTTGTACTGCTTGTTATTAAAGCTACTCGAGAGTGCCCAGCCTTTGTGGGAGGGGGCTGATATGTTGTTGTTTTTTGTTTAAAATGACTCAAAGCTTCTTTAGACTATATATATATATATATATATATATATATATATATATATATATATATATATATAGTCTAAAGAAGCTTTGAGTCATTTTAAACAAACAAAAACAACAACAAAAGTAAAATGCAGTTTAAATTCCCAGAGAAACTAACTAAATCCAAGATATTGCAGACTTAACATTCGTTGGAAAATTAATAAATTAAAAAAATAATAAGTAAATAAAAAATAAAAGGGGGGTAAGTATCTAAGAGTGAAACAAAAACAGGAGACCTTAAGCGTCTAATATTAACACGGGGATCATCAGCTGTTATATATATATATATATATATATATATATATATATATATATATATATATATATATATATATATATATATATATATATATTACATGTATTGTATTAGTTTCTGTAGATATAAATCCGTTGAGACTAAAGTGTTTATAAAAAGTGCTCAATAACAAGTAGAGCTGTTCTTAAGTATAACTTTTTATTTATACAAACATTATTGGTTACATATGTGCATACATGTTTCGGTTTAACCTCTTCAGACCAAAGACGTCTTTGGTCTGAAGAGGTTCACTCTCTGCGAAGAGTAGAACCGAAACATGTGTGCACATATGTAACCAATATTGTTTGTATAAATAAAAATGTATACTATATATATATAGTTGAATCAAATGATAGTAGTGATAGTAATATAAATAACACCTCTAGCAATAATAATAACAATATCAATCACATACCAGCTAACACGGATAATAAAATCTGTCAAGATAACAATAATAGCAATGAAATGAATAAGTTCATACACATTGGTTTTACATTATTTTGGAAACTGAAATCTTTAAAAAAAAATTATTTATGTGAAATTGGTCATAATAAAAAATCAATGGCATACAGACCGAAAGATAGATTTTGTCGACTATGCCTACAATAATTACTAGCTATTATGAACTACAAATGTAACTTTTTAAATAAAAAATAGGAAATACTCTCAAACTGCATGCATAATAAATTATTAAAATATGACTAATATAAAGTATAGTGATTCTTGAATTCTGAGATTTATGAAAACACTAAGTACTTATAATATAAATAAAAATGTAAACTTCAATTCAACTGTTATTAGCTACATAGCTAGTAGTTACTATTTTAATGAACTAGAATAAACAAACATGCCTACTTTTCAAGTTTATATATCATCCCGATATGATGGCTAACAATTAATAATATGCATAACATAGGTGAATGAGGGACTGTACCTGTACGCCAGGGAGAACAGATGGAGACTGATGGGCTGCTGAAATCAGTTTGTACTCGTCGAGCAAGTTACTTGGTTGCACAGAAATCGCTCACTTACAGTTTTATGTCCTCTAACCACTAACTCACCATATTAACTTTACCAAATGTATTCTGCAAACATATTCTCTCTGAAGATTATACTTTTCTAAATGACGTGATAGTTTGAAAATATTGTTATAATACCCACAAAATTTTCAAAAATATTTCCGTACATGTATAAGACAATTAGGTTCGAAAAAAAACTTCGAACAAAAAGGAAAACAAAGAATTTGATAAAAGAAAAAAATAAAGTGGAAAAGGTGGAAAACAACTATAACATTAAAGTCTCTTAAACTTCAGATCTACATACATTATCCTTACGGTAACAATACATATTTCCCTAAAGCTAATATTCTTGTAATATTGTCGGGAACGAATCTTCACCTACAGAACATTTAATATATTTTTGTACTATAGTTTTCAGGTGATGGCGAATTAGGTGGAATTTTCGCGACTTTTTATATTTGAATAAAAGTTAGTATTTTTGCTTCGGGCAAAATTCAGGAAGTAAAATGATGGATTTTGCAAAGTTGGCGGACTAAGAATGTAATCTAACACCAGAAAGAGAGAAAGAAATGAGAGCGAGATAAAAGAGAGAGGGGAATAGAAATGGGAAAGACAAAATAAAAGAGGGAGAAAAAGGAGATATAGCGAAAAGAGAGAGATAAAAAAAGAGAAAAACGAAGGAGGGAAAAAGAGAAAAATGAAAATAAAAAGAAAGAAAGAAAGAGATACACAGAAAGAGAGGAAGAAAAAGAGAGAGATGAGGAAAAAGAAAGACAGAAAGTGAAAGAGATACCGAAAGAGACAGAGGGTAAAAGAGAGAAGGAAAGAGAGAAAGAAAGAATGAAAGAAAGAAAGAATGAAAAAGAGTGAAAAGAGAGAGAGAGAGAGAGAGAAAGAAAGAGAAAAAAATACAAAGAGAAACTGAAAGAGAGACAGAGAATGAGAGTGAAAAAGAGAAAAAAAGAGAGATAGAGAAAGCGAGAAAGAGAAAGAGAGATCGGAAGAGAGAGAGTGGAGAGAGAGAGAGAAAGGGCGAAATAGAAGAGAAAAGACAACATTAGAGAGACAAAGAGAGAGAAAGGGAGAATGAAAGATATAGAAAGAAAAAAGAAAGAGAGAGAAAGTGTGAAGGAGAGAGATAGAATAGAGGGAAATATGTCGGCTGTGCGCTCGTATGTATAACAAAGTAACAAATAATAACAACATAACATTATAATTGAATAACTACAGAGTAAACCTCGAGGCCAATCCATGGCTACTGACGAAAACGCCAATTATCCGAAGTTCAATGTAATATACTCATGTAACTTTATCCCAATAAGCTTTGAAGAGATTTTATGCCTACCAGTATATTCGATACTAGCCGTAAAGGTGGAGTGAGCAAACAAGTCAGCAGCAAACGATGTTCGTTAAGATTTAGTTCCTGATATTAAATACTTCCTGTTTTGGGTCGCTTACCATTCTGGTTTGCCAGATTTTGTATCAAGTTTTATGTATTAATTGAATAATTAAATTATTAGGTGAAAGCACAGAATAGTTAACAAAGTCCCCGTCCCCATGTTAAGAATAGGTTTCTAAATAATTCTCTGCAGTTTACGTACCGTGCTGAAATAATAGCGTTGTTATTAAGAAAGCCATTCTTAACATGAGGAGGGAGGCTTTGTATAAATATTCTGTACTTTCGCCTAACAATTTAATAAATAAATTCATTAATTTGGAAAACTGAAACACTCGCCACAAGTTATATTACGGATGAAGTTTAATATCAGGAACTAAATCTGACTGAACACCGTTTGCTGCTGACTTTGAGTCCGGTACTATTCTGGTTTGCCGTCAAGTGTCACAATGTATGTTTGTAAAATGTTCAATAATCTAGCATCTTCAAAAGGGATTGAGTAACATTTAGTATTTTTGTCAGATCTGCAATATCCTATAATTTTAAAATTTAGAGGGAAAGAGAAGAAAAAGAAAGAAAAGAGAGAAAGAGTGAGAGAGAAAGAAACATGGGGACAGAGTGAGTAAAGCGTTTGGTATTGCCAGAAGTTAACAGATGTATAATCTGCAGGTAGTTGACCTTTAGATTTGACCCTAACGCCGTAACATAATCAAGGGAGGTGCGAGAGCGCTCTATCCCTTAATAGACTCACGAATGGCCTATGCTGGAAATCTCATTTCTTTGATCAATCATAACTCAAAACCCAATAAACCAAATTAGTTAAAACTTTGCACAAAACTTTTATTTGATAGGTTCTATAAGTGTGTAGAATTTCAGCATCATTAGTCAAGGCAACCCAGAGATCCAGAAAGTTCAATCATGAAATCATGTTATCTGTGTGTACGTACGAACGTACGTATGTGCCACCCTGTATCTCATTAACTATTTGATGGATTCCGCTGATTTTGGGTAGAGATAGAGGTTCTAGGGTCTAGTTGATGGCATTTTAATTTCAGTTTACCATATACCTTAGTTTTCCAGAAAATTCCAAAAAACCTTATGAGAAGGCATTGTATTGAGGCATAGCCTTTACAAAAGTAGTGACATTCCATGATAAATGCCAGTATACTGAAATCATATGCCCTTCATAAGGTTAAGATGAAAATTCATATACACTAAATGTACAAATGCAAGGAAATTCCCAAATGTTTACACTTTTATTGTCATTAAGGGTATGACTACATATCAACCAAACCATTTCATTATCACATCACTACAGTATAAATCTCTATGCATGAGTGGATGAAGTGTGTGAGGTGCGCTGAATAAAAATTCCTACCAGTAAAATACATAGCCCTGTTGTGCTCGCATACCCTTAATGACAATAAAAGTGTAAACATTTGGGAATTTCCTTGCTTTTGTACATTTAGTGTATATGAATTTTCATGTTAACCCTATTAAGGGCATATGATTTCAGTATACTGGCATTTTTCATGGAATAGTTATAATGAGTTACAATTTTAAATCAACACATTTTTAAATTCTTAACCTATAATTTTATTTATTACATTTTTTATCATTCTAAATAATCGTAACTACAGTCAAATAGTCTTTAACCTTATTCTGTACAATTCAATACACTAAATAGGACACATTCCACAGCATTACGTGCATTATAAGCAAAATCATAACACCAATAGAGATGCGTCTAGATATCAAATTGAATGAAATAATCTGATTGACAAATAAAATGAAGATATAGTGTTCGAAAGTTAATTCCACTCGTTAAGGCGACGAAGCGGATAGTGGCGTATAAAAAAAAGGTAACGGTAAAGGTCGCATAGCCTGGACGCGCACTAGTGTCGTTGACGACATCGCACACTGCCCATGGCCGTAGCGGCGGTGATTTGTTAAGAATCACCGTGTCTAAGGCACAGCATATGGAAGGCGGAGCCCATCCCTCTCCTTCCGCTGCCTTGAACCTTCCCTGAGTTTTAGTCAGGTACCCATTTACTGCTGGGTGGACAGAGAGAGTTTTCAGACCCGAAAATTCGCATACCGTGAGTGGGATTGAACCCAGGTCGTCCAGCCCAAAGACAAGTGCTATAACCACTCGTCCATAGGACCTCCCTGCCGTAATTGCTTTGTAAGTAGCAGCACATCCGAACTGCAATCAATCAGGATTAAGAAATGTTTTGTCAAAATTTGAAGCTTAAGCCTTTCGTGCGTTTCATAATTCTGCGAATAGATTTAAAATTTGAGAATCTGGGCGAACAGAAAAAGTTATAAAAATATAACGGCGCTTGTGTCAATAGGGTATTAACTGCAAGGGAAGTAACTACGTAAAACTAAAAAAAAATAAGCATAAATTGAATAGACAACTTGGGACGCTACAACGTACATAACTTATTAGACGAATGAATACTTGGAAAATGTCTTGGTCGAATTTAGCCTTTAATAATCAAAAACATACGGTTGAACAGATCTTTATAATAAATACGTTATTTTTAAACGTAGCCTTATTAAAATTAAATAAATTGTTTTTAATTATCATTTTTTACATAAAAATGATAAATTTGAAACCTTTGAAAGTAATTAACATCGGTAATTATGTTTTTAATCATAAAAGATAAATATACGTTTAAAAATAAGTAACATTGAAATTTATCTTTTACTTATAATTTTTATGTAAAAATAAGTTTGCAACTTTTAAAAATGATAAGTTTAACATCGAAAATTATGTTATTAAAGATAAAAAAAATACGTTTAAAAATAACATATTTATTATACAAAATATGTTCAATTTTTTTTCTTTTTCTTTTCATTGTCTTTTATTTGCTAGGGACGGGGCATTCTTCCAAATGACATACGATCATCCGCTATTTACAGACTCCAACCGAGAGCTCTTTTCAGGATTCTGGCTGTTCCTTTGAGTGCAGTTGTTTGGATTTCTCTTGCACTTGGTTCATCAAGTATACTTGCCAAATACTTTTTCAAGTTCTTCATGAGTCCAGTGGCTCTTATAAAAACTGGAATTATGGAGATCTCTTTGAGGTTCCAGTTTCTTTTCATATCATACATTAGACCTTGATATTTTGTTATTTTCTCCCTTTCAACTCTATTATGAACTAAGTTCGACAAGGCATTAACTAAGTATTCTTTTATTCATTCGTTTAATAAGGTGCGTACGTTTTCAGCGTCGAAAATTCTCTCTTCAATTAATGCTTATTGGTTTAGTCTAACGTAGTTACCTTCCTTGCAATGGAGACCCTATCGACACAAGCGCCAATATAACCACATTACAAACATTATATATATATATATATATATATATATATATATATATATATATATATATATATATATATATATATATATATTAGTACTTCATGTATCCACATAAAATATTATAAGGAGATATAATTTTGTATGTGTCAGTTTTCAGTATTTACTTCAACAGTGCTCGATACGTAAGTAGAGCGAGGTAGTAAGCAATGAAAATATATATGGCAATCAAGCTACACAGAGGCTCCCGTGTTTCATCCCCGGGGGGAATCGTCAGGCTAAATGCATTTAGCCTGACGATTCCCCCCAGGGATGAAACACGGGAGCCTCTGTGTAGCTTGATTGCCATATATATTTTCATTGCTTACTATATATATATATATATATATATATATATATATATATATATATATATATATATATATATATATATATATATATATATATGAGTGAACCTATGAGTAGAGCAGTTTGCTTAAGGAAATGATGTTTTTTACTTTAAAAGAATTGAGTTCTCTCAGTTACCATTATCGTAAAATTGCAAATGAATACATTTATTTTAATACTATATCATTGCTTATTCTTTAGCTCAGGTGGTAAGACATACGACATCAGTGGTTACAGTTCGGAGTTGCCTGGCATCCTGGTTTCGAACTTCAGGGTTGATGCTATCGCTATACTAAGTTGTTAAACGATGACAAAGAAACCTATGTGGATGATTATATATATATAAATCAAACCCACATAACATTTAAGCTGAAAAATCAAACTTTGTTTCTGACTAGCCAATTTTATTTGTCGTTGTACTGTGTAATTTTCTATATGATAACGTACATGGTTACAATGTCTGTTAAAAATGCTTCTCAGCGGAATATTGATAATATTGACATATTTCTAAATAAACACCTAAATACAGAAACAAACTTACATCATAAGAACAACGCATTTAATCATTTTCCTATCTAATTTTGTTATGAGATTAAAAAATTACATTTTTTCTAAAATATAGATATTAGCATATTTCTTTCCTAAATGTACGTGCTTCGTGTACTTCGGAGTAATATTTTTTCATTTGTATGATCTCTTTACAGTGCTGTTTTAGTCTTATGCTGTAAGCAGCCTAGAATGCAAGTTGCGTCGCTGCTGTTTAGCCTTTAAAACTTGAATATCTGTCTTCGTACACGTAACACAAAAACAGAAAACGGTATTTCTTGGAAGATATATAACATTTATAAAATACCCAACTTAAATCATTTTTAAAACATTTCGTTTTCATAATTTTCGTTTACATTTTCTTCTTTTTAACATTTCATCATCAAACTACAAGACACAAGTTAACGTCATTATTATTATCATCATTATTATTATTATTATCATTATTATTATTATTATTATTTTTATTATTATTATTTTTATTATTATTATTATCATTATTATTTTTTATTATTATTATTATTATTTTATTATTATTATTATTATTATTAATATAATTACTATCATCATTATTATTTTTTATTATTATTATTATTATTACTTTTATTATTATTATTATTGTTGTTGTGAATGTTTCTTTAATATTGATAGGATATTTAATTCAATAAAAAATACAGAAACGTTATTTAAAATAAAATTTTAGGACTTTTAAATTAAAGACATGGGATACGATTACGAATAAGCAATCTAAAGTTACTTCCCTTTTTATATGATGTTTAAAATTACTATTAATTGGCTCGCAACATTAACGCATCTCTGTATTACAGTTTTGGTTTACGTGTGAGTAAGTTTCTTGCTTTTACTTAACTATCAAATATATACCTAATATTTTTCTTTCATTATTTACTATTTGATGAATACTTTCTGACATCAACCCATTAATAAGGTAAAAGTACAACACATTTCTCAAATTCCGATTTAAAATAAACTTTCAGCATCACGTGTTCCTTGTGCTGGATTACGGTTGGGGGTCAAAGATGACCTGACAACCTGTTTTCTCCAACCTTCCTGATGTTCTTCTGCTAGACTTCTTCTTCCTCGCTGTATAGTTCATTGTGTTGCATAGCCGTCCCGAATGGGCCGTGGCAGTTCTCGCTTTGTATATCTGTCCTGGAATGGGCCGTGGCAGTTCTCGCTTAAACAACTGGTCATTTTTAACACCAAAAAGGCATATGTTGCATGCCTTTAATTTCTCGTACGTTTACTTCTTCGTCGCGGAGGGGCACCGTCTCGATGTCGTCTAGTGGTTGAATTCTTTCTTCGTTTCTGTACTGCCGTGAACATCGCCGTCCGCTGTGTCTGAAACAATCCCTTTATAACACAAAACTCACGATGCAACAATCTTTCACTTTGATTTGTTTATTTCAGGCGTTAGATTTGTGACGTCACGGGCTTTTCTGTCGGCCACGGAGATGCTTCACCAACGTTAAGGGAGAGACCAAATTACTACTCCATCGTAGTTAATTCCTAGCTTAAGTCCTTAGCCATTCGAGGAGGGGGGGAGAAGGAATCTCATGCCTGTATTCTCTTAGGGAAATAAATTCCCATTTCTCATTTCGGACTACATAGAGAAACACGTCTGTTCGGCCCGCTTCAAAAACCCAGACTGGCAAAACTCTGTTTCCCACACAAAAACCCGTGACATCACAGAACCCCTATGCACAGGTGCACCTTGACCCTTGATCTGAGGTATCGTCAACGTGGTGGCCCCGTCAACGTCTGTGAGCTCCAACTGTGAAAACCAGTTTATTTTTCACTCGACTGTACGGGTCCACCCGCACTAAATCGCGCAAGCAAAACCAAACGATCTCCCCACACATGCGTCTACTTCAAGATGCGTCCGGCCCCACAGGGCCATGATTCAACATTTGCAGGATGTCTTTGCGAGACCTGATGATCGTGTGACATTGCCGTGCCAGTTCATTTTCATCTTCTTCACGGTGGTCAGTGGATCTTTTTTTCTTAGTCTGTTCTTCACTTCCTCATTTGCAATGTGTCTTTGTATAAACATTACTATATTTTTAGTTATCATTTTGTCAGCCCCGCCCTCTCTCCGGAAATATCTATGCACCGGGAAACGCCGGGTACGTACAGCTAGGATATATATATATTCCAATATTTCACAAACACCCCACTATTCTGAAATCCATCGTTAACAGATGTTTCTACATTTTGCTTCTGCCTACCCTAGTTCTAAACTCTATCAACTACTCAAGCTGTTTACAAAACCCCGGTCTTGAGTATGCCCGAAAACTACATCCGGTGATAAGAGCCCGGATTTGTGAGCGTTAAGGGACTTAGAGTCACCATTTGGTTGTCATTACTGACCAAGAAGAGTGGTAGTACCTGTAAAGGTCATATCTATGGGTTCTCATGAATCTGTCGTTTGCAGTCCATTTATTTGCCGAATATACGCCTACAAAACAAAATAATCTATAAATATTTGCAGGTATTAAGAAATTAAAAGAACACTTTTTACCGAAATGACTGAATGCGGCATTTAATAATCCGAAAATAATTGATATATAATAAAACAGCTTCTATTTCTTTACGTTAGCCCCAAACAACGTCGGGGTCCGTAATAATTAATTTGTGTCTCCACTTGGCACGATCATAGGCTTGAAATTTAGGGAGATCATTGCGCAGGGCGACTGCCCATCTTATTATCGGCCATCTTCTCGGCCGCTTCTCGGCGACTTCAAATTTAAAAGCGAGTCGTCGGCTTTCAGCACATATACGAACCATCTGAGCCGCCATTCCCTCATCTTGCCCTCGATCGACGCGATTTCGTAGCTCCTTCGGATATTGTCATTATAGGCGTAGTCGAGCAGTGCAATTGCTGAGATCTACAGGAGAATTTTAGGTTCCATTACGGAAAATCTTCGCTCTGCCTTCTTCTTTGTTGGCAAGCACTCAGAGCTATACAAAGCAACAGGTCTCTCAATATTTGACTTTTTACGGTCGCTGATCTTGCGGTCACAGAGAACATATGTGGTGGTGCGCCATTTGAGCCACGTCGTATTGATACGTGCAGCTACTTCGCCGAGGATGTTACCGTCATCGCTGAGCGTCGAGCCGAGATACTTGAAGGCCTGCGTATGTGAGAGATCCTGTCTGTCGACTTCGATGGTTCCGTGTTCGTCTTCATTGGTGATCATATACTCTGTCTTCTTGATGTTTAGCCGAAAACCAAACTGTGCCAGTCTGTTTTTACAGAAGTAAACTTTTTTTTCTTTTTTGTTAACATAGTTCACCCCAAACAAGGCAGGCCGCCACTGTAGACGTAAGGGGCTACTGAGAAAAAAGAAAAGGGGAGAAGGTTGGGGGTCAACCTAATTTAGGATCTGCGCAGCGAGATGTCTGTTTACATTAGTTTTAAATTTTTGCATGTCTGTACTGTCGGGGGAAACAGGGGGAAGGGAGGGAGTTCCAGAGGCCAGCAGCACGAGGAAAGAAGCTAATTGAGTAGAAAGCTCTCCGGCATCTGGGGACCTCCACAGTGAATAGATGGGATTTAGTTGATTGTCGAGTTGGTCTAGTGAACTTACGTCGAGGGAGCACCAGAGTAGCCAATTCATCGGAGCATAATCAATTGAAGTATTTGTAAAACAAGCACAAGGATGCTACATTGCGGCGATGGGATAGGGACTGGAGCTTGGTTGACAGTGAGGGACCTATTAGGTTGGCGATTTTTGGGGACCTTGTTAAGGAAGGGGGTAAAGTAGATGATGCACCAGCCCAGATGTGGCAACAATACTCCATGTATGGGCGGATGGTGGCTTTGTAGAGATATAGGATAATGTCAGGTGTGAGGAGTTTACTAGCACGGTAGAGGGAGCCAACCTTCTTTGCGGCAACCTTGGCAATGTCTTCAATGTATTTGTTCCAATTCGCGGGTTGGATTTACTCTCAGTGGCAGGCAGGACATATTTTTACTAATGAGTCACCACTTGTGAAGGGCCAAAGAAATAAGGGTTAATGAGTTTGTCAGGTGGGCAGTGAGATAACACCGTGATGATTGGTAACGAAGGTTGAAACTTGGTAGAATTTGATTATGTAAGAAGACGGATCAACAAGAATCTGTTTACATTAGACTTGAAAACGACTATGTTGTAATAAGCTGGGAAGCAGCTCCGTGGTATTGCGTTCGACAGGCGGGTTGTTCTAGGAAATAAACTTTGCTCGTGGAAGTTTCGTCTAGTTGTAGGTACAGAGATAGAGAAAGGGAACTTCTTGACAGTGGTTGTAGCTTAACGGGTTTTTGTTGTGAATTTTTTACAGGGGGGACCATAGGTTGGGGCTCAGTCGAGCACCTACCATGAAAATAACGATAGAGCAGAAAAAACACTAGAAACATTTTTTCTTTGATAAAGTGGTTGTAGGACAGAGAAGATGACACCCTCACTAGATTTCGAAGTTTGTTTTGTACTTTGTAAAGGCAGAAAAGATTACTCTGAGCCGCCCATCCCCAGATGTGGCAACAGTACTCCATCTTCGGACGTACTTAAATCTTATACAGATACAGGATTGCGTCAGGCGTGAGATACTTTTTGGAGTGGTAGAATGATCAAAAACATTTTTCCAGCGACCTTGACAACGGATTTTCTATTTCAAGTATAAAGTGAAGGTCAGTCCTAGAAGCTTATCAAAGCGGGGGATGTCTCAAAAAGAGAGCCATTCATTTCAATTGGAGCAAAGTGATGATCCGAGCCTTGGTGGTGAAAGGAGAGCAGCTTGGTTTTAGACGTATTAAAAAGTAACTAGACACCTAGGTGCACCTTTTCCTCATTGTGCCACGTGATTCAGGCCAGAAAAGAAAGAATCAGAAAGATATTGATCATTAATGCTCTTTTAAGTGTTGCCATAGATGGTTGTGTCGTCTGCATAAATGTCGCCGATGATCACAGAGTGCGATTTCGGAGATCTTTAATGAAGATCAGGAAGAGGGTTGAGCCAAGAATGGACCATTGCGACGTTGATACTATGTGCTGTCGAGTCTAAAGTACAGGTCAGTCCCAAAAGCTTATCCAAGCAGGGGGGTCTCAAAAACAGAACCATTATTTCAATTGGAGTAAAGTGATGATCTGACTTCTGCCTATACACGACTAGTTTTATAAACCTACCAGAGAGAAAGGAGTTGATGGTTGAGAGGCAATTTTCAGATATTCCATAGCTAGCTAGCTTGTCAAAGCATCCAAGTACAAGAGTGTTATAATAAGTTAGTTGTTTTATGATATACTGACTAACATAAACTATGTGAGTCTCATGGGTCCGTAACTTTGGACAAGACTAAACTTTAGTAAAGAAGAACATCATAATTATAAGAAAACACGTGAAACTTTTAACGGATTTAAATCCGATCCAAAAGTTGGCGACGGTGTTAAGCTTCAGGCTGATAAGATCACGGCGTTGTTATCTAAACTGTTTGGCGTGAGATGTCGTGAGATATTGCGGTCCAATTATCCTGCGATCGATATCAAACCGTACAGATAATCGGTGGAGAATTGTGGACGTTTTTCTTTTCTCCAAGTTCTTTACTGGCAACTACATCCAAATCGCTAATGATGTTTTCATTAACGCTTGTATAGATAAGTTTTTAGTAGAACGAGACAGATGGAAATCACAAGATCTGAGAAGAGTGAAGCATAACAGATACTTTTGAATACAGAAAAGGGCATTATTGATTATAATACAAATTATATATATATATATATATATATATATATATATATATATATATATATATATATATATATAGAGAGAGAGAGAGAGAGAGAGAGAGAGAGAGAGAGATTTTTCACTTATAAAATAGATCATTCAGTGAAGACCGGGGTTGTGCCAATAAAAACAAGCTCGATGATACTCGATTACAGAGTACAGAGCATTTATATGCGATTTTATAAAGGCTTACCAAAGCATTCCTTTCAGGACACCAATGATCACAATTAAAGGTTTTTTTCTTACAAATATTATTTATTCAAATTAAATGTTTTTCCTAGACGTGTTTCACTACCAAGCAGGTACTTGCTTGGCAGATCATCAGGGAAATTAAATGTCTGGAATAAGGGTTTCAACTGCCGAAAATACACAATGTGGCGTTTCAATATATATATATATATATATATATATACATATGTGTGTGTATAAAGAGGGTAGTACAGTATTAGTGCAGTTCCAACGAGAGAAAAGTAAAAGGAGTAAGGCTACCAACATTTGTAAAAAGTTTATTCTACATTTATTTATTATTTTGTTATTTTATCATTTTATAATTTTACAAACATTATTGATAATAATGAAAATAATATACATATATATACATATATATATATATATATATATATAATGTATTTTTATGTAATTATTTTATTCGTGATTGTAGCGTTCGTTGTTATTTTGCTTACTATTATTTCGATTGTCTCACTTCCTAAGTGATTAAGTTGCAGACAATTGTATTATTAGTCGCCCTCAACTTCATAGGACGTATTTTTCCGTTAATATATTTTTTTATCTATTTTATACGTACATAAAAGTAATCCATGGACACGTGTTTCTGGCTTACATCCGTCATCATGGCTAACTTAGACAGAGATCCAACCTTCGATATTGATGTCTATAGTCCAGCGTTCTACCACCGAACCAAGACGCTCCGTCTAGAAATATGTACGATTTTTATCACCTAAACATTTAATGTATTTTTATGTAAATATTTTATTTGTGATTGTAGCGTTCGTTGTTATTTTGCTTACTATTATTTCGATTGTCTCGAATATATATATATATATATATATATATATATATATATATATATATATATATATATATATATGGATTTATATATATGATGTATTTTTTTTTGTTCTTATTGGAAGTTGCAGCGTTCGTTGTTTTGTTTTGTTTTTTCCTTACTACTATTTCGATTCTTTTACTTCCTAAGTGATTAAGATGCAGAAAATTGCATTATTAGTCGCCTTTAACTTTATAGGACGTATTTTTCGTTAATATATATATATATATATATATATATATATATATATATATATATATATATATATATATATATATATATATAAGAGGGTAGTGCAGTAATAGTGCAGTTCCAACGAGAGAAAAGTAAAAGGAGTAAGGCTATCAACATTTGTAAAAAGTTGTTTTCAACATTTATTTATTATTTTGTTACTTTATCATTTTATAATTTTATATAACGCGGTGGTCCGCTATCATCAGATATGTAAATCCATTTAATGGTTGAAAAAAACTTTTTTACAAATGTTGTAGTCTTACTCCTTTACATAAAAAAAAATAAATGATTTTTTCATGTAAATTGCACGATGTGTTGATTTTCAAAACTATTTCACTTAATTACATTTTCATGCGTGCCTCAAAGATGTTGTCAATTTCCTTACTTAAAAAACGCAAATCTGAGCATAACATCGACCGGACTGTACTTATCCTAACGTCTTCTAGAACTTGACGTACTCTTTTGCCTTTATCGTGATTCGAACCCTCTGGGTTAATACCATCAAAATGAGAAAGAAGAAGAAGAAAACTATAAGACAGTCTCGCCTGATAAAGTTGTTCTACAACGAAATCTTGCAAAAAAAATTTTAATAAATGATTTTTTTCATTTACATTGCACGATGTCTTGATTTTCAAAAATATTTCAGTTATATATATATATATATATATATATATATATATATATATATATATATATATATATATATATTTATATATATATATATATATATATATATATATATATATATGAAGATTTCGAATGCAAAAGGCGATAAATCCAATTTCTTCAAATTAATAAAATAAACATTATAAGACGAATATTTCAAATTTTAAATTCGACTTAAAAGCTTATTTAAATTAAACGCAAGAATATTAACCCAACATTACAATAATTTAACGAAATGGTTTGGTGTGTGTTAGCGTGATGAAATGTAAAATTTTTACTAGAGGTAAGTCAACAATTTTTTAGATGGCGTTTATTGCGTTTTGCATGCGAACTCTTCATATATAAATATATATATATATATATACATATATATATATATATGCATATATATATATATGCATATATATATATATATATATATATATATATATATATATATATATATATATATATATATATATATATAAAGTAGTAAACGAGATATGTCGAACAGTTAGACTATGGATATTTTGACTTCCTCCCTTCGCTTAAAAATTCAGGAAATCAAACAACTTTAATTGAATTTTCAGTATTTATTAATTAACGATTACGAAATATAATTAACCCATTACTTCATTAGAAATCTTAGTGTAAATGTATTATTTCGTGTAATTTACGTATGCTAGACAGCACACATTAAATTAATACTTGATAATAAAATAATGTTGTCATTTTTTTTAATTCTTAACACATGAAGATTTATCTTTGAAAATTAATTTGTCTGATTTAATATTCATTTTTTAAATAAGTTCATTCTTTCCGGTGTACATCGTATGAAAAGACTAGTATCAATTATACTGCCATTTAATATCTCTTGGTTTGTAAACACAAGAAGAAGAAGACAAATCCCTATTCTTAGGCAGTTTTATTATTTATGTGAATATTTCATTATCATTAGTGTTTGCTGTATAATTTGATAAGAGTTGCTCTCACTTCCGAAAAAAATAAATATTTCTTGATTTATTTTTTAACTTTAAAGTTAAAAAATAAATCAAGAAATATTTATTTCAAACATAAAAACTAAATCAAACATAAAAGATTACGAATTCAGTAAACCAACACAAAATCAATAATTCAAAATAATTAATTGATGGACCATTTATTGAAATAAATTAAAATGTGTATTTTTTTGTTTTGTTTAATTTACAATATAGTAAACATTTGTAATAAATAAATAACAGTCATGTTTTTTTTGGGGGGGGGGATTTTTTATGAAACTTTTTAATTATTCTAAAATTGTATTTTTTATCCCGAAATAAAATTCTAATTTATTTATTTTAAGACTTGAAATTCGAACTTTAATGCAATGTCTTAATCATTGGACGTCATGTTGTAATTTCCTATTATTTTCTTTCGCGCTTGATGTCTATAAAAAAGGAACAAGTTAACAATGATTTCCAAGTGAATGAATAATCCTTAGGAGGGTAGCCGTGTTATTGGCAGGGGAATAAAGTCACAATAGCAGGAACAAGTTAACAATGATTTCCAAGTGAATGAATAATCCTATGGCGGTGAGTCAATTCGCTATGATTTACTTGCTAAGATGATAAATGAATGCATCCGCGTTAAACCACGGCCCACGGTCCTCATTAATAGTTGTTCTTACTCCAACTATCAATGACATCACTAGAAAAACTCGACTTAGTTGACAAGCCCCCTTTACGATAACAGTGGCTATTCACGCCCCGCGTTAGCAATAAACAAACTCCTCCCTAAAGAGGGAAGGTAAAGTCTTAGTGGGTGAGTCTAGGGTTAGGACTAACACCACAGCCTGACAGATAAAATGCCACTGAAATGACCCAGTTTATCTCAGGCTGATTGCCGAAGACGGATCATCGGCTAGTATATACCAGTCAGCAAGTAACTCGGCTACTCGTCTTGGTATTTATTTATTTCCTACCACAGGAAGATGTGGCACAAAGCCAGAAAGTAGGGGAGAAAGGTAGCGCCCCAGAATTGGGGCACTTTCGCCTCTTAACATTTGCTATCGGCATTCCTTGGTCGAGGTGCCTCAGGTAGTTTACAATAAACTAACTCCTTCCTAAAGAACTATCTCCAACTAATACCCCAGCCCAACAGATAAAACGTCACCGAGTTGGCCTCGTCTTTGTAGGACTGATTCTCGAGAACGGGTCCTCGACTGGGATATATCAGTCAGCAAGTAACTCGGCTACTTGTTTTTATAAGTGGATTACAGTGTAATCTACTTAGGGAGTCAGGTAGCTTTCTACTAGCTGACTCACTGATTGGATTACAGTCAAAGTATTATATATTTATCGGACGAGTCCATTGTGTATCTAAATAGGGATGATACTACAACAGTAACATTATCTGGAATTTGTGCTATTTATTTCCCAAAACTGTAACCTGGATCATACACTTGTATCCGAGGATGCAACAACTTGTAAAATAGTTTCTTCACAAATTGACATAAAGCAACAACAAATCACACGTGACCATTTACAAATTGCTACACTCTCGTTAATGCATTTTTCCTTTCAAAGATTATAATAGTGATTGGTGGTTTTATTTTTTTTAATGTAAAGCGATGAAAGCACTTGATTGAAAACAGACTAAACCCAAACTGAAAACGAGGCCGTCATTCAAGGGTTATTCTTAAGGGAGGTGCGTTGACGTGATCCACTTTGATTTTCTCTCATCTGATACAGCGATTATCATTATTGTCAGCAAGTAATACATCGTTTAAACGCTGCTTTGTAAGAGAAACAAATGGAGAAAAAAAATCAAAAGCGAAATGTTTTGGTAAATCGTGTGCTGTTCGATCATGATCATGATAACGGTTCCAAACAAGAAAGATCGATGATCCGATTGGGAAAATGAAATCCCAAACGCTTATTCAAAACATCTATATAAACATCTATTTCACAAGTTACAAAATGAATGAGGTGGTATAGTCCTTAACAGTAACAAATAGATGAACACTCACTGTTTTTGCCAACACGCTTTTTTTCTATCCACCGCATCCATATTTCGAATTCTACAGGTGTTCGGGATAAAACCGTACAGTGCTCATCATGCCATCGTGAAAGGATCCTATGATGCTGATGAGTTTTGGTGGGCATCCAATTACTGGAAGAATCTTGAATAGACCGTCTCTGCTCGCGACATCGAACACCTTGGTCAGGCGAGATACAGAGGCTGGTTTGCTCTCTGCACTTCTCTTGCAGCTGGCGTAGGGAGAAGATCATATCGATGGTTGATCTCTCTGAACGACAGCCGCATTGACATTTCAGGTAAATTCGATCGGCAAGAACGTGCAGTAGTAGTATTATGTGTGTGAATAGCTTGCAAACGAAGCTGAACAGTGAGATACCGCAGTAGTTGTTGCAGTCATTACGGTCCCCTTTGTGTTTGTAGAGTGTGATGATGTTTGCGTTTCTCATGTTCTGAGGCACTGACCCTTCTCTCCAGCACTCTATCAAAAGGTTATGAAGGGGCTCAAGCAGGCTAGATTTTCCACTTTTTAACACCTCTGCTGTTGATAAGTTATTCATATTCTTTTATTTTAGAAGCATTTGAAGTATTCGATAGCGGTAAAATGCAACGGGTAGCTGTTTCTGTTTACTAATTGGTGGGTTTGAGAGCTGGAGACAACGAACAATTAGAAAGCACCGGGATATTGGAAAGGAATGACCTGCATCATGGTTATTCGCGCCAAATTAAAAAGTTTGGAAGTCTTAGCAACAATTCGACCTCCTTGAAGAGCTTGCAGACCATGAAATGTGATCAGGAGAATTGCGGCTGAGATGTGGAAACAGTAACTAGGAGGAAGGGTCATAGCAGCCGTTCTTATTGTCTCGGTTAAACGAAATTAGTCGAATAGTTGCAAAAAAGAAGCGGAACGATCCAGGAAAAATAATGTGTGTTTGTCGAGAGAGATGGGTGTCGGAATCTTTGCTACTCATTTTCCCGACCCGATCTTGGGTCACATCTTACTTGTGAGAGTAAGATAAAAAACTGGCCTTGTGCCTAACTCCTGGAGATGGCTCTGATGGCTCTGAAGTTCAAACCAGAAAGAGGATAATATTTCGTTCTAAATTCCCCATCTGGATGGAATCAGATTTGTTGACGTCCAGGCAGGATAGCTCATTTTTACTAATCTTGGTAAGAACAATTCAGGGGATATGATTAAAATATAACCTTTAAAAAATCATTCACGTAACACTGCCATTACACATTTACTTAAGTCACTGGTGTAAACTGCTCCAAGTCCACGTTTCACGCGTCTTTGGCTATCGTACTGGTTAATTTTTCTGAAGTTCTTTCATAAGGAATTAAACTCACGATATCTATGTATATTTTACTCTAACATATGTCTTCACTAACTAATTATTCCACTCGGCTATATGTCCAGTCGAACTACCAACTAAAACAAACGTCATTTGGAGAAAGCAACGGCTGTAATACAATCATTTCGCTGTCCACAGGACGCAGAGTTTTTATCAGTTTTAAATAGAGATATATTTTTTTAGATTCTACACAATTTTATTACAGCCATATCTTCTGCAATTTTTTACTAGACAACGTAATTGGTTTCTGACGATGTTAAAAAGTTTTAATTGCAAAATAATTCATCAAGTTTTATAGCCATACTTTAATGACAAAGGAATTTACGATATAATCAAAATTATAATTGTAATCGGAAAGCCACAATAGAGAATTCTTACAGTCCGGCCTAAAATGGCTTAATTAGATTGCTATCAAATTAAACTTGAAGCGGCTCACTTGACATATGTGTACTCTCCCGCGACGTGTATTCGTAACGTTATGTAGTCAGTAATATAGGTTGAACAGTATTCGATGTCTTTTCTGTGTTGAGTTGTTGTTCGATTCCATCATCCCGGAACTTCGGTTGTTTCTTTCTGAACCCTGTTTATTCGGGCGTATCCTGGCTGTTTACGTTGGTTGATTAAAGTGACATTTTTAATAGCTATATTTTGCAATTTATACAAGGTTGGGCAAAAAATAAGGGTCCTATTTTTAAAAATTCATAACTTTTTTATTTATTGATTTTTTTTTTTTTTAGAATAAGTAAAGGACCCCTTCCGAAGCAAGCATGAGCCGTATTAGCCCTAAGGAACGTACCCTCATTTAGAAAACATTATTTTTGCTTAAAAAACTCAAAACAGTGTAAAAAACAATACTTTAGTTTTTGTAAGTGTTTTTCGGCTAAAATTTGTTTTGTTTATTTCAAAAAATCTCGGAAGGGTCAGTCTACACACACATAAAGTTTGGTGAGTTTAACTTTTATTTTGTGGATGTTATTCAAATTCAAGTTATTCAAATTTAAAGATAGGACCCTTATTTTGGCCCACCCTGTATATACAACATCTTTCCCGCCCCTCATCTTAAGATTTGTTCGTACCTGAAGATAAATGATTATATTAAAACATTCGAATGATTTCACGATGTATTGTTTTGGAGAGTAAAGACGATGCCAGTAGGTTGTGTGTATCAACAGATAATGAGATTACTAAGGTTGTGCATTTTGTTTTCCAGGGTGGTAATTGAGATAGGGTGAAGTAGATATTTATAATTCAGCTGAATTACTTTTTTCAAGACCTCATTTTACTATTTCGCCATATTTCTTAAAGCCTGAGTTGTATTTCCGTATGTTTTCCTATGATGTACTGTTAGATAGTGAAGGGCCCGGAAGGGGGCGCCCTAACAGGTGGAGGGGGTACAAGTGGAAGTCAGAAATTACATCACTTCCGCTTGAGGCTCATTCTCTCTCCTGAGTTTGACCAGCAACCGAACTAGACGTGCGAAGCAAGGGTCCCTGCTGCAGCAGTGCCGGAGGACGTGAGGCGTAGTGTAGCCCTAAAATGGCCTGGTTAATGCTATGGTAAATCTCTCTCATTCATTCTCTCTCTCTCTCTCTCTCGTACAAACTATTGCCAGTTCTGTCCTTGTCCTGTTTTGAATAAAACTTTTTTAAAACCTAAGTCCGACGTTCGCGTGTTGTCGTTTCAACGGCAGATATACAGCAGCCGACAGCGACGAAATCTAGGTACGCACAGCACGAAAGTAAGCAGTATACAACAGTACCTGCATAGGTTACTTTTGAGTTGTTGGTGGTTTGTTTACCTTGACCGTCCGTATTTATTTTGTCTAGAGATGTTGCATATGATTTTGGAGACAGCGATTTTGATTTTTGAAAAGGTGATTCTGATTTTGGGAGGGATAGAAAAGATTTGAAGGATAGTACAAGATTCTCTATCACCGTGGACAGCGTTGTGAAAAAGTTATTGCTATGGGTCGTTATCCAACTCGCTGGGCAGGTTGCAGAAACGTGACTGACATATGCGCAATGTCTTGACCTCCTGTCATTGACAATTGCATGGGTTTTTTATTCAACATTAATAAAGTTTGGTATTTCAGGAAGGCTTTTTTGGCAAATTGTTCAAATTTTCAATCACCCAATAAATGATTACAATAACAAAATCTCCAAAATCACACATTTATATGTCTGTACAGGCCGCAATCGTCCAGTTATTGTCTTCGTCTGGATTCGATGCTCGATTTCGACACCTGTCGTAGTGTCAATCATGTGTACCAATAGGATTCTTCTTTGAAAGAAAAGCACAACTCAATTTTAAAACAAGTAACGATGTTTTATCTTGAGAGGTTACAATAATATTTCTCCATTGAACGGCAGACCTGCAATCAGACATAGCCCAGTCCCTGCTGGACTGATTGTTGAGAACGAATCCTCGACTGGTATTTCCTCATCCCGAAGTCCTTAATCAACCAAGGTTACTGAACGACAGAACCGGCTGGGGTTGGCGCAAGTATTTAATTCCTTCCCACCGCAGGAATATGTGACACAGGTCGGAAGGTGGGGGAGAGTCAAGCCAGTGCCCCTAAAGAATAGCCTAGGCAGCCTAGTCGGCATTCCTCGATTAGGGCGCCTCAGGTAATAAGCAATAAATATACTCCCCCTCAAAGATGAGATGCAAGGCCTTGGAGCGTGCACTTCCTAGAACTACTCAGGACCTATATTTAAGCTGGACAAATAAAGGGCCACCGAAATGACCCAGTTCCTACCGAACTTATTGTCGAGAACGAATCCTCGACTGGTATTACCCTATCCCGAAGTCCTCAATCAACCGAACTTAAGGAGACTGATCGAGCTAGGGTTGGGCTCAGGTATTTCATTCGTTCCCACCACAGGAATATGTGACACAATGTCGGGAGGTGGGGTGAGACTCATACCAGCGCCTCTAAAGAAGTACCGGTAGTAATGCATCATATGAATTGTAGTCTTAAAGGTCTACATGATTGTCTTAATTACAAGCTGCCTTTTAAATTGCCACATGGTTCCGGGTAACACGAAACTGCATCAAGTGGTTATCCTCCAATCCTCTAATTTAGGGGCTTTGGGGAGTGTGGGGCCATTACTCTCGTGTACATTCCGACTGGAGTGGTTGTTCACGTAAGCAGAGCAGGCATTAGGAATTGCGCAACCTAATTGGAGATTTGTCAGCGAGCCCCTTCTTCTATCTTAAAGATTGGTGTTTCAGGCTTCAGCGCCACAGCCCTTAAATGGTGAAAGGTTTGAAGCTTTATTAGCCACAATGTTCCTATTTACTTACCTCCCCACAAGGGCAGCGTTAGACACAAGGTCGGTTTTTATGTGCGGTAAAATTCAGCTCCCCAAAAAGCGCAACTCTGAATTGGACCAAAACTAAAAGTTACCTCTGTCTAGAAGGACTTCTCGTTCACTGACCGAGGACAGAATAAATCTAGTGCAGCATTAGAACAGATACTACACTTTATTCCTAACCAAATGTACAAATAAAAATTGAAAGCTCATATGGAAGTTTGAATGGTTTATTACAAGTAACAACTAACATGAAAACCTTGAAATACGAGGACGATTCTAATAGTTGCAAGAAATTTCGTTAACACTTGACACTTATTGGTTTATAAAATCGGGGACTTATGTTTTGATGCATGTCCGTCCGTCCGTCCGTCCGTCCGTCAGGATTTTTCTCCGCAACCATCCATTGAATTTCTCTGAAATTTTGCATGAAGTTGTAACTTTGGTCAGGTTAGAAAATGACATTGTCCGATTTTTGAAAAAAAATCTGGTTAGCCCCCCAGGGGGTCAAAATGCCCCGAAATGGCAGAAAATGACAGTTTTTTGCCCCATAACTTTTCATTCATCCATTCCATTTCTCTGAAACTTGGCCAAAATGTGGAGGCAATTGTTCCTAATAGAAAATAAGTATCGCTGACCTTGGAAAAAATCTGGTTCGCGCCCCCAGGGGGTCAAAAGCCCCCAAAATGGCAAAAAATGACTCTTTTCTCCCATAACGTTTGATCCATCCATTCAATTTTTCTTAAACTTGGCCAAAATGTAGAGACAATTGTTCTAGATATAAAATGAGCATCCTTGACCTCAGAAAAATTCTGGTTCGCGCCCCCAGGGGGCGAAAGGGGGGGGGTAAAAAAATGCCCTAAATTGCCCAAATTTATTGCATTTTACACTCGTCACATCGAATCACATACAGAGGGGGACCACGCATGCGCGGCTTGTTAATAAGTTATATCATTCCCACCGGAAGGCGGGTTTCACTTTGAACAAATCTGTTTATCGGCTTAAAGCCGTTCTTTGCTATAAGGGTTTCATTATATAAAATAGCATTAAAACTTTTTATTTACCAAATCCACGTCTACACGAGTTTCGGTCGCAAAGTTAAATCTGAGTGTTGGGCTTCATAAATACAACACAAACAAACGCAAAGAAGTTTCTTCTAATATAAAACAAGCAATTATAAAAACAACCTTTATACACCATTTTCAAGTTTACGTTTACACGTATTATCCTCAATATCTGTCTTGTGTGATTTCTGTAAACTTTCTTTCAGTATTTTTCCAACTTCGTCATATTTTCGCTATATTTTCTATGGATAAACTTTGTCATTCTTTCTTTTGGTAATGTATTCTCTGTTTAAGTGTCTTTGAGTTGTCCCCCTAGGGCTGAGTCATCTCTTTATATGATGTGGGACAGTGGGAGTGAGCTCCCCTTTTAGTTTGTTGTTGTTGCTTAGCAAGATGGCAGTTCATGGGTGTACGGTTGCAGGAAACAAGTGACCTGGATTAACATTGGTAGCAGAGGCTGTCTTCTTTGTGTGATAAGAAGTTAAGGTATCTGTCGTGTTTAACAAAAATTGAAACACATTTAAAAGAAAGATGGCTTCGTTTAGTAAAACCCCACCCATTCTATTGAACCAGGATTCTTATCCAGAATGGAAAAAAGACATTGGCATATGGTTTCTATTCACGGATTTGCTTAAAGAAAAACATGGCCCAGCAGTATTTTTGTCACTACCACAAAATATAAGAGAATGTGTTCGACATTTGGCAACCACGGATATTGGTACTATAAATGGGTTAAATATAATTCTCAACAAATTAGACGAAATTTACTTAGTAGACGAGAACACGATGGCATATATGTCATTTAAGGAATTTTACACCTACAAAAGACAGACCGGGGTTAACATAAATGAATTTTTGGTACGATACGAATTTTTATACCAAATATTAAGGAAATTTGGAATCACTTTGCCATAAGGAGTGCAGGCTTTTTTTGTTCTGAATGCAGCAAATGTGTCAGAAAAAAATGAAAAATTGGCAAGAACCACATGTTCGAGCTTAACATATGCCACAATGAAGGAAACATTGAAGAAAGTGTTTTCAGACATTTCGTCAACGGAAGGTAAAACCGTCTCTGCTGTCAAGGAAGAAGTTGAAACAGTCAATTATAGTAACACAAGTATAAAAAAAAATTATTACCGGGATTACAATACAAATCCAACAGACAGACAAGGTAAGATACTTCGTTGTTTTAGATGTAATTCAATTAAGCATTTTGCCCGAGATTGTACGAGTTTCAATTCTAGAAACAATATCAACACTGTCGTGGATTCAGACCAGGTGAACTTTACTTTGTTTAATGTTGATTCATTTTATCGAACATTGATAAATGACTCTTATTCTAATGTAAAAATGTCCAATTTTGTGAAAGAGACATTGGTATGGCAGTATTGGACTCTGCTTGTTCACGAACTGTTGCTGGAGAACTTTGGTTTAATATATTCTTTGATACATTGAATGACCGAGATAAGCAGTTGGTGGAAACTGTTAGGTCTGACAGAACATTTTGTTTTGGAAATGGAGTGGAAGTGAAAGCCATTAAAACAGTTAAATTTCCTGTAACAATAGGGGGTATAAAATGTCAGAGGTTATATTGAGGCTGACATCGTCAAAAATGATTTACCCCTGTTATTAAGTCATAAATCTATGAAAACTGCAGGAATACTACTAAATTTTAAAACTGACAGCTGTCGAATTTTTGGCAGATATATAAAATTGCAAATCACAACTTCTGGACATTATAGTCTTCCACTAACTAATATGCTTTTGGCAGTTAAAAATGCACCAAACATGGTGTTGCACTGTGAGACTTTAAAAGGATGCTCTAGAGTGGAAAAAAGAAAAGAAGCTGAGAAATTGCACAGACAATTTTCTCATGTATCTAAAGAGAAATTAATAGCTTTGGTTAAAGGTAGTAAGGCATTTAATGATAAGGAATTTCTGAATCAGATCAAAGATGTTTGTGATTCTTGTTCAGTTTGTCAGAGGTTTAGAAGACCCCCTCCTCGACCAGTTGTAGGATTGACTCTTGGTAACAGGTTTAATGACACTGTATGTTTGGATTTGAAGGAACATCGACATAACCAATGCTGGATTCTGCACCTAATTAATACATCCACTAGGTACTCTGCGGCCAGATTAATTAAAACCAAAAAGAGTGAAGAAATTATTTGCAACATATTTTTAATGTGGATATCTTATTTTGGGGCTCCTAAACGACTTTTAAGTGACAATGGAGGAGAGTTTAATGATGAGGGCTACCGACAGATGAATGAAAAGCTGAATATTGAACCATGCACGACAGCTGCTAAAAGTCCATTCAGCAATGGCACCGTGGAACGTCATAATCTAATAATTGCGGAAGCAATGAAAAAAACATTAGATGATGAAAAATGTGAGCCAGAAATAGCTTTGGCATGGGCTGTCAGCGCAAAAAATGCACTTCAGAGTCATTCTGGCTATAGTCCAAATGAGCTTGTATTTGGGTCTAATATTAACACCCCCTCAGTTTTGAATGATAGATTACCTGCACTGAAAACTGCAACAACAAGTGACATGGTTAGAATAAATTTAAATGCCCTACATGCAGCAAGGAAAAGCTTCATGGAAGCTAAATCAAGGAAAAGAATTCGAAGATCTTTGAGATCCAATATAAGGACTTATGCGGATGAAGGTTTTGTGACAGGTGACCGTGTCTACTATAGAAGACAAAACTATAAAGGATGGTGTGGTCCGGCTAAAGTTTTGGGTAAAGAAGGACAATGTGTATTGATCAGACATGAAGGAGCATTTTTCAGGATGCATTCATGTCACTTGATGAAAGTAGACAGGGAATTGCGAAGTCCCAGAAATGAAGAAAATACAAATTCTTCAAATGAGATGAATGAAGTCTTGGAGGAGGAAGATGAAGGACAACATAATACCAATTCAAATTGCGACAGAAGGGAAGTGAAAAATAACAGTATAAAACCGAGTAGAAACGAAGTTGTAGAGTATAAATTGAGAGGGAGTAATGAATGGAAAAAAGGGATGGTTATGAACACACAACCAAAGTCCACGGGAAAGTATAGCCATTGGCTAAATATAAAACCTGAAGCCGAAAATGAAAATCAATTGGGATCATGTGGATCAATGGAGACAATTTCCTCAAACAGAGGAAGTAAGTTATCAAGAACATGCAATTTTGCTCTCTTCTGAACAAGAACAAGGAAAAGATGTGATTGATGCAAAGAAAAGAGAATTGGAAAAATGGAAATTCATGAAGTATATGAATGTGTGCCTGATAAAGGGTTAAAATGTATATCAACAAGGTGGGTGATAACAGAAAAATTTGTGAAGGACAAAAAGATAATGAAGGCTCGTCTTGTTGCACGTGGTTATGAAGAAGATTCTCATAACCTAAAAACAGATTTTCCAACGTGCAGCCGTGAGGCTATGTGTCTCGTATTGTTAACGACCTCGGTTATGACGTGGCTGGTGGAGACTCTTGATTTTACCTCCGCATTTCTGCAAGGTAATATGCTGGAGAGAGAGGTATTTCTTAGACCACCATCTGATGTGTGTCCAGAATCACAAGTGTGGAAGCTGAAAAGATGTATTTATGGATTAAACGATGCACCTCGTTCATGGTACAAGCGAGTTAATCATGAGTTAACGCACTTAAAAGGAATGGTGAGTGCATATGACAATGCACTGTTTCTTTTGGCATGATGCCACTGGTGAATTGATGGGCATTCTGGCAATACATGTTGATGATTTCATATTCTGTGGAAATGATTTATTTAAGAAAATGTGATCGCAGAATTGGAAAAGATTTTCAAAATTGGGAAGCATGAAAGTGGAACATTAAAATTTTTTGGATTGAATGTTAAGCAAACTAAAAATGGGATTATTTTGGATCAAAATCTATATGCTTCGGCCTTATTCCCAATAGACATAAAGAAAGGAAGATCATTAAGAAAGAATGATGAATATAGTCAAGAGGAGAAAACAGAGTTAAAAAGATTGACAGGTCAAATGATGTGGGTATCCACCCAGACGCGACCAGATGTATCATTTGATGTGTGTAGAATGAGTAATATTGGAAAATATCCAAAGGTGAAGTTACTCTTCGAGGCAAACAAATCGCTAATAAGGTTACAATCAAGGACAGGATCCGTATGTTTCCCCAACTTGGAAAACCTTCGGATCTGAATATTGTTTGTTATTCAGATGCCACCTATGCTAGTTTGGAGGATGGATCTTCACAGGGTGGTTTTATCATCTTTGTTTGTGGCAAGATGAACATAATGGCTCCTATATGTTGGTCATCAAAACAACTTGACCGGATAACAAAAAGCCCGTTAGCTTCAGAGACTCTTGCTCTTAGTGAAGCAGCTGATGCCGGAATGTTGATAGCCGCAATGCTTCAAGAGATATTCAGACTACCTAGGTTGCCTGAAGTTCTGTAAAACGGACAATGCGTCTCTGGTAGAAACTTTAAAGTCATCAAATCTTGTGAGTGACTAGCGTCTCAGAGTTGATGTGGCCAGGGTGAAAGAAATGATGGTGAAGGAGGAGATCCAAATTGAATGGATCAGGGGTCGAGAACAGGTCGTGGATTGCCTGACGAAGATGGGAGCCTCTTCCGAAATTCTGAGAGACTTGTTGCAATGATTTGTTTTGCTTTTGTTCGTTTTGTTTTTGTTTGTTTTGTTTTTCTTTCTTTTTTATAGAACTGTACTCTTCACAAGAAGACACCAGCAATGTTTAAGTGTCTTTGAGGTGTCCTCCTTGGGCTGAGTCATCTTCTTATATGATGTGGGACAGTGGGAGTGAGCTTCCTTTTTTAGTTTGTTGTTGTTGCTTAGCAAGATGGCGGTTCATGGGTGTACGGTTGCAGGAAACAAGTGACCTGGATCAACATTCTCTACCACGGGCCTTTACCTGATGTCCTGTCCCGGGACAGTTCTAAATAACTTGTCCGCTGTATTTTTCTTCTTGCAACAAGACGCATGTTATAGTTTGGCAAACTTCAACATCTCATGTATTGTTACGTAACGAGGGTCGTTTTCTAATGGAAAAGTTTGAGTGACACTTAAAGGTCAGAGGTGACCCCAGAACGGAAGTCGACGAAACTACGTGACTTCTGGGTAAAGATTTTCTATCTCTTGGCTGGCGAGACTTCAAGCAGGAAAGACATGTCTATGGCGACGTCCTTAATGAGCGCGCACAGTGTGGCTGAATGTGGTGAGACTAGGCATCCATCTATCTAAATGTTTTATTTTACTTCAGTCGAAGTTCTCAGAAATCTAGGGGCCCCTTCTTGGGGCTAACACTTGATCTCTATATGAGATACATAGATACCCGAATATTCTTTTAAAATTCTCCTTTATTTCTCAAACATTGAGTTAGTAAAAAAGTTAAGAATAATAAATTTCTTCTCTCCCCGACTGACCAGTCAAGTATGTCATAATATATCTTTGGTTGTGGTCTGTTGGTCTTACCGAATTCCAGGACAAGAATTAATCTAGTCTGGTGGAGTATCCAGCTACGTGGTGTTACTTGAGGTAACATCACTAGGAGAAGATGCACTATTCCTCGTATGAGGAGATCTTATTTGTGCTGCGGATACTATGTAATTTTGAATATTTGGTCAGGGTTTACTTGTAGGGGTAAGTATCCTCATGACAGGTTGTCCTGACAAACCCTTGTACAGAGAGACCGAAGACACTCGAGGATAGTGTCTAGTAGGTAATTCAAACTCCCCAGTAGGTAATTCAAACTCCCTAACTCTATATGTCTGTCTTCTCGTGTGCATACGAAAGTAACCTGTTTCTCTGATGTTTTGTGTGAATGGTTCTCTTTTTAAATAAACCTTTTTTAAAAATCAACATCGGCGTTCGAGTGGTTTTGTATCCACAGACAAATGCAGCAGTCACAAGAGCCAATAGTTTATATGCGCACCGGTAAGTTGAAATAGAACAACATCTGTGTAGTTGTTTTCCCAGCGCTGCGCAGTCCAACCTTTCCAGTTGTTGACTAACGATGCTTGCTCTAGTCCCGACTGACAAGAAAAAAATACACCATATTTGAACATATTAAGAACTTTAGGTAAATGTGTAGATTAACACCCTCGGCCGTATCACACACACACACGCACACACACACACACACACGCACACACACAGACAAATCCGTTTCTACTTTTTAGGCGATTACTATGAACACCCTGAAAAACTTGGCGGAAAAGAAGAAAAGAAAAAACAATTAATTAAAATTTAGGTTGGGGATCAGTTCCGTATATAAATTTAACGTAAAATGATCCTCAATTTCTGGGCTGTACTAGCTTTTAAGAGCAGTTAACTAAACCTTTTTAGCACAAAGCCTAAGTCCGTGTGACAAGATCGTAAAATTACACGTAATCGCCTTAAAAGAATACCCCCACCTCAATAAAAAATAATTTTTTTAAAAACGCACATGATTTATCTCACATAGCAAAATAAAAAGCTAGAATGGCCCAGAAATAGGTGGGAGGTCATTTTACATTTAATTTGTATGCGAAACTGATCCCCACTCTAAAATAATTGTTTGTTTGTTTGTTTGTTTGTTTGTTTGTTTACTTTATTTCAGGGTGTCCACATTTAATCGCCTAAAAAAGTAGAATCCCATTTTTGGAGGGGGTTATTTCTATAATAATACCGAACTTTAAGGACGAAAGCGTCCAACAGATTAACTCGAAAAGTGTTTGATATCCCGTTAAAAAAAGAACAATCAAATCTGAACTCGTAATATTAAAAGTATTTTTTTACAAATATTTGTTTCAAAGGTTTAATCAATAATCTCAAGTAATTAACATCTAAAGCATTTAAAGGTTTCTCATTCGAAAATCGCATTTAAGCTTAAATACTAGACCACAAAAATAATGACGGCAGTCATGTACAAAGAAACTCGTATGCGGGGGGATACTTTAAAGGGAGGTAACTTTTGAATGGTTGTCTCCCTTCCATTATTTAATCCAAAAGAAAATCTTTCAAAGAGAAAAGATCATTTGCAGATTAATAATCGTCACATGCTAAAAAAAAACTGTAGACGCAGCAGAGATGCAACCGTTTTTGTTTTCAGTATTATCGTACAGAAATTTACATTTTCTGGTGAGGAGTTTTCCTTTTTATTGTTTTCATCATTGTGCCTTTAATCCTCCTAGACTGAGGCAATTTTAGGGCTCCCAATCCAAAGTCGCCCCTTTAAATAAATATTTTAGATTTTAGAGTAAAGTTTCACTTTACTATATAAATTTATTGACCGCATAGCGTGTAGCAGAACGGTTAACCATATTTTTATTTCTAAAGTAGCTGCAATTTTTTTTAGAACTACTGGTATATTTCTAAATATTCCTATTACCACCCGGACTTAGTGTTAGTATTGTGGTTAATGAAGGGCAGTTTGTTTGTTTTTTTAAGAGTTTTGCTTTATTCTGGTATAAAAAAAAGAGAGGGAGTTTCCTTTCTGTCATTGGCTGTGTAAGCAAGAAATAAATTTATCAATAACGCTTTCTGGTCAGGAAGTGGATGATTATTTTACGCTAAATTCATATAGTAAAGTGAACTCCACTCTAAAATCTAAAATATTTTATTTATTTCGTTATCTATTTATTAAATTTTCCAGATAGTTTCAGGGTATTGAGGTTTAATCGCACAAAAAATACGGAATGAAAGTGTGTAAAAAAATTGTCAATCACTTAATGATGAATATTATCGGATGACTGATCGCTTATTATTTTGTTTCCAATACAAAAAAAATAATACTGAAAAAAATCGATCTTTTCATCAAAAGATTCGCGCTGTTGTCGGAATTTGACCCTTCTTTCGATAAAACCAACGAACATGTAACTCGAAAAAAATAACAGACAAAAAGAAAAGAGGAGCAGAAAAAATTAATAACTGTAGTGTCGTGAGATATAAGTTGTATCCTTATTACCTCCCTTACATTGGTCATTCTGTAATTATCTGTAATCTGTAATTATCTCCCTTGTATATTTCTCATGCTATATAAATAAATGCTTACGTGGATTTCGTCCTCTTACGAAGGAAGCGATAGGAAGCGCACACATCATGTCTCTCTTATTTATTTCTGTGTCTTACTTGAATTGTTATATCAGTGAAATCATTACGTCGCGAGCCGAATACTAATGGAAACGCAATAACAATCGACAAGCAGCAACGCTACAATAACTAAAATAGTCTTGTTCAGAAGAAAGTTATTTTACATAAAACTCCCGAAAGAGGATCAGATTTAAGCTTGCATCTAGATCAGGGGCGGGCAACCTTTTTAGAGTGAGGACCAGATGAGACTTTAGGAAGGAGATCGCGGGCTGGAGTGAAAAAGGAATTCTCAGAATTACTATATTTTGTTTACATGAATAAGTTGTACAAAAATTGCATTGAACACTCTACAAATCTGATATTTTTTTCTCAAGAGACTTCTGTATGTGATGTTATAAAAAGCGCCGACGAAGAGCCATTTTGGAACCATAAAAAAATAATGACGGGGACGTAGCAAGTTGATCCAGCATTCTTTTTGACGCACCTCACATAAGTTCTGTTTCATGTCCTTTCCTCGTCTCTCGTTTCCTCTTTGCCTCTCTCTTTCTCTTTTTATATTTTTATCTCAAAGATTTGAAATTAATAGTTAAAGAAAAATGAAATATACATGCATCATCGCTCGCTGATATTTATACATTTTCATCCAACTGTAAATCTTAATTGAAACTTACTTTTACGTCTATGTCACAAAATCATATGAGTTTTACTGGGAGGTCCGCGGGCCGGATTGCAATAATAAAGCATAGCAGGGTGGCGGGCCGGACGCTAAGTGGTCCGCGGGCCGGAGGTTGCCCGACCCTGATCTAGATGGTCCATTTGGTAAAGACGAACACACCGGTTCCAATCTAAATTTCTCCAATATTGCAACTTCAGTAAAAATGGATCATAAACACAGTATCTCCTTATTAGGTCCACAAACGAATTATTCATAATCCAGCTGGCTACTTAAAATATTACCACACTCCAGGCATATCTGTGGTCCAAAATATAATCCTTAAAGAAACTACGAAGGCCAATTTTAATAGCTTCTAAGAAGCTGATCTTATTTCTTCGGTTCTTGGAATGAAACAAGATTTAAATAAAGGTAGCGACCGGCAAAGTTAGTCTTTTTTATGCGAGCAAGAAATATTACAAAATGCGCCAATTAACAAATACAGGAAAAGGTTACTGCATAAAAAAAACAGTTTACTATAAAAATAAATATTGTTAGAATAAAAAAAATATAATGCAGAAAATATATGTAGTCCCAATGCTGTAACAAACAAATAGTAAAATACAAATAAAAAATTGCTTACAATAAATTCGCATCCGACGAAATCGTCTTACACAAACGAAATCATCGAACTTGGAAGTTTGAAGACTTTAAAGTCACTGACGGCAAAGTTCTTCAGCAGCAACACGCTGACTTTTCCTTGGTGTAGTGCTGAAGATGACTTGTTTATATGAAGAAAACCAATCTCGTCTGTGATACAACTACAGGTTGGTGTATAGGAGCTGTTCTTAGGCGAGGGTGTTAAGACCAACTCTCCTAATATTAATGCTAACAATGAAAACGTCACACGAAAGGAAAAACAAAAACATCTTTTAGGAACAACATCGAAAATGTTTTTATTATAGTCACCTACACACTTTGGTGTAGGTTGCAGAAAGTTGGACAGTGTCCGAGTGAAGAAAGGAAAAGTTAGAACATTCCGCTGCCGTAAGTCAACGAGTAGCTTATCTACGAGTGAAGATAGTCGATGCTTGTAATCCAGTGGATGAAGGCAGAAGAGAGGAAGGGGAGGCGTCCTTCTATAAACGTGTTTGAAGTAGTTCTTCAGGGGACAGATGAAATAAATGCACCTTGCAAGCTGATTGGTCAGTGTGTGACCAAATCACCTAACAGGGACAGTTCTCCGTGAGACAAAATAAGTCATTATTTATTACTGCTACAGGTGATTCCTTCGAAATACTTGCGAATGCAATCATATACCTTCCGATGTATTCAGCTCAGACAAATAACTGTTCATTCATTTTGTTCATTCATAAATAATGAAGTGATGACGAATTAATATTTCAATGTTAACTTATTTTAGCCTATAAACGTATTAATTTTCGAATTAATTTGTTTATGTTGCTAACAGAAGCTCTGCTGCATATCACACCATTCAATTCAATTTGATTCGATTAATTTAGCAAAACCACAAGATTGCTGCAGTTGCCATGTACGAAAAGAGAGAATATATTTACATAAAGAGGATACAGCGGACCAGAACCTGTTCTGTTTCAATTGAATTGCTGCATGGTTGGTTCATCTCTTGGATGTTTATTCCAAAGTCCGGAGATTTTGATCAAGAAAGCGATCCTCCTCTGGTTCATTCAAAATCGGCGGTGAAACAGTTTCTGTTAATTCTCGCATAGACCTCTTTCTGGAGCAAGCGTGAATAGTAGGTCCGGGGGGTGATTATACATAAGCTAAAATAAGAACACAGTGTAACCGTCGGCGCTCAAGAAACTCTAAGCCCTAATCCTAATTCTTACCCCTAACCTCTAACCCTAACACCTAACCTTAACCCTAACCGTAACCCTAATTCCTAACTCTAACCCTAACTCTAACTTTAACCCTAACCCCTAACCCTAACCCCTAACCATAACCCTAACCCCTAACTCTAATCCCTAACCCTTACCCTAAACCTAACCCTTACCCTAACCTCTACCCCTTAACTCTAACCCCTAACCTCTAACCTTAACCCCTGACCCTAACCTCTAACCCTAACCCCTAACCCCTAACCCTAACCCCTAACCCTAATCCCTAACCCTTAACCCCTTAACCCCTAACCCCTAGCCCCTTAACCCCTAACCCCTAACCCCTAACCCCTAACCCCTAACTCTAATCCCTAACCCTTACCCTAAACCTAAACCTAACCCTTACCCTAACCTCTACCCCTTAACTCTAACCTCTAACCTTAATCCCAAACCTCTAACCTTAACCCCTGACCCTAACCTCTAACCCTAACCTCTAACCCTAACCCCTAACCCTAACCCCTAACCCTAACCCCTAACCCTAATCCCTAACCCCTAACCCCTTAACCCCTAACCCCTAACCCCTAACCCCTACCCTAACCCTAACCATCGGCGCTCAAGAAAGAAAAGGTTAAGCTTATCAAGTCTCAAACGCGCAACGAATCGAAATGCCACAACAAAACAGGTTCAAATATTCTTTGTCTTCAGCTGCAAGACAAGCGTCTTCTTAACTAATGAAAGAGAAAGAAATTTTGCTTCCAAAAAAAACGGACATCGGTCCCATTTGCTTATTGTGACAACTTATTAGCTTTGTAGAGCAAATGGCTTCTTTGGTAGAAAGAGGTTACTTCAATGGCCACTAGACGAACACAATTGTCCAGTTTAAATTTCCAAACAGTTCATCAATACAGACAAGAGCGCTAGTTCCGGTCTAAATTTCTCCAATATTGCAACTTCAGTAGAAATGCATCATAAACACGGAATCTGCATATTAGGTTCACAGACAAATTCTTCATAATCTATTTGTCTATCCTAACCATACTTCAGCCATACCTTTAGTCTAAAACAGAATACTATAACAAACCACGTGCACCAATTTGAGCAACTTCAAATAGACATACAGAATCGGTAGAGGTCGCTCTTATGTCTTCTTGGAATGTCAGAGCTACGTGTGAAACACTACGAAACTTGTTCTGCACAGAAGGTGTCTTGGGGGACTACCTTCCGATTCCCAGTAGTATAACACTTGATATAAGAAAACGCACATCATCAACGTACTCTCCCCAGTACAATGGACGAACAGAACTAACCGTAATAACTGGCTGTGAAAACAGCAGAGAGAAAATCAGTGGACAGCACTGATAGCCATGGCTGCTTTTACCGTGATCACTCAGTCAGATTCCTATTGACACATCATAACAGACCTTGATATGTTTCTAGCAATGATGTTGTACGACTGCGTAGTGAAGGACCATCTATCTGTCTCCCGGGACAAATACCGAATTCACAAACGGTGGGGTGAAATCAGTACGAACATAGAAATAGCATTGGAATATCTGTCTAGATACAGAAAAAAGTCAGCCCATGTCCAAGTTAATGGGAAAAAACTAGGAGAGTGATAGAAACACTAGGCAGTAAGCAGTACAACATATGCATCGATGGGAGTAACGCAATTCAATACCGGTTCCTCCAAAAGATAGATAAAATTGTAGACACGCCTTACTGTTGGCGTAAATTGATATACAGAACTGTGATCTACGTGCAACAAGACATAACCCCTAGATACCGCGCCAGAGGAAATGGAAGTGGAGGATGCAAATGTTTCGGAAAAAATGGACACTCCACAATAATGGCGGTTTCTGAAGATGAATATCAAGTGAATCAACCACAACAAAACTAGAGCCCACAGCACAGCACACGAATATTGCGGCCATTGAGAAACATATATCAACAGATGTAGGGTACGTCACATCAGTACTCAATAACGTCCTGACACGTAACCACAATCCAAACATCTTGTGATTTAATGTAGAGTAGTATGTTGCACGTATTATAGGAAGTAACGTCATTTTAATCCGCCAAATAATATTCGACTAATCTATCTACAATCGATATTTTAGATAACGAATAAATAAGACTAATATAAAACAGTATGAATTTACCTTCCTCGGCCTACGAGATACGATTTGGCCTTCGGGCTAAAATCAGAGTCTGCCATCTTTCCAGACATTATTGTCTCTTTCAGAAGACAGGATTGGTTTATAGGCGCTCCAATTAAGGGTTTGATCCAGGCTATTTTATAACAATCCAGATTGACCGAGGGAGGGGAGGACCTAGCAGTGACTATTGAGTAAAAAAAACGCGCCCATTTTATGCAGTTTACCAGTTGTTGTTGATATCGATCGCTCGATGACAGCTGATTGGTCGGCAGAAAATGAAGATGCGCACAGAGAGACGAAATTGTGTCTATCTCTATCACACGTGTCAACACCGTAGAAAAGTTAACGTTTTGTTACGAGGAGTATAAAGCCAGAAACAGGGCACGACAGATATATCCTGATGCATGTGTCACTAAAAACGTTAAAGCTAGAATATAAACTACTTTTAGCTTTTCACCAAGTTCGACTTTTAGGTTCCCAAGTTTGAAAAAAATGCACCTGAAGAAGGTCGAGAATAATAGTCCAAATAATCCAATATCTTTGGTTAGGGGGATTATTTTGAAAAAAAATAAGCAAATAACGTTAAAATAAATTTTTAAAAAAACAAAAAAACGACATTCGATTTTTTACCACCTTTTTAGGGAATATAAAACACAGTGATAGAAAATTGAAGCTAACACAAGAAAAAAACATTTAATTCAAGAATTATGTAATATATTTTACCATACATTTGAAATCGCTCTCTTGAACATGAAGAGAAATAAGAAAAAGAAAAGGAGATTTTAACAGTGAACAACGAAAAGAATCACCCTCCCCACAAATATCCCGGTGTTTAACAGTATTGGTATGTATTAATAACAAATATGTAAATTCAAATTTTTTGTAAATATCTTTTATACATTTTTGTATTCGTCATCTAAAACAGATGACGAATACAGAAAAATCTACCAACATTAAAACAATGTTGGTAGATTTTTCTGGGTATTTCTTGTTTTCATATTTTTACTTTCATATGAAACTGCGTGTAAAAGGACATAATCAGATAAACTAGCTTTGCTGGCCGTTATCTTGTTTAACCCACTTTTCATTGTAGGGGCCGATGTCATATAGTGTTGTGGAGTGCTTTGATGTGAAATCGAGTCTGGCCCTCTGATAGTTGCAAGTTTTATTTTTTGTGATAGCTGTGCTTTTCTGTAGCACAGTTGAGTGTCTTGACTCTAACTGGGGTTCGGAATTAATTACAACCCGGAAGTAATTACAACTCGAAATTAATTACAACTTGGACTTAATTTATCAATTTTATTCGTTATTCAACTAATAAATCTCATTTTATTTCTTTCATTTGCAAAATTATATTGTACGAATTAAAAAAAAGTTTTATTTAATTTTATCATCAAGAATTTATAAAGTCGTGTATTAATCATATTTTTTAAAGAAATGTGTAAAGTCGTATATTAATCATATTTTTTAAAGAAATGTGTAAAGTCGTATATTAATCATATTTTTTAAAGAAATGTATAAAGTCGTATATTAATCATACTTTTTAAGAAATGTGTAAAGTCGTATATTAATCATATTTTTTAAGAAATGTGTAAAGTCGTATATTAATCATATTTTTTAAAGAAATTTGTAAAGTCGTATATTAATCATATTTTTTAAAGAAATGTGTAAAGTCGTGTATTAATCATATTTTTTAAAGAAATGTGTAAAGTCGTATATTAATCATATTTTTTAAAGAAATGTATAAAGTCGTATATTAATCATATTTTTTAAGAAATGTGTAAAGTCGTATATTAATCATATTTTTTAAAGAAATGTGTAAAGTCGTATATTAATCATATTTTTTAAAGAAATGTGTAAAGTCGTGTATTAATCATATTTTTTAAAGAAATTTGTAAAGTCGTATATTAATCATATTTTTTAAAGAAATTTGTAAAGTCGTATATTAATCATATTTTTTAAAGAAATGTGTAAAGTCGTGTATTAATCATATTTTTTAAAGAAATGTGTAAAGTCGTATATTAATCATATTTTTTAAAGAAATTTGTAAAGTCGTATATTAATCATATTTTTTAAGAAATGTGTAAAGTCGTATATTAATCATATTTTTTAAGAAAATGTGTAAAGTCGTATATTAATCATATTTTTTAAAGAAATGTGTAAAGTCGTGTATTAATCATATTTTTTAAAGAAATGTGTAAAGTCGTATATTAATCATATTTTTTAAAGAAATGTATAAAGTCGTATATTAATCATACTTTTTAAGAAATGTGTAAAGTCGTATATTAATCATATTTTTTAAAGAAATGTGTAAAGTCGTATATTAATCATATTTTTTAAAGAAATGTGTAAAGTCGTATATTAATCATATTTTTTAAAGAAATTTGTAAAGTCGTATATTAATCATACTTTTTAAGAAATGTGTAAAGTCGTATATTAATCATATTTTTTAAAGAAATGTATAAAGTCGTGTATTAATCATATTTTTTAAAGAAATGTATAAAGTCGTATATTAATCATACTTTTTAAGAAATGTGTAAAGTCGTATATTAATCATATTTTTTAAAGAAATGTGTAAAGTCGTATATTAATCATATTTTTTAAGAAATGTGTAAAGTCGTATATTAATCATATTTTTTAAAGAAATGTGTAAAGTCGTATATTAATCATATTTTTTAAAGAAATTTGTAAAGTCGTATATTAATCATATTTTTTAAAGAAATTTGTAAAGTCGTATATTAATCATATTTTTTAAAGAAATGTGTAAAGTCGTATATTAATCATATTTTTTAAAGAAATGTGTAAAGTCGTGTATTAATCATATTTTTTAAAGAAATGTATAAAGTCGTATATTAATCATACTTTTTAAGAAATGTGTAAAGTCGTATATTAATCATATTTTTTAAAGAAATGTGTAAAGTCGTATATTAATCATATTTTTTAAGAAATGTGTAAAGTCGTATATTAATCATATTTTTTAAAGAAATGTGTAAAGTCGTATATTAATCATATTTTTTAAGAAATGTGTAAAGTCGTATATTAATCATATTTTTTAAAGAAATGTGTAAAGTCGTATATTAATCATATTTTTTAAAGAAATGTATAAAGTCGTATATTAATCATACTTTTTAAGAAATGTGTAAAGTCGTATATTAATCATACTTTTTAAAGAAATGTGTAAAGTCGTATATTAATCATATTTTTTAAGAAATGTGTAAAGTCGTATATTAATCATATTTTTTAAAGAAATGTGTAAAGTCGTATATTAATCATACTTTTTAAAGAAATGTGTAAAGTCGTATATTAATCATACTTTTTAAAGAAATGTGTAAAGTCGTATATTAATCATATTTTTTAAAGAAATGTGTAAAGTCGTATATTAATCATATTTTTTAAGAAATGTGTAAAGTCGTATATTAATCATATTTTTTAAAGAAATGTGTAAAGTCGTATATTAATCATATTTTTTAAAGAAATGTGTAAAGTCGTATATTAATCATATTTTTTAAAGAAATGTATAAAGTCGTATATTAATCATATTTTTTAAAGAAATGTGTAAAGTCGTATATTAATCATATTTTTTAAAGAAATGTGTAAAGTCGTATATTAATCATATTTTTTAAAGAAATGTGTAAAGTCGTATATTAATCATATTTTTTAAAGAAATGTGTAAAGTCGTATATTAATCATATTTTTTAAAGAAATGTGTAAAGTCGTATATTAATCATATTTTTTAAAGAAATGTGTAAAGTCGTATATTAATCATATTTTTTAAAGAAATGTATAAAGTCGTATATTAATCATACTTTTTAAGAAATGTGTAAAGTCGTATATTAATCATATTTTTTTAAGAAATTTATAAAGTCGTATATTAATCATATTTTTTAAGAAATTTGTAAAGTCGTATATTAATCATATTTTTTTAGAAATTTGTAGTATATTTTATCATTTAAGAAAATTCGTAAAGTATATTTATCATATTTTTTAAGAAATTTGTAAAGTATATTTATATTTTTTAAAGAAATTTGTAAAGTATATTTATAATATTTTTTAAGAAATTTGTAAAATATATTTATCATATTTTTTAAAGAAATTCGTAAAGTATATTTATCATATTTTTTAAAGAAATTTGTAAAGTATATTTATATTGAGATTTGTAAATAATTCCGGTTTGTAATTAATTCCGTCATCCCTCTCACTAAAACAAATAACAGTATTTTCACTTTCGGAGTACATAATGTTCTCAGCAAAATTAGTAAGCTTCGCAGCTGTTCACTTAATTTTCGCGATCCACTCATACTGGGTCTGGTAGTTTGGGCCCAAAATCTGCTAATTCCTCTGGTTTGGTGAAAATAGACACAAAGGTCTTTTTTTATTTATCCAATTGCAAGCATAGAAGCTTAAGTTAGGTAGCTGTCTGGCCTTGTGGCAATAGTTGCGAATTTAGTGGGCTTTGCAGCTGACCACTGAATCTTCGCGACCCACTCTCCTGGTAGTTTGGGGGTAAATTAGAAGACTGTAGCAGTCCTTCTGTTAGATTTATGGCAGATCAATAGATCGATGAGACGAACGGGCATTGAAGGAAAGTGCTAGCCTACTTAGTTATCCCTTCTTTTTCTAAGTTCGTTAGGCTTACTCTTTCCTCTTCTTTCATCTTCTTCCTCTTCTTTTAATTGCTTTCTTTCTTCTTGAAGAGGGAATCACCTTGTGGTCAGTTTCTCGTAAAAATAAGTAATTACAGATGTGGCCAAAGTGTGAACTCAAGGAAAAGTGTTCACACATGGTTTTAAGAAGTAAGTGCGAAATAAACTTTTATAAAAAACAAGGAATTATCGAAAAGGAGATCAGTGTTCCTGGCGACACTGAATGATTCGCCTCGCTCTCATGAAGACAGCAACAACAACAAAAACACGCGACTTGAAGTGTGAACCCCAGCATCCACTTTTAAGCACGCCTGCTGTCTTCTCACAATAACAGCTTAACCCAAGTAAACACACACGCACACACTGAACTTTAAAGACAAAGTTAACGCTCGTGTCGTTTTCAAACACTTTTCTAACCTTCAACAAACTTTATTGTTATATTTTACATTTTGTAAAATTGTTGCTACATAATTTTTTTTCTTTCTTTACAGCTTCTCCTTTTTATTAACAATATTATATTATTAAAAGTTAGCACTTGCTAACTGGTGATCCTTGCCAAGCATATATGTTTTTATCGAGCCGGTCTAGTCCCAATTTAGCCACACAAAATTAATTGTTTAGTGTGGTGCTTGGCAATTCCTAAAGACGCGACCGTCGTTTAAAATACCTATCGGATTAACATCCTAATATGTTATTATTTCTTTCTCTGTTAACTCAGCCCTTCTTCGTTTCTAAGGAAGAAGACATGGCCTATTCTCGCTAAATCACGCTGTCAGAGGGTCCGTCCAATCAAAGACCAACAAATCATGCTTGACCACGCGAGATTTTGAGTGATATAAAAGAAAGAACGCACTTCCTCCTTCCTCTTTCTTTCCCTTTCCCAGCAAGTAACACGGTCCTGTCAACGAAGTCTTTCTCTCCCTACGACCAGCGATTAAGACGATCCCATCAACAGACAAAAAAGGCATGGAGCAAGAAAACACTGCCTGCTACTGTCTTACAGTTACTACACGCCGTCTCCCCTTTCCTCCTCACCGGACACAGGACAAATAGTAAGCTTAAACTCTTTCTTTCTTTTCTCTGTTTTAAGTACCGTTCAACACAAATTCCTACCATTTCGTACACTCCAAAAAAGGGGTAGAGAGACGGCTCATTTTCTCTAATATACGCGCACACCAAAACACGCGTGCTTTCCAAGAACAAACTTTAAAAGAGACATTTTATACAAACAGTAAAAGGGGCATTTTCCTGTACACAAAACTCAGACTTTCATTGAGGAATTTATACAATTTAAATGAACCACGTTAAATAAATTGTTATGTTTATATGAATTTTGAGTGCTGGCTTTCTTACTTTTTGTGTTGGTTACTGGCGTATTTTTACTCGTTCTTTCATGTTTAACGTTTAGAATTCGTTAGTACCCCCACATACCCGATCCAAAACCGGGAACCAAGGCGTGCTTAAAAGTGGATGCTGGGGTTCACACTTCAAGTCGCGTGTTTTTGTTGTTGTTGCTGTCTTCATGAGAGCGAGGCGAGTCATTCAGTGTCGCCAGGAACACTGATCGCTTTTTCGATAATTCCTTGGTTTTTATAAAAGTTTATTTCGCACCTACTTCTTAAAAAAACATGTGCGAACACTTTTCCTTGAGTTCACACTTTGGCCACATCTGTAATTACTTATTTTTACGAGAAACTGACCGCAAGGCGATTCCCTCTTCAAGACGAAAGAAAGCAATTAAAAGAAGAGGAAGAAGAGGAAAGAAGAGGAGAGAGTAAGCCGCACGAACTTAGAAAAAGAAGGGGTAACTAAGAAGGCTAGCACTTACCATCAATGCCCGTTCGTCTCATCGATCTATTGATCTGCCATAAATCTAACAGAAGGACTGCTACAGTCTTCTAATTTACCCCCAAACTACCAGGAGAGTGGGTCGCGAAGATTCAGTGGTCAGCTGCAAAGCCCACTAAATTCGCAACTATTGCCACAAGGCCAGACAGCTACCTAACTTAAGCTTCTATGCTTGCAATGTGATAAATAAAAAAAGATGGTAAAAAAAGTGGCCTTTCAAGCCCCCAGATGAAACCACTTTCAAGTAGTTAATAGTTATAGGAAAGCGAGAAGCAAACTAACAATTTGAACATCCCATACCAGACCAACGCCACTGCCTGAAATAAATTATGGAAGAAAGGAGAGAAATAAGTCTGCTATGCAAACTTAACGTAAAATGATATTCCTTATTGAGTTTCGACCATTGTTTAGCAAAAGAACCCTGTTTACAAATGTCTTCTTCAGAATTGTAAGAAGAAAAAAAAAGAAAGTGATACATACCGTTGCTGGTGCCGGCTTCAAGTGGGGTGGGGAAAACACCAACAAGAGCAGAGATAAAGAGGTGATATTTATATGTGTTAAGATGGGGGTAGCAGATTGTTACAAGCCTATAAATAGAGGTTCTACCTCTCACCGGGGTGTTCAGTTCAGTTGATGAGAGCTGAAGTGTTATTGTGTTCCAGAGCTTGGAGGAGAACAGAATTAGTACAGAATTCGACTCACTATAGACCAGACACTGGATCGTTACTCCTGCAGAGAAATCCGTTCTCTGCCCCATTACATATTGTTACCGGACCTATTGGTTGGGTCGCTAAGGGAGCAATTCCTTTTGCAACCCACCCCCAACTGCTGCCTCGGCCCCTTTCAGGGTATTGACTTTGAAGTGGATGTTTTCTTACATAGGGAATTAATCCCAACAGAATGTCGAAAAGGAGAATGGGATCAGTTTTTATATTAAACTTTCATAGCAGCAAACTGATTTGAAAACTATATATTCGAAACGAAAGGAATTCGGATTGATTTAATTTCGTAATTAAATTATTTTTACATATGATTTTTTTTATTTCGTTTTAGTACTTTATGTTATTGCATTTTTTTATTTCAATAAATAATCGATTGATAGTAGATCAAAAATAATGTAAAGTCACGGAGAGGCGATAAACACACACAGACACATGAGAAGTGGCAACAACTTTATTGAAGGGCGATAATTCAAATTCTCTTTAATATCTTATTGTGAGTTACCTCCCTTAGATAAGCAAACCGCCTGTTTGTGTATGTACCACGTGACCGTTTCCCAAGGCAACGACCAACATCGTCTTCATTCAGCAACGACATTTGCTGTCCGATTATTTATACAGAAATCAGGAAACGACACATTTTAATCGCATTATCAAATCCATCAAAAAATGAATCTATATTCTAATATGGCACTTGAGGATAAAGAGGTCTTGTGAGTTGTCAATAAAATTTCTTTCTTTCTTTGAGTTTTCTTTTTTGTTAATAATAATTAACAGATAACTTTTTTGTTTCGATAACACAATAATGAATGGTTAATACCTATTTTAATTACATGAATTATTTAGAATTAAATGGTTTTCGGCATTACTCCGAAACAACTTATTTTTACTTGAACCATGTTAAAACGGAAGAAAAAAAATTATAATAATAATAATAACATTAAAAAAACATTAAGTAAATTTCATCGTACACGTGAAAATATAATCGCATCGAGGCTAAGGGCACATAACTCAAGCTTATAATTTTCTAGTTTAGGAGAACTTTTTTAGGAGTAAATTCAAGTTCATAAATTGTTCCTTGGCCTTTTGGCTAGGAAAAAGGTGTAGTATCTGTCCCGATGGATACTACACCCGATAGATCGATATCGTCTTGGCCTTCGGAGCTTGATTTACGCCGGTCTATGGGTCTGTCCTGTGCAGTTCTAGGAGGTCCACCATCCTAGGCTTTGCCTTCTCACCCTTTGAGAAGGGGTTAGTTTATTACTAATCGCCTGAGGCGCCCCTACCGGGGAATGCCGACGGGGCTGCCCAGGCATTTTTTGTAGGCCAGAGTGCTCACTTTTTCGAGTGCTGGCTTTCCAATTCCACATTCCGACCTTGTGTCACATCTTTATGCTGTGGGAGGGAAGTACATAAAACAATTTTTTTTTTAAGGTGTAGTACCTGTTCTGATGTCTACATTTTGTCTATTCTGTCTTCGGTTAATTAAGAAGAAATCTTTCTAGACTGAGACAATTTAAATTTTTGTTCCAATCCAGGGCGACCCATTTTTGTGAGCTGGATTTTCCTCACATTAAAACCAGACCTTGTGTCTAACTTTATCCTTGTGGGGAGGCAAATAAATAGGAACCTTATCATTTAACTAGTAAATTATGAACTTGAAACAGCGAAATTGAGTTTTCAGGAACTCGTAAGCTATACATTGACTTCTAAACGGTCATGTCGCCCGTTATGCACAACTTTTGGTACTGTTCCAGATGACGCGCCTAATTTCCGTGACTTCGCGTCGACAACGATCGGGCATGTCGTGGAAGCGCCCGAGGGCTGACGGAATAATATCATTTTTTTTCTTTCTTTTATCTTATAAAAACATTGACAAAATTTTACCCTCCCCCCCCCCCTAAAAAAAACATTATTTTCACAACAAAAATAAATGGTTTAAATCCATGTATTTTTTCTTTGAATTTATTCGTCTTATATTATCGTCTGCCAATCTTCCAGTTAGAGCTTGGCAGTTTGAATACAGGGCTTGGCTATCGCTAAGAACGGGAGCCCTAACCCCTAACCCATTTTTCTTTCTTTGTTTGTTTTATGTTAGCAAGAAGAAGGAAAAAAAGAAAAACAGCGAAACAAATGAAAAAGAAAACATTGACAAATCCATCCCCCCCCCAAAAAAAAAAATATATTTTTCTACACATTTGATTGAAAATGGTTCATTTGACCCCCCCCCACACACACACACACACACACCCTACAGTTTGTTCAGGTTTTATCTTTTTATCTATGTATTTTTTTATTATTTATTCGTCTTATATTATCGCCTGCAAAGGCTTCCATTAACACATGGCGTTTTCGTCAACTCTCGGGCGCTTCCGCAACTTGCCCGATCGTTGTCGACGCCAAGTCACGGAAATTAGACGCGTCATCTGGAACAGTACCCAACTTTTCTCATGTTTTCTTTTTGTCCGTTTACACGTTATTATTTTTAATTAGCTATTAATCGTTTATTTATTGAAATCAGTTCTAGAACGAACTTGAAAAAATCCGATTTAAAAATAATTTAATTACGAAATTAAATCCATTCGAATGCATTTCGTTTCGAATATATAGTTATATTTTAATATTTTTTTTTTGTATTGCCACCTGAACTTAGTTTTAGTGGTAGAGTTAAGGAAGAGCATGTATTTTTAGAAATTTAAATTTTTTAAATAAGATTTTAGCTTGCCATGTTGATTACTGAACTTTCTCAGCTCGTCAGTATTGGTAATGATAGCAAAATATTTCTTTTTTCTAAGTCATAAAAAACAGATGCCATTCCTTAACCCTGCCACTAACCTAAGTCCGGGTGGCAATACGAAAAATGAATCTCTAACTATCTGTCTGCCTTATTTGTTTTGGTTTTTTTTTAGAGGGTGGGTGTCAGCAAATTTGTTTGAGACTTTGAACTTTTAGGGACCCTTAAAGCTCAATTTCGCCTCGCTCTTCCTTAGCTAGCCTCGATTCGATTTGTTTCGGCACTTCTGCATTTCAACCGTCACTTGGACTTAATAATTGAAGAGTTCCATTCATTCCACTGAGTCAAAAACCAATGTTGACTGTTTGTTGGATTTTCGTTTTAAATTATAAATTTTCGTTTTAAAAGATCACTGTTGACTATTTTGATAAAATTATTATCATACAATAAAAAAAATCACTCACTAAAATCACTGACTATTCATTTTAATGATACATTTTCATTTTAAAAATCACTGTTGACTATTTTGAGAAAGTTTTAATTCATACAATAAAAAAATCACTGACTATTCATTAAAATGATAAATTTTCGTTTTAAAAATCACTGTTGACTATTTTGAAAGTTTTAATTCATTCAATAAAAAAAATCACTGACTATTCATTAAAATGATAAATTTTCATTTTAAAAATCACTGTTGACTATTTTGAGAAAGTTTTAATTCATACAATAAAAAAAATCACTGACTATTCATTAAAATGATAAATTTTCGTTTTAAAAATCACTGTTGACTATTTTGAGAAAGTTTTAATTCATTCAAAAAAAAAATCACTGACTATTCATTAAAATAAATTTTCGTTTTAAAAATCACTGTTGACTATTTTGGGAAAGTTTTAATTCATTCAAAAAAAAAATCACTGACTATTCATTAAAATGATAATTTTTCGTTTTAAAAATCACTGTTGACTATTTTGAGAAAGTTTTAATTCATACAATAAAAAAAATCAGACTATTCATTAAAATGATAAATTTTCGTTTTAAAAATCACTGTTGACTATTTTGAGAAAGTTTTAATTCATACAATAAAAAAAACACATTTTTATTATTTTTATAAATTTTAAAATTATTAAATAAAATATTTTCATATTCAATAATACATTGTTCGCTGTTATTATTCTTTGCTATTAATATTGTCATTTTGAATAAAAACATCTAATTCGGTTACTTCCGGTTGGTTGTCTGCCCCTGCCTTCAAAAGAGGAAAGCAAATTAAGTCCAAGTGACGATTGAAATGGAGAAGTGCCGAACTTTCTTGAGTGGATCAATTTTGTTTTGTTTATTCTCCGTTTTGTATTATTTCCTTTTACCGATGTTAAATCAATTATTAACTCGCCCAGAGCGCTCATTTGTACCAGATATTTTGAATTCTTTCATAGCCGATATCATTTTATTTATTCCTATTTATTTATTGTAATCATGTTCGCATTGAATGGTCACGTGGGAGACAAACTAGGAGCTATTAAATTCCTACAAGAAACTAAGATTTTTCACAAAGCTCGAGTTTGCGATGTTGGACAAAGCATTCTTTCTCCCTTAAATTATTTGTAAAAATATTCGTTACTGTCTTCTAATCTAATCTTAAACCCTAACACTAACACTAACACTAACCCTAACAGTAACCCTAACACTAACCCTAACAGTAACCCTAACTGACAGACATGCAAACTAAGGACTAGTGGTAAAAAAAAAAATGTGTTAACTAGAATAGCCCGGAAATGAGTGATAATTTTACGTTAAATTTATATACAAAACTGATCCCCAACTCTAAACTCTAAAATAATAACAATAATAAAATAATCGCCTAAAAAAGTAGAATCTCATTTTTTTTTCTTGGGGGAGGGGGTCAGCAGAGGTGTTAATCTACAAATGTACCAAAAAGACATGTTGGTCTTATTATTTTTTTTTTTTACAGTAAAGAAAGAAAAGGTAACACCATAATAACAGGCTATACAACAACTACAATTAACCGAAACAAAATTCCTCCAGTCATGAAAATGAAAAAGCACTAAGGCTGCACCTCCCAGAGGAAACACTTCCCTTTCACACAGAGAAAGCAAAATAGTCACTTAAATAAACTTGTAAATTTTATGATGTTTATGTTTTAATACTGCAATGTTTTTTTTTATCATCAAAGTAACATTTCTTTGTTAAATTCTTATCTTAAAATAAAATCAATAGTTTTGCACCACTTTTATGTCCCCTGTCGAAAATTAAAATCAATTTATATATTGATTTTAATTTTATGCTACTATGTCTAGAATCCTTATTCCAATTTTGATCAAAATTTATTACATGAAAATAGAAAATGTCTAAAATTAAGTCGTCTTAAGAAGAAATTCAGGGAACCTTACGTAATTGGTGTCTATGGATCAAGTTCAAGGCAAATTTGAGATATTTTGTTTTAATTATGAATTAAATAAATATTCGTAGAACATTTGAAAAAAAAAAGGGGTCAGAGGTTAATTTTAATAAATTTGTTTCCTTTTTGAATTAAAGATAAGAAGAATAACTCTATTCAGCTAAAACTCTTGAGTTTTATTAGAATTAAGTTATAGTCCTTGGCAGTTTTTGTCTTTTTCTAAGAAAAAATGGCAGTGTTTGGATGTCCTACCGAATGCTAAAAACCTGTAGGAACGACAAATTTAAATTTCTTCAAGGGTATTCCCTTTTAATATTCAGAGCTGTGCTCCTTTAGAAAAAGAGCCAGGTCTCGAGATCTCGGAGGACGCGTGATCTTGTCTTAGTTCTCGCAAGATTCGAGAAATCTCACTGATTTTCCTTCTCTTTCTGCCGACCCATTTTTGGGGTCTTGCAGCCGTCCTACTAGGAAACCACAATGCGTCGACTGTAAGTAAACCCTTTGTGTTTTCTATGCTTCTTCCTTACTTGAGTAACAATTTTGTACGTTCAATTGTTTTGGAACATGTATTAATTTTTGTGTGTGCCCTTTGGACTAAGGAATGCTGCACAAACGCGCCAAAGATTTATCAATCACGTATTTCATGGCTTAAATTTTGTCTGTACTTACGTGGACAATGTACTGATATGGAGGAACACGTGCGACATGTGGAACTTGTGTTTGAGCATTTAAAAGAGTATGGAATTGTTATCAACCAGGTTAAATGTGAATTTTGAAAATCAGAGGTCATTTTCCTTGGTCACCGCCCGTGCACTGTTGGGATTTCCCTTTCTAAAGTATAAGCAATCTCACAATTCCCCATACCGGATAGCATGAGGAAACTGAGATAGTTTTTAAGGATGATAATTTTTTATTGTAGATTCCTACAGACTGTAAAACCACTCACAGATACGTTGACTAATGTTACGAATTGCACCATAGTGCTATCTGAGCATGAGCAAGCAACTTTTAATGTGGTGAAGTCTATGTTGTCCCATACAGTTGAATTATCACATGTTGTTCCAAGTAAGGAGTTGTGTGTAGCAGTCGATGTCTCTTCTATCGGAGTGGGAGCAGTCTTACAGCAGAAAATTAATGACCAATGGAAGTTCTTCTTCTTCTTCTTCTTTCGTGTGAATCAGATGATTCTGGTGTTGGCATTAGTTTCCCCAATGTTTTTCTAGTTAGAAATATTTCTGGAAAGACATCGGGTACTTACGGGAAGGACCACAAAAAGGTTGCCAACATCCCTAAGTGGCAGTGGTACTGTGGAACCGACTGGATTCGAACTTGGAACACCCAGGTCTTCAGTCTGTGTCGATATCCACTTAATCACCGTCACCTCCCAATGGAAGTTGATCGCATTCTTTTCCAAGAAACTCTCCCAAACTGAGACAAGCTACAGACAGGAACTTCTTGCAGCCTATTCGTCCATTTTTAACATTCCTTGGAGGGGTAGGCGTTCTACATTCACACGGAACACAAACCTTTGCTGTATACATTTAAGTCGAATTTGGACAAATATTCCTCAGACCCGACACCTGAATTACTTATTACAATTTACATTGTATGTCCGCTCTATCAAAGTAACTGCCAACGTCCCAGCAGACACCATGTCCCAGCAGACACCATGTCCCATGGCATAAATGTTCTCATGTTTGACCCGTGCATTCGTGGAAGAGCAGAAAAACGATCAGCAATTGCAGAATTTTTTTAATGACGAGGATACATCATTAAAGCCGTCGAGAATAAGTGTTCCAAGTTAGAAATCATCTGTGACACCAGACCAGAAGAATACGCACTTTCATTCCTGAATCCTTACAACAGACACTGTTTTTCTCGTTTCACAATCTTTTGCATCCTGGAACTAATGCCTCAATTTGTTTAGTTACCAGTATAGTAGATTTGTCTGGCCTCGTACAAAAGCTAATATCCGGCACTGGTCGCAATCCTGTGTTCTATGTACAAAAGGCCAAAATCGGAAGACGCATCCGCATCCTCTATGGTTCTTTTCCACCTCTTGATAAATGTTTTGAACATATGCACGTAGACATTACGGACTCACTCCCAATATGTCAGAGGCAAAGCTATGTGTGGATTGTTCCTCCCACTGGTGTGAAGCCCTTCCCATGCCTAACATCACGGCAGACACCCAACAAGAACTTTCGTCTCTGGATAGGTAGGCCCCTTTGGAGTTCTCTGCTGTCATCACCACAGACAGAGGTCGGCCAACTGGTGAAACTGTTAGTAAGCAAGAATTGAATGGTCTGGTGGAACAATTCCATCACACACTCGACAGCCTTAAGAACCATGACGATCTAGTCAAATTAGCAAGAAAACATTCTGTTTGTCATTTTGGGACTCCGCACTGAAGTGAAGGACGACCTGATATGTTCAGCTGCAGAGATGGTATATAGCATCACACTCAAACTACCCAGACAGTTCTTCTTCTATCTACCACAAAAAGCGATGGACTTTACCTGTTTTGTAGACAGGCTCACCACAAGGATTGAAAAAACTCGCCTATAACACTTCGACACAAATCCTGAAGCCTACTTATGTGCCTAAACTTATGCAAATGTGCACACATGTATTAGCGCGTGATCTTGCAAAAACACATAATTTGCAGCCAGCCTACAAGGTCCTGAAAAGACACAAAAAATATTTTATTGCGTGCATTAAGGATACCAACTAAAATATTTCCGTAGATAGGCTAAAGCTAGCATTTCTGGATACTACCTGGCTAAATGTAGACACTCCAGCAATTTCCGCACCTCCACTGGAACCTGACACGGAAAAGCAGACTGTAACTAGATCTGTCTCGATTGTGAAATGTCCGAAACATTTATTAACCTAGTTGCACATTGCGTAGTGGTTTGCGTAGTGGAACATGAAAAAGAAAACGAAAAAAGAAATTTTTAATTTCCAGAACTATGGTTCCCTGCGAGACACTTGTGAACAAGTTGGGTTTTTTTTGTTGTTCATAGTTACATGTTTCCTTGTTTTGTTTTCATTCTATTTATCCCATTTCATTTTAGTGCACAACTTGCTTCCTCATTCCTTTAATATCCTTTTGTAAATAACAATTAATTTAAGAATTTGTTCCGGGTTCCAGAGTTACCTCCCTTCAAGGGTATTCCCTTTTTAATATTCAGGTCTCGAAATCTCGGATGACTCGTGACCTTGTCCTAGTTCTCGCGAGATTCGAGAAATATCACTGATTTCCCTTCTCTTTCTGCTGGCCCTTCACAGAGTGAAGCTGACCCTTTTTCTAATGTCATACCTGAATGTGCCGACTGTAAGTAAACCCTTTGTGTGTTTTACACTACTTCCTTACGTGAGTATTCATTATGTGCGTTCAATTGTTTTGGGACATGTATTAATTGTTTATTTCTTTTCTTTATATCGTGCTGTCGTTTGTTAAGGCAAACTTTGAATAAACGCACATGCATTTAACCCTCTTCTTTGTGTTGTCTTTAGGTGCCGATGTACGTGTTCTATAATTTAAGTCTCTGGGAAATGCTCTTTCATTTCCTAGTAAGACTGTACCTATGTTGTGTAGAATGCGAATATAAAAAGTTCTCAGTTATATAAAACTTTGAACATTTTAAATAAATAAAAGATACTTGTTTGTTTTCATTAAAACTTTAAACATTATTTTTATATAAATAAAATTGGGATCATATTTAGAGATTTTAGCAGATCTTATTTCATGAGATTTAAGCAGATCTTATTTCGTTAGATTTTAGCAGATCTTATTTCATGAGATCTTATTTCATGAGATTTTAGCAGATCTTATTTTATGAGATTTTAGCAGATCTTATTTCATGAGATTTTAGCAGATCTTATTTCATGAGATTTTAGCAGATCTTATTTCATGAGATTTTAGCAGATCTTATTTCATGAGATTTTAGCAGTTCTTATTTCATGAGATTTTAGCAAATCTTATTTCATGAGATATTAGCAGATCTTATTTAATGAAATTTTAGCAAATCTTATTTCATGAGATATTAGCAGATCTTGTTTCATGAGATTTTAGTAGATCTTATTTCATGAGATTTTAGCAGATGTTATTTCATGAGATTAGTAAATTATAAACACGGATTTTATTTTACTTTGTTTTAAAGATTGAATTTCGTAATATATTCTTCTAGTTGTACGTTAATAGATTGCAAGAAATTTCGCTGATTCCACACAAAATAGTCATGTCTATTTATTGCTGTCATTTCACATTATTTGATACAAATTTGAAACCTCCAGAATCCCAAAATTATGTAATTCGATGATCAATTAATCAGAGGAGTGTCATTAGAATTTAAATGCAATTGAAAATTTATTATTTAAATCTTTAACAAACATTATAATGGTTTTATTGTATTGTAGAAGAGCCGCCATCCGAGTTTTAGGTGGAAAAGTAAAATCCCGCGTGTCTGGTCCCGCAAATTCAACACAAAATCTAAACAGTGTGAAGAGTGTTTCTTTGAAGCAAAGGACAGAAACTGATCCAAATGAACACAATAATATTTATGTACAAATTTAGACAATGGTATGAAAATACTAATAGTTTATCGGTTCATTTGTATGTGAAAACAAGAAAGTTGAGAAGATGAAGTAGTTGTTCATTGTATATAGATGCAAGAAAAGGAATTAATCACAATATATAGAACAGTATGTGTGCATATGTGAAGTTCATACTGTTGAATGCATCTTTACGAATTAGCTATTGTATGTAACATTATGTCTGCATGTTTGTATTTGTTAGTCAGTATATATATGTATGTGTTTGTGAAGTTCACACTGTTGAATGCGTGCATATGACTTGGCTGACTGTGTGCTTGTGATAGAGTATATGTATGTGTGTGTGTTGTTACAGTTATTCTAATCTGGTTTCTATTGATGATGGCTGACATTGTGATCCGACCGTTTGCCGGGGAGTGTGACTTAGTGTGTGTGAGCCTTGGAGACGTCTTTGGAAGGGTTGTTACATGTTGGGCACAACACAACACCAGCTCTCCAGGCCAAACCATCATTACATGCCCTTTAACATAAAGGGGTTCATACCAGGCTGGGTATTTGATCGGTGTGCATACTGCGTTAATCGGTGTTAGTAATTCTCTCCAGAGGATGAATTATCTGCTGGCTGGAACATGAAGGCTTGTAATAATTAAACAATGCATTTTTACTTTTAAATATAAAAAATATCATTTTTATTATATTTCGAAAAGTATATACTTAGAAACTCGAATGTTCTGGGCACGTGTGCGACTCTCACACGAGCTGACACGTCTTCCTCGGTCAGATTTGAAAAAAACGACTGTGTTATTTCGCTGTAAACTGAGCAAAAGAAAAAGGAGAGGAGGAGAGAAAGAGAGAGAGAAGGCACAATATACAACACATACATTGTTCTGAGTTTCGATAAATGTTTTGTTTTCAGGTTGATAGGTCAATTCATTGACCTTTGTAATGGTGGTCCTGAAGTACAATATTTATACTTAAAATTGTCAAGCTGTCAGCCCACAGTTTGATTGATGGCAATCCTTTCCATGGTCACATTCTGGGTGTGAAAACACAATTGTTGATTTTCAATTCTTCTCTCAAAAAGAAAAACGACGTCAAGTCTGGCACAGTGAGTGTTGAATATAAGGAGCACAGCAGCTCCCCAGAAAGGGCCACTCATCGATTATGCCACAACATGACCAACCAGCCATAGACGGTAAGGCCAAAGTATCAAGTTCCTTCCTTTGTTTGCTCATAGCTTTGTTGATATTGAAGGAGACTAAGCTTCTTCTCTTTGGCAGTATATTTTGGTTGCGCCCAAAATGAGAAAACCAAGGTTCATTGCATGTTGGCTCCACATGTGTTGCAGGGAGTGCCGAGGGAACTGAGGTCATTTTTTTTTATTTCTCTTTTACTTTTTTTTCTAATTTCTAGTCAAATGCCAGAACAGAAAGAGGACCACCTTCCCTCAGCGATTCGCCTTTTAGAAAGAAGACGAGAGTTTGCTGAGGTGAAGCAGGCTTTGGCAACGAAAAAAGAGGTTAGCTTAATTTTTGTTTTTTTCTTTGTTTCATTAGGCGATAAATGTTCACATTCAAAAAGGACTAAAAATATTGCTAGCTTTTTCAATTATTCACAAATTGTTCTAATTATCACCCCCCCCCCCCATTTATTCATATAGATAGATAAACATTAACATTTTGGTAATTTCGATACAAATTTATTTATCTTTTGAATGTGACCATAAAGAAAGGAACAGACAGAAAGAAATCGATTTGCCTTTTCACTTGCAGTTTAGAAATAGATTGCAACTTGTTGAAAATAAAGTCGGTTCATCTAAAGAAAGGAACATTTGAACACAAATATTTTTTCAGGAAATAAAACAATATTGCAAAACAAAACTATTTTTTTTTTATCATAGTTCACCCCAAGCAAGGCAGGCTGTCACTGTAGATGTAAGGGGCTACTGAGAATTAGGGTGGGGTCAACCTAAATATTGAGCTGCGCAGTGAGATGTCTGTTTACATTAGTTTTAAATTTCTGCATGTCAGTAACGTCAGGAAAGCAGGAAGCAGGGAGGGAGTTCCAGAGTCCAGTAGCACGAAGAAAGAAGCTTTCGGAGTAGAAAGCTCTACGGCATCTGGGGACGTCCACAGTGTATGGATGGGATTTGGCAGATTGTCGGGTTGATCTAGTGAATTTACGTCATGGGGGTACCAGAGCAGCAAGCTCATCAGAGCACAATCCATTGAAGTACTTGTAAAACAGGCACAAGGATGCAATATTGCGACGATGAGACAGAGGCTGGAGCTTGGTGGATAGTGAAGGACCTATCAAGTTGGAAACTCTTTTTTGTTTTTGTTATATTACAATCAAAACAATCATTGAATTAAAAAAAAAATAACAAATAATAGTTAATTAATATAATGTCCTTTTTCAAAACCAATATGCAAATTAGTTAACCTTGCGAATGATATTGCATATACATAAGCAGTATATAAAAATGACGGTGCGTCTATTGTGTAAATTTGAATCAATTTTTACTTACCAGTCAGGGATACTTCTTCGGTGATAACCCGACAGAGGATATACCTTTGTGGCATCTTCAGGCTCGGCTCTGTGAGACTGAGGTATGATCCTTTCAGTCTTAGGAGGTCCACTCTCCCACGCTTTGCCTTCTCTTTGATAAAGGGGTTAGTTTTTTGTGAATCGTCTGAGGCGCCTTTACCAGGAATGCTGATAGGGCTGCTCAGGCATTTTTTGTAGACCAGAGTTTGCTAATCCTAGTGAGCTGGTTTTTTAAACTCATAACTGACTTTGTGTCTAACCTCCTAGAAGGTAAATACAGTGAAATGAAATTAACTTAAAATAGGGTGTCATCACTCTACCGTAAGTGCGAGAAATGAACCTAACTTTCGCATTAATTCATTTAGATTTTCAAAACCACTTTGAGCAAGCAGCAGTGGCGAACTGGATACTTGACTCGGGGTAACCACAACCATCTATATATTAATACTTGTCTATCATACATATTTTTTTTACAAAATTTCATATATATATATATATATATATATATATAATAGAGAATGGTAGTTTGCTTGAAGCATTGCTGGGAATAGTAGTAGTATGTTTTTAAAATGCTGAGGGCAATGCAAATTCCGGGTAAGATGTAAGCTGGAAGGAACAAAAATAATAAATCGAATGCAAAATGTGACTTTTGGAAGATTCTCTGCTCTGGTGTTTATTATTTTTGACAAAGGGAAGTTTCTTTTTCTGAAATATAAAATAAATGATTTTTATAATCATCCGGACATCACACACACAGCTAACACCACACTTGCTGTTATGTAAGATTTTAAGAAAAAATTATTAGTAAGTCCCATTTTGAATTCGATTTATTATTCTTGTTCCTTCCAGCTTACATCTTACTCGGAATTTGCATTGCCCTCAGCCTTTTTAAAAAATACTACTAATATATATATATATATATATATATATATATATATATATACATATATGGATTTTGAAATCATTTACGCCACTCAGATAACTTAATAGTTAATTTATTTTTTATCTAATATGTTTTTCAGTTTCTTTTTCCTAATTATACCCATATATATAATGTATATATTTTGGTAGTGTGGTCAAACTCTAGCCTTAAAATCAATGGATATTAGACATCCCAAATGTACTTTTTTTTAACATAGTTCACCCCAAACAAGGCAGGCCGCCACTGTAGACGTAATGGGCTACTGAGAAAAAGGGTGTACATTTTTTTTTTGGGGGGGGGGGGGTTCAACCTAAATTAGAAGCTGTGCAACGAGATGTCTGTTTACATTAGTTTTAAATTTCTGCATGTCAGTACCGTCAGGAAAACAGGAGAGCAGGGACGGAGTTCCAGAGTCCAGCAGCACTAGGAAAGAAGCTTTTGGAGTAGAAAGCTCTACGGCATCTGGGGACCTCCACAGTGAATGGAAACAAAATGTTAACAAAAATTGTCACACTCAGAATCCAGCAGCTGTAGCCACAGAACTCCCCGTCCGCATGCAGAAACTTACATACATGCAGACAGACATAACTAAGGGAACGGTGAAACATGCGACGAGAGTAATGTATACAGACGAAATAAAAAAAGAGAAATTTATGCGTGTTGATATCTACTAGAGTGAAGAAAGTATTATTTTGTTATATATTTAAGTAAAATGAATTTATAAAACAGAATAGTTTTTTGCCACTTTGATATCACCATACAGAGAATAAAATCAAGATTTAATACTACTAAACGTTATGTCTAGAATCCTTATTCCAATTTTGATGAAAATCCATTAAATGTCTCAAATTCAAGTTTCAAAAAATAGTTAACGAGTATTAAGAAAAAAATGAAATTCGCGGAATATTGATCTGTTAGTATCTAATGATTTGATATATCTGAATTTTCAAATGAGACGTTGTGGCGATATTATGCCTCCTAAAACGCTTTAAAATACTCCAAAGAAACTGAAATTTGGTAAATATTTATTGATTGATGTATAATAGCTATTGTTAAAATTTCACAAAAATCGGAGGGATCTGAATTTTCACAAAGGGATTCCACCTCCTCTTGCTTACACATTCTACTATCCTACTCTGCTTTCATTATAATAGGAGAAAACGGATAACCATTTCTTTCGTTTAGCCAGACAATACATTTTTCTGTAAGTTGCATTCGTTTTTGATGGAATTTTTTTTCCTATCACATATTTTCAAGTTTCCTAGTAATCTTTTAAAAAGCAAGAAACCAACTCCCTTTTTTGTGTAGCCAAACGGAAAGAAAGAGAAAGAAAGGGTCATAATTTCCCCTCTGTTATTCTTTGATTGTTCAAGTTGGTCTGTGTATCTTTTTTAGAAAAGAAAAAAAAGGATACCCGTTCCAGAATTGATGAAATAAGTTTCCCGAATAGAACAGTTTTGCACCACTTTTAGGTCCCCTTACAAAGATTAAAATCAAAACATAATGCTAGTAAACATTAGGTCTAGAATCCTTATTCCACTTTTGATCAAAATCCATGATATGATTTTGATTCTATATAATATCTAAAATTTAAGGGGTTTAATTTAAGGTTTAAGGGGTTTTGAGAATAAATTAAAATCCAAGGAATCTTTTTTAATTGGTGTCTAATGACTATGGATCAAATTCAATGCAACTCTGAAATATTAAATTTTCAAATGGGAGATTGTGCTCATATTCTGTGTCCTAAAATCCCTTTAAAATACTCCAAAGAAACTGAAATTTGGTAAATATTTATTGATTGATGTCTAATTACTATTGTTAAAATTTCACAAAAATCGGAGGGATCTGAATTTTCACAAAGGGATTCAACTTCCTTTTTATCTGATTTGTTATGAACAGCTTCCAACCCCTCTTTACCCACTTTGCATGAGCCTAAGTTCAACTAAATATAGCCCACATTACCTATCCTTGCACCTAGCAGCTATGTTCAAAAATTCATAATGATCAGTTAATTAGTTTAGGAGTGTATCCTGTACATAGAAATAGATAAACATATATACATACCTAACTATATATTTTATTAGAAGTAATACAAATATTTATAATAAAATTCATACCTATTTTCTTTAATTAATCATTAGATTTGAATGTGAAAGAAAAAAAAATGGTTTGATTTTTTTTTAAACGTTTTTGTTTCTTGCAGGAATTCCAGGTGAAAATGGAAAGACTTAAACAACGAAGGGTGGAATTAGAACGGAAAGAATTCCAATTCAAAGAATCTCGGGAAAAATTTGACAAGTTCTTAGAGGTAAAATTATTTGAAGCAGAAAGCTCAGTAATCACACACATAATATCATACTAACACACATACACACACATAGAGTTTGAATTACCTATGAGACACCATCCTCGAGTGTCTTCGGTCTCTCTGTATAAGCGTTTGTCAGGACAACCTGACATGAGGATACTTCACCCTATAAGTAAACCTTGACTAAATATTCAAAATTACATAGTAATCAAGGCCCAAATAAGATCCCTTTGACATGGCTATACACTGGCTCATACAAGACTGGTGCACCTTCTCTTAGTTATGTTGCCTCAAGTAACAGAATTTAGTTAGATACTTCACCAGACTAGATTAATTCTTGTCCTGGAATCCGGTAAGACCAAGAGACCACAAGAAAGATATACTATAACATAGTTAAGTGGTCAAGTAGGGAATGGAAAATTAACGTTCTTATTTTTTTTTTACTAACTCAACGTTTGAGAAGTATGGGAGAATTTTAATTGAACACTCGGATATTATGTATCTCATATAGAGATCAAGTGTTAGTTCAAGGAAGAAGCATTTTGATTTCTGAGACTTTACACTGAAGTAAAATGTTCGATAAACAAGATAGAGCAGTAGAATAAGAAGATAAGTGATGAGAATAAAAATTGGATAAAATGCAATTTTTATTAAATCATCAATTTCTTCAAACGAGCTATTTTATTTTTTTGACAACTCTTTACCAATTTCCTCGGGACATATACTTCTGTATATTTTTCTGGTGATTCATTTCGCTGCCAACAAACTTTCACCTTGGATTTGAATACCTCTATCTCCTAGACCGGAACTTTCCACAACTTCAGATATCTGGATTACCTTCAACTCTTCACCCTACATTTGCTTCATACTTTGAATCCTCGGATTTGCTTACACAAACTTTTATGCTTTTTCAATGGTTACGATTTTCTTTGCATATTTTTAATTTTTTAACTTGTTTAAATTTTTTATATTTTTATATTTTCAAATGTTTGCATTACAGTAAATTTTACTGACTTATTCGTCGTATTTCCTCTGATGATAAGAGTGTATCTTTGAAAATTATGTTGGAAATAGCGTTTTCATAGGTCTGTCATGATTAAATCTAGAATAGAATTTTAATTGGTCGATCATGCTTAAGTTTGAAATAGAATTTTCATAAGTTTGTCATGCTAAAGTTGGAAATAGCATTTTTATAGGTCTGTCATGCTTAAATCTGGAATGGCATTTTCATTGGTCGATCATGCTTAAGTTTGAAATAGAATTTTCATAAGTTTGTCATGCTTAAGTTGGAAATAGCATTTTCATTGGTCTGTCAAAATTATGTTGGAAATAGCATTTTCATAGGTCTGTCATGCTTTAATCTGGAATAGCATTTTAATTGGTTTGTCATGCTTAAGTTTGAAATAACATTTCCCTATATCTGTTATGCTTAAGTTTATAATAGCATTTTTATTTGTCTGTCACGCTAAAGTTCGAACAATCATATTCATTACTAAATCCAGATATTATTAATATAATATATCTGTTCAATGTTTTCTTTTCATTTTTATGTTTTTGCATTTTTGTAACTTTTGTTTTCTCTTTTCAGGAAAACGAGCAGAAGAAAAACCGTGCCATTGTAAAAGCGAAGGAGGAACGAATTATCAAGAAAGAAAAAGACAAAGAAATTGAAATGTGAGAAATGGAGCTTTTTTTTGCTAATCCAATCTTTAAAAAGTTTTAGTTTTATTCTCAATCTAATTGAAAAATTTGGAAAAAAAACAATCATTGTTTATTGTATTCAAATGATCTATTATCAAAGGAGACGCGAGAGCGCTCTATCCCTTAATAGACTTCAAGAATGGCCTATGCTGGAAATCTCATTTCTTTGATCAATCATAACTCAAAAACCAATAAACCAAATTAGTTAAAACTTTGCACAACATTTTTATTTGATAGGTTCTATAAGTGTGTAGAATTTCAGCATCATTAGTCAAGGCAACCCAGAGATCCAGAAAGTTCAATCATGAAATCATGTTATCTGTGTGTACGTACGTATGTGCCACCCTGTATCTCATCAACTATTTGATGGATTCAGCTGAGTTTTGGCAGAGATAGAGGTTCTAGGGTCTAGTTGATGGCATTTTAATTTCAGTTTACCATATACCTTAGTTTTCCAGAAAATTCCAAAAAACCTTATGAGAAGGCATTGTATTGAGGCATAGTCTTTACAAAAGTAGTGACATTCCATGAAAAATGCCAGTATACTGAAATCATATGCCCTTAATAAGGTTTAGATGAAAATTCATATACACTAAATGTACAAAAGCAAGGAAATTTCCAAATTTTTACACTTTTATTGTCATTAAGGGTATGACTACATATCAACCAAACCATTTCATTATCACATCACTACAGTATAAATCTCTATTCATGAGTGGATGAAGTGTGTGAGGTGCGCTGAAGAAAAATTCCTACCAGTAAAATACTGTTGTGCTCGCATACCCTTAATGACAATAAAAGTGTAAAAATTTGGGAATTTCCTTGCTTTTGTATATTTAGTGTATATGAATTTTCATCTTAACCCTATTAAGGGCATATGATTTCAACATACTGGCATTTTTCATGGAATTATACTAAAGTTAAGTTAATCAACGTTTGTTTTCTGTAAGGCTTTTTTTTATATATATATTAATCACATAAAATACATGCTAAAATGTTCCTCAGTTTTGGGATTGAGTTAAGTTTTCTAATTAGTTGTAATTTGCAATTAACTCACCAAGTGACCCTTACTAACCTTATTTCTATCACTTTCACCCTTTCTCACTGCATGTTGTTTGTCCCCTCGCTCTTATTTTATATGGTATCTATCACTCTCGCTTCTGTCACTCACTCTCTCTCTCTCTCTCTCTCTCTCTCTCTCTCTCTTTCTCTCTCTCTCTCTCTCTCTCTCTCTGTATTTATTAATAATATTAAAGGTATTACGAAAAGAAAAAAAGAAAAATATTCCAATAGTCCATTATAAGCAAAAGAGAATATTATGACAAATAGCTATATGAGGAAAAGAGAGGGGAAAATAGCAAGGAGAAAGTGACTAATTTTTAATTTTTATTTCGTTTTCGTGGTTCAAACTATCTAATTGTAACTTTTTTCTAGTATCTATATAATAACTCCCTTAGGCAATTTCATGTTCGTACATATGTTATCACCCTCCACCCCTTTTGTAATAACGTCCATAGAATGGAAATATGTCACAAACTCCTACACGGGTTTTGAAGCTAGACCTCCATAAACACGACAGGAATATACAACAGATGAAAGATACAACTGTGGAATTTCCACGGGTCTCGTTAGTTGTTACATCTATATAACAAATGAAGTCAATGTTTTCTATGCTGCTTTGGCTATTATAGATTTTGAACCAAAAGCTTCATATGCTAATGTGTTCAACTAATCACTTAGAGCACATCTTAATGTGTGTTTCCAGAAAATATGAGTGCATTTCGTCTTTAAAAATTTCTTACATTTATTCTGGAATAGCTGTTTCTCCCAACTACGTATTCCATAAAAAATGTGGCAGAGATTTTCACTCTCCTACAATTATCTACGTCCACATCTCACATTCACTGGAAAATTTACTTAATATAGTTACTTTCACTTAAATCAGCGTTATTATTTCATTTCTTAATTCTTACTATTACGTACGTACTACACTAGATTTTAAATATAAATAATGAACGCTCATTTTTGCTATCAATAGTAATTCAGGTGATTGAAATAGGATTCAATCACATTAGCCACTACTTACAACAATAGATGGGGAAGCCCAGTCACCCAAAATGTATAGAAATCAATGTTGTTTTATTTAAAACAAGAAATACTTATTTAACAAATACTATTTTAATCACATAAATTACTTGCAGTGAAATGGGTTCTTTTATGAGTGTTTTTTTAATTGATACCCTAACATTTGTTTTTATTAAATTAAATCATTTTTTTAATATTTTCCCCGGTCAACGCCAATTTCACTTTCATCCTTCCAGTTATTCTGACTATACTCGTGGAATAAAGGAATATCAGATTGGATGCCAAATATATGGACAGCCATTCGTAGTCAGCAAGACCTTTTTGCTAGTATTCATGTCTTCTTATTTCATTTTTATTATAACATTATTATTCTCACTAGCTAGGCTGCCGCGTCAGAAATGAACGCTCTCGTGTAAACCGATGTGCCCCAGTCATATTTCTTGGGTGTTTAGACATTGATTGTCTTTGTTTAAGACCAAGAATGTTTTTAGATGAAAATAAATTTTTAAATTTTTTTATTTACAATTTTTTTATTTACATAGAAATAATTTTAGTTAAGAAAAGAAAAAAAAAATTTTTTTGACCGCCCCCCCCCCAATTTTTTTAATTTTTATCCTCCCCCATACATATAAATATTTTTAATTAAAAAAAAAAGAAAACAGTAAAAAACTCAAATCCAGCAAACACGATTAGTTATTTAAATGCTGTCGAGAAGAAGATAACCTAACTGAAATTCATTAGAATGTGTGTGTTTTTTTAAATAGTAAGGTTTAAATCAATTTTTATTTTAATGAAACAATTTGATCAAATGAAATTGTTAAAATCAATAATTTAAAAACCTAAATACAGCAAACAGTAATTTTCGAATCGGAAGAAAGGTGTATCTAAAATAAAACAATAAAAAAATCGGTACTCTTTTACTGTAAGACCTGCGCTAACTTTGACCATAACCCTAACTCTAAACCCTAACCCTAACCTCAACTTTGACCCTGACCCTAACGACGGAGTCAAAGTTAGTGCGGGTCCTAAAGTGTAAAAGCACCACGAAATCAAATATAATGAACACGATTAGTTATGTAAATGCTTTCGGTAAGAAAGTTTACCTAAATTAAATTCGTTAGAATGCGTGTGTGTGTTTTTGTGTGTGTGCGTGCATGCGTGTGTTTGTTTAATGACCTTTGTTTAATTTAACAATTTGATTCTAAAATCAGTTATATAGTTTTCCAGTATAATGTGTTAGTTTTTTTGTTGACTGAAAAGAATAAAAATCACATCTTTTATTTTAATAAATAAAACAGTTTGTAACTGAAAGCTTAACAGCGTATAAGGTGAAATTTAAATCATAAATTCAGTTAAGGTCGTGAAAAAATTATAATATTGGATATGAAAGTATTAAAAAATCAAATGCAGTAAACACGAATAGTTTTTTAATTCTCGAAAAAGTTTACCTAAACTAAATTCGTTATAATGTGTGTGTGTGTGCGTGTTTTTAAATAGTAATTTTTAAATCAATTATTATTTTAATTAAACAATTTGATTCAGTGAATTTGTGTTTTAAAACATAATGGCTAATAAGATTAAGAAAAAACTTAGAACCGTTCAATAAAAAAAATCAGAGTAAAAGTATCACGGTGAATGCCAGCGTTTTTGTTTACATTTTAAATAACGCGCCGTCTTGCGTCCATATTGAATTAATGGAGGGAGGGAAGGAACCAATTCAATGGATTAACGCTGGCTGTTTAATCAGTTGCGCCATATTGAATTAACGGAGGGAGTGAGGAAACCAATTCAATGGATTAACGCTGGCTGTTTAATCAGTTTCGTCATAGTTATATTAACTACGTAATGCATTTCATGTATGTATATATGTAAATAATAAAAGAAATCTATTAATAATGAAGTTTATGCATCTGTCTGTCTGTCTGTAATTTATAAGTAAGATTATTAGCGAGCAAAATAGTGTAAATACGTGTGGAAATCTGAAGAAAACAATCATGAGTGTATATTTGCAAATAGTAATTTATTAGAAGTTGAAAAGCAATTGATTATGTAAATTGAGAAATGCGCATAGTGTTTCCGGTGGACTTAGTAAATAACCATGCTACTCTGATGGAGTTTCGGTTTCAGACAGACAGATACATAAACTCCATTATTAATAGATATTCTTCATGTGAAACTGAATATTCACTATTTATTCGGATTGAACACTAAATTTTGTCGACTGTTCTGTCTGCTATTCAATATACATTTTTCCACATTCCAGAATAGAGCGGAATATACCAATTAACTTTTCAACATGACAGCTTCTTCAAGACCCCATACTGCACTTTGCTGTTTTTTCAGCAATAAAAACATACATCCTTTTTTGCTAGAATTCAACTATTAAATATATTCTTATTAACACAAATACATCACACGTTACTACACTTCGAAAGACTCTGCTGGTTTACTACCTTCCACACACAGGCTTTTATTTACTTTTTTTTCGACAACGGCTGGTAAAAACATACATACTTATCGCTAAAAAACATCCATTTTTTAATATGTTTTCTTAGCTACCATACATCATATGTTGGTTGTTTTATTAACTGTTTTTGGCAAATATACTTCATTTCCAATGTTTCTTTATGGTACATATTCCTTTTTGCTATAAGTCAACTATTAAATATTTTCTTATTAACACAAATACATAACACGTTACTACAATACATTAAAACCTTCGAAAGAGTCTGCCAATTTACTTCTTTCCACACTTTTTACTGCTTTTTTTTTCGACAACCACTGGTAAGGACATACATACTTCTCGCTAAAAATCATCCATTTTTTAATATGTTTTTATTAGCTCAAATATGTCATACGTTGGTTATTTTGTTAACTTTTTCACCGAATTTACATCATTACTAGTGATTCTTCATTTAAGAAAAAATTTTGTTATGATATTTAACCCCAAACAAGGCAGGACGCCACTGTAGACATAAGGGGCTACTGAGAATTAGGGAGTAGATTTAGGGTGTCATTCTAAGTTAGAAGCTGTGCAGCGAGATGTCTGTTTACATTAGTTTTAAACCTCTGCATGCCGGTACTGTCGTGAAAACAGGGGGCAGGGAGGGAGTTCCATAGGCTAGCAGCACGAGGAAAGAAGCTATTGGAGTAGAAGGCCCTCTGGCATCTGGGGACCTCCACAGTGAATGGATGGGATTTAACTGATTGTCGAGTTGGTCTAGTGAATTTACGTCGAGGGGGCACCAGAGTAGCCAGTTCATCGGAGCATAATCCATTGAAGTACTTGTCAGCAAATAAACACGTCTCAGACTCAATGTCATCAGGGAGATTATTTATGAAGATCAGGAACATTAAAGGTCCAAGGATAGATCCCTGGGGTACACTAGCATTCATGATGCATGTTTGCTATCACAAGTAATTCAGGTAATTGAAATAGTATTTAATCACGTTAGCCACTACTTACAACTATAAAGGGAGGAGCCAGTCACCCTAAATGTAGAGAAATCTATTTTGTTTCGTTTAAAATAATAAATACTTATTTAACAAATACTATTTTAATCGCATAAATTACATACAGTGAAATACGTCCTTTTATAAGGATTTTTTTTTTCAGAATTAATACTCTAATTAAGTTGAAGCAATTTTAGATAAATAAATAAGCAAAAGAAATATTTATTTTATTTCAAAATTTAACAAACAATAACAATTATTTTTCTGGCAGTAGAAAGAGACATTTATTTCTAAATATTATTAAACTTGACCAAGATTTATTATTTCAAGAGAACTATTATCATTAATAGTAATTTTTACAGATAGATTAAGAAAGTAACCGAAGAATTTCCCCAGGTCTCGAAAGCAGTATAATAAAAAACATGAGATGTAGATGAATTTAATCAAAGTTTTCGGTGTATTTTACAGCTAGGCAATGCTGGGTAAATCCACTAGTTGAACCATTGAGTGATCCTCATTTATGGTCTTGCGCCAAACCCTGTTCATCTCTACTAATAACGTCGAAATTAATTTTGTTTCTTTCTTTCCAGATTGCTACGACAATCTCAAAATTTTAACACGGAGTGCAAGCGGACAAAGAAGAAACAAGACTCGTACAAGATGTACAACGCCTTCATGTGTAAGACCTTGAGTATGGCGAAAGAATTTAATGAAACTAGAGATATCATTTCACGATATGAAACTCTCAAATCCACGTACAATGTAAGCAGGGCTGTCACTGTTGATCTTTTTATGTGTCCATATAATCTTAACACTTTCCATTTAATGACAGAGGATATGGACACAAGTTTTGTCATTACTAAAAAAAATTATTGGCATTAACTTCACTCAACATATGATTCTCATTTAGTTATTTTGAAAGGCAGTAAGCTTTTCCATTGTTTTGTCTGTTCATTTGACACACTCAATGTAATTGGCATCGGTCTGGATCCATAACCTGTTTAATCTCATTATACACTGACAGCAAACATCACATCTGCACAACGTCCACTCCTAAGACAAAAAAACCCCACAAAATCCAATTAAGACAAGCCTATTTACAGTTGGATACAACAATGGTTAGTATCAACACTAAACCATCCCATTGCCCATATATTTTTTTTTATTTTTTTTTTTTTAACATGCTTCACCCCAAACAAGGCAGGCCGCCACTGTAAACGTAAGGGGCTACTGAGAAAAAGGAAAAGGGGAGAAGGATTGGTGGTTCAGCTTAAATTGGGATCTGAGCAGCGAGATGTCTGTTTACATTAGTTTTAAATTTCTGCATGTCAGTACTATCGGGGAAACGGGGCAGGGAGGGAGTTCCAGAGACCAGCAGCACGAGGAAAGAAGCTATTTGAGTAGAATGCTCTCCAGCATCTGGGGACCTCCACAGTGAATGAATGAGATTTAGTAGAATGTCGAGTTAGTCTAGTGAATTTACGTCGAGGGGGCACCAGAGTAGCCAACTCATCGGAGCATAATCCATTGAAGTATTTGTAAAACAAACATAAGGATGCTACATTGCGGCGATGGGACAGGGGCTGGAACTTAGCTGACAGTGAGGGACCTATTAGGTTGACGACTCTTTTTTGGATTTTGTCAAGGAAGGAGTGACTAGTAGATGATGCACCAGCCCAGATGTGGCAACAATACTCCATGCAAAAAACTAGTTCCTCAACACTTCCTCTCACTAGGAAAGGTAAAGGGTTCTTTTGGAAAAAGTACCCATCATTTATTTCATGCGCTCAAAAACTGTTCTTGGCAATGCCTTTGTCATAATGTCTGACACAATCTGATCTAATGGGCAGCGCAAAACCAAAATATCCCCATTCTGAATACATCTACAAGAATGGAAATAAGCATCAATGTGTTTTGTGTGTTCATGAAACTTTGAGTTCTTGTGTAAGATAATGAAGAGTGGCAAAAATGAATCGTGGATGAGTCCATTGTGGGTGGGACGTCGAGAAAGAAATAAAGGCGACTTGATAACTGTTAAAAAGTAAAAGGTTCGGCAGTGCAAAAGGAACTTGAACAACGACGGTTTCAAAAACGCGAAGAGCCGAAACGCTTGGTGATCGGACTATCGATGTACCGGAAGAATGCGAGTGTTGTGTCCGCTGACTAAAAATGCGGAATGAAGGAATCCCCTGACTTGTACTTCACCAAAGCGCTTGTAGAACAATTGCTTCAGTTCACGCTCGGATAGACAATGCAGAGCAAATTACTTTCCAAGCGAATGTATATACAGACGAGTTTCTAGCGTAAACCAAGTCTGTGACCTCAGCAAGAAAAAGACTTTCATGAGACAAAAGTATGTCAAAAGATTGTTTAATATGTGTGCGTAGCTGGCGTAAACCATTTGGTAATGGCAAATAAAGAAAACCAAAGTTTTTTCATATACGTTCTGTTCTTTGTCATTCTTGTTGGACCTTAACGGGTACCCTGAAAGAACGGGTAATGCAACACTTGGACAAAACTTTGAGTTCTCGGACAAATCAGTTGCTTGGTTGTCTTTGAATAAGATTAAAAACGAATTTTAGTAAATGGCAAAGTCATACGCATTTATCAGCTGCTCGACTCTGTGCTATGTACTCTGTTTCAGTAGAAAACTTTGCCACTGTTGGCTTTTGCTTGCGATGCCAACTGACCCAATACAATCTCAATTAAAAGCATCTTTCCTTGGCCTTCCCTTGCCAACTGACCTTATTACGTCAACTGTTCTACATCCACTAACCCAAACACAATCCTCCATTCTTTCAATGTGACCAAACCAGCAAAGTCTGTGTCCATCTCCCTTGTGCATATCAAAATCTACTGCTATTTTTAAAAAATCTGCCCTGACCAAATGCACACTTCTTGACTTCCCTTAGGCAAAGCACATGAAGATTTCTTTTAAATCTTAGTGTGAAATGATTAAATTGCTAAACTTTAACGATTCTATTGGCTTCGTTTGATTTGTCTGTTTTATGGCATATCAACCCATTTTTAGTTATTTAATAATGAAACACAATCCACCTTTTGTCAATGATTAAAGTGAATACTGGGATAAACTGATGACTCTGCATGCCATGTTCGAGTTTTGCAGTATCGAGACCATCACTTTCGCTAGACATTCTCGCAACCTTCACATGGCCTTACCTGTGAGTAACCGATTCCAAAAAAGAATCAGGGAAACTTCAATCAAACAAAATTAAGCAAGTAAAAATATCACTTATTATTAAGAATTTTATTCTTTTAATTGTATACAATTAGTTGAACACATGTCACCTTTTCTCGAAAGGTAACATAGTTGGCTCTCTTAATCTTTGTTGGAGGCCACATATGAAAGTTTTTGAATTTCCTCAACTAGTTATGTGTGACATTGCTTCTTATAATTATGTGTCATGGAGATAACATTTTTGTTGATGATGTTATGTTACATAAGACTAAAAATAAATACTTTTCCTTCAGTTGTGGAATTTTCCTAGCATTTCTGGAAGCATCTGGTTTACAATTGAAGACTCGGAAAACACAAAAGGAAACATTCTTAAATGTTTTCGTTTTTATTTTGAAGGACTTGTGGGAAACGAATCAAATAAATCAAGAAATGATTGAGAATATTAAACAAAATGATGCCAGAAAAACACAAGTAAGAATTGATGCCTATTTTTCATGTTTACATCTAAAGATATTTTCAATTTTAATCAATGCCACTCTCTTTCCAAACATTTCTGACTGACCCTACCTGTTCTATTTTTGTTTCTTTCCCCTGCTCCAAAATGCAAATGGTGAATATTTTTGTGGGTTTTTATGAAAAAGACTTATTATCTGGACCCATAAAACCTTTAGTCTACTTGCTCTATGTAGGCGACACATTTTGCCTCTTCAACAATCAAAGAAAGAAAAATACATTCTTCTTCCTACTAAATAGCATGCCTCCCACATTAAAATATACTTATGAAGGAGAGTGTAATTCCATGTTGGCTTTCCCTGACGTATTGGTAACGAAAACCTCACCTTGTCACATTACATCAATTTATTGTAAACCTACATTTACAGGATCATATACCCGCTGAGATTCATTTTGTCCTAGCAAACGAAAGTTAAACTTAATTCAAACTCTAACACATAGAGCCCTCAAAATTTGCTCAAAATCAAAATTGAATGAAGAAATAAGAACCATAACTAATACTTTGTCCAATAATGGCTACCGTCTGGGTGTGATTAGGTCAGTCATCAAAGGGAAAATATCTAATTTTTCTGAAATAAAACCAAATACTCTGGCTAAATGTCCAATTTAGATTTGTTTGCCTTGGTTAGGTACAGTAAGTGAGAAATTCACCAAGTAAATTAACTAAAAAGTTGAAAATTGCTATTTTTCTTTGAACATGCGTATTGTGTTCTATACAATACCTCTTTTGACGTCCTCTCAAAAAGACGTTCTACCTCCCCACCATAATAATAATGTGATTTAGCATTTTAAATGTGGTTGCAATGCCGACTACATAGGTAGGACAACTTTGAGATTGGACAACAGAGTTTAACAACACATACTTAGCAAAATTAGGGATGGAACTCTCCGTTCAACGGAAGTTCTGAAAATACATAGGGTATTCTATCATGGAGCATTTGATTAAAACCCTGACGTGTTCAATGAATTTCAGCATCGACTCATTTCCCATCTTGAGTTGTGTTCACTCGATATTCCATCTGAAAGTCTTAGAGACAATCTATGTCTGTTTTAAACAACCCTCCCTCTGTAAACAGAGTGAGTGTTTACTAGGATTAGGTGTGCGTAGTCTCTAAGACACATCCCTCATTGTATATATACTATAACACTTTTTTATTCTAAATATATACTTTCGTTTTCCTTTTAAAATCCCTTGATTTAGCTCTGTAGAGTGAGGGCAAAACCGGTCGGCTGGCTTTTTTTTTGCTTTTTTTAATCATGAATGGAAAAATATTTCTTCCTTTCATACGTGCAGTAATAAAATTCTGTACTTCCAAGAAAATTATGAAATATACAGATGTATAAAAACGGGTTAACTTACTGAACTAAAACAATTCAAGAGTTATCCTGACTAAAATTAATTCCTTTACTTTTTTTTTGAAATTACAATACACATATTATCAAGTCCCTAAGATATATTTCAAAGCTGCTATTAAAATTAAGCTCAATGATCAATACGAATAAGAGCTTTCATATATTAATCGTGTATATTTCAAAAGTTCAAAGCATATTAATTATGATTTCAAATTCATTTTAGAAAGAAGTTTAGCATTTACAAGGTGGCGGACTACCGCTAGATTCATTAATGATTCAAAGATTTTAGCAAAGAGCCGGCAGAGACTGATGGTGCGATAATTTTGTGGGTCAGTTCTTTCACCAGAATTTTTGAATAACGGTATCACAGAGACAATGTTCTAGCTATCAGGAAAGCAAGATTCAGAAAGGCATTTGTTGCAGAGTTTGGAGAGATCAGGGGTTAGTCTTGCAGAGCATTTTTTTTATTACTATAGCAGGTATATGATCAGGCCTACATTTAATGAAACAAAAACCTGAGAGAAAAATAAGTATATTTCCTTCTTAATCAAGAATTGTCCAGAGAAATGTGAAACAATGCAGAACATTTTTTGCTGACAGTTTTGTTGCTCGACCAGTGTGAATGACTTCTGAAAAAATCACAAAAAATGAAAAGCATTATTAAACTCTATTTTTAAATTCCAGAATAAAATCTTTATATTTGAATTCATTGCATCAATTGAACTTCGTTTCTTGTTTGACTTGAAAGATTTATTGTTTCTTTTATGAGTTGATCTCAATTTTATGAGTTGATCTCAATTTTATGAGTTGATCTCAATTTTATGAGTTGATCTCAATTTTTCTCTCTTTTTCCAGGAAAAGCACAACGAGATTTTGGGTTACGATAAGCAGTTGAGTACTCTACTTATGAAACTGGAAACATGCGAAAATGAAGCTCTTTTTTGGGAATCAAAATGGAGTCACATCCAGAACAAGACTTCACAGGCAGCATCAAAATCACAGCAAATTAAAATGTTCGTATTTCAACACTTTTTATCTTTCTCGTGTGGAAATATCAAGAAACATTTCTTTTAATTTCAAGAATAATTTGATTTTCAGAAATGTTTTATAAAAATAAAAATTAACTTGTATTGTTTGGATTATTAAAACTACTGTTCTCAACTTTATTGTTATTCTCACAATGTTTTGGCTGCTGTCATCTTCGATTTTCTTCTTCAAAAAAACTTATGTATATATATATATATATATATATATATACCCAAACATGCATTGTTGAATGTCACAGAACTTTCTCGTTTGTAAATCTTCTTCGTGAGGTTCTCAAACCGTCGTGCTATCATTCTGGTTTCGGGTGGCAATCCGTAGAGTATTTCTCTGATTGTTCTTAATTCGACCATTTTATTTTTCGAACGCTTTCGCCTTTCTTAGTCGTCTTCAGGATTAGGTTTTTTAAAATAAGAAGACTGGAGTTAATGTTTTATAGGTATCGTTAATGGCGAATAATAATAAGGACGAGAAAGTTCTGTGACGTTCAACAACGCTTGCTTGGATAATGACTTGCTGCCTAAGTATATATATGTATATATATATATATATATATATATATATATATATATATATATATATATATATTGTTGAATATAAGAGACAACTCATGTCTAGATATCCTTTGGTAGATCCTTTCAATAGTCCGAATTAGGATCTTAGTTTCGGAGGGGAATTATCTGATGAATTTTCCATAATTTTCATTAGTCTCCCAAGTACTTTCGGACCCATCTGGGTCCATCTTCGGTGGAATGAGGTAAATAAGGTCTAGACCATGTGTTAGTATTTATAGAAGGTTTTTGGCGGGAATTATGTACTAAGTACGAAACTATATTTAGAGCTATAAACATTTTAGAATATTATTACTGATATTAAAATTAATTCTATTAATTAGGGGTTTTATTGATTTACCTCATTCCACCGAAGATGGACCCAGATGGGTCCGAAAGTACTTGGGAGACTAATGCAAATTATGGCAAATTCATCAGCCAATTCCCCTCCGAAACTAAGATCCTAATTCGGACTATTGAAAGGATCTACCAAAGGATATCTAGACATGAGTTGTCTCTTATATTCAACAATACTTGCCTGCAAGAGAAGATGCTGCCTAGATATACATATATATATATATATATATATATATATATATATGTGTGTGTGTGTGTGTGTGTGTGTGTATATATTTATATGTATAGTAATACGTAGTAATAAATCATAAAACTACACATCTAAAACAAGAAGTGATTTAAGGCTTATAAAATTCAGACTAAAATTGTCGGCAAAGACCAATGCCACAACAGATAAAAGTGCTAAGTAATAATCGGTTCTAAGTGACAGTCTTCTGGAGGTTGAAGGTTCAATCCTCAGTGTAGGCGATACTAAGAATTCAATTACAAATTACTTAAGACTTCTATCCCGTCATGGTCGACAAAATGAGACCAAGAAGTTTATTAAACTGTGGATTAAATAACAGGTTTTGTTCAAAATTCCATACAGATTCCCGAGTTCGACATAAAGATTACCAAGTTTAACATCACACACCTGAAAAAGGTCGGACGTTACATTGACCGAAACGTGAGAATAACAGCCAATTCAGAACAGTAGTCCAAATAATACAATCCTCGCTAAAAAATTTCACGATATAAAAATAAACTTATTTAAAATTCTAAAAGCTTTGAAAAAATTAAAAATTTGGTTCAATTAATGAACTTAGAATGTTTTCCTTCTATTTTTAATTTTGCTGGATCGAAATCTTTTAATCCAAAAATAAAATTTTTTCATCAAATATTTTTTGAGCCGTTTTTTAGATATGTCGCCATATCTCTATGCGAGGCTCTTTCAGTTTCTATATAAATTCTTTGTGGAAGTTTCTCCAGATAAGGAATGAAGCCACTTGATGTAAGGAGCTAAAAAGAATAAAGGATGATTAACGCAAAGACAGGAGATGCCTATTTACCTTAGTCTAGAAACGACTAAGACTATAGGTAAGGAGAAAACAGTCAGCAGGAAAAGAGTTCCACAAGCCTGCAGTTCTTGAAAAGTAGCTTCTAGAATAGGAAGATGTATTACAAGGTACATGAACAGCGAATTGATGAAGATGGGTTGGAAAAATAGAGGCAAGGAATAAATCATACAATTCTGAAGAACACATGCCATAATAGGACTTGTAAAAGAGACTGAGACTATCAACATCACGTCTGTGAGAGAAGGGGATGCAGAGAAGAAGAAAGTAAGGAGCCAACCAAATTAGATACTGTTCTGAATCTAATCAAGAACCCTCAAATGGGACACATTCACCAAATATAACAACGGTACTCCATACAAAGTCATATAGTAGATGTGTAGAGATAGAGAATAGCCTCAGGTGTGAAAAAGAGTTTGGAGCAATAGAGAACAGACTTTAGGAGAAGCAAAAAAAGCAATAGATTTAATATATGAATTCCAAGAAAGATTTTATGAGATATCGGTAGGAGGAAAACATTCAGCAGGAAGAGAGTTCCACAAGCCTGCAGTTCTTGTAAAGAAGCTACTGGAATAGGAAGCTGTATTGTAATGAGATATCAAAACAGCAAATTGGTGGAGACCACTAGACCAACGAGTAAAACGAGCTGGAACAAAGGAAGCAGGGAATAGATCAGACAATGCTGAAGAACACATGCCATAATAGCAACAAAAAGAAGACTGAGACTTCAGAGAAGAAAGGGGGGGCAACCAAATTACAGATACTTTGTGAACCTTATCAAGAACCCTCAAATGGGACAGATTCACCAGCCCAAATATAACAACAGTACTCCATACATGGTCTGATAGTAGATATGGTCCGGTCATCCTTCAGTTGGAAAGTATATATCTGGCTATATGTGTATTCATTGTACAAAGTGAACTTTGTCTGTACGCTTAAAATTGAACCAAACTCCATCAAAATCAGGTAAAGTGGTGCCACAAAATGTGCTCCAACCTACCGATACTATCTGGAACAGATGCGGTTAACTTCATTTATTGCATCTGTCGAAATCCAAGCAGATTTGTTGATGTTCTCTAAATGATATCAGTTTAAACAATATAGTTACAGCGATGACTGTGGCAATTGGTTAAGTTGCTGTGTTGCTCATGGTCATTGCCGCAGCGCTCTATTTACAAAGACAAAAAAAAAGGCAATTTTTACTAGTGCAGTTGATTTCTAAAAAGAGAAAAAATTTTAAAAATTGCAAAATTTTCAGGGATCTCAAAACCTTGTGCCATCACTGAAACGTGAAAATATATTTGCTCTGTGATTGCTGGTTTAGTTTTTTTTGAAAATGATAAAACTTCAATTTTTCCCCCTCCTGTCACATTGTTAAATAAAAAGAGAGAGAGAGAGAGAGAAAGAGAAAGGGGGAGAAAGAGAGAGAGAGAAAGAGAGAGCAAGAGAGAGAAAGAGAGAGAGAGAAATTCACCTACTTTGTCAACACAATTGATTCCAATGGGTGAACTGAGATGAGATTGCATTGAGAGTCTTCAGGCAGCTGTTGAAAATCTTTTTAAAAAAACACATGAAAAGGAGTCAGTATACAACACACATGTCCGCCTTGTACTGCTGTTGCATGGCTGTGAGACGTTGTTGATGAGGAAACATTAAAATAACACAATCCTGGCTGCAGTGCATTGGATGGAGAAAATTGTAAAGAATTCCATGAGAAATTGTATCACACAATGACATCTCAACTGGTACATCCATGTCACCCACCGTCAGTCATCCAAAGTGTGTTCACATCGATGTTGATGGAGCAAGGCCGTCTTAAGACATAGAAGAAATCAGTTGATGGCAACCTGCCCCTAACATGCGGCACAAGAGAAATGGCAACAGACGGGAGAAGTTGGAAGTCATTCGAAAAACGTTTAACCTCAGCATGAAACAGAAAGACAGGAAATTTAAGAAAAATAATAATAATAACTAATGTAAACTGTAGTATCAAAGGTAATTGATGCCCGTCTCACCCCTTTGATTACTGATGGAATGTTCTACATTCGTGTAATATATTAAGAGTGAATATTGAATACTATTTGTGACAGTAAGCAACGAATAGTTAAAGAAAACTTATCCTTAAGTTATGTTCGGCTTCCAGTTTTTATTACATAAACCTAAATCCTAACCCTTCTGTCAAAAATGATGTAAGAAAAATTAGGAACCATGTTGCCCCACTAGACGACCATCAACCCCAACGTTGTGTGTCCGTGGCCTTCTTGTCTTCATCGTCTAGCTGAGTCGTCTATCCACTGACGAATCATCGAAGGCACAGCACTGGTCCACAAGTTAAATAAAATAAACTCAATTCTCGAGAAAGAACACAAACACATATACGTTGTGTATAATTTAGTTGGAACTATGAGTGTGTGTGACACCCTCGCGGACTGTCGAGACCCCTATTGCCGTTTCTCAAGTCGTCAGCTCATCTCATCGTTTTCCCGGTCTGATCCGCTCTCTGGGGAGGTTCTGATCCTAACTGCCCGGATTCTCTCCGAAATCCAAACTCGTTAACTTTTTGCCATAAACCTTACTGTCGTCAAACTGTCGTAAAACGTTGTCACTCCTAAATGTCGTATCCGGTATTCTTGTCTGAGTCACCTGTTCTAAACAATGGAAACTGACCACTCCCGCATTTTCTTTTGTCTCTGTCGATGAGTCACTTCCTATCCTCGTGGCCTTCATTGTATCACACCAGTGTTCGAACTAATATTCATATAAAATCATAGAATTACACTAGTTATTTAATTTGTCATATATAAATTATTATTATCATCTCTGATGACCTAAATTAAATAATAACACCTACTGTTGACTTTTTATTTAGAGTGGAGCATTTTTTTTTTCCGAATTCATTTCCGACGACATGGGTTGTCTGACTTGCTATTTGCTTTCTCGCTTCCCCTCACCACTTGAAATGACTTCATCTGGAGGCTAGTTTTTTACTCACTAACTTTTATATAATTATGTTCATGTATAGATATATTAGTTTGATATTTATATAAAGATATATTATATTTACTTTTATATAAAAAAATATGCCAATAAATACACATTGGTCTTTATTATAGAGAATAATTAAACAGTGATTGAAGGGACAAATTTGATTGAAATAGCATTTTTAAAGATACCCACTCAAATGCTATCTTTGGATGGCCTGTCACAACCAGAGGATGAATTGTGTCTTGATTCAACAAATAAACCGGTTGTTGTTGTCGATGATGATGATGATGATGATGATGATGATGATGATGATGATGATGATGATGATGATGGCGGCGGCAGTAATGTATGCAGCAACTCACAGGTAATATGTGACATTGGTGCATGCCCAAGTGGAAACCACATCAGCCCTAGTTAGGTGGGAAACGGTGGAGGTGTTGGACTGCCAAGTGTTCAAGTTGGTGAAGGATAGGCATCCATCCATAAAACTGCCTTAAAAACTATGTCTAGTCAAAATACGACTAGACAATCAGGCCCATCCCTCATCAGAGGATGAATTGTGTCTTGATTCAACAAATAAACCAGTTGTTGTTGTCGATGATGATGATGATGATGATGATGATGATGATGATGATGATGATGATGATGATGATGATTGTGATGATGATGGTGGTAGTGGTTATGATGATGGTGGTAGTGGTGGTGGTGGTTATGATGGTGGTGGTGGTGATGATGATGGGGTGGTGGTTATGATGATGATGATGGTGGTGGTTATGATGATGGTGGTAGTAGTGGTGGTGGTTATGATGATGATGATGATGATGATGGTGGTGGTGATGATGATGGTGGTGGTTATGATGATGGTGATGGTGGTGGTGGTGGTGGTGGTGGTTATGATGATTATGGTGGTGGTGGTGGTGGTTATGATGATGATGATGATAATGATTATGATGATGATGATGATGATGATGATTATGGTGGTGGTGGTTATGATGATGGTGGTGGTGGTGGTGGTGGTGGTGGTTATGATGATGGTGGTGGTGGTTATGATGATGATGATGATTATGATGATGATGATGATGATGGTTATGATGGTGGTGGTGGTGGTGGTGGTTATGATGAATATGATGATTATGGTGGTGGTGGTGGTTATGATGATGGTGGTGGTGGTGGTGGTTATGATGATGATGGTGGTGGTGGTGGTGGTGGTGATGATGATGATGATGATGATGATGATTATGATGAATTGTGTCTTGATTCAACAAATAAACCGGTTGTTGTTGTTGTCGATGATGATGATGATGATGATGAGTATGATGATGATGAGTATGATGATGATGAGTATGATGATGATTATTGCGGTGGTGGTAGTTATGATGATGATGGTGGTGGTGGTTATGATGATGATGATGATGATGATGATGATGATGATGATGATGATGATGATCTGTAAGAGATTCTGTCAGTCACTCTTAAATTTGAAAGAACATTTTAATCACATGCGCAGATTGTATGGATATATCTTAAGACTAGATTCATTATTTCCTGTTTTATTCTTGTAAATTATTTTCTCATGTAAAAATTGTTTCGGTTTTGAGTGTTGCATATTGTTGTTATTTTATCCTTTTGAATTTTTTTTTCTTCTTCTCTTCGTTTTGTTAGGGCAACTCTGAACATGTTTAACGTGATTAGAGCACATCAACGGAAATTAATTATAGAAGACATCCCAACGGTACAACAACTCGATCACGTAAGGAGAATTTCATTAATCATGAAAATAAAGTTATATGTAATCGGAGATAATATCCTAACTAAGGAATAATTATTCATTCATGATAATCAATAATATTCCAAATTCGCCCCCTCCCCGCTCAGGAAAATACAAACTTCTGATATTCTGAGTTTGATAGCGAAATATTACCCTAGAGTTGATAGTTGAAGGCTTAATAATTTCAAACAGGTATTACAAAAATTTGAGGAGGCGAAAAAAATAATATTCACATTTATAACCTTACTTAATAAATTTCAAAAGCTTTTTTTTTTTAATTCTAAAAATTATAACAATTAAAAAAAAAGTATATAATACATTTAAGCACATATATACACAATAAATTATGGTGTGAAAGCTTTCTTATAGGTTTGTAGTTACAGGTCGAATCCGAGTGGAAAGATTTGTAGCGATTGCATGACAGATCTTTTTTTTTTTTTAACAAAGTTCACCCCAAACAAGGCATGCTGCCACTGTAGACGTAAAGGGCTACTGAGAATTAGGGTGAAAGTTTTGGGCGCCATCCTAAATTGGGAGCTGTGCAGCGAGATGCTTGTTCACATTAGTTTTAAATTTCTGCATGTCGGTACAGTCAGGGAAACAGAGAGCAGGGAGGGAGTTCCAAAGGAAGCTTTTGGAGTAGAAGGCTTTCCGGCATCTGGGGACCTTCACAGTGAATAGATGGGATTTAGCTGATTGTCAGGTTGGTCGAGTGTATTTACATCAAGGGGGCACCAGAGCAGCAAGTTCATGGGAGCACATTCCATTGCAGTAATTGTAAAACAAGCACAACGATGCAACATTGCGGCGATGGGACAGGGGCTGAAGCTTGGCGGATAGTGAGGGTCTTATTAGATTAGCAACTCTTTTTTGGATCTTTTCTAAGAAGGAGAGATTTCTGTATCTACACGCAATCTCTTGTGAAATGTTGAGTGGTAGTTCGGTTAGCGAAAACAGGCATCTTAAAACTTGCATAGAAATAGACCGGGCAATTCGAACACTTGTGTGAGACTTTCAGCAAAAATCCGTTTCCACCCACCTCGTTGGCGGGAAAAGATAAACCAGTTTCTGAACGAGATGTCATAAAGATAAGATGCTAAGAACATGCTCTCGTTCTTTACGAAAAAATGGCAAGACGAGATGGGACTCCAGAAATCAACATTTTATTCCTATGTTCCTGTTAAATAAAGTTCATTTTATCATAGTGGAGATGTTGGTATTTTATTTGGAATTTGGTGACTCGGCTTTTTGGTCGGGATCAAAGTGTAGTATCTGTTCCGATGAATGCTGCACCCAATAGACCGGTATTGCCTTGGCCTTCGGAGCTTGATTTCCATCGGTCTATGGGTTTGTCCTGTGCAGTTCTAGGAGATCCACCCTCCCAGGCTTTGCCTCCCCTATTTGGGGAGGAGTAAGTTTATCGCTTACTGCCTGAAGCGCCCCTACCGGGGAATGCCGACGAGGCTACCCAGGCATTTTTTGTAGGCCATAGTGCTCACCTTCTCGGGCGCTGGCTTTTCAAATCCCACTTTCCCGACCTTGTGTCACATCTTACCGCTGTAGGAGGTAGATAAATAACTTGGTGACTTCCTTTTCATTATGCAGATCAAACCAGATCTGTCAGATACCTACTTACATGGCTGACTAAAGTAAATGACAACCTTCCATCTCGACATTCAACTCACACAACCAAATTCACCATAAATTCAATCTAATATCAAATTATTTTAAGGTATAAATATACATCAAATATTATTTATAGCAAATACATAGAATAGAGTGCAACTTTAATTTTAAGGTATAAATATGCATCAAACATTATTTATAGCAAATACATAGAATAGAGTGCAACTTTAATTTTAAGGTATAAATATGCATCAAACATTATTTATAGCAAATACATAGAATAGAGTGCAACTTTAATTTTAAGGTATAAATATACATCAAATATTATTTATAGCAAATACATAGAATAGAGTGCAACTTTAATTTTAAGGTATAAATATACATCAAATATTATTTATAGCAAATACATAGAATAGAGTGCAACTTTAATTTTAAGGTATAAATATACATCAAACATTATTTATAGCAAATACATAGAATAGAGTGTAACTTTAATTTTAAGGTATAAATATACATCAAACATTATTTACAGCAAATACATAGAATAGAGTGCAACTTTAATTTTAAGGTATAAATATACATCAAACATTATTTATAGCAAATACATAGAATAGAGTGCAACTTTAATTTTAAGGTATAAATATACATCAAACATTATTTATAGCAAATACATAGAATAGAGTGCAACTTTAATTTTAAGGTATAAATATACATCAAACATTATTTACAGCAAATACATAGAATAGAGTGCAACTTTAATTTTAAGGTATAAATATACATCAAACATTATTTATAGCAAATACATAGAATAGAGTGCAACTTTAATTTTAAGGTATAAATATACATCAAACATTATTTACAGCAAATACATAGAATAGAGTGCAACTTTAATTTTAAGGTATAAATATACATCAAACATTATTTACAGCAAATACATAGAATAGAGTGCAACTTTAATTTTAAGGTATAAATATACATCAAACATTATTTATAGCAAATACATAGAATAGAGTGCAACTTTAATTTTAAGGTATAAATATACATCAAACATTATTTACAGCAAATACATAGAATAGAGTGCAACTTTAATTTTAAGGTATAAATATACATCAAACATTATTTATAGCAAATACATAGAATAGAGTGCAACTTTAATTTTAAGGTATAAATATACATCAAACATTATTTACAGCAAATACATAGAATAGAGTGCAACTTTAATTTTAAGGTATAAATATACATCAAACATTATTTACAGCAAATACATAGAATAGAGTGCAACTTTAATTTTAAGGTATAAATATACATCAAACATTATTTACAGCAAATACATAGAATAGAGTGCAACTTTAATTTTAAGGTATAAATATACATCAAACATTATTTACAGCAAATACATAGAATAGAGTGCAACTTTAATTTTAAGGTATAAATATACATCAAACATTATTTACAGCAAATACATAGAATAGAGTGCAACTTTAATTTTAAGGTATAAATATACATCAAACATTATTTATAGCAAATACATAGAATAGAGTGCAACTTTATTTATTTATTTATTTACTCCTCTGCAGGAGTTAGGCACAAGGCCAGTTTTATCTTACTCCCACAAGTAAGATGTGACCACAGCTTGGGTCGAGTAAGTGGGGTTAAAAGCCAGCGCTTGAGAGGTGAGCACTCTGGCCATTTAAAAATTGCCTGGGCAGCCCCGTCGGCATTCCCCGGTAGGGGCGCCTCAAGCAGTAAGCAATAAACTTACTCCTCTCCAAACAGGGGAGGCGAAGCCTGGGAGGGTGGACCTCCTAGAACTGCACAGGACAAACCCACAGACAGGTGGAATCAAGCCCCGAAGGACAAGACGACATCCGTCTATAGGGTGCAGTATCCATCGGAACAGATACTACACTTACTTCCTAGACTGCAACTTTAACAACACATACTAGACTATAATTATTTCAACCAAAAATGGTCTCAGACTGTCTGAAGATCCTGACCAAAAATGCACAAAACATTAATGTTATTGTTTTTATCCATTAAGCAAACTATGAATAAATATTTGAAGATAAATAGAACTTGAAGATTAAATTTTTTTTACTAAAATGACTGCATTCGGTATTGAATAACCCAAAAAGGGTTGATATGCTGTAAAAAAAAAAAAAAAATAACTAAACAAACCAAACCAAAAATGGTCTCTCTGAGCTTGAAAATTAATTTTTTAAATTTCTCTGTGCCACTCCTTCTCATAGGAGTGGCACAGAAGACCTTCAACATTCTATGATGATTTTATTCCTATTTACTTGCCTCCCCACAAGAGTAGAGTTAGACACAAGGTCGTTTTTTAATCTGGGCAAAATTCAGCTCCCGAAAAAGGGTCAATCTGGATTGGGATAAAAATAAAGATTGCATCAGTCTAGTAGGATTTCTCCTTCACTGAGTGAGGGCAGAAAAGATGAACAGATACTACATTTTGCTCCTTTTTTCTCCTTTTAATTTTTTATTCTACTATCCTGTATTCTAGTGTATTTTTTGTGTCGTGTCAATGATCAGGAGTCAGAATATGATAAAAAGGGCTCAACTCCAATGTCATAAGATCTTAAAGGGATTCTGCGATGCTTATAATAAAAGTGACATTTAAATTTCTTCTTAAGATCCCTGAAGCTTAAGCCATAAATTTCTTCTTAAGACCCCTGAAGCTTAAACCTTAAATTTCTTCTTAAGACCCCTGAAGCTTAAGCCTTAAATTTCTTCTTAAGACCCCTGAAGCTTAAGCCTTAAATTTCTTCTTAAGACCCCTGAAGCTTAAGCCTTACATTTCTTCTTAAGACCCCTGAAGCTTAAGCCTTTACTTTCTTCTTAAGACTCCTGAAGCTTAAGCCTTTACTTTCTTCTTAAGACCCCTGAAGCTTAAGCCTTAAATTTCTTCTTAAGACCCCTGAAGCTTAAGCCTTAAATTTCTTCTTAAGACCCCTGAAGCTTAAACCTTAAATTTCTTCTTAAGACCCCTGAAGCTTAAGCCTTAAATTTCTTCTTAAGACCCCTGAAGCTTAAGCCTTAAATTTCTTCTTAAGACCCCTGAAGCTTAAGCCTTACATTTCTTCTTAAGACTCCTGAAGCTTAAGCCTTTACTTTCTTCTTAAGACCCCTGAAGCTTAAGCCTTAAATTTCTTCTTAAGACCCCTGAAGCTTAAGCCATAAATTTCTTCTTAAGACCCCTGAAGCTTAAACCTTAAATTTCTTCTTAAGACCCCTGAAGCTTAAGCCTTAAATTTCTTCTTAAGACCCCTGAAGCTTAAGCCTTAAATTTCTTCTTAAGACCCCTGAAGCTTAAGCCTTAAATTTCTTCTTAAGACCCCTGAAGCTTAAGCCATAAATTTCTTCTTAAGACCCCTGAAGCTTAAACCTTAAATTTCTTCTTAAGACCCCTGAAGCTTAAGCCTTAAATTTCTTCTTAAGACCCCTGAAGCTTAAGCCTTAAATTTCTTCTTAAGACCCCTGAAGCTTAAGCCTTAAATTTTAGACATTTTCTTAGAATCAAAATCATGGAATTAATTTTGATCAAAATTGGAATAAGGAATCTAGTTTACTTGGTGTCTAATGACTATGGATCAAATTTAATGCAAATCTGAAACATTAAAATTTTCAAATGGGCTGTTGTGCCCATATTATGCCCCCTAAAACCCTTTAAGTCAAAACAATGCCCATACTCCATAGTGTGAGCATATAAGGTGTTAAGCATGTTGTTGGTTTTAATCGCTCTTTTATGCTCATAAATCCGCTTGTCGAGACAACGCTGCGTCTCCCCTATGTAGATCTTATTACAATCTAGACAAGGGATGGAGTATATGCCAGCTTTGACATTAGGTGTAGTGTTAAATTGAGATGTTTCGATTAAATTTATAATACTTGCTGAAGTTAATTGTGTTATTAATTCGACCGGCCATCGAAACCTATGGTTTCACGAAAACACTTGAAATCCAACCTAAAGAATGTCAAGCGGGAAAGTGTTTCTGTTGAAGAACGGCTATGATCGTTATTTTTTAGCCCAATGAGTTGGATTTTCAGTATTATCAATGGCTGATTGAATCAATATATAGTGTTATTTGTCATAAAAAATATATAGTAATATGCACAATCTTACATAATATATAATGTATGAAAAAACAACGAAAAACCGAAAATTGTCTATATGTTTATCAACGTTTCGTCTTTATTTCAAGATTTTCTCAAGATGACTGATTTGAAGAAAAACATATAAGTCAATATTTGAATCTATGTGGTGCATCTATAACATAAAAAAATATGTTTGTTCTTTTTTTTCAAACTAAACATAATAAGTATATACAGATATAAATTCCCTTAAATATTCTATCAGATACATCTTGAAAATTCATTCTTTTACAATTATTTCTGAATTCATCCATTTTATTTTCTACACTATTGCTATATTTAATTTTATTAGATAATATATTCTTATAAATATATTACTTTATTAGAAAAAAAAATTCTAATTGTGATGTAGATCAAATTTTTTTTAAATATCCTTGCCTTTAACTTGTACAAAACTGAAATATTGTCTGAATATTTTCTTCTTTTATTTTCAAGATCCGAATATTTGGAGAAGATTTAATAACAATCACAAAAACAATTTTAAATCCAGAACAACGCCAAGAAGAAATTTCATTTGCAAGATGAGTTTATTATTAGTCCTTCATCAGATGACATTGAAATGAAAGTGTTTGAAATCTAAGTCTAGTCAACAGATGAACACGCACCAAAGAAACATTTCCCAAAAAGAAAATATTTCAAATAATGAATGAATGTTTCGACAGAAAAGCTCACTCTGCAAAAAAAAAAAAAATCAAAATTTTAAAACAAAAGAAATCTTTTTATTATTTGGATTATTCGGACAAGTATTCTCATCTTGAATGTTAAAACTTATACCCGGTGATGGTTGATGGAGCAAGCACAATCTACCCACATGGATAAATAATGGATTCAGTTCAAAATTCCATATAGATTCCCAAGTTCGACATAAAGATTCCCAAGTTCAACAAGATGTACCTGAAGAAAGTCTGTGGTTACATTGTCCGAAACGTTATGCAAATAGTAGTCCGAATAATCTTAAATAATACAAATTATCAATCTTAATCTCAAAATTCCGTAATATAGAAAAAATGTTTTTACAATAGAAAAAAAAATAAATGTACAGAAAATAAATTTGTGTGTGTGTTTTTTTTTATTTGAAAAGAAAATTTAATTCCCCGGAATTCATACATGAAAATTTTCCATTTAAAAAATAATCATTGATGAGTAAAAGCTCCCACGTGAATCATATTTGAGATGTTTGTTTCGATTTGATCCCCGGGAAAAGTAAAACAAGAGAAATTCTTTCATAAAAAGAAATGGAATACAACTACAAATTTGAACTTGTTTTGTTGAAAAAAAAATATATATATCATTTAAAAATACTTTAAACAGAAAATAATTTGAGGAGATGTTTGGGGCAACGGCACCTCCTATATATTTGTATGTGTCAAATATACAAGCATGCCAATGAGAACAAAGTAACAAATCGAAAACAAAGAAGTATACAACAAAACATTTATTGTTCGCAAACCAGACTGGGTCCACTATGAAATTGTATTCATGAGAACGTGTACAAAGACAGTGTAGGTAGAATCATGTGTACGTGAAAACTTACATACCAAAAAGAGTGTGATCATATGCGTGCACATGGCTTTTGCTATAAAATTGAGTTCACGAGAACGTGTTCAACAAAGTCTGAGTAAAAGGATATGTATTTATGTGTAAGTAGAGACGAGTCTTATGTACCATAATACTGTGATTGCGTGTGAGCATACACATGTTAGTAAAATGTTTATCAAAGTCAAGGCTGGAAGAAAAAAAAAATGAATTTTACCGTGCAGTGCTTTTTATAATCACTGAATAGCCACACCGCCTGGGAGATAACTCGGATCTGAAAATGCCCTCTGGTGGTCAGTGTAATTATGCTGACAAAGGAAGGTAATGCTACAAGTATCTCCTCCCCTCCCCCCGATTGAGAAAAGGTATTTTTGAAATCTGTTATCATGTATTTTGTTCTGGTGAGGTGCATGCGTGTTGAGTATTGGATTCTTCCATGGGTTCGGAATCCACATAGTTGTTGTGTTGGAAGTCTGTAGTGCAAGTTGTTAGGTGAAGAGTGCAAGTGAGTCTGCACGGTTTAAGTTGATGAATGCAAGTGAGTCTTCATGGTTGAAGATGATGAATTCAAGTGAGTCTGCATTGTTGTCGGAGCACGTTCATTTTAGTTGATTAATCCTTGGTGGAGTTAACGAACGTTCAATTGTCGGGATCGCTGGTGAACCATGGTCGAAGTCAAATGTGCAAGTGGATCTGCACTGTTTTTGGAATGCAAGGTTTGTGAGTGGGTCTGCAGATTTGAAGAGAAAAGTGCAAGTGGCTCTGTACTGGTGTTGAAGCGCATTATTTGAGTTGATGGGCTCTCATGTTGCGGAGTTGATCGGTGAATGTGCAGTTGTTGAATAATTTATTAGTGCGACTTCTTCAATAGTGTTGTCAGTGATGATTCCGTTGATTGAATTTCCAGGCATTTTTGGTGCTGGATGAATGTCCGGGAAAGTTTGGTTGTTGCATAGTTGATGGAGAGTGTTGGTAGTCTTTCAAGGGTGATGTTGGTGTTTTGCTGAGACTGATTTTTTAACAAACAGTATTAAATCGATAACTCGGTAGTGTTGTCGCTCGTTTTTGGCTGAGATGGAAGTTTCCTTGTTTTGGGTTTGGAAGGCTTTCAACAATGACCTGAGTTCGTTCGATTCAGCCTTTAAATCTTGGAACTTGTTGTAATTCGCCAAGATTTCAAAGGCATTGTCAGTAGCAGTAGTAGCCATAGTGAGCATTGAGAACGTAAGAGAGAAATAAAAACAGTTGTTTTTTTTTTGATAATTTACTTTTTTTTATTATTATCATGTGTGTTCCTTGCTTGTTTTGCTTTGTTGCCTTTATTTGAAACTATGTGATCACATAAAAATCTTCTTCTTCTTTCGTGTGAATCAGATGATTCTGGTGTTGGCATTAGTTTCCCTGATGTTTTTCTAGTTAGAAATCTTTCTGGAAAGACATCGGGTACTTACGGGAAGGACCACGAGAAGGTTGCCAACATCCCTAAGTGAAAGTGATACTGTGGAACCGCCTGGATTCGAACTTGGAACACCCAGATCTTCAGTCTGTGTCGACATCAACTTAACCCCCGTCATCTAAATGATGGCCTCATGAGTGTGTTTTTGCTTTATTGCTGTTTTTTAGTTTTTGAAATTATTTTGTCCCAAGTGGTCACAATAAAAATGGCATCGTGGGTTTGTTTTTTGTTTCATGCGCATACGCGTTCACACGTAAAAGAAATGACGTCATGTAACTTTTTTTTTCTTTCTCTTTACACGCGTGTATCAAGTAAATTAATTAAATAAAATAGAAAATTAAATAAAAATAAAGTAAATGGAAGTAAAATGAAAATTAGATACATATAAAAAAACTATTAAAAGTGTATTAGCTTAAAAGTTAAACTAAAAAAGCCTCAAGAAAACTAAAAGAACTAAAAAAAACTAAACAAACGTTGCTAAAATGAAATTAAATTAAATTAAAATGAATTTAAAATTGAATGAAATTACAAAATTTATGAAAAAAGTATTAAACATTTAAAATTTAAAGATACAATTAAACAAATTAATTAAAAAATCATGTATTAAAAGATATGCCGTTTGGGGGGGGGGTCGAATCTAGAAGGTAAGATAAGACAGATATAAAGATAAAATAACTAAATACATGTATAAATTAATGAAATGAGAATTAGAATTAACAACAGGAAATATTTTTCTGTGAAAATAAAATTTACAAAATTAATATTTAAGAGCAAAGGAATCTTAAGAGAGTACTTCGAAGCCGTAAACAAACAAGAAAAGCATACTTTGCATGTAAATTAGCTCAGGGCCAAGGCAGTACATGTTAATATATGTGTTGTGGTTCCTCACTTGGAATTGGTCAATTTCAAGAAGATGTTGTTCCTGGAGGTAACTTTCAATTTGGTATATTTTTATGTGTTTCTTGAATGAGAGGGTATGATCCAGGATTATGTCAAAGTAAAACACTTTTGTGTGATTCTCAAGTTGTATTCCAGACCATGTGATGTTAAGAGGTCGACTAGCTTCCAAGTTTCTGAGATGGAACGGGAAAACATGAGTCTTCACAGTAGAAAAGTAACTCATCTACGGCTGAGATGTTTGCTTCTAATGCTTCGACGTACTGTCTTGGTATTTCACACAAGGGGCGTCAGGATAGATGAACCACTTAGTGTTCTGGTCTATTGTCTAGCCATTGGTGTAGATGTTATACAGTAGGGGAGCCAGCACACTACCTTGAGGTAAGTCGTTCCTTTGCAGATTTTATAATAAACTAGTTGAAGATTTCGGCGATATTGAATTATCTACCTAGACACCACTATTCTGAATTTGTGGTCATAGGCCGCAATCGGTGGACTGTTTCTCTTGTACTAAATAGTCATGAACAACGTTTTAAGTTTAATTTAGACAGTTTCAAACTGATATAAATGATTGCACACTAAAAATAATTAAACTTCGAAAAATCGATTTTTTTTTTATTCAAATTATTTGATGGTTTTTATAATTAAAATTTGATGGAATAATTTTTTAAATGAAAATTAAATATCAAGTAAATTAAAAAAATTATCCCAGCAAATTTTAATTACAACATTTTACCTGAAAAAGATTTTATGTGACTTTTTTTTTTTTAATTATGACCGTTTGGTGCGGGAGAGGTGTTGCAGTCATAAACAAAGACTTATCATGTCCCTGTTAAGTGATCTGATTACAAAACCCGTGTTTATTAAAAAAAGTTACCTACACTGTATGGTATAGGTAGAAGAAGTTGAACAGTGTCCAAGTGATTAAAGTTGTTCGGGCTGTCGAAGGTTTGTCAGCAGATATCTTCAGGCGATTCAACCAGGTGTTTTTACCCCGCCTAATGAACCGGTATCGTCCGGACCTTCGGGTCTGGATTTACGCCGGTCTATTGGTTGTCGGTCCTGTGCAGTTCTAGGAGGTGCACCCTCCCAGGCTTTGCCTCCCCTCTTTGGGGAGGAGTAAGTTTATTGCTTACTGCCTGAGGCGCCCCTACTGGGGAATGCCGACGGGGCTGCCCAGGCAATTTTTAAACAGCCAGAGTGCTCAAATTCTCGAGCACTGGTTCTTTCCTACTTTCTCGACCTTGTGTCACATCTTACCTTGTGGGAGGAAGATAAATAGAATCTTCAGGCGAATATAGTAGTATATAGCGGAGCCGTGGCATAATGGATAAAGTAATAAGTAAAATTTAGTTCTAGGTGCAGTCTTCGGAAGGTTAAAGGTTCAATCCTCAGTGTGGGCGATACTAGGAATTGCGAATTACTGAAAACTTCTACCCGGTCATGGCTGACAGAACGAGAGCATGCTACTCTCGTGGATTAAATAAAGGGTTCCGTTCGAAATTCCGTGCAGATTCCCAAGTTCGGCAGAAAGATTCCCGTGTTCAACAAGATACACCTGAAGAAGGTCGGAAATTACATTGGCTGAAACGTTTTGAGAATAACACGCAAGATGAGAACAGTAATAATTGCTGGAGTGAACAGGGGCAGGAGAGAGAATGTAGACGTGTTTTCTGGCAATTGTCTCTCTGCTGACCGACCGTGATTCCCAAAGCGGTTGAAGTAGTTCTTCAGTGGACAGATTAGTCAGTGTGTAACCAGATCACTTAACAGGGACATTTTTCAGAGGGAGAAAATAGGTCTTTGTTTATGACTGCTACATACCATACACTGGACAAGGCAGGTGAAGCTAGGGCGGTAATGATTGATATATCTAAGGCCTTTGACTAAATTTGGCATGAACGTCTTCTCATAAAAATTAATTTATTCAGTATTACTGGGCAAATATTTAATATAATAAGATCCTTCTTCGCCAAAAGAAAGATCCAGGTTGTCCTCAATGATTGCACACCTAACAATGACATTAATGCAGGTGTGCTAGTTCTTCAGCGGACAGATTGATCAGTGTGTAACCAGATCACTTAACAGGGACATTTCTCAGAGGGGAGAAAATAGGTCTTTGTTTATGACTGCTACAGAGGCAGTCTGTTGATGGCGGCTTGCTGTTGTGAATTTGGAATAGCGGCATCTAAGTAAGTTAATTCAATATCGCCAAGATTTCTCAGAAAGTGTTTTGCATTGGGAGACGTTCTAAAATATTACATGATTGTTTTTGATTGGTTAAAGGTTATCATGTTCCAGGCAGTTCAAGGGTTAATTCATAGTTATGATTTGGGATTTGAATTTGTTAATAAGTTAAAGCATACTACAGCAGGGTTGATGGGGATTTTCAGATATTGTAATATTATATAAAACCGGTGAATTGTGGTTCTGGTTGTTTTAAGTACAGAGTGTGGGGGGGGGGGCAAAAAGCAGTGTAGCGTGACAGTCTAAAGATAAATTTGTGAGGTTTTTCTTTGTTCATACATTAAGCAAAATAATAGATTGGCAACATGTGACAGTAAGACAGAAAAAAATATATTTTATTATTAAAGGGAGATAATAACATGAGGGAAAAAGAGTTTGTACCTATTCCCTTGATGGACTCATAGCGCCAATGTGATAACTGATGCAAAAGAGAAGGGCAGATACAGTGGAAGAATATGTGGTAAAATGGAGGGGAAAAGAGAAAGAGAAAAAAAATAATGCACTATATTTTTAGGGTCTTGAGAATAAGCAAGAAAAAAGACGAAGACTAACGGTTATTTTTGTTAAGTTGTACTTTGAGAATTGTTTAAGGACATACTGTCTGGCAGGGTCAGATCTTAAACAACCGAATATGGGAATCAGAAAAAATAGCAAACTGAAACCAGATGAGGGATTATGCTATCAAAGAAGGGGATTTATTAAGTGATAATTCAGTTAGTGGTTAGGAGCAATGTCAGGCGACACAAATTAATATGGACTCATAGATTGCGGAGCCGTGGCACAACGGATAAAGTACTGAGTAAAATTTACTTCTAGGTACACTCTTCTGAAGGTTGAAGGTTCAATCCTCAGTGCGGGCAATACTAGAAATTGCGAATTACTGAAAACTTCTACCTAGTCATGGCTGACAGAATGAGAGCATGCTACCCCCGTGGATTAAATAAAGGGTTCCGTTCGAAATTCCGTGCAGATTCCCGAGTTCGGCAGAAACGTTTCCGAGTTCGACAAGATACACCTGAAGAAGGTCAGAAGTTACATTGGCTGAAACGTTCTGAGAATAACACACAAGATGAGAACAGTAGTCTGAATAATCCGAATTATACAAATTATCAATCCTCATCTCAAAAATTCAGAAAACAAGTTATATGGTTTCGATAGTTTTTATTTTTTTCCAATTTAGAGGAAATATTGCATGATCTGTTGTATACATTGTCCATGCACCATTTACCAAACCCTACCTGTGTGTGAGGGAGGGGGTTTTGGTTTTCCAGTAGTTTTCACTTAGAACTTCTGTTTATTCTCAAATCAAGCTGGAACAGCCGGTGATAACTTGTCTCTTCTCAACCGTGACGTCATTAGCAGAGAGGATCTACCCTTACCACCCAGTAGAAGTTGTGCAAGAAAAAATTAAGAAATATAATAATAACATATAATTTGACAACACTGTGGTGGTTTCTCTCGATTCATGGAATTATGTAAGCGTGTTTTATAACTCCAAAAGGGGGGAGGGGTCGGATTGAGGATGCTCCCCATATGCTTTTTTTGGGGCAGCAGTTGGAACGTCATCATCATCATCATCATCATCATCATCATCATCATCATCATCATCATCATCATCATCAGTTTAACATCATCATCATCATCATCATCATCATCATCATCAGTTTAACATCATCATCATCATCATTATCATTATCATCATCATCATCATCAGTTTAACATCATCATCATCATCATCATCATCATCATCATCATCAGTTTATCATCATCATCATCATCATCATCATCATCATCATCAGTTTAACATCATCATCATCATCATCATCATCATCATCATCATCAGTTTATCATCATCATCATCATCATCATCATCATCATCATCATCATCATCATCAGTTTAACATCATCATCATCATCATCAGTTTAACATCCGATTTACATGCTAACATATGTTAGACGTTCATGCAGACATGTGTTCATACAGGAATAAAATAACGACAATCATTTCTAGTAAAATATACATTCTATTAGCTTATCTATAGATCCATTTTCCTTAAATCTGAGTTGCCTTTTGCTATTTTCAGACGAGGGAGGCATTTTAAAGGCCCCTATCTATTCGGATCATCAGCTAACATTATACTGCAACTGCTTATATCTTCAAATCTTTCTACCTCTAGTCACATGATTAAACTTACCAATTACGCATTCGCTCTCGTATCATTGCGACAGGTGAATCTAAGGGTATATCCTGCCAAGCAAACTTTTAAAATCTGACAAGATGAGATAACTTTATAGATATAGATGTTACCGTATATCTGCATGTAATGAACAACTTTTCAAGACACCCATCTGATATTGACCAGACCCAACGTTGCTTAACTTCGGTGTGTCAACGTGATTATGCCACTTTTATGACCCCTATGAAGATTAAAATGATGTAATTATATAAAAATTTATGTCTAGAATCCTTATTCTAATTTTGAACAAAAGCCATTACATGATTTTAATTCTAAAACGTGTATACGATTTAAAGCCTAAGGCGTGTTAAAAAAAAATTGAAGACTTAAGGGGTATTAAGAAGAAATTTAAATTCAGGGAATCTTGCTTAACTTATTGTAAAATGGCTATGCAAATTTGATCTATTTTAATTTTTAAATGGGACGTTGTGCCCATGTTATGCCCCTAAAACCCTTTCAAATACTTCAAAGAAACTGAAATTTGGGGAATATTTATTAATTGATGTAAATACCTATTTTTAAAATTTCACAAAAATCGAAGTGATCTAAATTTTCATGAAGAGCTTCCACCCTCTCTTTGCTTAATTTGCATAAATCTAATTAAACTAAATATATCCCACATTTCGATCCCTTACACCTAGCAGTTCCAAAATTAATAATGATCGGTTAATTAGTTTAAGAGTGAATCCTGTACATATAAACATACTTAAATTTATATAGATAGAGATGACATCATTTTCGCAATTGCAGGGAGGTGTCGACGTCCTCCTACATAGAGCCCCTGGTATTCCCAAATGGTCACCCATCTGGTATTGCCCATGCTCAACGTTTCTTAACTTTGGTGATCTAACGAGAACCGATGTGGCAATGTAATTATGCTGTATATATTTACACCTAAGAAAAACTACAAAAGCAAGCACTTCTGCATTACATGGTATTGTAGCGGTCATAAAGATAGACCTATTTTCTCTCTCCGAAAAATGCCCCCATTGAGTGAGCGTGTCACATACTAACTAATCAGCCTGCAAGGCGCATTGATTCCTTCTGTCGACTGAAGAACTACTTCAGCCCCTTTGGGAATCATAAGCGGTTCCTAGAGAGACCTCGGCAAGCAACGAGGAAACACTTCTTTTACTCTCTCTCTCTCTCTCTCCTGCCTTTGTCCACTGGACGCTCACAGCAAATACTTTCTTCACCTGAAGATAGTTGCTGACAGACCTCAGGCAGCTCTAAGAACTCTTAATTTCCTTTTCCTCTCTCGGACACTGTCCAACTCTCTTTCTACCTATACCAAACGGTATAGGTAACTTTTGTGAATAAACCCCTTTTGTTGTTGTTATAAAGAGGCTTTGTTAACCTCTTCGCCTTTTGGCCAAGATCAAAGTTTAGTATCTGTTCCGATGGATACTACACCCTATAGACCGGTGTGTCTTGGCCTTCGGGTCTTGATTTCGCCGGTTTGTGGGGTTGTCCTGTGCAGTTCTAGGAGGTTCACCCTCCCAGGCTTTGCCTCCCCTCTTTGGGGAGGAGTAAGTTTATTGATTACTGCCTGAAGCGCCGCTACCGGGGGATGCCGACAGGGCTTCCCAGGCATTTTTTGTAGGCCAGAGTGCTCAACTTCTCGGGCGCTGGCTTTTCAAATCCCACTTTCCCGACCTTGTGTCACATCTTACCGCTGTGGGAGGTAGATAAATAAATTGAACCTAAGATAGGGACAACGTCCCTCTTCCTTACAGAATAACATGTATATGTTATGTTTTTGATGAGTCAAAGCTTACCTCATGTTTTTTTAGGTGAAAATTTTGTTGTGAAAATTGTGTATTAATTACATGAGTATATATGCTATGTACTCTAAATTCGTTTGCAATGTTTTATTCCGACTCAAATAATGTAAGATTACTTTGCAAAATACATAACTGAACAAAAGATTCTATAAACAGTTTTCATGTGATTTATTTTTGGACAAAGAAATTCCAGTTAAATTTTGCGTCTGGTCATATGGTCGTAGAGAACAACTTGCAGGTATTTCGGAGTAGACAAGACAGTACGGATGGAATTGTCACCAGGTGAGGCAACCTGTAATAAGAGAGAAAAATTTAAAAAAATAAGAAATAACAATTAATCTTCTAGATTTATTTATATAAAACTAATAGTATTCACCCGCATGGAGATATATTGTTTGTCGGAAATAATTTCAAATATAGTCATGCTTACAATTTTTGTCTTGAAAGAAAAGTTAAAATAACATTTGCAATATGAGGTCAAGTAATAAAAAAATTGGTGCTTTTACTGTTTACCGGATACTTAAATGAAACAAATTGAGGAATATCTGTTTGATGTGCGTACCTGTCACGGCTGAATATATCCTATACCAAAAATCACGTAAATTAATAAAGTAGTTTTTATTTTACAAAAGAAAATTAAATTTTACCGATTAACGAATAACGTGGAAATACGTCCTCCATTAAGGTTTATTATGAATTTCGGTTATCTCCCTTGAATATCACTTGAATAACTCGTAATCGAGGACGTATTTCCACGCTATTCGTTATTCGATGAAATTGGTTTTTCTTTTATGAAATAAAAACTACTTTATTAATTTATTAAACATTTTTTTTATCATTTAAAAGTATTTATGAATTATCTACCTTGAACCATTTGGATAATTTAGGAATGTTATTTATTTAAGTATTTATTTATATTTATTTACTTAGCTATTTATTTTATTTATTTTAATTAATTTATTTAAAATTATTCATGAATTATCTCCCTTGAACCATTTGGATAATTTAAGAATGTTGTTTATTTAAATATTTATTTATATTTATTTTATTTATTTATCAAGCTATTTATTTTATTTATTTTAATTAATTTATTTATTAAAAAAAATGTTTCTCTTCGATATATGAGAACGTTTTCATACAACAAAGATGTAAGACGCTCAGCCGTTAAAAACAAAAACAAAAACAGGCGTGACGCTGAATCGTCAAACGACACGTGAGACGCTAAGCCGTTGAAAAGTCAGTTGTTTTGATTTCATTGAACAGTTAGATTGAAATGTCATTAAGATACTGGGGTCTCACATCAGTGAGGGGGGGGGCATACACAAAAGAAAAGCCGTCGAGAGAAAGGCCCTGAAACAGTACGTATTCTCTCCTGATGACTCGACCTTGTCTGGAAGCTGAAATGAAGTATTCCATCAGTAAAATAGCCGAGGAAATATATATATATATATATATATATATATATATATATATATATATATATATATATATATATATATATATACCAGCCCACAAGGTAAACTGTTTTGTGGGAATAAATCCAAATGTAAGAAAAGATCCACTTCAAAGTCAATACCCTGAAAAGGGGCCGAGGCAGCAGTTGGGGGTGGGTTGCAAAAGGAATTGCTCCCTTAGCGACCCAACCAATAGGTCCGGTAACAATATGTAATGGGGCAGAGAACGGATTTCTCTGCAGGAGTAACGATCCAGTGTCTGGTCTATAGTGAGTCGAATTCTGTACTAATTCTGTTCTCCTCCAAGCTCTGGAACCCAATAACACTTCAGCTCTCATCAACTCAACTGAACACCCCGGTGAGAGTTAGAACCTCTATTTATAGGCTTGTAACAACCTGCCACCCCCATCTTAACACATATAAATATCACCTCTTTATTTGTGCTCATGTTGGCTTTTTCCCCACCCAACTTGAAGCCGGCACCAGCAACGGTATGTATCACTTTCTTTTTTTTTTCTTACAGTTTCTTCCAAACAACAATATCTTCTGTTATCAGCTCGCTTCACAGCGAGTTTCTGCTACTGTTCTGGTAGCTAGTTTCATTCTATATATTTAGACATATCGACCGTTTGTTGATTATAATTGTTCATCTGTATGTTATCATACATTCTTCAGTATTCATCTTTGGGCATTTACCTTTTTAATTATTCTCTCAACTCGATTTTTAAAAAAATTATTGCATCGAATGTTCGCACTATTGATACAATATCAGGCAATTGTGTAGTATAATTAACAAGAAAAAAGTAGTCAATAAATAGATAACAAATAACTGTTACCAAACACAAGAAAATATATTATATATATATATATATATAATATGGGGCCTCGTATCAGTGGCCGATACGCGAAAAAAGCCGTCGAGTGAAAAGCCCTGAAACGGTGCGTATTCTCTCCTGATGAACCGACATTGTCTGGAGGCTGAAATGAAGAATTCCATCAGTAAAACAACCGAGGAAATATATATATACTAGCACACAAGGTAAGCTGTTTCTTCCAAACAACAATATCTTCTGTTATCAGCTCGCTTCATAGTGAGTTTCTGCTACTGTTCCGGTAGCTAGTCTCATTCTATAGGACAAGTGGAAACTTAAATAAAATTTCAATAAAATCTTAAAAAATATAGATTTACTTTCTAATCCTTTTTACAGATTATTTCTATCACAATACAAATAAAGTTATACATTTTTTAAAGTGCACACGGACTTTATAGACACCCTGTATATATAGATTGCAGTTTCTGTTTGTTTATTCACAAACTATTTCTTGGGTTTTAGAGATAGACCGATATAACTGTATATATGTATTCTGAAACTACATTACCAAGGGTACTTGAATAAGTATATTTCATTTTGATCAAAGGTTGTACAACATTATCGTAGGATCTGCATTCACGCTTCCTACTCCTATCCTGCTTCAATAATTCTCCCTCTTCTTTCCAATTTCTCTATTACTTGTTCTTCTATATTGTTTTGATGTTCTCATTTTGTTTTGCTGTTCTTAAATTGAAGAAACTTGTGACAATGAAGAGGAACACTTGCCAGCAGGAAAGAGGATGAGGTGCTTCGCATGTCGTGTCTGCAGGGTAAAGAAAGGCTTCTCTTCATGAGTGCAAATTTTTATAGTGAAGTCTGATTTGCATATGTGGAGATCAGCTGATATGAATGAAGCGGACAGCTGGGAAGCAGCGAGAAGCGATTTGGATTGCAGAGAGAAAGGCAGAGAAAAAGTGGTGGTATTGAAAATCGGTGAAGTTGAATTACCGTAAAAAAATGTTTGTTTTATTTTTCTGGTACAGTTAGGTAACAAGCTATTTCGGCATAAAATGGACAGCCGTTTCGACTTAAAGATAATTCCTGAGTTTGATAGGACTGGAGCAGTCGTTGAATGGATTGAGATGGTTAGTGTGTGACTTATTTGGAGTGAAGCGGCTTGAAAATGTCATCCCACTTCGGCTAACTGTTACCAGCAACTAACTGAAGAAGAAAAATCCGATGCAGCACGAAGAAACTGAATCCAGGACACGTGTTTTATATTGGTATATTACTTGTTACTCTATTGTAGTTACCTTTTGGTAAGAGTAACATGACTTTCTCACCACTCTGTACTTATAATCTATATGATAAAAGTCAATGTCTGTGTGAGTGTGTATATGTGTTTCATATAGAAAGAAAGGTTAGAGAATCTACATAAAATTTAAAAGTGTATTCTTATGTAAAATTTATTTTTAAAAAACATTTGGTAAAAACATTAAAAAAACAGCATACACTTCTTGGTCCTTAGTTTCTTAGTATTCATAAATTTAAGAGTTCAAAAAAAAATAGTTATTGTTTTAAGTGATAACCATAATACTTTTCTGGTGTAATGGTTAGAGTGTTTGTTAATGGGCCGGGAGACCGTGGTTCAATTCTTGGTCAACTCATTAGAAAGACTCAAAAAATCGTACTTGATGCCTCCTTGGTACATACTCAGTATTTTAAGGTGATAAGGATTAAGGATAAGTGGAGCAATCCCATTTAGAGAAAGGAGTGGCGCCCTCCCCTACATCTCGGTGTAATAGCCAATGAAAAAGGAGCCTTTGGGTCGTCATCAACTATGGTCGATTTATTTATTATTTCAATTTTTTTTAATATCACATTCCTCAAAAAATTAATGATGAACTCCTCAAAATGCCAAAAAAAAACAAGAAATATGTTGCCATATTTATGGGATTCAAATTTCAAAATTTCGTAAGACGTTTTATCGATTTTATTGCAAAGCTGATTTGTGTTAGTGACATACATTCCTTCATGCAATTATCTTTCCAAAAATGTAAATATTTTCTTGCAAGAAATGAACTAACAGTAAAGGGGTTCAATGAACGAAACGAAAATGAAAAAGGAGACTCCCGGGCAATGCCGAGTAGATATAAGTAGCATGTAATATAACAGCTTGTATTGCAAGCACATACTTACATATGGATCAACATTTACTATTTTCCTGTCTCTTTTGTTTTTAAAAAGCAAGCCGTGCGAGATTTGAGTGATGACTTCATAATTGGGACTTGAATTCGAAGTCGATTTGTTTTTTTTCCAGTTGTAGAAACTGTGAAAGAAATATAAAGCAAGACAATGTCACAATTCTATAACGGTTTTGATCAATTCATGAATTTGTCTTGTTGTATAGTAGTGGGCACATCAGCTAGGATTTATTTGATTGCAAAAATATTTGTATGGAGAATTAACATAAGTTGAGTTATAAACAGGATGTATGGTAGACAGGGGTCAGCATGGTTCAGGAGGTTGACCTTTTGGGAGAGAGAGAGAGAGAGAGAGAGAGACGAGACGATGATGATGATGGCGAGCAAATGAGTACGCCAAACCCTCTTCCCATGATCACTATCTCCATGTGCAAGTCTAATAAATTGTTTATTAATTAAAATTCGTTTTTTGATTATTCTAAATCCTTAGCTATATGTATCAATTGGGAAAGATTTGTTTTTACCTGCAGCCAAGAATCACTAGAAGATGCCCTGTCGGTTTGTCGATCTGTCACATTTCTGTTTGAGATAGTATTTTCGTAGGTCCGTCACACTTAAGTTTTAAATATAACTTTAGAAGTGCCTATGCATTTTTATAAGAGACTCTGTTTTTTGTTTTTTTCATCGGTCAGTAATTTTTGTCACTCTTAAATTTGAAATATTATTTGAAGCCTACCAACCTGAACAACCTGCGTCTCCTCGCGAGCATTGCTCTTGCAGATGTGAAATGAGAAGTTGCCTCACCCACAATATAGTTCCGATTTAGTTCCATCAGGCTCCGTCCTTTTTCCAAAACCTCAAAGAAATCCTCAAAGGAAAACATCTTAATCACATAGAAGAAGCAAAACACTGTGCCACTACTTGGCCCGAAAACGTCCTCCAGAATTCTTCAAATATGGTCTTCGAACCTGGAAACATCGACTTGAGAAGTGCATTGACCCAACTGGCAACTATGTTGAGAAATACGCTAATGTATATATGTTGTTTTTGTGAAATAAATTAATTTCTTGAAAATTTCAAACTTTTTGATCCACCCTCGTATATATAACAATAATAAATGAGTCTTATCATTATTATCTGAAAGTGAAAAGAATATTGAGCCATTTGTGTGTGCAAGTTCTGCTGCTTGATTCGGCTCGTTTTCGATTTGGGAAATTTATTTTAACATATATATGCATAGTAGACGACCCGTGACCGTTCGTTCAACGTTGGTACATTGTACATTAGTGTATACATTTGCTACACTTAATTACACCAAGTTTTTGATCCACCCTCGTACAATACAACACTACCTTGTCTGCCTTCTATTACCCAACCAGTGCAGTTTAAAAGATCTTGCAGAGTTCAATGATAATTCAAAGGGCTGTGTAAAAAATGGTAAAATGTTGTATAACTATGTGCTTCGAAGACACAAAAAGAAGAAAAATCACTACATGAGCACTGAATGGACACATCTTAAGAATTCCTGGTCTTGTTTAAAAATAAAATTAGTTTCTATATATTTAATTTGTATCTGTATGTTTTTAACCAAAACTCAGTATTCAAAAGGATTATTGAACTCATTAACATTGCTCACAGTATATATGGTAATTAGGTTAGTTTACATATAGATTTTTTCCATGTTTGTTAGTTGACATTTTCTGAACATGTGCAAGGTGGCATGTTTAGCAGGGTGCATAGATAGTTGCAATGCATGTGGACACCAAGCCTGCAGTGGGAGAAATATTTAGCAAAGAGAAGAGAGACCATACAAGAAATAGGCTGGCCTTTGAAATAGTAATGTCTTCACAACGTTTCGGCTGGCGTAACCTTTGGCTTTCTTCAGGTACACACCTTTTGGCTAAGATCAAAGTGTAGTATCTGTTCCGACGGATACTGCACCCCATAGACTGGTATTGTCTTGGCCTTCGGGGCTTGATTTACGCCGGTCTATGGGTCTGTCCTGTGCAGTTCTAGGAGGTCCACCCTCCCAGGCTTCGCCTCCCTTCTTTGGGGAGGAGTAAGTTTATTGCTTACTGCCTGAGGCGCCCCTACCGGGGAATGCCGACGGGGCTGCCCAGGCAATTTTTAAACCCCACTTTCCTGACCCGACCTTGGGTCACATCTTACTTGTGGGAGTAAGATAAAACTGGCCTTGTGCCTAACTCCTGGAGAGGAGTAAATCAATACTCAAATCTTAATGTCAAACTGAACCTTTTATTTAATCCACGATGGTAGATTGTTCTCATTCTGTCAGCCATGATTGCATAATAGCTAAGGCTAGTAGTCGTAGCCTCACTATAAGTATAAGTCATACGATGAAAAACTCAACGCTTCTTTTAACATTAAACACATCTTTATTGGGTATCCAATACCGTTGGGGTATACCTTAGAACAAGGTAGGACTGGTGTCCGGTGGAAGGAAATAAAGTTCTTTTACTGCCTGGGGAGCGGTGCTCGGAAATCCAGTGGATGAGGGGCAGGAGAGAGGTTAATCAGAGTTCCTTCTAGGTTGATGGCCAGGGTCTCTCTGACGATCCATTCAACAGGGGTGCAAATAGTCCGCAAGGGACTAGCTGGAATCAATACGCCCTGTGAGCCGATTGGTTAGTTTAAGACCAACTTGCCCACAGTGGATGCATAAGAAATAGGTCCTATTTCAGACTGCTACAATTGGGTAGAATCATTAATTTATGCTATGCTTTTATTTATTATCTACTGTAGTAAGGATTGAACCTTCAACATTCAGAAGACTCATTTTAATCAACACTATTAACCATTAGGTCATATAACATTTTGACAATTCTAGTATGAATTTTGGGAACCTTAAGCCTAATCTTGTCTATATGTGTAGTCTTACTACTCAATACTATAGGATCATGTTTTTTTATTTACCATTACTCATATTACAATTTTCTTATTGATGTTCTTATCTACTATTTATAATTATTGGTTTATTCAGTTTTATACTAGGTCTACTTAAGAGGCAATTGTCGCCCAACATATGTGCAAATTGTTTGAGATGTCTTAATATCAACTTCAATTTTAATATAAAATATGCTTTGAGAAGAGAAAAATCTACTTTTACACATATGATATTCTGTAATGAGATACTATTAACGAAAAAGTACCTTGACATGTTTTAATAGTACAGCCTGCATGCTAATGTGCTATGCTTCACAAAAAAAGTAGCTCATGTCTATACTAGAATTTAGGAAGCAAGAATTCTTATCTGAGATCTGAAGTTGGAAGAAGTAAAATTTTTTACCTGAGATCTGAAGGTCGAGGAAGTAACCTTTTCTTCCCCAGAAAATATGGCTCGAAATCTTCCAGTTCTAGGCGGTGGCCATAATCAATATACGCAGATATTTCTTGTCCACGGGAGTTTGTATCACGGATAAAAATAATTGTCTACAAATGAAAGAAATACAATAAATAAATACATATCTGTAAAAAAGAAGTATGTGTGCATGTCAAAACCCGTATTACCCTCAAACCACCCCGTTGTAAGATTGTTACTGAAGAGGCAGGATATTTTCTCTGAAAAACACCCACAGAAGTTGGTCCTTTTATGCTTGCTTCCCCACAAGGACCAAATTAGACAAACGAAGGTACATCTGTATCATTATACAGATTATATAAAAAAAATGTATAGATTATCTCCCCTTAGTTAAGTAGCCAGCCAGAAGAGGGGGACTCGTGCAAGATTAAGGCACAAACTTTTTAAAAAAAGGCTAGCAGAAGCACATTTTTTTTATTTTGAAATTTTTTTTTAACATAGTTCACTCCAAACAAGGCAGGTCGCCACTGTAGACGTAAGGGGCTATTGAGAAAAAAACGAGAAGGTTTGGGGGGGGGGGGGTCAACCTAAATTGGGATCTGCTCAGCGAGATGTCTGTTTACATTAGTTTTAAATTTCTGCATGTCAGTAACGTCGGGGAAACAGTAAGCAGGGAAGGAGTTCCAGAGGCCAGCAGCACGAGGAAAGAAGCTATTTGAGTAGAAAGCTCTCCGGCATCTGGGGACCTCCACAGTGAATGGATGGGATTTAGTTGATTGTCGAGTTGGTCTAGTGAATTTACGTCGAAGGGGCACCAGAGTAGCCAATTCATCGGAGCATAATCCATTGAAGTATTTGTAAAACAAGCACAAGGATGCAACATTGCAGCGGTGGGACAGGTTGGCGACTCTTTTTTTGGACCTTGTCAAGGAGGGAGAGATTAGTAGATGATCTTGAACCAAGATGTGGCAACAATACTCCATGCATGGGTGGATGGTGGCTTTGTAGAGATACAGGATAATGTCAGGTGTGAGGAGTTTACTAGGACGGTAGAGGGAGCCCACCTTCTTTGCTGTAGCCTTGGCAATGTCTTTAATGTATTTGTTCCAATTCATGTTACCTGTGAAGGTTAGGCCGAGGAGTTTGAATGTTGAACTCTGAGGTAGGGTGTTATTTGCCATGACATTGGGCACTGTGAGAAGCAGATGGTACCTGCACCAGCAGATTCTGGGCAGCCCTTTTCCTGGAGACAACTAGACATGCTGCTGGTCTTTTTTTAAAGTTTGCACCTTAATCTTGCCCTGCCTCGCTCTCTTCTAGCTGACTAAGGGGAGATAACCTATATATTTTCTATAATTATTATGATTTTTTTTTTTAATCAAATACATAAAGTAATTAAACAAGTAAACATATATAAGTTTCGGGTGTATATTTCTACTATTTAATCGATAATGATCTCTGTAGTTGTAAGTCCCTTTTAAATACTATTCTAAGTTTTTGTCACAGACGGACACCGAATCACCATTACATTATGATAAATGGAAAGTGTGAGAAAATAAAGAGCTTACTGCCATTTTGCCGCTCCTGTTGGCTTCTTCTCGTTTTGCCAATTGTTTTAAAAAAGGATCTTGTAGTTCTTTGCCGGCGCTCGCCAAAGTTCTTGAAAACGAAAAAGATATTGGTTATTTTATTATTTGGATAAAGCTATTGCTTATAGTCATGAAAATAAAGCAGTAAAATTAAAAGTTTATAACATTCGGTAAACGAATCGATCCAACAGGTCAAATTTTTTTCTAGTACACGTCGGAGTCACCAATTTATGGAGTGAAGGTGTTGATGGTTGAGAGTGTCGAGACAGGAGATACCCATTTTACCATGTGTGTATGTATCTGACTTGAATAAGAAAAGGGTTACCAGAGTTTGAAGGAAAACACCAACATCTTCTCTACAAAAATCTAAATCAATCTTTTATTGAGATATATGGATACAGGAACGTAAACATGTAAGGCAAGTTGCTTGGTTGATCGGCATTACAGTAAGAATATAATATACTCTCAGTTGGTTGTAGGTATGAACTTGTATCTCGTCCCCACCAATTCCTGGCGGAGTCAAGGAAGATAATACAGCATATTGTCAGATTCGTTTCTTTGGCTTTTTTTTTAACATAGTTCACCCCAAACAAGGGGCTACTGAGAAGAAAGAAAAGGAGAGAAGGTTAGGGGGTCAACCTAAATTGGGATCTGCGCAGCGAGATGTCTGTTTACATTAGTTTTAAATTTCTGCATGTCAGTACTGTCGGGGAAATAGGGGCAGGGAGGGAGTTCCAGAGGCCAGCAGCACGAGGAAAGAAGCTATTTGAGTAGAAGGCTCTCCGGTATCTGGGGACCTCCACAATGAATGAATGGGATTTAGTTGATTGTCAAGTTGGTCTAGTGAATTTACGTCGAGGGGGCACAACTGATTTGTATTTTAGCATCAAGCTAAGGCTGGGCAGAAATGGAAATTAGTGAAAGTCACATGCGTGCGCAGTGATGCACTAATCACCTACACATCAATGTGCGAGTTTGGAGGTGCCTGTTTTCATCAACTTTTTATTTTCCATTGAAAAAATTATGGGTATTTTTCAATGCCCAAAACGATTCTTTTAATTATTTTGTTTGTTTTTGTTTAAAAAAACTTTTCCATTTAAATAATGTTAAATATTTATTGATTTTAAATTACCAGTAAAACTAGAATCTATAGATCCCCCCCCCCCCCAGTGTATTTTTACATTTGCAAAAATATATGCACATATTATACAGGGATTTTACCCTAACCCTAACCCTACCAGAATTTATTTAATAAACGAATAAATTAAAGTAAATTCAATACTAATTTTTTCATAATTTTAACCTTTAATTTTATGTAAAAAAAAAAGTTTTCTTTTCATAATTCATACGTATGTAGAGTTGTGAGAATTATCTATGTAGCAGCGTGGACCATAGCTTGGATAAGGTGTAATTGATTATTACGTCTTTGAAATGTGCTATGACCCACGTTGACTATTAAATTGTAATGAAATGTTGAAAAGTGGATAAAAACAGATAAAAACATGAATGGTGAATGAAAAACGAAAACATTGTTTAACGGAAACACAAAATATTTATATGTGTACAAATTTTCAATTAAGTGAAAGTTATTTTTGTCTGTGTAATTGTTTCTTTGAAAAGGTGAATTCTCATATTGTTGAATGTTCGGAGTGAGAAAAGTTACGAGTGTTAGAAGTGAATGTGGCTATACATTTTTTTGTCTATTCTCTCTTTTTTTTTAAATTTTCTTATTTCTGTTTTCGTTAGCATAGGGACAAGGCATTCTTCCAAATGCCAGACTATCACCTGCTATTTAGAGGCTCCAACCGAGTGCTCTTTTAAGGATTTTGGCCGTTCCCTTAAGTGCAATTATTTGGATTTCTTTTGCACTTGGTTTTCCAGGAATACTTTCCAGATACTTTTTGAAATTTTTCTTCATGGGGCCTTTAGCTCCTATCATAACTGGTATCTGTCAGTGTGTGTATATGTGTGAATGTGTAAGAGGATTAAACATTGTGTGTGTGCTGTTTTTTGTCAGTGTGCATATGCATGTGACAAAGTGTATGAGTGGCGTTAGCAGACATTGTGTGTATGTGAGTTGAGAAGTGATTTGCTCTTCCTAGTTCAAAAGGGCAGGGAAAGCTGATCATCATATTGTGTGTTGGCTTGTACTGTCTGGCTCATAGTGTCTACTGACTGAATGTTTAAATTCTGAGCCTTAAATGTTTAGTGATCGGCTCCAAAATAGTGATTTTTACTTTCAGAGTGAAAAGTGATCTTGATCTGTGGACGCACATCATATAAGCGCTATTTTTGGGGGGCAGAAAGAAGTTGTAAATATTCCGTTGTACAAAAAATGTAATTTCTTTTTGCAGATATAGAGTTGGAGCGTGGTGTGTGTGTTTTCATACACATCAATGGTCAATTAATAGAATTGGGATACATGTCAATCCTAACTTGTAATGTTATTTACAAAAGAAATTTTACTTCGGGAATGGGATAAGAAAAAAAAGTGATTTCCCAGTTGTTTTCCTTTACTAAATTACTTTGGGACCTTAAAATAAAAAAGATCCCATTTTTTATGGCATGAAGGATTATCACCATTTACATTGATTTTCTTTGAACTATAGTCCTCACGAACGTTAATATTTATATTCCTACCGCATTTCGGCAAATGTTGAAATACAGAAAAACATCACCATACATATGTTAGCTAGCTCTTTTCTTTTGTAAGGTATGTCATGAGACTGAATGAAGATACTTCAGTACGAATTGCGCTAAGCCCAATTGCTATGGAGAGAGATCGACCAAAAATAACATAGATCAAGACTGTTGTCAATGATTTAAACTGTGGTGGCTTTGAACTGCTATCAACCCAAAACATCCTAAGAAAATGATACACACAAAGGTAAGCATGACAGAAGACGGAAGATTATGAAGAAATACAGTGAAGACAATAGTAGCTCGTGAAAGAAGAAAGAAGATGAAGTCTCTTCATCATGCAAGGTTGATATAGTCGTAAGGATGGTTGTCCAGAAAATCCTTGGTGGGATAAAAGAATGAAGAACTTTCTTTGCTGGAGCGTTGGTTTAGCTTTGAGCAGGTGTGGTGCGTATTATTCATGGTGCCGTCTGTCTGGTATCTAGTTGCTGTTAATTACAATTAATTAAACAACTCAGAGACGATTGTAAACAAGATGTGTATTGTATTACATACATCTCCAGACAAATGGAGGAAAAGAGGAAAGGCCATTCTAGCTATTTTTAAGAGTCAATCATCTCTATCGCTTCATTTCCAAATTGATTCCCCGTGACTACCGTTTCTCATCTTCTACTCACATTTTTCCCAGACATGCTATGTTCCAACTCTGACCCTGTTGACATACACTTCCCATCTCAGTTCTATTCAAGGCCACTTAATGTATAACGAACTAACTTTACCTACCTAGCGTTACTCGGTATCATTTTTACGTGAGATTTGTTTTTTGTTTTTTTCGTAAACTTTTTTCAAACAAAGGGAAGTAACTCTATATTAACGAATACAGAGTTACATCCCTTTTAAAGATGGCGACTGTATGAAAACATACTGCACGATCCACCAAAAAAGTGACGCACCAAAATCAAATGTTGATTTTGTAAGAAGAAAGATACCGATGACAAAAATCGAAGAAGAGACTGATTTTACTTTATATATTAGATGAATAATGCAAACACATTAGAAGAAAGGCAGTAAAAACATAAATGTTCATCAGGAGGATAATCCGAAGAAAGACAGTGTGGACTATTACAATGTTTAATTAAATTTAAGCTAATTATCCAGAATATACTCTAATATTATTCTCATTAGGTATTAAATTTATCTATCTACGTGTATCTGTTCTGTTAATGTGTCCAGTCTCCGGTCAACACACTAAACTGATATAAAAATTCTACTGACATACTTTTGCTGTGTCTGTTTCGAGATCCTGCTCGCCTCAGCTGCTTGTTTTCTCACTTCAAACTCTTCCCTCTTCAAAACTTCGCCATTTCTTAGGCAACCCAATTCAGCAAGTTGACGGGCAAGTTCCACATCCTTCAGATCAAATAAGAGAAGAAACAAAGTATATATTTCATTTAAAAAGATGTTTAAATAATTTTTAAATGTTAAAATCTAAGAAAACACACAAGAGCATCAGTCAGTCGTGAGATAATGAATAAAGAACTTTGATATGACAATGGGTAGCGCTGACGGTTTTGCCAGTCGAAGTTCGTGCGAATATGCATATAAACAACTGCAGGAGAAATTATAAATAAGGACGATATAAATACGGATTTAGGATTACACAGAAATAATGGATGGATCATAGTGAGAAAATTTAACAGACCCAAAACAGATAAAACTAAAAAGATAAATTATAAACATCTTTCAACAAATAGGATTCCATATTAATTTTAAAACCAATCTAACCTAAATGCATTTTTAGCCGTGACATGCAACACAAGAAACGGAAAATACACATCATTTAGGAAACAAAACGATGATCTACTATAAATATATTTTCAAGCTATAATCAGATAAATCCCATAGTCCATCAGTCGTAGATTATCTGATAACGAATGAAACTGTTTTCAACGAAGCTAAAGTAGATTAGGAAACAGCTTTAAAGAAAATTGTTTTCTAGGCTAGAGTTATGCCCCTTGATAAAAAAAAACTAAGAAACTCTTGGTAATAAAAAAGGTAGATCTCCAAATCTTGTGAACTCGAGAGTTTGGTTTGAAACTCTCATACTAAATATGGTGGAGAATTAAGACCAGATATCATTCTAATTTTCTGGATAGATGTGCTCGGCTCCGGAGCATGTCTGCTAACAGAAAGACACCACAGAAAAATGTAAGTCTTCACTTTATCTTTTTAAATAAATAACTTGTGCATTTTTATTGTATGGGAACAATGCATTTTTGTATATAATAGGAGAAATATATATATATATATATATATATATATATATATATATATATATATATATATATATATATATACTTATGACAAGTAAGCTACATAAAAACGTTCGTGTTTCATTCCCGATGGAAATCATCAGGCTAATTGCATGAATTTACATTTTACAATCGTTTTTATAGTTAATAAGTGCCCACTCTATCTTCCAACCAATCAGACTCCTTAATTGTATTACCTTGCTTTAACTATTCGTTTCCTTCAACCGGTGAAGTTTCCTCCTTTGTTTGGTTTGAAGCTGGAGTAATAATTGTTCAACTATAAAAATTATCATAGAATAGAAATTTATGCAATTAGCCTGATGGTTTCCATTGGCAATAAAACACAAACCTTTCTGTGTAACTTACTTGCACAAATTATATGTTTATACTACTATTAAACTATACTCATACATAGACGTATATGTATTATATTATTTTATAATTTCTATTTAAATAAAGTTATATATGTGTAAATGTTTATATATTTGCATGTACATGATTCAATCCTAAACTAGTTAACCGATCATCATGAATTTTGTAACACGATTGCTAGGTGTAAATGGTCGTAATGTTGGCTATATTTAGTTTAATTTAGTTTTATGCAAAGGGATTAAAAGATGTAGTAGTTCTTCATAAAGCTTCGGATATTATGCAAATGGGTTAAAAAGAGTTGGAAGCTCTTCATAAAACTTCAGATACCTAACAATATAATAATTTAACAATAAGTATTAGACATCAATTAATAGATATTCCTCAAATTTCAGTTTCTGTGGAGTATTTTAAAAGGTTTTTAGTATGGGTCCAACTTTCCATTTAGAAAATTCAAACATTTTATATTTGCATTAAATTTGATCATTAGACACCAATTAAGCAAGATTCCCTTAATTAAATTTTCTTCTTAAGACCCTTTAAACTTAAGCCTTAAATGTGAGACATTTTCTAGAATCAAAATCATGTAATGGATTTTGATCAAAATTGGAATAAAAATTCTTGACATAAGGTGTTGTAGCATTATATCTTGATTTTAATCTTTGTAAGGGACATAAAAATGGTGCCAAAAACTGTTCTGTTTGGAGAATTAATTCTACCCGTCTTGAGACAGCTATTCTTTTAGTATACACACACACACACACACACCCACACCCACACACACACATATATATATATATATATATATATATATATATATATATATATATATATATATATAGAGAGAGAGAGAGAGAGAGAGAGAGAGAATGGAGTTTGCTTGAAGCATTGCTGGGAATAGTAGTAGTATGTTTTTAAAAGGCTGTGGGCAATGCAAATTCTGGGTAAGATGTAAGCTGGAAGAAACAAAAATAATAAATCGAATACGAAATGTGACTTACTATTTATTTATTTTTTAAAATCTTACATAACAGCAAGCGTGGTGTTAGCTGTGTGTGTGATGTCCGGATGATTATAAAAATTATTTATTTAATATTTTGGGAAAAGAAACTTCCCTTTGTCAAAAATAATAAACACCAGAGGAAAATTCCGTCCGTGCAGAGAATCTGCTGGCATCCATTTTAACAGATACTCTGCACGGACGGAATTTTCCTCTGGTGTTTAATTTGACAAAGGGAAGTTTCTTTTCCCGAAATATTAAATAAATGATTTTTTATAATCATCTGGACATCACACAAACAGCTAACACCACACTTGCTTTTATGTAAGATTTTAAAGAAAAATAAATAGTAAGTCACATTTCGTATTCGATTTATTATTTTTGTTCCTTCCAGCTTACATCTTACCCGGAATTTGCATTGCCCACAGCCTTTTAAAAACATACTACTAATATATATATATATATATATATATATATATATATATATATATATATATATATATATATATATATATATATTAATTGAATGACATAATAAAATGAGAAATTAATCAGATTTTATTGAAGTTCAAAATTAAGGAGTGATACTGCGTCCTTAAGTCATGAGTTTTCCAAGAAAATCTTCTCCTCAGAGGACCATTACCGCAATAACATGACTGCAGGTAATACAATTAAGCTTTGAAAATATATAAAAATATATTAAAAAATACATAAAAATATATAAAACATCAAATATATTGGCATAAACACACTTTTTTGTTAAACTTATACAGTTCATCCAAGGCATAAAATTTAAAACAAGTTCAAGATAAATTTCAAAGAAGTCGATTAAAAAACAATCCAGGAGGTGAATGGTAGTCCAAAACCAAAAAAGTTATCCAGGCGGGAAATTTGTTTGCTATCGATGCAGTAGATGACAGTGAAGAGTGTATTCAGTGTGTATGCAAATTAATAACAAAACCATAGAAAAAGCAAAATCATACAAAAAGTTCAGAAGACCTATATATATATATATATATATATATATATATATATATATATATATATATATATATGATAATATTAAAACAATATATATATGATGATATGAAAACAAATTATTTTCGCTTCTTAAAATCGATTCTTACGAGAATAAATTTCCAAAACAAAATGAAGCTCAACATTCAATATTTAACTTAAAAATTACAATAGAGCTATAAATAAATAAAAGTTGACAATAGAGCTGTAAATAAATAAAGTGACAAATACAAATTATATCGTACTGTGATTTAGTATAAATTTGTTCAAGTACGTTCTGAAATTTTCCAGAAATACTCGTAAGATTTATTTTGCTCCGAAATTCACATTAAATCACAATATGATATAACTCTGATCTGTCATATATATATATATATATATATATATATATATATATATATATATATATATATATATATATATATATATATTATTATTATTATTATTATTATTATTATTAATGATAATATATGTATTAGCATATACTATCAGTGCCCTTTTACTTTGTAGTCTCTTTAAAAGATTCAGCTCGATGATTGTCAATTATTGACAACAGAGCAAATAAATATAAAAAATATATCTCACAGAAATGTTTTTTTGGGAAATGTGAAAAAATAAAAATAAAAATAATAAAATAAAAACATGGTTATTTGAATATAATATAAACCTGACTTACATATATATATATATATATATATATATATATATATATATATATATATATATATATATATATATACATAGTAATATCTCGTTCTTCGTGAATGTACCAGCCTCATGAGGAAGGGACAAACAGAACTCATCATCATCATCATCTGTTTAACATCCATTTTACATGCTGCCATGTATTGGACAGCTTTTAGAAATTGACTTCCAAACTAACCTATCTCAGACCAGGCATTTATTTATCACTCTTTCTCTTCTTAAATCCAACTTCATCACTTCCTCCCATGTTTACCTGGCCTATATCTACCAACTAACCATGCTACCTCAACTGATCTACTAACCCAACAACTCTCATTTATTCTTTCAACGTGAGCTTACCAACAGAGTCTTCCGTTTTGCACACATCTCCCTATACTTTTCAGATTTAATCTTCCTCTGAGGTCGACAGGCTTAGATCTGATGACCTCAGAGGAAGATTCAATTCGGACAGTATAGCGAGATGTATGCAGAGCAGGAAACTTCGTTTGTATCGTCACATTGAAAGAAGGACAATGTAATTTAGATGATCTAATATGAAGATATTACATCAATAATTTCAGTTGAATATTTTCTTAATATTTTTTCAAATGTTGAATTTTGGCTTTTCTATTGCCAACTTATCTATCTGTATAATTCCTCTGATGATAAGATCTCGATCTTTGAAAAGCCTTGGCTTAAGGAAAGAATAATTAACATAATTTTATTACAGAATATACCTTGCATTGAACAATCGAAGTTTGAAATAAATTTGGACATGCTTGCTTGTTTATCACTCTTCGTCTATCTATCTTTATATATATGTATATATATATGTATATATATATATATATATATATATATATATATATATATATATATATATATATATATGTATATGTGTATATCTATATATATATATATGTATATATATATGTATATATATGGATATATATATATATATTTGTATATATATATATATGTATATATGTATATATATATGTATATATATATATATATATATATATATATATATATATATATATATATATATATATATATATATATATATATATATATATAATTATTAATGATAATATATGTATTAGCATATACTTTCAGTGCCCTTTTACGTTGCAGTCTCCTTAAGAGATTCAGCTCGATGATTGTCAATTAGTGACAACAGAGCAAATATAAGTCAGGTTCATATTATATTTTAATAACCATGTTTTTATTTTATTATTTTTACTTTTATTTTTTCACATTTCCAAAAAACATAACATTTCTGTGAGATATATTTTTTACGGTCCGTTTCATTTGTCTTGTGCCAAACAACATTTTTATGTCAATATCGTCTCTGCAACATTACAAAATCATCAGAAAAATTCACAAAGAGTAAAAAGTTCTTGGATTAAAGTGTCTTGGAAAAAACTACACTATACAGTAGTCCATTTTGGGGTGAAACCAAACAAAAAACAAAGAAAAGAGCAAACTCACACGTGGGGGAACCCACTAATACGCCATTTTTTTGGAATATAATATGAACCTGACTTTTTATATATATATATATATATATATGTGTGTGTGTGTGTGTGTGTGTGTGTGTTTTATGGAAACCATTTATTTACAGCGATGTACGCTCTTCCAATAAATGTATATATTTTTTATGTTCTTCTAAATATGTTTTTCATCTTTTCACTCACCTCCAAATAATACAAATCCAAAGATGTTATTTTAGAATCCAAATAACCTTCGTATGTTTTGAACTCTGCGACGATGTTGTCCTCGTCCATTTTTTTACCTGCACCACATACAGGTTTATAAACAATTAAAAAATAACATACACTTTTTTTTTAATGTTTTAAAACGACAAACCTTATGTGCCACCTTATTTATTAAAATTTTAATTTTGTAGAAATAAAGTTACCAGATCGAAAAAACAAAACAAAAAAAAACGAACTTTATCTTTAAAAACTCAGCTTGGCTGTTGAAAAAAAAATACTTTAAAGTATTTATTCCCGTGAATTAAATAAATACTTCAGTTCGAAATTTCATATAGATTCCCGAGTTCGACATAAAGATTCCCAAGTTCGAAAAAATGCATCTGAAGAAGTTCGGAGGTTATATCGGCCGAAACGTTGTGAATATAACAACAAAGATGAGAATAGTAGTTCGAATAATCCAAATAACCAATCCTCATCTCAAAGATTCCGAAACATAATATTAAATAAAAAAAAAGATGAAGGACTGTTTGTGTAAAAACGGTTGCCACAGCAACAATCGCTTCCGGTTTATTGTTTTCCGGAAAAGATTTGCTTTACTTAAATATAGTAAATTCATTTTGCAAATTATTAAAATAATTTCTCATCGTTCCATGAAATATTTAACATTAAAAATATTCAGATAAATAATTTTATTTTTAAGATTAAAAAAAAACTTTTAAAAAAACGAAAAAACATGGGTCTACGGGAGAAAACTCTTAAAATTGTCAAACAATACAAGGGATATAACCATTGGTTGACAAATCTGAAAAATTGTCAAACAATACAAGGGATATAACCATTGGTTGACAAATCTGAAAAAAGTCACTTTCGGTCTTTAGTTTCGGGTTTTTGATACTACAGAGGCGCGTGAAGGCATTCGTGCTTTTATTTGGTTTCGTAACAGGAATAAATCATTCTACTTGACTTTTGCATTCATACATTACTTATTTATAAAATGTCACAAATATAACTTTTAAGCGCTTTTATTTACATGTCACAAACTTTATTACAATTAATAAAGGCACTTCTGCCGTATATATGAAGCAGCAGATTTTCTGTCCTTCTACTGAAAATAAAGGGAGGTAATTCAACTGGAAGTGATTTTTTAGCAAGACTGATTTGTTTTTGGTAACAAGAAACAATTAACAATTTCTTTTTTTTATTATATGAAGTAAAACATTTTTAAATAAAAAACCCTAACCCTAACCCTAACCCTAAACTCTAACCCTAACCCTAACCTTAACCCTAAACCCTAACCCTAACCCTAAACCCTAAACCCTAACCCTAAACCCTAAACCCTAACCCTAAGAAATCAGGCGGTGTGCCTGTAAAAAATCTATTGTTTTTTGCGGCTGGTTCATTAAATTACCAATGTCTCGAAGATTAATCTCATTTAACTCCATTTTCTAAATACTAAATTCAACTTCCGGTGAATTCTGAATGAATGGTACTTGGAGAAAAAAAAAACGGAACTCTTCAATTTCGATTTCTTAATCGCAGCTGCTTCAGTTATACGGCAGAAGTGCCTTAATAAAACATGTTACGGTTTTTAACACAAAGAAAGAAAGAAATGCGACGATAATTTTTAATAAGGTCTCATTTTAAAATTTAAAAAATGAGACTTTATTAAAAATTACATTAACATTGAGACATTTACAAAAACAGTCGCATTTTTTTTTCTTTGATATAAGGAAAGTTATCTCCCTTTCAAGCCAAAGTTTCAATATCTCGTTGTTTATGGCCACGAATTCGGAATAGCGGCGTGTAAGAAAGTTAGAGTTATCTCCCTCGGCTCGGTTACGTTCTATCTAAAAGCGCCACGAGCTGCACCTACTCGGTGTTGTCTGGGAGCCTTACTTTAATTTTTCGCATTCTATTTTTATTTCCTTTTATTAAACTATAGCAGCGTTGACATTAGCTTATTAAGAATGTCTTAGAGAAAATGCTAAGATCCACGCTTACATTTAAATTGGTTATAAAATGTTAGAACAGAGTAAATAAGAAGGAAAAGCATGAATGAAAAAAAGATGAATGGAAGAAGAAAGAATATTTAAACAAACACTATTTATATAAATACAAGACATTAATTGCTCATTTGAAATGTTCAGTTAGAGAAGTATTAAAATGTTTATGCATGTAATTTATGAGTGCATAGTTCTATGAATATGTGTGTGTGCGTGTACGTGAATTGAGAATTTTTGGGGTATGTAAATATACGACTGTGTGTGTGTGGTTGTACGAATGTGTGTGTGTATGTGTGTGTGTGAGAGAGAACTGATAAGGACTGTAGTCCTTTGTGTGTGTGCTTTTCTCAGCAGTATGTGTAAGCCTGTGTGTGCGATTTGAATAGGATCGGAATAAGTCTCAATCCTATAGTAGTCACCCGAGGCATCCCTCGCCTGAAGGACGAGGAATTGTTTTGAAACGTATCCTCTGTTTTATCCCGCATGGTCGCAAGGACGTAGTAGGGACCAGGCCACGTGACAGCCGTTTTTGTTTGTTTTTTTTTGGTAAAAAGTGCTAAGCTGAGAGCTAATTTTTGGAAACAAAATTCTGATTTTGTTTTTAGTCAGAATTTTGGAGCGTGGCTTGTATTTTCGCCCATGCCGTTATTCAGTCAACTTTATAGAATTGGGATAAATCTCAATCCTATAAAACTATTACATTTGTTTGCTTGTTTTTCCAAATTATTATTTTTTTTAAATAGGATTTAAAAAATTTTATTTAAATATTACGGTTGTGGGATTGACATGTGTCTCAATCTTATAATGTTGACTGACTGATGGCATTGGGCGAAAATACACAAGCCACACCCCAAAATTTCATCTAAAACGAAATTAGATTTTTGTTTAACAAAACGGCTCCTACGGGCATATTTATTGGCTATGTAACATTGCTCACCTCTGCTGGAAAAAAAATCCCATCCCGCTGGGTGTGAAAGCGAAGGTTTCGTTGCTATAACCGATTTATAACCCAAAATTTCATCTAAAACGAAATTAGATTTTTGTTTAAAAAAACGGCTCCTACAGGCATATTTAAAAACCAAAATGGCTGTCATGTGATGTGTTTTCTACTACATCGCCATACTTGCGATTAAAATCCCTTTTTTGCGCCAAAGCTCAAGCTACATCCTAGAAGCCGATAAAATATAATTTTTCGTCAAGAAGCGTGTTGGAAAAAAATCAAGTTGGATTTTCTCCACATTAAAAATTGACCTTGTGTCTAAGTTTACCCTCGTCGGGAGGCAAGTAAATAGTAACAATCCACAAACAACTACTTATACTTTTTAGTGTTATCGGTGTGTTGTTACCATAGTTATCGATACAGCGAAAGTGTAGCCTCCGCCTCATTTAAAGTGCTCCTGCTAATCAATAAAATAGCTTTATTGGCTATGTAACATTGCTCACCTCTGCTGGAAAAAAATCCCATCCCGTTGGGTGTGAAAGCGAAGGTTTCGTTGCTATAACCGATTCACTCAAAGCCAGTTAAGATAAGCTCCTATATAACGCCCTTCCCCTCCGCCTTTTGCACAAAATGAATTTTGATGCGTTTCAAAAGTGTATTTCAACTAATGAAAATTCATAGAATTTTCTTCTGCATTTAAAATTATTGAAAGGTTCTACAGTATATCATTGTGGCTCTATTATGAAATGGTGAACTTAAAATGAATTATAATAAGATAGTAGATTTAAGTCAAACAATCCTGTTTACAAACACCTTTTCTCAGAGAGCAATAAAATGAGGACAGGAAAAGGCGATGGAAACGCCATAAAGGGTAATAAAAAAAAGAGACAACCACTAGCAGAAAAGGTCAACTAGTGAAATAGGTAATCCGATACTAATTCATAAGAAATAGAAAATACTAAATCCCAAAAAGAGTTATTTAGGATAGAAAATTCTTCAAATCCATCCATTTCTCGAAAATTCTTGGTCTGATGAGGTTGACTTTCTGGGTAAAGTGCAACCGAAACATATATGCACATATGTAACCAATAATGTTTGTATAAATAAAAATTTATACTTATAAACAGCTCGTTATTGAGCACTTTTTATAAACACTTGAGTTTCTACGGATTTACATTTACAGAAACTAATACAATACATGTACGATATATATATATATATATATATATATATATATATATATATATATATATATATATATATATATATATATATATATATAGCATTAGATAAAGTGAAAGAATAAAATAAGGTGCAAATCAAATTTTATTAGAATTCAATGTTCAAGCAAAGTACTTTAAAGTCCTAAACTCATGAGTTTTCAAAGAAAATCTTCTCCTCAGAGGACCATTACCGCAATGACATTACTGCAGGTAATAAAATTAAACTTTGAAAAATATATCAAAAAATATATATAAAAATACACAAAAGTACACTTTATCTAGTGCTATTAATGCTCTATCCAGTATATTGAGCTTCAGTTTTATCCGGATGTTCACTAATTATAGATATTAGTTGCCTCTTATATCTTTTGTTGTATTAACCGTATATATATTATTAACCTTATATATATATACACACACACATATTATAGAAGTTTAAATCAACATGGTACCTTTGGTTTCAAGCTTGGAGAGCAGACCCATGGGAAAAATACTGTGTTTTCTTGAGTTTTGATTATAAACAACTAACTGGTTTTCTTCAGCCACATTTGATCCATGAGGAAGTGAGTGGCATTTTAGGAGAAATTTGTTATGTTTTTAATATTTTTTATTATTTTACTTTTCTCGTAGCTTATTGGTGAGGCTCCTTCTGAAAAAATCCCCAAAAAGGGCCCTAGAAAAAATAATAAAGAAAAGAAAAAAAATTCAAATATGGCTGAAGAAAACCAGTGAGCGGTTTATAATTAAAACTCAAGAAAACCCAGTATTTTTTCGAATGGACCTACTCTTCCAACTTGAAACTTAAGGTACTATGTTGATCTTAACTTCTGTAATATTATATATAATTATTATGCTCTTATTATTCATTTATATATATATATATATATATATATATATATATATATATATATATATATAATACTACTATTTCATGTATTCACATGAAATTTTATAAGGAGATATAATTTTTTATGTATCAATTTTCAGTATTTACTTCAACAGTGCTCGATAGCTAGGTAGCATTTTAGCCTGAAGATTCCCCCGGGGATGAAACGCAGGAGATAAGAACAGTCAATATTCAGAATTTGGAAAAAGTTTTTTTTTTAAAGTTCTTTTTAAAAAGTTTAAAAAAGTTCAAATGGGTGTGTAAATGAAAGTCACCAAACACGGAGATCCAAGTTGTATAGGGTTCAAATGTAATTGGTAAATCCAGAAGAATCTGTAAGAAATCAAACAACAAAGATTCCACCCAAGTCCTTAGTCCTTAGTGGGGGGATCAGACAAAATTAGCCATATTAAGAAAACGCATTTCTTCCTGTTTTCAAGTAAACAGATCCAAAGGCAAAAAGCAGCGAACCAAACCTCAATGAAAATTGGAAATCCGAATTGTTGTAAAGTGTGAAACTTACTTGGAATTGTGGGATATGTAGGGGAGGGTAAGAGTGAGAAAAAAAGCTTTTTCCAAATTTTGAATATTGACTGTTCTTATCTGTCAACTTAGCAATCACTACTTCCTCTGATGATAAGATTTTGATCTTTGAAAAGCCGTGCTTAAGGTGTGCAATTGAAAGAGAAGAAGAATAAATATTTTTATTTACTAAATGCTCCTTGTTCTGAACAACTGAAGATATTGATCTGTTTCCATTTACAAGTCTAACTATTTTTCATTGACTCACCTTATATATATATATATATATATATATATATATATATATATATATATATATATATATATATATATATATATATATAATTCTTGGTTTCATTTGGTAGATAAAAGTGAACAGATTTCTCGGTTAATTAATAAGAGCGCTAATATTTGTTTATAATATTCACTCTTATTTCTTCACTCTTGCTATTTTAAATTTATATGCTTATTTAGATATTATTATGGTGTAAGCTGATCTACCTGTTTCAGGAATAAATGGACTTATCCAGACACAATCACTACAGTTACGACTAAACGTTGTGGCAAGTTTTGATGGCAGTTATGGCCCCAGAATCAGACGCATACCTTCTGTAACATACTTTTGTTAATACACTTTTGTTAATTATACCACTATGTTTGTCTTGATTATTACCGGTCTGCAAGGCCACAATAGATATTTTTAATCTTCATTTTGTCATTACTCATTTTAAACTGGTGCATCTTCTACCATAGATTTGTCAGTGAACGTCCTTGGTCGAATTTCTGGCCATTTTTTCGTACTGGATGGATGTCCGGGCAGGTTTGGTTGTATTATCCTTGTTGGTGAATGCTGATAATCTTTGAAAGGTGATGTTGATGTTTTACTGAGCCTGACTTTTTTACAAACAGAATTAAGTCAATGACTTAGTAATGTTGTCGCTCGTTCTTGATTTTTAGATGTTCAAAACTGTGGTGGGTCTGAGCTGAAGGACCTGTTATCTTCTTTGCCAGCCATTGCCTGTGTCAATATCACATCAGGGTCACCACTTGTTGAGAAGAGAGGGGCTGGTGATTTATTGCACAATAAGGCTGGAAGAGTGGGAAGACATCACTGGAATCTGGATAGTAGGAAAAAAGGTAGGATGACGTCACTGGAAAATTCTGGATGAGGTCACACAAAGATTTATGTGAGTCATAAAAAGGGTCACTGCAGCAGTGGCTTAACTTTGGTTAACTTCATGCTGAAAAACTAGTAAAATAAAAATTACTTTCGCTACCACTAACGCTTAGTCCGAGTGGCAAGTCCCTCCTTCCATGCTGTAACAAAACCGCTTAATCACCTAAGTGTAGCTAAGTTAAGCGATAATGTTTTGCCATTTTGGTTTTCGTGTCAATAAAACAGACTAACATTGTAATAAAATTCTGAAATAAAAAATCTCACAGTTTCCACACATTAAAAGTATTTCCAAAATTTATTTTTTATTCTATATATATTTGTTGTATTGCTAACTTGAACTTTGCGTTAGTGGTGAGATGATGAAAGGCATTTTTTAAAGCTCCTGCTTTTTTTTCTTAAAAACAAAATATGCAGACTGACGGGATGGGAAAAGCAATCTGAGAAAAAAAATTAAAAAACACGAGTAGTTCTAAAAAAAAATCAACAAAATATTTTTAATGGCAGCCATTTTTGAAATACAAAAGGAAATTGTTACTTGTTCTGTCCTATGCTATGTAGCCAAGAAATGGCTGATCATGCTTTCTGGTCAGGAAGTGAATCATCATTTTGCGTTTTATTTATATAGTGAAATAAACTATCACTCTAAAATATATATGTTTTTTTCATTTTCCCCGGTATTTCCATGGTGGTGACGAATAATTATACGAAAATAAAACAGGATGTCATTTTTTTTTCTGTTGACAGCAGGGGGGGGGGGGGCAAAGGTTAAACATTTTTTTTACTAAAAATAATAAATTAAAACAAAAAAAGTTCTTTAAAATTCTGAATTTTCTAAAACAACAACTCGTCAACAACCAAATGTCCTAATTTACTTGCCGGTGCTTGTATAGAGAAGCATCCGTATTAAATTATCAATACCACAAAAAAAACGTATTATATATTGACGCAGCAGATTTAAATAAGTATCCTCACCAAAAAGTAAGAAAAATTATCGAGTAGAACTTTAATTAAAAGCAAAATCCATTTTTCGAGAAAAGTGCAATTGACATGGTCAAAGGTATCCATCATGTCAATTATGACAAACGAGCTTACCTCACCTGGTTATGTCTCCCGTTAGTTTAAGATGGTCACCTTTGAACATGTCGATTGACTCTTCCCGAAAAATGGATTTTGCTTATAATTAAAGTTCTACTCGATAATTTTTCCTACTTTATGGTGACGATACTTATTTAAATCTGCTGAGTAAGTATATGATACTGTTTTTTTTTTTGTGGTATTGATAATTTAATATGGACGCTTCTCTGTACAAGCATCTACTTGTTGCCTCACGAGGGTAGAGTTAAGACACAAGGTCGGCTTTTAATGTGGAGAAAATCCAGCTCCCCAAAAAGGAGCACATTGGATTGGGGCAAAAATTAAAATTGCCTCGGTCTAGAAGGATTTGTTGTTCATTAACCGAGGATAGAAAAGATGGAGGGTTAAATTGTCACTGGGCACTTTTTTGTGACTTCCGTTAAGTCCGTAATGGCTCAATTGGCGGTGAATGCCCTGAGAATGTCCCTAATGATTTATTATATTTTAACAATTCATTACCATAGCCGGGATTAATAATATTATAATAATATAGAATTTTTAAATTAAAATTCGAGTTGGCCAATAGGTTCTTGGTATGGTCGAGCGAGAAAAAAGTGTTACACTGATGGTACCAGTCCAAACGAGAGATGCTGGAACACTATTACCGATAATTGAGAGGTACGTTCGACTAGGCACAAGAATTGTGACGGATGGTTGGCGGGCCTATAATTGCCTAGCGAACCATGCTGTGGTTAACCACAAATGCAATTTTACAGATCAAGATGACCTTACAATTCACACAAATCATGTGGAAGGTAGCTAAGAGTCTCGCTAAAGTAAAATTTAGAGCCATGCGAGGGACTAGCCAGGGAAACTTTCAGAGTCACTTGCAAGAATTTCTCTGGTGGCGGCAAACCAAAAGTAACATATTGGGGAATATTCTTTTTTTTTTAACATAGTTCACCCCAAACAAGGCAGGCCACCACTGTAGATGTAAGGGGTTACTGAGAAAAGGGTGAAAGTTTTTTTTTTGGGGGGGGGGGTCAACCTAAATTAGGAGCTGTGCCGTGAGATGTCTGTTTACATTAGTTTTAAATTTCTACATGTCAGTACCGTCAGGAAAACAGGAAGCAGGAAGGGAGTTCCAGATTCCAGCAGCACGAGGAAAGAAGCTTTTGGAGTAAGAAAATGTTCAGCATCTGGAGACCTCCACAGTGTATGGGTGGGATTTGGCAGATTGTCAGGTTGGTCTAGTGAATTTGCGTCGTGGGGGCACCAGAGCAGCAAGTTCATGGGAGCAGAATCCATTGAAGTACTTGTAAAACAGGGACAAGGAAGCAACATTGCGGCTATGGGACAGAGGCTGGAGCTTGGTGGATAGTGAGGGACCTATTAAGTTGGCGACTTTTTTTTGGACCTTATCTAAGAGAGAGAGACTAGTGGATGATGCCTCAACCCATATGTGGCAACACTACTCAATGCATGGGCGGATGGTGGGTTTGTAGAGATATAGGATAATGTCAGGTGTGAGAAGTTTACTAGCACGGTAGGGGGAGCCCACATTCTTTGCAGCAGCGCTAGCAATGTTTTCTATGTATTTGTTCCAATTCATGTTATCTGTGAAAGTTAGGCCGATCAGTTTGAATGATGAACTCTCGGGTAGGGTGTTATTTGACATGAAAATCGGTGGTTGAAGAGGTTTCTTGTAGTTATTGAAGGAAAGTTGCTTTGTCTTTGAGGCATTAAAAGTTACCATCCATTTTTGACCCCAATCCACTACAGACTGGAGGTCATTTTCTAAGGATTCAGCCATTGCCTCAGATATGTGCGTGTCGGTTTTGCCCACATGACGAGAGTAGAGCGTGGTGTTGTCAGCAAATATTCCTATCTCAGTCTCAATGACATCAGGGAGGTCATTTATGAAGATCAGGAACAGTAGAGGTCCAAGGATGGATCCCTGGGGTACACCATCATTTATGTCATGTTGCTTTGATGAATGGCTATCGAGGACAACCTGGATCTTTCTTTTTGTTAGGACAGATTTAATTATATTAAATATTTGTCCAGTAATACCATTATAGTGCAGTTTTAGAAGAAGCCCTTCATGCCAGACCTTGTCAAAGGCCTTGGATATATCAAGCGCTACCACCCTAGTTTCACCTGCCTTATCCAGTGTATCGTATATGCGTTCAGAGATGACCGTTAGAATATCTGCAATAGATTGTGCTTGTCTAAATCTGTATTGATGATCAGAAAGAAGTTTAGCATTAATTAGGTGCCGGACTATCACTAGATTGATTAATGATTCAAAGATTTTAGCAAAGATCAGGAGTAGACTGATTGGGTGGTAGTTGAGAGGATCAGTTCTATCTCCAGAATTCTTGAAGACTGGTACCACAGAGGCAATTTTCCAACTATCAGAGAAACAAGATTCAGCAAGGCATTTGTTGTATAGTTTGGAGAGGATAGGGGCCAGCTCAGCAGAGCATCTCTTTATTACTATTACTGGTATAAGATCAGGCCCACAGGCTTTGGACGTGTCAAGGTTTTTTATGATGTCTTTGACCTAAGATGAGGTGATGACCAGGTTCTCAAGTGTGGCTTCAGTCTGCAATAATAATTTGGGGAGGAGGTTGTTTGCTGAGTCCAAAGTGGAGTTTAAGGTGAAATGCTGGGCAAGTAGTTCAACCTTATCAGTTGCTGCACCAACAACATCGTTGTGATTAGATAGCAGGGGAATTGTCCATTGTCCATTGTTCATCACACTATTGTAGATTTTCCAGAAATCACGAGTACCTAGTTTCTGTGACTGAATGCGTTTTTGGTTATTTCTGTATACCTTCTCTTTGCTTCATCTATCACTACTTTGCAATCATTTCTTGCCTCTATAAATTTCTGTCTATTCGCAGTTTTCGGAATGCATTCTGCCTCTCAGCAATCGCAGCTGCACATTCTGAGGTGAACCATTGAAGAGAGTGGTGTTTGCTGAAGAATTTTCGCGTGGGCACATAAGCATCAATGTCTGCTTTGACCCATTCGGTTAGCTCATTTGCACACTGATCAGCAGGGAATGAAAAGGTTTCACCCCATGGGACGTCGCTGATGTGATTCCTGAGGGATTCAAAATCAGCCTGCTCATAGTTTCCTGTCGTTTTGAGCAACGGCTCTTCAGCTTTTGGACGAGTTTTTAAGGTGATAAGTATCATTACCACAACGTGATCAGAGTTTCTGAGCAGACACAAGTCTCGGGTAGTGAGGTTAAGAACAGGTCGAGAAGTGAGGCTTGCTGGTCCGCACGATCAGTATTGGATACGTAAATTTTATGATGTATAATAATAAAAAAAGAAAAGTAAAAAAGACAAGATCCCTCACGATGCATTTGAGTGTCTGTAAAAAAGAAAAAAACATTTCAAACTACAGAATATTTTTGGCACCTGACGAAACAGCTGAATTTATTGGTTTTCAATTTTGAAGAGTTACATTCAAAACAGTGGCGATAATCCACCGGAAGTAACGAAACCACCCATAGATTAAAACATTTTAATAAATTTATTTATTTAATAAAATATACTTTTTTTTAAATAAAAACATTGTGATAGCGTTTTTTTTATAATCTAAAATTTGATTTTTTTTAAATTTAAAAATGTTCAGTGATTTAAAAAAAAAAATTGTAATAAAGTTTAAGTTCAATAAAGTAACAATTTAGCCAAAACATTGTAATAAAATATAGTTTTTATTTTTATTTTTTATTATTTAAAATCTGCTGTCTAGTTTGGTAAACCTTATTTCCATTCAGCCCGGGCATATCTCTGAGGAAGAAATCAGTTTGTGCGCCTGTAAAAAGTCAATCGTTTTTTGGGCTCGCTAGTTAAATGAATAAGATCTTTAAGATCCACTTTTTAGATAAATTGTGTGTAGGTGCCGTGTCTTGAATGTCGATTATCACCGCTGTTTTGAATGTTTATTTACTCCTCGTGGAGTTAGGTACAAGGCCAGTTTTATCTTACTCCCACAAGTAAGATGTGACCCAAGATCGGGTCGAGCAAGTGGGGTTAAAAGCCAGCGCTCGAGAGATGAGCACTCTGGCCATTTAAAAATTGCCTGGGCAGCCCCGTCGGCATTCCCCGGTAGGGGCGCCTCAGACAGTAAGCAATAAACTTACTCCTCCCAAAAGAGGGGAGGCGAAGCCTGGGAGGGTGGACCTCCTAGAACTGCACAGGACAGGCGTGCAGTATCCATCGGAACAGATACTACACTTTGATCTTAGCCAAAAGGCCGAGATTTGAATTTATTTACCTCCCCAGGAGGTTAGGCACAAGGCCAGTTTTATCTTACTCCCACAAGGTAAGATGTGACCCAAGGTCGGGTCAGGAAAGTGGGACTTGAAAAGCCAACGCCCGAGAAGGTGAGCACTCTGGCTATTTAAAAATTGCCTGTGCAGCCCCGTCGGCATTCCCCGGTAGGGGCGCCTCAGGCAGTAAGCAATAAACTTACTCCTCCCCAAAGAGGGAAGGCAAAGCCTGGGAGGGTGGACCTCCTAGAACTGCACAGGACAGGCGGGCAGTATCCATCGGAACAGATACTACACTAACTCTTCAAAATTGAAAACAAATAAATTCAGCTGTTTCGTCAAGTGCACAAGTGCTATGTTTTTTTCTTTTTTTTGTTTGTAAATACGTACTATTTTATTATTACGAAATAATAAAAAAATTCTGGCAAAAGAACCAATTTCGGTTGATTAGTTGTTTAAAAAAGTTGCTTAATTGTTTAAATAAATTCTAAATAAAGTAAGACATATTTTATGTAAATATTGTTTATAGCTGCTTAAAGAAAGTCGATTATTTGTTTAAAAAAACTTAGTGAAATATTTATAAAAAAATTCTGGAAAATAAACAAAATTCGGTTATTTGTTTAATAAGATATTAAAAAGTTTATTATTATTTGTTTAAAAAAAATCGTTGTATTATTTGTATTATTTTTGTTTATTATTATTATTATTATTATTATTATTATTATTTCTATTATTATTATTACTATTATTATTATTATTATTATTATTATTATTATTTTTTTTTTTTTTTAATTTATTTATTTTTATTCCGGCTATGGTAAAGAATTGTTAAAATATCATTAATCACGAGGGACATTTTCAGGGCATTCACCGCCAATCGATCCATTACGGATTTAACGGAAGTCACAAAGAAGTGCCCAGCGACAATGTAACCAGATGGAGTGCGGTACCAGAAGAGATACATGTCTGTATACAAGAAAAGAAGTTGACACATTTTGGCGGGATTTTTTTTGTTTTGCATCGAAACTGTCAAAGGTCAAAGAAGCTTTTGCCCACTAAAAAACAAAGGGAGACAACTGCACCGTTTACACTAAATGCGCGTGCGTATAACACACAAAAAAACACGAAAATAATACACGACGTCACGTTCCCCATTTTATACGATAGATTTTATGCTATGGGTAAGTTGGTTTCGCTCTGATAAATTCGTATTTTAACATTTTTCTTTTTTATATATATTTAACCTTATAAGAAAAAAAAAACACGAACTATGTTTATCTGATGATTGTATGCTATATTTACTAAAATCTATTTCTTTTTCGAAATAATCTTGCTTTTAAACACGATTATTTTTGTATTTTTAAATCAAAAATATAGGTAAACAATGATTTTATTAATTAAAAGATCTTAGATTGGGTATTTGTTTTGTCATAATGAAAGTTGAGAATACGCAGTATTTTAGAAAAGTTTCTTATTGCATCAATATTTATTTAAAAAATATCAAATATTACATTAACCCCTACAATTTACATGCCTTTATGTTTTCATGAGGTTTTCTCTGCTTATCCCGGCATTGTTTTTACTTGTCTTGGGCTTCTTGCCACTGGACTCAAGCAGGGAAAGGATTGTGCAACCCTTGCTTCACTTTAGATTCTCTGCGCTTTCACTCTTTCGATATTCCAAGGACCCCTCTTTTTTTTTTAAATCCGACTGAAATAAATTTTTATTTTAATTCATTTTTTTCTCCCCCGAAATACAGTTGAAAAATTAGTCAAAAAACAATTTTTGCTAGTTATGCAGATTAGGACCCAAGCTAAAATCGACTTGGCGTCGGTTAGGGTTAAATCGGGTCCTAATCTGCATAAGTACCGAAGTTTCAGTTATTTTGTTTACGTAATTAATCTTTATTTATTTTTTTTTTAAATTAAATGTGTGATGTCTCTTACAAAAAGTAAATAACATAAAATTAATAAAAGCATCGTTTTTCAAAAAGCTTGTTTTTGAAAACCGATGCTTTTATTTTCAGATATGGGATTTTGCAAAATGTTACACCGGTTATAAAGTCAGTGTCCATATTTTACGTTACAGTTAGCGTTTAAAAATAGCGTCTTTTTCTTTTTAAATCTGATGTTATTTATTTTTTGGGCAATTTTATAGAATCACTCCCATGTTCAATCTGTATTTATTTTTTGTTGTTTTGGTTTAATGGGTTATTTTAAAGTTTCCTGAGAGCGATTTCTAACTCTACCCCTAAAATAAACAGTAAACACACGATTGAAGATGGGAGTGATTCTATAAACTTGCCTTTGTTTATTTGCTTAAAACGAAGATCTGCTTAAATATGATTCTAATTTTCGGTACTTGTCCAGAACGATCCCGGAGGTAAATATGCTGGCTAAAAATAAAATTACAGGAAAACTTTAAGAAATACTTATTTGTGATTGTAAAAATTAACCAAAATTCACGGAAAAACAATGCGGTGTTTATTGCCTCTACATAACTTGCACATTATTTTTTTATTTATTTATTATTAATCAATTATTCATGGAAATAAAAACGAACTTTAAGAAAATCCTATTTATTCATTTAGAAGAAACGGATATGCATTCTGATGGATTTATTTCGTAATTTAATTATTTGGTGCTTATCTAGAATTACGGAGACATTCGGAAAGAAATGAGAAATATATGTTTGATGTTTCTCTCTTTTTTTATTTTTCCTATCTTTCTGTTTTTGCTGAAGATGGGGCATCCTACCGGATGCCAGACATTCACCGGCTATTTCAGACACTCTAGCCTAGAGATCTTTTTAAGATTTTAACCGTCCCTTTAAGTGCAGTTGTTTGTATTTCGCTTACACTCGGTTCACCGGGTATACTCGCCAGATAGCTTTTGAAATTCTTTTTCATTAGTCCTGTTGCTCCTATAATTACTGGTATGATGGAAATTTTCCTAAGATTGCAGTTTCTTTTCATGTCGTACATAAGACCTTGCTATTTCGTAATCTTTTCCCTTTCTGCTCTGTTTAATCCTGCATCATTAGGGACACTGACTTCAACTAGGGTTGCTACTTTCTCCCTTTTGTCCCATATTACGATGTCAGGTTTAACAGCTCCGTTTTTTAGATATGTAGCTGTAGGGATTGCATAGTCATAGTGGATGGTGTATAAATTATTTCCAACTGTTCTTTCTGGTATATGCTCCCAGGACTTGCTGCTACACTGGATATTAAACTTTTTACAAATAGTCCAGTGAAGATATTTACACACTCCGTTGTGTCGCATTGTATAATAGTCATCCCCCAGGAGAACCTTACAACTGGATGTCACGTGGCTCACACTCTCTACTTCTGTGTGGCAGAACCTGCACTTGTTATTGTTGCTGAGACCACTCATCTTTTTAAAGGCATTGGTCATCAGGTTACAAGTCAAAACGTTACCAAGTCAAAACGTCACCAAATTCTTTAAGTGATATTTATCGTCAAATAATTTGTTACTTGTACCAGTGTTCTACTTTTGTAATAATGAAAAGGTTTTCAAAAATATGAAGCTTTTTATTAATAATGAAATATAAAAAATATATTTTTAAATAGCCAGCATGTAGATCCGAGATGCTTTTCGAAGCAAACTTAAATCACCGTTATCATATTCGACCCACATTGCAAACAATATTCTTATTATAATATTTTATAAGTTTGGTGACGAGTGGAAACATCCCTAGAAGTGGTGCGGCTAGCCGTCGAGAGGGGGTCTCTGACGCCGGAATGGGGGCCAAAAAATTTGGTGACGTTTTGACTTGGTGACATTTTGACCTGTTCCCGGTCATCAAGCCTTGATCTTGAGCAGCCATTATCATTCTTTCCTGATCATAGTGGAGAGATCCTCTTTTCAGCCAGTCTACAAAGCCTTCCTTATTTATATATTCCTGGGATAATTCATCTAGGAAATACTTAGCACGTTGTTGGTTGGCCCATTCTTCCAGTTTTCTGGAATGGAACGTAGTTGTCACGGAATGAATACCAAAAATCACGTAAATTAATCAAGTAGGTTTTATTTTATAAAAGAAAATTAAATTTTACCGATAAACGGGTAAAGTTGATATATAAGGACCATTATTGGTCATATTAAAGAGAGCTAAGGGAGATAACACCCAGGATTCAAGACTTTATTTCTCTATTTCAAAAAAGTTCGTATTATCTCCCTTGAATATGATCAACATGTCGTCGATATTTCACCCTCATTCGTTTATCGATAAAATTTTCTTGTTTTATAAAATAAAAACTTTTTTTTAATTTACGTGACTTTTTTTTGTATAAAATATATTCATTCCATGACAGGTACGTACATCAAACAGATATTCCTCAGTTTGTTTTATTTTATTTTTTTCGAATGTCTCCATAATTCTAGATAGGCACCAAATAATTTAATTACGAAATGAATCCATCAGAATGCATATCCGTTTCTTCTAAATGAATAAATTCGAAAGTTTTTCTCATTCATCACACATATATTACAATCAAAATGGCTCTGTCTTATTTAAGTCAATGATATAAGATTTTACTTTGAAATACTACTAGAGAGTAAAGATACTGTGACTTAAGAAACAAAGGAATTATTGTTGCTGAATGGAATAAAAAATGAAGATTTACCTGCTTTGAAGTGTGTGGACCGTTTTGCACGGTGGGCGAAATTCAGAGAAAAAAAGAACTTGTGTTTATGGTAGACTTTTTATAGGTGGCATTTATTTGCCTATGAGGAGAGCAACTGCTTTGTCGAAAAAAAAAATCATAGGTAACCAAAGGTGAAGCTAGCCGAAGAGCGAGGTTGCGAAAAAAAACAAAAAACTTCCTTCGTGACCCTCTCCTTAGGTCTAATACCTACTGTAGTGTGGTGACAAATTGACGAGTAACACCCTTCAGTAGTGAGGAAGGTTTATATAACAATTAAACGCCATCCCCTACTGATATAAATTCTCTGCGATAACCGTCCTTTGTCTTAGATGTTTGTAAAAACATCCTCAGTCGCCAGCAGCCACACTCTGGTAAGTCACCGCTCCTCCTATTTTCCACAGCTTTAACGAGAAGAAAAGTTTTAGGAAGAACTTGTGTTTGTGGTAGATTTTTTATAGGTGGCATTCTTCTTCTTTTGTGTGAATCAGATGATTCTGGTGTTGGCATTAGTTTCCCCAATGTTTTTCTAGTTAGAAATCTTTCTGGAAAGACATCGGGTACTTACGGGAAGGACCACGAGAAGGTTGCCAACATCCCTAAGTAAAAGTGGTACTGTGGAACCGACTGGATTCGAACTTGGAACATCCAGGTCTTCAGTCCGTGTCGTTATACACTTAACCACCGTCACCTCCCTATAGGTGGCATTCATTTGCCTATGAGAAGAGCAACTGCTTTAAGGAGAAGGAACGTATTAGGAAGAGGGCAGCTCGGTTAGTTACAGCAGAGAGTGATCATTGAGATTAAAGAATTTTCTTTAAATTCATTACCAGATTACAAGCTATTTCGGCTCGAAGAGGACATTATGGAGTTTGGAAATTTAAGGTAAAGCAAAGATGTGATATCGCCTTTTAATAGAGAAGGTGATGTGGTCGGATGGATGAAAAAAGTGAAATTGGTGGCAAAGCTACAAAAGGTGCAAGACTTTTGGGAATAGAATCGTTTTGAAGTGTGTCATACGGGGAGCGACTTAATAGATGTGTGTGATGAAACGATGAGAAACCTGTTGGTAAGAGGAACTGCAATTGTGGACTAAGTCTGCCTACTTGCAGCTACATGTGACAAAGGAACTATGGCAGTACCAGCTGGTCTCTTATAAAGGAAGAACTTACTGCTTGATGCGGTTAGGATTTGGACTTAATGTTGCACCAAAGATTATAGCAGCTGTTCTAAAAACTGTGTTAATGAAAGGAAATATGACTAAAGAGGCCACTGATTAATACATTGATGACATAATGGTAGATGTGCAAAGGTATCGACAGACGAAGTTGTTGAACACCTTAAGGGGTTTGGGCTAATAGCAACGCCGCCAGAATCCTTGGACGAAGGAGTGGCACGTGGCCATAAGTTGATGAAAGGAAAGATGGGTGAGCTGATGTTCAAAAGTGACAACAAGATCCCGGAGATGATAGACGATATGAGTAGACGGCAGTTATTCTCTATCTGCAGCAAGTTGTTGGGGCGCTATCTAGTTGCTGCATGACTGCGACTGGCATGCAGTTATGCGAAAAGAAGAGCAAGTGGAGAAGACCGGAAGAAGGACGGAGTTGATAGCAAAACTGTCAAAGTAGTACAGGAGATTCTAGCTGATGTAAAAAAAGAGGTTCCTGTTACTGGAGCTTGGTACATACCTGAAACAAAAATAGGAGTGTGGTGGTGTGATGCAAGTAGTATTGCAACAGGCGTGGTTGTGGAGATTGGTGGTTTGGTGGCGGAAGATGCAGCATGGCTTAGAAAAAAGAATGACTATGATCACGTTAACGCGGACGAATTAGATGCTGTTCTGAAAGGCATCAATTTAGCTATAAAATGGGGATTGAGATAAATCGAAATAAGGACTGATTCAGCCACAGTACTAAGGCTACATCTGACGGCAGCCATGTTTGATTGTTAGTCGATAAACCGGCAAATATAGATTCAATCTTATATTGAAATGAAAAAAAAATTTAAACACTTTCAGAAGATTAAAACTATGCAGGTAGATAGAAAATTAAAAAAATTTCGTTTGGTAACAGTTGTTTGTTGTATATTTTGTTTGTTTTCGATTTCTCGATTGTTAACTATATTACATCAGTGCAAAAAAATTACTTCTGGTTGTAAAATTCTTAGCAAATCCTTATGTATTGGAGGCTATTTTTAGCTATTTACATCTAATGATTTTATAGAGATTAAAACAATATTACCTAAACAACAATTAGTTATCGGTTTATAACAATTTGGTTCAATTAATAATTTAATGACCAAACGACCACTGTCAACCAAGAGAAGAGTCTATTAGCCATGTGTACGCAGTGTGACGATGTATGGAAATGAAACTTTGCCAGTGAGGGTTGAGGACATGCGTTGCATGGAGAGAAATGATATGAGAATGATACGATGGATGTGTAATGTAAGTCTTAAAGACAGGCTTAGTTCTGATGACCTCAGAGGAAGATTAAATCTGGACAGTATAAAGAGATGTGTGTAGAAGAATAGACTTTGATGGTATGATCACGTTGAAAGAATGGAGGAGAGGACTTGGGTTAGTAGATGTAGAACAGTTGAGGTAGCATGTTCAGTTCACAGGGGAATGCGAAGGAAAACATGGAAGGAAGTGATAAAAATGGATTGAGAGAAAGAGGGATAAATAAAGACCTGGGCGGAGATAGGTTACTTTGGAAGTCAATTTCTTAAAGCCATCCAACACATGCTAGTATATTGTAAGACGGACGTTAAACCGTATATGATGATGATGTTACCATAATTATTAAGTTAAATTTTCAAAATCCTATTAAAAAAATCCAAATCAAATTAGTAAAAATCAAACAAACTAATTAAAGAAAAGCTAAACAAAAATGAAATATATAAAAAAAAAATCCAGGTACAGCTAGTCTAAAATAAATAATAAAAAAAAACAAACAAGTTATTTTTATTAATACTCTGAATGTTACTTTTCTACATAATAAGGTCCTTATTTACTTGCCTCCCCACAGGGGCAAAGTTAGACAAGGTCGGTTTTTAAAGGGGCACTCTGGTTTAAAACAAAAATAATAAATTACCAACGCCTAAAACGATTTCTCCTCCTCTGACTGAGGACAGTCAACAGAACAGAGTTTACAGGCTGAAGTATCAATGCCGGCATACCTCAAGTATCTAATCTGAGCCCAACCCCCTTCTTGATCTTCATAAATGATCTTCCAAATCATATTCTGAGTAGATATCCCGAACCAAAACTTTATTTTTATTATATTTAAAAACTTTTAATGCGGGCACGTAGATGCTTGCAAAACATAAACAATGCTACCAAATTTATTTTGGTAGCTCAATTAGCCACAAAATTATGATCTCTCAAATTTTGTAAAAAATGAGCAAATTTTCTGTTTCATGTGCTATTGGTTCAGAAGCTAAATTTCACAGTGTATAACTAAAAATGCAGGCTTTGAACAAGTGAAAAATCCCTACAAATGTAATGTCATCTTGTGGTAAATGAAAATCAATCCTAATGGAAGCAATAATTATTAGATGAAGCCAATCTAAACATTGGGCAAAATCCCATTACCTCTTGAAAAATGTACAAAAAATGACACGGAAACACAATTTTGAATGTTCATATAAGATTCATTTTAACAGATAACATGTTGAATTTTTTTAATATTATTCATAGCATAGGAGAAATCAAGCTAGAGTTTTCTTTTAATAGTAAATCAATAAAAATCCTCAGATTTGAACCATGTAAAAACAGATGGAAACACAATTTAAAAATAGTGCAAAATTTTCATTCACTAAAGTTTTCAACTTGGATTTTTTTTTTTGAAAGACAACACAAAACCCTATATTAAGCCCACCATATTGATCAGTGGCCCTTTTTAAGATTGGGCTGTTTTTATATGCATAGGGGCATATGATCGTTCACATTTAAGTTAAAAAAAAATGCAACATTAAAAAATAAATCACCTATCACTGAAAATAGTAACATAACTTGAAGTAGCCGGCAAAAAAAAAAAAACTATTAATGACACCTGAGAAAGAATTGTAGATTTATAAAGAGAAAAGATTAAATTTCGTTTACATCCAAATTTTATCAAAATAACCTAAAAAATAAATAAGTTAGTATTACAAGTTAAAATTGAAGGAAATGTCACTATATTTACCCATTTTTGCGCACACTAAACTGGTTGGTTTGTGATATATATTCTGAGATCATTTCTTGACACCTATATAGATGAAAAAACTGTCTATGACAGCACCCGAAGTATATTGCTAATCAAGATCTTGCTTATATCTTTTCTGATCTGAATCATGTCATGCCACGGGAAAAAAGTGGCTTGTTACTTTTAACAAGACCAATTTGTAAATGGGGTCTCTGCTTTGAATGTACATATTTTATTTATTCATTAGAGTATTATTTCTACATGTTTAGTGAAAAAGGATGTTTATCTGGAGGCAAAGAGGGAAGTAAGAAGAGCAATATACAAAGCCAAGAAGGAGGCTGAAAAAGTCAGGTTTCCTGATATACTATGAAAGAATGACTAAAAAGAATTCAGGATGGCTAAACAGATTGCAAAGACAAATGGGGATATTGTTGGAGAGAAGTTCGTTCGAAATAACAATGGAGTGTTAGCAATAAATGAACAGGACAAAAGAGATGCTTGGAAATGTCAGTATGAGAAATTGTTGAATACCGAGTTTTCATGGAAGCAAGAAAATCTGGCAGTTGCTGAAGCAGTATCTGGTCCAACTATAAGAATTGAGAAAGAAATGTTAAGATGAAGAAGAGTAAGGCTGGAGGATCCTCATGTGTTGTTGTGGAAATGTTGAAGTCTGCGGGTGAAACAGGCATTCAGATCATCAGACTTGACAAATCAGATCATAAAAAAGAGGTCATCCCAAAAGACTTGGAACTTTGTACAATTGTTACAGGAGTAAAGAGGAAGCACTTGAAAGAGGTAATTACAGAGGCTTAAAGTTGATGGATCAGATCTTGAAAGTGATTGAGAGAATAATTGAGCAGCAGATAGGCATAGATGAAATGCAGTTTAGTTTTTATGTCTGGTCAAAGTACCACTGGTGCTATATTTATCCCGAGACAAATGCAAGAGAAATACCTTGGTAAGAAGAAGAACCTTTATCTTGCCTTTGTGGACCTGGAGGAACTTTTGACAGAGTGCCAAGAGAGGGTGTTTTGTGGGTTTGTGTAAACTAGTTGCAAACGAGTGGTTGGTGGTCAAGCAATGTACAGAAATTCTTAGTCGTGTTAGAATTAAAAGCACATTTAGTGACAGATTTAATGTGAAAGTCGGAGTACATCAGGGTTCTGTACTGAGTCTGTTGCTTTTCATTTGTATCTTAGAGCCATTGTCCAGGCAGTTCTGTATGGATTGTCTATAAGAGATGCTGTAGGCTGATGATGTAGTACTTGCTTGTGAAACAATTGAAGACCTATTTGTTAAGGTAAAGACTTGCAGGAATGCTATGGAACGTAAAGGTCTGAAAGTGAACGTTATCAAGACCAAAGTGATGATCAATGATTGTAGTGTAGGAAAGCTCCCAAAAAGAGAGAAAGTTCTCCTGATCAGCGACAAACAACTGGCTAAACCAGAAACTCATTCCATCTCTGGGGAAAACCACTTCTCCATAGTGTTGTCAGACCGACATGGCAAAACCTGGAAATATATATTTTTTCAATTAAAAAAAAAAATTGTAAACTGGCTTAGCTTGACTTATTTGCATACTCATCCTGGTCGGGTTCAGCCGGCTTCTTCCCTGGCCTGTACCACATCCTAAACCAAGGCTGCTCATGTATTGTGGTGCTGAGCAAGGTCGCATGAGATGGCTAACCAATCGCGATTCCATAGCCAAAGGCGAGTCACCTGTGAACTTGAGAGCTCAGTCAAATCCTCCTTGATGGTTTTCATCCAGGTCCACAGCTGCCCACCGATAAGTTTGTGTCACCCAGACAGAGAGGTAGGGAAGATTACGTCGCAAATTAATTCTCCCTCTGGGCAATAAACTGCTTCCAAAGACCATCAAAGAAGTCGCCGCAACAAGACACATAGATTGAGATGTTGCCGGAGAACAGTAGTTGCGACACAGTCAGTCTTCAAAATGCAGTGGAGGCATTCATTGTCAAAGACTTCCAACTTCTGCCAATCAACCACCCTCAGTGGTTATGTCTCGCAGCCATAGAGGAAGGTTTAACCGAATGAGTAGTAGTATTAATACTAAAACTCAAATTTAATATTCTACTCTGGTGCTACCAGATCAGGCTGTCTGAAGATACTGGCTTCCTGACCAAAAATGCACCAAACATTGATGTTATTGTTTTTTTCCTATCCCTTTGCAAAACTCAAATGTTCTTCTACAAAACAACCAAACGAAACCCCATGAATAAATATTTGAAGGTATATAGAACTTTTACCAAAATGACAGTATTCGGCATTAAATACCCCGAAAAGGGTTGATATGCCATAAAACAAACTAACCAACCAAATCAAACACCATGAATAAATATTTGAAGATATATAGAACTTTTACCAAAATGACAGTATTCGGCATTAAATAACCCAAAAAGGGTTGATATGCCATAAAACAAACCGACCAACCAACCAAACCAAATCAAAGACCATGAATAAATATTTTAAGATATATAGAACTTGAAGCATAAAAACTTTTACCAAAATGACAGTATTCGGCATTAAATAACCCAAAAAGGGTTGATATCCTGTTAAACAAAACAACCTTAATATTTTACTTGTATTTTTAATATAAAATGAAAGTATAATATTACAATTCTCATTATTTTATTCTTTCAAGAAAATATAATTTAAATGCCGAAAGTAACTCGGCTCAGCTGGTTAGCCATAACTGTTCGACCCAACGTAAGTAGTAATGTATGCATGTCACATAGATGAACAATCCAACAACACTTACAGTAAATTATTCATATTGTTTTTTCATTAATCATTTTTTCAGTTTTTAATTTCATTGAAATCTTGTTGGTTTGATTCTAAGAAATAAACCTGTTTTGGTGCTTGTGCTATTCAGAGGATGTATTAAAAAAATATTTTTTTATAAAAACAATATTATATACTTATTCAGCATTATATTCTTACTCACTGTACAAAAAAGTAGAAAAAATTATCCACTAGAAATTTAATTACAAGTATTTTTCCATTCTGCGTATCATAACAGCGATTCGTTCACTAAGCCTCCATCTTCTTTCTTAAGAAGTGAAAGGGCAGATAATTCGAAATCTTAAGAAAAAAGATGGAGGCTTAGTGAACGAATCGCTGTTATGATACGCAGAATGGAAAAATACTTGTAATTAAAGTTCTAGTGGATAATTTTTTCTTCTTTTTTGTACAGTGAGTAAGAATATAACGCTGAATAAGTATATAATATTGTTTTTATAAAAAAATAATTTTTTAATATGGCCGCTGAACAGCACAAGCACCCCTGTTTCCAATCTGCTGTCATGTACTTTTCTGTTTGTCTATTTCAGTCAGTCATGTCTGATTTAATTCAAACTGGCGATCAAACAGTCGATATTAAAAAGGTAAGCGCCTATCAATCTGTTGGTATGATCACATGGTGAAGTGGAACTACATTTCTCTCATATTCAATTTGATATGGATTAATTTCTGCTTTCACGTGTTATTAATTAATTAGCTGAACTCATGAAGATTTCTTAGTTTTATATAAACAGATCAACTTTGATTAACCATTTCAGCAGAAATATTGACGAAAGTTCATCTGCATGCTATCTACTAGTGGTTACAAAATACTGTGGGTTAAATTGACCTGAGAATAGAGATTACTTTAGGATCACATGACTTAGTTGATATTCATTTTATGGACAAGTGTGTTTTCTTCTTTATCTGAAAGTGTATTTGGATGCGAATCCGTAATCTTGCAGTATAGTTAATTTTGGAGTAAAAAATACTTTCAGAACATTAAAAGGATACAGGTCGAAAGAAAAACAAATTTTAATGTTTTTGGTAAAAGTTATTGTATATTTCTTTTTTCTCGGTTTCTCAGCTGTTAACTATACTGCAAGATTACTGACGCGCCATTTTTGTTTTTTCTTGTATATCGTTTATAAAAACTTTCAACAAAATCTAATTTTGAAATAGATAAAATTAGAAACAGTTTAAGAACCTTAAATTTATACAGGTCGGTAGAAAGTTATTTGTTGTGTGTATATATATATATATATATATATATATATTTTTTTTTTTAATTTCCCGGCTATTAGCTATATTGCATGATTACCAGCGAGGCTATTGAGGTTGTCGAGAAGTTACCTTGGTGATACCATTAGAGCACAGGGAGGAGCTGATTCTGGTGTGATTGCAAGAGTTTGAAGTGGATAGAGTTAGTTCAGTGAACTTCTGTCATTAAGCATTACTGCGGTCAACCAAGGGAAAAGCCTATCTGGCTTTTAAAAATTTACTTCCAAACTTTTCCTTGACTTTCCCATGTCAACTGACCCTTCTATCTCAACTGTTCTACATCTATTAATTCTTCCAATGTGACCAGACCAACAAAGTCTTCTCTTCTGCACACATCTCTCTATACTGTCCAGATTTAACCTTCCTCTTAGGTCATCAGATCTAAGCCTGTCTTAAAGACTCACATTAACATCCATTGTATCATTCTTATATCATTTATCTCCATGCAACACATGTCCTCAACCCTAATTGGCCAGGTTTCACTTCCATACATCATCACACTACGTACCCATGTCTGATAGACTCTTCCCTTGATCGACAATGGTAACGCTCTGCTGCTTAGTAATGGTAGAAGTTCTCTCAACTTACTCCAGCCACTCCTAATTCTTGCAATCATGCTAGCACCTGCTCCACCCTGTACTCCATTCATATCATTAGGGTAACAAAACTTCTCAGAAAACCTCAATAGCTTCACCATCCAGATATACTTTCTCCACATCTAAGTTCTCATCCATCTCCATTGTCTTACACTTCTTGCACACAAATTAATTATCCTCTCTTAACCTACGAGTAACTCCACTGCACTTCTTGTGTACCCAATGTTTACAGGTACCACAAAAAATTGAATTGCACCCGACTCCCTTCCCCTAAACTGATCAGGTGAACTTTCCTCTTTTTGGGAGCTTTCCAACACTACAACCACTGATCATCACTTTGGTCTTGGTAACATTTACTTTCAGACCTTTAGTTTCCATAGCATTCTTCAAAGTCTTTATCTTAGCAAGTATGGATTCAATTGTTTCACAGGCAAGTACTACATCATCAGCTTACAGCATCTCTTCCAGACAACCGTTACAAAACTCCCTTGACAATGCTTCTAAAGTACAAATGAAAAGCAACGGACTCAGTACAGAACCCTGATGTACTCCGACTTTAACATTAAAACTGTCACTAAATGTGCTTTTAATTCTAACACGAGTAAGCATTTCTGTACATTGCTTGAACAACCTTCATCAACCCTAACCTGTTTGCCCTTAGTTTATGCAAAGCTCATCAGGCAACCTCTTTTGGCACTGTCAAAATCTTTCTCCAGATCTACAAAAGAAAAATACAGATTCTTCTTTTTACCAAGGTACTTCTCTTGCATTTGTCTCAGGATAAATATCGCGCCAGTGGTACTTTGCCCAAGCATAAAACCAAACAGCATTTCATCTATGCTTATCTGACTTCTTATTTGTTGCTCAATTATTCTCTCAATCACTTTCAGGACCTGATCCATCAACTTTAAGTCTCTGTAATTACCTCTATCTATTGCCCCCCCCCCTCTTTACCCTTGTAACAATTCACAATTGTTCTAAGGTCCCAGTCTTTCAGATTAACCTCTTCTTTTATGATCTGATTTGTTAAGTCTGTGATCATCTTAATGCTTGTTTCACCCGCAGCCTTCATCATTTCTGCAACAACGCCTGAAAGTCTTTTAGCCTTACTCTTCTTCATCTTACTCACAGCTTTCCGTACTGTTTATTTCTCAATTCTTATAGCTGGGCCAGATATTACTTCTGCAACTTAAAAATTTCTTTGGTTCCATGAAAACTTGGTATTGAACAATTTCTCATAGTGGCATTTCCAAGCATCTCTTTTGTCCTGTTCATTTGTTGCTAACTTTCCATTGTCATTTCGAATGCACTTCTCTACATTGTCATTTCGAATGCACTTCTCTCCAACAATATCCATATTTGCCTGTTCATTTGTTGCTAACACTCCATTATCATTTCGAATGCACTTCTCTCCATTGTCATTTCGAATGCACTTCTCTCCATTGTCATTTCGAATGCACTTCTCTCCATTGTCATTTCGAATGCACTTCTCTACATTGTCATTTCGAATGCACTTCTCTCCAACAATATCCATATTTGCCTGTTCATTTGTTGCTAACACTCCATTGTCATTTCGAATGCACTTCTCTCCATTGTCATTTCGAATGCACTTCTCTCCATTGTCATTTCGAATGCACTTCTCTCCAACAATATCCATATTTGCCTGTTCATTTGTTGCTAACACTCCATTATCATTTCGAATGCACTTCTCTCCATTGTCATTTCGAATGCACTTCTCTCCAACAATATCCATATTTGCCTGTTCATTTGTTGCTAACACTCCATTATCATTTCGAATGCACTTCTCTCCATTGTCATTTCGAATGCACTTCTCTCCATTGTCATTTCGAATGCACTTCTCTCCAACAATATCCATATTTGCCTGTTCATTTGTTGCTAACACTCCATTATCATTTCGAATGCACTTCTCTCCATTGTCATTTCGAATGCACTTCTCTCCAACACTATCCCCATTTGTCTTTGTCATCTATTTAACTTTCCTGAATGCTTCATTCTTTTGGTTCCCTCTTTGCCACCAGATATGAGATGATGGGAACCAGTGTTTTAATGAAGACACCATGTCTAGGTGATTGCCTACTAAGGCTAAAGATCACTTCACCTGCCCTTTTGGGTTTCTTAAAAATTGATGCGATTTAAATTTCAACATTTTCTAAACAGCCCGATTTATTGAAAAACTGATTTTTTTTATTGAATCCATATATTCTTTCATTAAATTATCTCTTTAATTATTTATTTTAAAATACCTCGCCCAAAAAGTAAAAGTAAATAAAGCTTCTAATATTATATTCCTAAAGCAAAGGTACATTATGGAAAGGATTATTATAAAATTTATGTTTCCTTAGTTTAGGGAAACAAAGGAATTCTATGTTTAATTTTTGCCTTTTAAATGTTTATTTAAGCCAGAAATTACTTTATTTCTTTCACTTTAATAAGGTATCACAAACCAGACTAGTTTAGAGTAGGAAAATAGGTAAATATAGTTAAATTCCCATCAATTTCAACTAGCATTCCCAGTTGATTTTTTTATTTTAAATTGTTATTTAATCGCAATAGTTATTAAGAGCTCAGTAAATGGAGTTCAAAACTGTTTGAATTATGCAAATATCCCTAGTGGTTCAAAAGTTATGAGAATTTAAAGGTCTAAAATTTGGGGGTTAAAAGTTGATATCATTTTAGCGCACAAATTACTTGAAATCACGGACCAATTCACAGCAATAAATTCAGTAATTTTGTCATAGTTTCTTTATTCCTGGAGCAATTTTGATAAAACTTGGTATTATTATGTAAAATTGTATGTTCTTTCAGATTCTGCACTCAGATGTTATGTATCTCTATGTTGTAACCCATTATTTAGAGAATAAAGGTATGAATATTAGCGTTTTTTTTACTTATTACTTTATCACAGGATTATTCAACATTTTTATTTAAACATATGAGATTCAACCGTTCTTTTAGGCAATTACATGTGAACACTGAAAAACTTGGCAGAAAGAAACAAAAACAATTATTTTAGAATTTAGAGTGAGGATTAGTTTCACATAAATTTAATGTAGAATAATCCTATCTTTCAGGGCCATTATAGCGTTTTAGGGCATTAATCATTTTTTTCTATAGGAGATGAATCCTGTGCGTTTTTCTTTTTTTTAGGGGGGGGGTCTCTCCTTTGTTTTCTTTTTTTTGGGAGGGGGCGATTATTTGTAGTTTCAAGAGGGTCTTTGTAGGAGGAAGAGGAGCTTGCCACTCGGACTTGGTGTTAGTGGTAGGGCCAGGTGCTATTACGTGTGAACACCTTGAAAACTAAGTAGAAAGAAAAAACAGTTTAGAATTTAGAGTGGGGGATTAGTTTCACATAAATTTAATGTAAAATAATTCACCGTTTTTGCGCCATTCTAGCGTTTTAGGACAGTTAATCAATTTTTTTCTATGGGAAATAAATTCTGTGCGTCTTCCTTTATGGGGGGGGGGGTCTGCCTAACTTAATTTTTCAATCCGTTTTTTTTTTAAAAACTAAAATTTCATAAACTTTTCTGACATTAAAATGTCACATTCTTAATATTTATGGAGAGCGTGGAAATGAAAATGTCACGAAAAATACACTCGTGACGGCCACATGTTTGTTTACATTCGGCATAATTTTTCAGTCCGTTATTTAAAAAAAAAAACTAAAATTTCATAAACTTTTCTGACGTTAAAATGTCACAATCTTAATATTTATGGAGAGCGTGGAAATGAAAATGTCACGAAAATTACACTCACGTTTTGTTTACACTCGGCCGAGTATAACGCGTAATTTTTCAGTCCGTTTTTTTTTTTTTCTTTAAACTAAAGTTTCATAAACTTTTCTGACGTTAAAATGTCACATTCTTAATATTTATGGAGAGCGTGGAAATGAAAATGTCATGAAAAATACACTCGCGTTTTGTTTACACTCGGCCGAGTATAACGCGTAATTTTTCAGTCCGTTTTTTTCCAAAACTAAAAGTTCAAACAACTTTCCGGCTATTTAAATATTATTCAAATTTCACATGTTATATATCAAAATAATTCTAGATCAATTTTCTATTTAAAAATATTTGCGAATAAGATGCATACCTTATAATTTTTGAAGAAATGTCGGTTGAGTTTACTCTATCGTGTTTCGCCTTCAAATGCTCTAAGAAAAAAAAATATAACTGCCTAGTTATAGTTTAAGGTGTGTTCTGATTGGCTGTAGAATTTTAAGAATATTGACAAATATTAGCTGCTTTAACTTTGAAAAGCAAACGAATGTATAAAATTTTTGATTTTCGGCTGTTTTAAGTAAAAACCGTTTTAACTCGCTGTAAAAAATAATTCAATGAATAAAAGCACACACAGATTATATATTTGGAAAGATTATTTTCTTTTCTTTCCAACCATATATATATTTTTAAAATTGGACCAGAAATAAGCGAGAAATTGCGATTTGAACGCATTAAGGTACGAAATCACAAATGTCGCACGATATTGGCAGCAGGCTGGGAATGCTATTTCAACTCACGATATCTCATTTTTATCTTTTGTTAACAATTGAAAATGTGACTGAATTATTTTGTAATACTTCAAAATTTAAAAGGAATTTCAAAGCATCTAAATTGTCGAATAGAAAGTCATTTAAAACTCTGAGCCAATCCTTATGTATTAAAAGATTGAAAATTTTGGAAGGCATTTACATCCAATAATTTTATAAATCGATTAAAACAACATCATTGTTTCTCTTTCTCTCTATCTGCCCAACATGGGGAACATTTTTTGTCACTAAGTCTCGTATGACTAGTCTGGGTCGCTCTTGTTCCAACAGGTTGAGGGTACAGGTTAGACAGCTTGTCTGGCTGCTGTTTCTGACTGGTAGTACAGAAACCCTAACTCTTAGGTAGCGCTAAGAGCAGCTGCTCTATCAACAGTTGTATGATATCGTGGGTAACTGTACATGCCATGTTGCGCGTGGAAAATGGCCCTACAGTTATTCCTGGTGAGCTTTCCCGAGACCACAACCCCCATGAATCAAGTCTCGACTAATGGACTGGTTGTGTGAGCTTATTGGCACCAAGCAAACACCCACTTTGCACTCCCCACTCTATCTTAAATCAAAAAGATAGTACAAAGAAAAAGAAACAAACCTAAAGCAGACACCAACCAAAATCCATCTTCGCCTTTGCCCTTCAGGTGCGCATTCACAAATATCCAGGGGCTTAGAACCAACATCAATGACGTAGAAACCTTTCTCCTAGTAAACTCCTCGGATATCCTAGCACAAAGTGAAACAAACCTACAATCCTCAATCGCCTCACACCATTTTGACATTACTGGATACCTCCCACTCTAACATAAAGACTCTGACAAACTTATGCATGTGTTCGGAACACTCTCCCCTTGATTAGAGAACATAGGCTGGAATAAGATGATCAAGTCTACAGCACAGCGTTAGTTACTTATATTTCTTATACCATTCTCCTTCGACACAGGACTGTACCCTGCTTATCTCTGTATCTGAAAGCATAGATACAGCACTCTCACTTGATTTGAGTGCCCAAATACATGTATTTGGGCATTTTAATGTACATCACTGTGACTGGCTGTGATTCTCCAGATATACAAACGCAGCTGGTAACTCTATGTATAGTATCTCCATAGCGCACTCCCTCTCACAAACTGTCACTTTCCTGACCCGCCTCTCTGATCATGTGGACCAGCAAGTCTCACTTCTCGAGATGTTCTCTCAGGAACGCTGATCACATTGTGGTAATGATTGATATCATCCTAAAATCTTGTCCCAAAGTTGATGAGCCGTTGCTCAAAACGACAAGATACTACAAGCGGGCTGATTGGGAATCCGTCAGAGATCACATCAGAGACGGCCCATGGAGTGAAACTTTTTCTCTCCCTGCTGATCAGTGCGCAAATGAGGAAACCGAATGGGTCAAAGCATGCATTAAAGCACATGTCCCCATGTGAAAATTCTACAGCAAGCCCCACTCTCCACACTGGTTCACCTCGAACTGTGCAGCTACTATTGCTCAGAAGCAGCAAGCATTCCAGCAATTCAGCCGCCACAAGTCAACTACAAATAGACAGAAACTTATAAAGTCAAGAGATCATTGGTAGCAAAGAGAAAGTATATAGAGATGACCAGAAAATGCATTGAATCACAGAAAGTAGGTACTCACGATTTCTGGAAAATTAGTCAATAGTGTAGTGAACAATAGGCAATAAACATTCCCCCGCTATCCAATCACAATGATGTCGTTTGCACGGCAACTGATAAGGCTGAACTACTTGCTCGGCATTTCGCCTTAAACTCCACTTTTGACTCCACAAACCACTCTCCTAAATTTCTCATTGCGGACTGAAGCCACACTTGATGACCTGACCATCACTCCATCTCATGTCTGGGACATCATAAAAAACCTTGACACCTCCAAAGCATGTACGCCTGATCTTATACCAGCAATAGTAATAAAGAAATGCTCTGCTTAGCTGGCCTCTGTCCTCTCCAAGCTTTACAACAAATGCCTTGCCGAATTTTGCTTCTCTGATATCAAACCTCTGTGGTACCAGTCTTCAAGAATTCTAGAGATAGAACTGACCCTGAGAATTATCGCCCCATCAGTCTACTCTCGATCTTTGCTAAAATCTTTGAATCCTTAATCAATCTAACGATAGTCCGTCACATCGTTAACGCTAAACTTCTTTCTGACCATCAGCATGGATTTAGGCAAGCACGATCTACTGCGGATATCCTAACAATCATCTCTCAACGCATATATTATACACTGGACAAGGCAGGTGAAGCTAAGTCGGTAGCGTTTGATATATCCAAAGCTTTTGACAAGGTCTGGCATAAATGTTTTCTCATTAAAATGAATTTACATGGTATTACTAGATGAATATTTAATATAATTATATCCTTCCTATCCAAATGCAGATAATCATGCAATTAAAAAAAAAACAACTACATATATAAAAATTAAATTTATTCCAATAAAACATTTCGTTATAATGCAATAAATTAATTTGATTTCATTTATTTACTTTCATTTTGTTTTAGTGGAATAAATTTAATTTTTATATATGTAGTTTTTTTTTTTAATTGCATGATTATCTCCCTTGCGAATTATCTGCCCTTGAATTATGTTTAAGAAAAAAGATGGAGGCTTACTGAACGAATCACTGTTATGATACGAAGAATGGAAAAATACTTGTAATTAAAGTTCTAGTGGATAATTTTTTTTTGTACAGTGAGTAAGAATATAATGCTGAATAAGTATATAATATTGTTTTTATAAAAAAAATTTTTTTTCGTATGGCCGCTCATCAGCAAAAGCACAAAAAAATGTTAAAATAAATCAAATAACTAAAATCACTTCATCCATCCCAGGCAATACTGGGTAGGTACAGATAGTTTATATTATAGGGACAATGACACAGGTATCTGTCTTCCTCGATTTTTTAAATTTTTTATTTATTTTTTTTTTTTTTTGTAAAAACAATAAACATGCAAATTGAATTGACAAATGTTAAGAATGTCTGTTCTTGTTTTTTTTTTATTATTATTGAATGTCTGTCTTTTTAATCGACCTGTTTGTTTTTATCTTTTATTTAGGAAGCTGACAAAACGACAACCATTGCAAACAAGGTGATAGAAGTTCTGCCAAAGATTTTAAACGGGAACTTGAAACTGTTACAATACCCTGAATTATGCCATCTCACTCTCACATACGCCTTATATGGGAAACTAGTTGAGAAACTCAAGAGACATAAACAGAAACAATCTCAATTCCTGCCAGGCATTATCAAATTCCTCTTCCCGGATCTTGTACAATTTTTACCTACCCCCATTACTAACCTCAGCACCCAAGTTCGACATTTTATTCAGAAGGCTAAACGGGCAGGTGACTTGGGCCGCATTTATGAACCCATATTGAAATTCTATGCTACCAAGTGTAGTTCAGAATGGGCAGATTTTACCAAATACGGCATCACTCAGCGGATGTTGGTGACCGGTCCTCTTTTGCCGTTATCAGGTTGTCAGATGGAACTGAAAAACAGACACGTCTTACTGTTGTTGAATCTCCGCAACAAATACTGTCTCTGTTGGGTGAAAGTCGTCCCCCAGTGGCTCCGTTTCTTCGGAATTCTGCACGAAGATGACTGCGTTAGGTTGCAGGATATCAAAAGCCACTGGGTGGGACTTGGTGTACAGTCGAACAATCTCTCCGGCAATCAACTGCAGGAGTTCTTGGATGCGTTATATAGTTTACCAAAGTCATTTATTAAAAAGAACATTGAAACTGTGACGAATGCAAGTAACTTTAATTCATCAGATGTCAGCAAAACGACTTGCGCTTCTTCTCGCACAAAAAAAAAATCCCCGCAAAAGGAAGTGAATTTGTTACGGTCTCGTTTACGAAATAAAAACCGGGAGATTTTTGCATACAAGAAAAAATTGAAGCAAAAACAAGATCGCCTGGAAGATTTATCAACAGGGCTCTGCAAAATGCGATTGGAAAAGAATTACTGGTATACTAAGTATCATACAGTATCGGGTATTAATCTTTTTGATGAGGTCACTGAATTCAGCGCTGACCTGGCGTATGCTCAGAAAATACGCAAAGGGGCTCGCTATATAAAGCGGATCGTTCAGTTGAAATGTTCTGATAGCAACTCTCAGTTTATCGAGAGTTTGCTTGATGAGCGTTTGATTGAAGCACTGCTCGAAAAGATACTGATACAGGGCGTCAACTTTGACAAGGGTTCAAATATTCTGTTAGAAATTCTGCAGGAGTTGGCTCAGCACAGCCAGGAAAAGTCTGCAGGGAACTTGAAATCGCAGGAATCTAAGAATAGTGCTATTCTTGAGTCTCTTCTAATGAACAACCAGATTGTGCCTTATGGAAATCGGTCAGCGGCAACCAAAGAAGTCGTAGAGATACATGACAGTGATTCGTCTTCTGTTGAGAGCAAGATCGAAACAAACAAGTCCCGTGATGCTGCGGATAGCACAAATGTGTTCTATGATACAACTCCCGAGAAATCTAGCCATTTTTATGACAAAACGGATCCTGATGGGCACCCGGAGACCAATAATGTAAATAATCAACATTTTCCGCACTTTCTTTCCTCCAAGAATTCTTCTATTTCTAGCCTCTCGCATGAAGAACAAATGCTGCACAATTCATACATCTTTAGCAAAATTATTACTCACAAAAGAGCATACGATGCCAATGACGAGGGTTCGAAAGACTCCGGCCATGCATCGCATAAAGATGTGACTTGCTATCAGCCCAATAAAAAAGCTCTTCGATTGCAAAGACAAACCCCTTCATCTACTATCAATTCCAACCCCGCCTCTTCATATGATCCTTATTCGTCACCTCCAGTTTTAAACAACGAGACTTGCTTTTCACCGACCTTCAAAACAAAAGAATCTATCGTTGAAGAAATTGCCAAAAATTTAAATCGTACCGTATCATCCCCATCGGGTGCTAAAAATAAATCAGCATTCCGGTTGGGAGATGATCTTTGGCCTTTAGGTGACAAGTATGTTAGTTCTTTTCAGTCCTATTCTAATTTGGAGACTTGTTTTGAAGACCCTGTGGATACAGATGATATAATCCTTGTAAACAGAACAACTGCCAGTCCAAATCTCTCACCCCCTTGTTTGATTTTTGAAAATCCTGACTATCAACTGTCAATATCAGATTAGAAAATTTAGCTTAAATAATCATAGACTGAATGGAATAGCCTTTTAAAAAATTTTTTTTTTTTTTTTTTTAAAATAACATCATGTGAAAACTATAAAGAAAATTGACAATTGAGTTTGATTTTTTTTCTTTTTGGGGATTTTCTTTTTCCCTTTTTTTCTTTTCTTTCTTTTATTAAACATCCATATTATATATATATATATATATAATATATATATATATATTATATATATAATATATATAATATATATATATATATATATAATATAATATATATAATATATAATATATATAATATATATATACATATATATGTACATAATATATATATATATATATATAATATATATATATATACATATATATGTACATAATATATATATATATAATATATATATATACATATATATGTACATAATATATATATATATAATATATAATATATATAATATATAATATATATATATAATATATATGTACATAATATATATATACATACATATATACATATATATGTACATAATATATATATACATACATATATATATATATATATATATATATATACGGCATAATCACGTTGACACGGCGGTTCTCGTTAGATCACCAAAGTTAAGCAACGTTTAGCCGGGTCAGTACCAGATGGGTGACCATTTGAGAATACCAGGCGCTGTATGGAGGATGTGTACACCTCCATGCAAAAACTTAACGTTGTCATCTTCCATGACCGGGATAAATGAGACTGGGGACCGCTTGTGAATTTAATATTCCCTAGAAACTTCCTCATTTGGAGGCAGCCGGTTCAACCTACCTAGTGTGAATGCCGCTTCATTTGTTATATATATACATTTTAGCCGCCTAGATAGGAAATAAAACCCTATTAATATAAATAAACAACAGATGTAAATAGTAAATCAGATATGAAAAACCTCCATTTCCTCATAGGATACAAAGATTGTGGAATTAGTTTATATAAAATGAATTAGAATGAAATAAAAGAAATTACATAAATATTACATTTTAATTCAGCTAAAACAACGTATCTAGGGAAATCCACGTGGGAGCCTTTTTCTGTTTACCGATCTGGACAGGAAGAATACGTCGGAACAGTGTTAGTGTTAAATAAAATAGCCAATTTTACTAATTATATGAAAAATATTTGTGATTAAATACAAAAACATTTTTTAAATAGGTATTATGTTTTATTTATAATTTATTTAATTCAAGAAGAAATTGTAATTTTTTTTTTAACTTAGTTCACTCCAAATAAGGTAAGAGGCTACTGAGAATTAGGGTGAATGTTTTAGGGGTCATCCTAAATTGGAAGCTGTGAAGCGAGCTACTTGTTCACATTAGTTTTAAATTTCTGCATGTTGGTACAGTCGGAGAAAAAGGGAGAAAGGAGGGGGTTCCAAAGGTCAACAGTTCGAGGAAAGAAGCTATTGGAGTGGAAGGCTCTCGGGCATCTGGGGACCTCCACAGTAAATGGATGTATTTACATCGAGTAGGCAGCAAAGCAGCAAGTTCATCGAAGCACATTCCATCGAAGTACTTGTAAAAAAAGTACAAGGATGCAACATTGCGGCAATGGGACAGGTCTGGAGCTTGGTGGATAGTGATGGACCTATTAGATTAGAGACTCTTTTTTGGACCTTGTCTAAGAGGGAGAGACTAGTGGATTGTGCTCAAGCCCAGATGTGACAACAATACTCCATGCATGGGCGGATAGTGGCTTTGTAGAGATCTAGGATATTGTCAGGTGTGAGAAGTTTTCTAGCATGGTAGAGGGAGCCCACTTTATTTGCAGCAGCCTTGGCAATGTCTTCTATGTATTTGTTCCAATTCATGTTACCTGTAAATGTTAGGCCGAGGAGTTTGAACGTTGGACTCTCAGGTAGAGTGTTATTTGCCATGGCAATCGGTGGTTGAAGTGGTTTCTTGTAGTTGTTGAAGGAAAGGAGGTTTGTCTTAGCAGCATTAAATGTTACCATCCATTCATGACCCCATTCCACTACAGACTGAAGGTCAGTTTCTAATGATTCAGCCATTGCCTCGGATATGTGAGCATCCGTTTTACCTACATGATGAGAGTAGTGTTGTGTTATCAGCAAACATACCCTTCTCAGACACAATGTCATCCTTGGCAGTGAGGTCAAGATCAGGTCGAGAAGTGAGACTTGCATGTCCACACGATCAGAGAGGTGGGTTGGGAAAGTGACAGTCTGTGAGAGGGAGTGTGCTATGGAAAAACTATACGTGGAGTTACTAGCTGTGTCTGTATATCTGGAGAATCCAAGCCAGTCACGGTGATGTACATTAAAATCCCCAAATGCATGTATTTGGGAACTCGAGTCAAGTGAGAGTGCTGTATCTATGCTTTCAGAGGTAAAATAGTAATAGAGAATAAGTACGGTGGTTGAACTTCGGTAAAGTCACAGCAAGATGCATAATACAATTAAACCCATGACACATATGTCTTAATCAAATACCTTAACAAATGAAATAATATGAAAGAAGAATTTACGTACTCTAGCATTATTATACACTATATTATAATTAAGACAAGAATTATTGAATGGCTCGAACGGATAGGTTTGTATACTTCCTGTTGTGCGGAAAAACGGAAGTTGACCATGGACATAATGATATATAATGTAGGAAAGGAATATAAAATAAATAAATATTGATAGTAAAAACCTGAATGAAAATAAATAAATAGTTCGGAACAACAAAAAAAAAACGGTTAGTTAAAACATTTATTTATATTTCCTGTGATTTGGAATGAATATCTAAGTCGATGACGAATGATTTAAAAAAACTAATAGCTAAACGACCATGACGTGTGGATGCTGTGATTTGAAACTTTAGAAGTTAACAGCTCCATTAGTATAAAAAATAAAATAAAAAAATGATGACTATGAACTGTAATCAAGGGTTTACTTGGCTGAAAATTTTCTTTTTTTTTTTTTGTTTATATACGAGCACTGAAGATAGCCACCCCCAAGAAATAAATGCATAGGATACAGGAGCATTTTTATAAATGCCTTGGTAGTAAGCCGAAACAATTGTATGCTGGATATAAAAACGTTTTTTTTGTGAAATGGTGGTAATCTTATAGAGAACGCACCACGTTTCCGTGACTTTGCGTCGTCAACGTTCGGGCAGGTCTCGGAAGCGCCTAGGAGTTGACGAGGCGAAAACTGCCAAACGATAAATTGAAGACTGACAGACGATAAATTCAGACAAAGAAAATCAAAGTAAAATACATATATAAAAATAAAGAACGAACAAACCATAGCTAAACAACTTTTTAATTAGTTTATTTTTTATTTTTTTGTTAAAGGAATGATTGTTAATCAAATGTTTTTAAGTAAAATGTTTTTTTGTGCACCAAAAAATTTCGAAAGATGATTTTTTTTTATATATAACTAGCAACGAAACCAGTTTTTAACCAATTTCTTGTTTTTTTTTTTTAAATTTTATTTTCCATACGAAACAACGGTTTTTAAGCAAATATTTTAAATATATTTTTTCAATTTTTTTTTTTTTCATTTTTTTCAATGTTTTATTTTTTTTTGCATTTTTTCAATGTTTTTTTTAACATAAACACCGAAACAACTGTTTTTAAGCATTTTTTTTTTTTTAACGAAGCAACTGTTTTTAAGCCAATTTTTTTTTTTTAACGAAGCAACTGTTTTTAACCCAATTTTTTTTTTTTAACGAAACAACTGTTTTTAACCCAATTTTTTTTTTTAACGAAACAACTGTTTTTAAGCCAATTTTTTTTTTTAACAAAACAACTGTTTTTAAGCATTTTTTTTTTTTTAACGAAACAACTGTTTTTAAGCATTTTTTTTTTTTTAACGAAACAACTGTTTTTAAGCCAATTTTTTTTTTTTTCAATCTTTCATCATTGTTTTCTTTTTCTAGGTTAGGGTTGCAACTGGTCCAGAAGGTTTTTTTGGTTACTGCTTCTGTTGCGCAGACGACAACGAAAGGGTTAGGGTTTAAGATTAGGTCTTTTTTTTTTTTGCATTCGAAAGTTTCTAATAATAATCCTGTACAGAAAATAAAACTAGGCAACTTCAACCGGCACATACATTCACGTTTACAACATTTCTTTTCTTTCGCTACAAGTGACCATTGCTGACAGAACTCAATGAGTCCTTCCGGAGATGCAACTTGATTGGTTAATAGTTTCGTCAACTCTTGGGTGCTTCCAAGACCTGCCCGAATGTTGACGACCCAAAGTCACAGAAACGCGGTGCATTCTCTATAAGAGTACCAAATGGTGTGAATCTGTTCTTCCTAACATTTGATGTGGTTTAAATTAAATAAAAATATCACATGCCATAGCTCTTGAGCTATTACAATTGTTTTGTTATAACATTTATATTTTAAATATAAAAACATCTATATATATAGTCTTGGAAGTTTCTCAACCATTAAAACTATATTTAAAAAAACAAAAAAAACAACAAAAAAAAAACTTAAGTCCCAAGTCGTTCAGTGGAAAATCACTCATGTAAGTAAATTTAACTTTTTCAGTTATTATATTAGTTTGCTTCTAACATTATCTAAGGGATCATCAGTTGTTTACCATGAAAAACTGTTTCGGGAATTTAATATATATATTATATGTAGTAAGCTATGAAAATATATTCATGGCAATTAAGCTACACAGAGGCTTCCGCGTTTCATCCCCGGGGGGAATCTTCAGACTAAAATGCATTTTAGCCTGAAGATTCCCCCCGGAGATGAAACGTGGGAGCCTCTGTGTAGCTTAATTGCCATGAATATATTTTCATAGCTTACTACCTAGCTCTACTAACGTATCGAGCACTGTTGAAATAAATACTGAAAATTGATACATAAAATCTCCTTATAAAATTTTATGTGGATACATGAAATACTAATATATATATATATATATATGTATATATATTTTTTTTAATCGAAATCGCTCCAGACAAGGCATGATGCCACTAGATGTAAGGAGCTAAATATATCTATCTATCTATATATATATATATGTATAATATAGTCATTCATGGACAGCTATTTCATCGTTTCTTGACTCATCAATATGGCTAGACATAATAGGCGCTTCAACCTTGAAGATCGAACCTCGGACGTGAGTACCAATTGTGAAAATCCAACACTCTATCCTCTGCGTTAATAAATCTACAATTCTTAGTTTAAGGAATTTATTACTTTTAAATGAATTTTATTTCAATTGTTTATATTTCTACAATATTGCTAAGCTAGAGAATTCTATTTTATTACGGAAGAATCTTGTTTCATGCTTAAATCAGAACCATATATATAATGTATAAATTTAGATATTTTCCAACAAAAACAAGGTCTTGTATCCAGCAAAATTGTTTTTTATTTTTTAAAAAATAACAGCTGTTTCATCATAGCCATACAAACGGAGGATCAGTAATAACAAAGTCTGAATATTATAGACCAATGAATATTCACGTTTATAGAAAGAAACGAACATACTTTTGAATATTTTCAATAAAAACATCCATTGATCCCACGATACATGCTGCAAATAATCTCCAGCGTCCACCATTTTATATATATATATATATATATATATAGCTGAAAAATGGATTTTTACTACATTTTGTCGTCTTAAAAACCAAAAAACCCTTTTTCTTATTATTTATGTTTATTTCTATATTTCATCTTTATCCGCATCCAATCCCACCCTGCGGAATAACTGCCTTGATTTAAAATCACTCAAGAAACTGCATTTAAGTTATTCATTTTTTTTTTTTTTGTATTTCATGACCCAATTTTGATGCTTTAAGGTATTTGCTTTCCTGAGAGGGGATTTGCATAGGTGATTATTTGACAGATCTCAATCCGTAAACTGTTTTACACGTTCCTGACCCCCTCAATTCTAGTCCGTTCAAAGATCTGATCACGAGTCAAAAGTGGTTGTTTCACTATAACCCACTCTTAGTTTATGTTCATCGTGAGGAGGGAACGTCTTAAAACTTTTTTCTTTGCTTCTCAATCTTGAATTATCCAGATTTGCAACAGTTGTCATTTTCGTTCAATGTTCTCATATTAAACATCTTTGATATCCCCAATGTAAAAACTCTCTCATTCAATAAAGTTGTTATTTTCTGTTTTTTTAGCATTTGTTTCCATTATTATGTTTTAATGTAGTAGTGACCCGTTGGGTCACAAGTATTACCACTATTTATTTTACTTTGATTTAAAAATTCATAAATTGTGACATATCCATTAAAACGTTCTTCTTGTATAATTAATTATGAGAATAAAAAGTGGACGTTGAGTTTACTTTCGGTGCCCCGTAAATCTTACTTTCCTTATTTTGTCCTTTTATCCTTACATTCTATGAGCAATGTTTCTGACAAAGGGGGAAGAATTGCTATTTTCTGGGGCGAAATCTATCCATCTAACGTTTATTGTTAGCTAGTTTTTGACCTTGAAGTAGGTTTTTTTTTTTTTTTTTTTTTTTTTAGCTCCTTACATCAAGTGGCTTCATGCCTCGTCTGAAGCGACTTCCATAAAATAAAGTAAAAATAAGTTTCTTTTAACATTGTTGCGTAACACCAAAGCGATTCTATGTTGTTGGATTCCAAGTCTCATAGGAATCTGAGGAAATGATAAGCCTGACACAGCAGCCAAAACCGCTCAAAAAAAGCCTTTCAAAACAAATTTAAATTTTCATACACAAACGTCAAGACAAATATCCATGCATATATCCGTAAGAAATAGCAGTCTAACTGGAGCAGCAATACATTCAATAAATGGTTAACAATACAACCTGATCTGGGAGAATGAAGGCAGGGCTGTAGAAAGTCATGAAGGGAGGAAGTTGTCCTCTCTCGACTATTGGCCACATAAAAGCCACGCGTTCATTCTTGCCTGAGCAGAAGGAGCCACCATGATGTGTGATTTGTCAAGTGCCATACACAGTGAAACACTTTGTTAGAATGTGTTGACTTTGCTTCCATGCGGCGAAAATACTACAATGTTGGTACTACAAAGGAATTATTTAATAACATCAAAGTGGAAATCATGATGTCCTTTCTGAAAATGGTGGATGTATATCCCAAAATCTAATATCTATAAGTTCAATAAACCAAACTTGCCTAGGAAAATATTAATCAATTGCAGACTGTTTACCCAAGAAACACATATAAAAAGAAATTCATCCAAATCTGTTAAATGTTAAACATTTAAAAATATTATGAACCGCAAGCATAAAATCCTTTACTAATATAGAGTTGGTATTAAATAACCCAAACGGGTTGATATGCCGTAAAACAAAACAAACTTTAATATTATCCTTAGTATTATTATATAGAAGCATTATTATTCTTTCATAGATTTAAAGAGACTTATTCTTTTGTCATCTAATTTATGTGTTTGTGGTGTGCACAGACATATATGTAAATTAGATGGACACTCTGAGAAAAGACAATCACTCTTTCTCTAAATGTTCAGAAACATTAAGAAATATAAGAGAGTGGTTGAATCAACAAAGAGGGCCGAGAGAAATACATAATTAACTAAAAAGGAGATGGGTGACTTTTCAATCTCTGTATATTTGTATATACAGGATTAACTCCTAAACTATCCAATTATTAATTTTGGAATGCAGCTGCTAGGAATAATGAGCCGTAATGTGGGATATATTTAGTTTTATACAAAGGCTTTTCATGAAAATTAAAATTTACAATAATTATTAGACATCAATTAATAAATATTCCCAAAATTTCAGTTTCTTTGGATTATTTTAAACGGTTTTAACGGGGATATAATATGAGCACAACCTTTCATTTGAAAATTCAAATATATTTCAGATTTGCATTAATTTTGATCCATAGTCATTAAATATCAAGCAGTTTTTTTGCGAAAACTTATGACAGAGTTTGAACTCATACAAGAACACCATAGACATTTTATTTCCTCATTTATTTTAAGGGCTTTTAAAAAAAAATTCCTTTTTACTTATATTCACCACAAACGAGGCACATTGCTACTGAAATGTAAGGGGCTACTGTGAATTAGGGCCCAGATTAATAGGGGGCATTTTAAGAGGGGGGTTGTGCAACAAGATGTTTGTTCACATTACATTTAAATTTCTGCATGTTGATACAGTCGGAGAAGTGGGGGGGGGGGGGAGGGAATACCAAAGGCAAGCAGTTCGAGGAAAGAAGCTATTAGAGTTGATTTACTCCTCTCCAGGAGTTAGGCACAAGGCCAGTTTTTATCTTACTCCCACAAGTAAGATGTGACCTAAGGTCTGGTCGGGAAAGTGGGGTTTAAAAATTGTCTGGGCAGCCCCGTCGGCATTCCCCGGTAGGGGCGCCTCAGGCAGTAAGCAATAAACTTACTCCTCCCCAAAGAGGGGAGGCAAAGCCCGGGAAGGTGGACCTCCCAGAACAGACCCATTGACCGGCGTAAATCAAGACCTGAAGGCCAAGACAACACCAGTATGGGGTGCAGTATCCATCGGAACAGATACTACACTTTGATCTTAGCCAAAAGGCCAAGAAATAGGTTAGAGTATTTATTTACTCCTCTCCAGGAGTTAGGTACAAGGCCAGTTTTATCTTACTCCCACAAGTAAGATGTGACCCAAGGTCGGGTCGGGAAAGCGGGGTTTAAAAATTGCCTGTGCAGCCCCGTCGGCATTCCCCGGTAGGGGCGCCTCAGGCAGTAAGCAATAAACTTACTCCTCCCCAAAGAGGGAAGGCGAAGTCTGGGAAGGTGGACCTCCAAGAACTGCACAAGACAGACCCATTGACCTCTCACAAATCGGGATCCATCTTGTCCTTCGGGGCTTGATTCCGCCGGTCTGTGGGTTTGTCCTGTGCAATTCTAGGAGGTCCACCCACCCAGGCTTTGCCTCCACCCTTTGGGGAGGAGTAAGTTTATTGCTTACTGCCTGAGGCGCCCCTACCGGGGAATGCCGACGGGGCTGCCCAGGCAATTTTTAATGGCCAGAGTGCTCACCTTCTCGGGTGCTGGCTTTTAAAGTCCCACTTTCCCGACCCGACCTTGGGTCACATCTTACCTTGTGGGAGTAAGATAGAACTGGCCTTGTGCCTAACCTCCTGAAGAGGAGGTAAATAATACCTCTCACAAATATCGTCAAATATTAAACAAGTTTATTTTTGTATACTTGTCCCTATTTATTTGCCCCCTCCCCCACGAGGACAAAGTTTTGGAGACACGATTGTGTTTTAATGTGGCGAAAATCCAGCTCCCTCAAAAGGGGTCATGGCGGATCGAAAGTAATATACATGTATAGTCCCGTTGGCGCTCTAACGAACGAGGGTGATATGTAATAAACTCATCCTCTCTTCGAAATGAGGAGTTAATGTCTGGGAAGATGACTTCCTTAGATTGAACAGATACTATATTTTAAATTATTTATTTGCAAATAAAAGATCAATTTTATTTACAAATTAGGCACAAGGCCATCAAAATTGTGGAGAGAAGGTTGGTGGTCATCCTCTCTCTATCCTACTCTTAATTAGAGATATTTGAACAAGTCTAAGCACTCTCCCTTTCATTCTTTCACTTCAGCAATCATCACAATAACACTCACTCTATGGATGACCACCACCACCACCACCACCACCACCACCATCATCATTATTATTATGATTATTAATAATAATAATAATTGGTTTAACGTCGGTTTTACATGCTGACATGCATTAGACGGCTTTAAGAAATTGACTTCCAAAGAAACCTATCTCTAGCCAGGTCTTTATTAACCCTTCTTTCCCTCAGGTCCATTTTTATCACTTCCTCCTATGTTTTCTTTGGCCTTCCACTGTGAACTGAACCTGCTACCTTAACTATTCCACATCTACCACGGCCTTTTTGCTAAGATCAAAGTGTAGTATCTGTTCCGATGGATATTACACCCTATAAACTGGTATTGTCTTGGCCTTCGGGGCTTGATTTACGCCGGTATATAGGTCGGTCCTGTGCAGTTCTAGGAGATCCACCCTCCCAGGCTTTGCCTCTCCTCTTTGGGGAGGAGTAAGTTTATTGCTTATTGCCTGAGGCGCCCCTACCAGGGAATGCCGACGGGGCTGCCCAGGCAATTTTTAATGGCCAGAGTGCTCACCTTCTCGGGCACTGGCTTTTCAAGTCCCACTTTCCCGACCCGACCTTGGGTCACATCTTATCTTATGGGAGTAAAATAAAATTGGCTTCGTGCCTAACCTTCTGAAGAGGAGGTAAATAATACTCTCATCCATTCTTCCAACATGGCCATACCATAAAAGTCTTATTTTCTGCACACATCTCCCTATACTGTCCAGACTTAATCTTCCTCTGAGGTCATCAGATCTAAACCTGTCTAAGACTATTATTACACATCTATTGTATCATTCTCATGTTATTTCTCTCCATGCAATGCATGTAATCAACCCTCATTGGCCAGGTTTCACAGAAGTAAGGCACACATGAATCATGTGACGTGATTGAAGAAATCGGGAGGGGGGAGGCTTTTCCACAGAACCCGTTTTAAGAAAACAAAGGAACACAGGTAAATATGTAACAGCATAAATAGCATGCTGTTTCTGTTTCTCTCCCTATGTGCTGACGATGTTTAAAAGAGTGAATAAAAAAAAAAGATGTCTGTATTATAATCGTCTGTGTTAATTAATTGAAATTAATAAGGACCAGATGTGTTTCATTCAGCAAAGCAACCACCATTTGGTCCAGCCAAGAATTCTTCATTCCTTGATCTTCAAGAGGGTTCAAGCAATATAGTCAGCATTACTATCAGCAACATCCTCAAAAGAACCACCCTGCTTGAAGAAATGACCCTCCGAAGAAGGGCTGCTATATACGCTTACGTTAATTTTCAAATATTTTGTTAAATTCTGAAACACTGGGAATTACTGTCAAATGTTAATATTAATACTGCTGTTATCATGTATATATAGTATCAGAAAGATTTAATTCCAAATAGATTGCGATTAATACCTATTATTAACGTACAATATTTTATACATAATGCGTTTCATGACTAAAATGATAAATTTCTTCATAATTGAAAAGAAAAACAACAATATAAAAGCATGTAAATTATTGATGCTAATATGATTTTAATATTTCGAACAGTCCTCCATCCTTTATCAAAAATGTATTATTTGATAAATAGTTGCATATTACATTTTATAAAATACTGGACATTTTCCACTATTTAAATTTCCTTTGATGACGCTCCGTGTCTACATGCGTTCGTCGGCCCCATATTTGAACCATAAAGAGAATTTCTCTTTTTTCTTGTTAAAATCTATCTTCAATGTATGCAGTGTGTTGTGACCTTAATGGGCTGACAATAAATAAGACAACATGGTGGTATATTTACAAGAGTGTGTATTTACAGAAGTACAGAATAGTATGTTACAGGAAGACTGCTCTAGGACTGGGTATTTACTTCTTTCCCAGAAGGTGGGAGAATCAAGCCAGCGCCCACAATGAAGGGGCACTCTGGCCTATTAAAAATTGCCTGGACATTCTCCATTCGGGGCGCCTCAGGCAATAAGAAATAAACTTACTCCTCCCCAAAAGACCTTGGAGGGTGGACCACTTAGGACTACCCAGGACTAATATCTTAGCCTGACAGATTAAAGGCCATGAAAATGGCCCAGTTTCTGCTGGGCTGATTGTCGAGAACAAATCCTTGACTAGTATCTTACAGTCAAGAGTCTCTGAGAAGCATAAGCTGCTCTGAGCTAATGTCTAGAAGAGTCCATATAGTCACAAAATAGGGTAGATCACCATACTCCCCCCACACACACTGTTTTTAGCCTAGCTCGTATGGAGTCAATACTTTTTCTTTTTAGGGTTTATTACAATCAAGTCTGTAATCTTACATTATTCGCTGTTCAGAACCTGTATGCAGAAGCTCTATATGTAACGTGCCACGAATTTGTTTGTTTACACGACACCTGCTGGTGGTAGACTCTCTTCCTTTTGAGATTATATGTCATTTTTCTTAAATTTAACTATAGTTATGGTTTCACAGGCAAATTCAAGTGGCAGCCATGATGTTAAACCTAAACACTAATTTATTTCAATAAATTTAATTTATTCATTTATATTTAACGTTTGTTTAAGTTTCTAGCAATCCCTGATGGTTTAAAGACATGGTAGGTGTATAATTAGTGGGTTAGGGGCGTGTTGATAAATGATTATTAAGATGAAATCAGATGGTTTGGCAAAACGATTAATCCGACATGGCTCTGGAATGAAGGGTGCCAGTTCAGCTGTGATGCACCTGTAGAATTTAAAGGAAGATCTGATATTGTTTTTAGTTAGAGCATATACGAAACAGAAACATGGCGTGCATGTAATCGCTATGATGAATTCAAATGTGTCGAACACGACATCCATTAGTTTGTCCTCTTCAGTATTATTCTTGACAATATCTGAATATCGTTTACTCATCTGGTTCATGTGTCTTTTTTGTGGGTAAACTGGTGTCCTTTTACCATGTAAATCATGTTCCCTATACTTTTATCCACTATTCCTGGTTCCCAGTTGGATTTATTGTTTTTGAACATTCGAAAGAAAACTTTTTCTCCAACTTTGAAGCATTCCTTCGTGACATTTTTTTCACACCCTCGTTTCATATAGATTGGCAATAATCTATCAAACACTTTTTTAATCTTCCTTGTAAACATTGTTTCTGCTGGCATCATAAAAAATGGAATATTGTTATTTGGTGTCATCCTATATACCTGCAAAAATTCTTGAATGCCCTTTTCGGTAGTTGTACCCCTCACTTTTTTTATCGCTCTTTTGAACGTATCCACAAACCGTTCTGCCTGACCATTGCTTATCCCATGGTATGGCACGATCGTGATATGCTCCACCACAGATGTTTGACAGAATAGAAAACTAATGGTTACTACAGTGCAAGTGCGGCTAAAGAACATCATCTGCAGGCTCAGTTCAAAATATAAGATAAATATAGAGGGAATAAAAAACGTTGTGAAGACAAGATTCCAGCAAAAGAATACAAAGGACAACAAGAACAGGGTGAAAGTTGAAAACAAACATTTCAAAAAGAATGTAAGACTGTTCTACAGAAATCTCATAAGTGTGACAATCACGGTTGAAAAGCCACCCAAAGAGCAAGATGATTACTGGAGGCCTCAGTTTGAGAATGAGGGACCATGCAATCAAGAAGCCCAGTGGATCTTGGATATAGCTCAAAGTAATGAAAGCAAACCTGAAATGCCAAAGCCAGAGATAACACCTGGGATGCTAAAGCGAAAGTTAGATTTCAGAATCACAAAAAACTGGCATAGACAACTTAGCCAATTTTGGCTTAAACAACTAATAGCACTTGATAATCACTATATTAGCTGCTTCACCATACTGTTTAGGAGTATTATTAACTCCTCTCCAGGAGTTAGGCACAAGGCCAGTTTAATCCTACTCCCACAAATAAGATGTGACTCAAGGTCGGGTCGGAAAGTGGGGGTTGAAAAGCCAGCGCCCGAGAGGTGAGCACTCTGACCATCAAAAATTGCCTAGGCAGCCCCGTCGGCATTCCCCGGTAGGGGCGCCTCAAGCAGTAAGCAATTAACTTACTCCTCCCCAAAGAGGGGAGGCAAAGCCTGGGAGGGTGGACCTCCTAGAACTGCACAGGACAATCCCATAGACCGGCGTAAATCAAGCCCGAAGGCCAAGACAATACCAGTCTATGGGGTGCAGTATCCATCGGAACAGATACTACACTTTGATCTTAGCCAAAAGGCCAAGTCCAGCCATACTGTTTAGGAGTGAGGAGACCACACCAGCATGGCTAGTAAAAGGCAATACAACCCTCATACTCTAAACGAGTTAGACACAATACCCTTGTAAATACAGACCCATCTGCTGTCTCACTAGGACCTACAAGCTCTTCACTGGCCTGGTTGCAGACAGCATCTATAAACACCTTTCTTAAGTGGCGTACCTTGAAAAAGAACAAGCAGGATGCAGGAGGATGTGTTTTGGCACCAAGGACCAGTTGTTAAATTAATACGACCATCATTGAGGACTGTAGAAAGAGACAGAGAATCCTAAGCATTGCTTGGATTGGTTACTAAAAGGCATACGATAGTTTGCTCCACCCACACATGGCTCTGCGATGCCTTTAATTATATAAGATCCATCCGGTCATCAAGAAAACCATGGCTGTCCATATAAAGATGTGGCAAACAACCAAGTCATTAAAGCAACACCAATGGAACAATAACAATCACTAAAGTCAAGATTCGAAGAAAGTATGCATCATATGAAATGAATAAAGCTTATTACACGGGATTAGATTTTACAGTAATTATATATATATATATATATATATATATATATATATATATATATATATATATATATATATAAAAATATAACATCCATTGAGCTTTAACCTCGAAAATTTGGCTAATAATAATAATAATAATATATATATATATATATATATATATATATCTTAGGTTTTAGATTTTAGAAGGCTGTGATAAAGCAAGGGTACGTGAGCATCGGTTGAACAAGAAAAATGCGTAAAAAATAAGTCCTTAAAAAGATAATATGTAATAATTCTTTCTTAATTTCTTAAATGTTTCATCATCGATCAATAGCATGTTACACGGTGGCAAAGTTTTACTGATATTTCGAGGATATAATCTCCTTTTCAAAGTTTCTTCATTTCAGAAAAGTGTGGATATTGTTTATTTATCACCGAGTATTTCAGTTCTACCCTTGTTTATACCATTGTATTGTTAAACCTCCTATACACTAACAATTCTTCAAGAAAATTACAACACTCTATATGTAGTTAGGCAGTTTTCAATTTTGTGTTTAAGCATATTTTATTTGAATAAGACATTCCGTATTTAATAGCATCGTTTGTCATATTTTTGGAAGTTCAAAGAACAAACTTCTGCAAGTCAGCATGTAAGATAAATACAAATGTTTCCAAAGTCATGTTGTTTGAGACTTTCTATTTCTTGAACTTTCCACTACCTTTTAGTCATCTTCTAGAGCAGGGGCGGGCAACCTTTTCAGAGTGAGGACCAGATGAGACTTTTGGAAGGAGATCGCGGGCCGGAGTGAAAAACGAAATCTCAGAATTACTATATTTTGTTTACATGAATAAATTGTACAAAAATTGACTTGAACACTCTACAAATCTGATATTTTTTTCTCAAGAGACTTCTGTATGTGATGTTATAAAAGGCGCCGACGAAGAGCCATTTTGGAATCATAAAAAATAATGACTGGGGAAGTAGCAAGTTGATCCAGCATTCGTTTTGACACACCTCACATAGGTTCTATGTTTCATGCCCTTTCCTAGTCTCACGTTTCCTCTTTGCCTCTCTTTTTCTCTTTTTCGATTTTTATTTCTTAATAGTTAAAGAAAAATTAAATATACATGCATCATCGCTCGCTGATATTCATACATTTTTATCCGACTGTAAATCTTAATTGAAACCTACTTTTACGTCTATGTCACAAAATGATATAAGTTTTACTGGGAGGTCCGCGGGCTGGATTGCAATAATAAAGCATAGCAAGGTGGTGGGCCAGACGCTAAGCCTTCACGGGCCGGATGTGGCCCGCGGGCCGGAGGTTGCTCGCCCTTGTTCTAGAGTAATTGTAAAATATTCATATAGTCTGCATTTGTGCCTTCTGGTTATACATGTTATATAATCCCCCCCCCCCCCGAAAAATGAGTAAAGTTTAGTCGAAAGCTGGAAAAATGAAGCAAATTTCAACACAACAATGTGAGTTTCTAAACATTTTTTTATTTACATTAGAATTTTGGAAATAATTATTAACAAACCCCAAAAATATGTCATTCAACGAAATATATATTTGAAATCTGAGTATTTTCTATGGTCTCCATTCTTTAACCGATAGACCTCTTCCTGCTTGTTTAAAAGGAAAACTCTCTCTGTCATTGACAATAGACGCAATCAGTTTTTGTGCACATCATTTTGGGAATTGAATATGAGAGGCAGCCTTTTGTTGTAGTATTTCTCCAATGTGATCAACACTCCGATTCAGACCGAAGGGAACTCTTCAGTAGTTTGTTGTCTTAAATGGATTACATTTCTGTAAAAATATGAAAAAAAAAAAAAAATTATTATTATTAAAATTGTCTCTCGACTGTTTTACCGAAGCAAAGAATTGTAACATTAGTTTTAACAAACAAAAGAATTCTAAATGGAACTATCCTCTACAAGCATTCATCCGCTTTCTAGCTCGGACGCCCAAACAATATGACATAGTCTGAGCGGTTGCTATTTGTTCATGCTTACCACAAACCATGGTCACAGTTGTTTTCAGACTCCCTCTTCTCTGATCGCAGTCATGGTCTCTGAGAATATCATAAAAATGTAAGTCGTATTTATCATACATTGTTCATGCAGATCTCTCTCTATTCGTTGACCTTTGAAATACATGTTCTTTATTGATCGTGTTGGAACATTAATGTAGTCTTTATTTTAGTAACTATGTCTGTGGCTTTCACTCATTTATGTATCATGTTTCGTATATCTCTTTTAGATTTGTCTTTGACAAACTATGCGAGAATAAATGTGTATATATGTAAATTCAACTGTTTTCACAATTATTAACCTTTATTCTGACCGTCGTGTGTGTAAACAAGAAAAAACAGCACGCAATACATTGGCTGCATATCTCGGAAAACGTACACGAACATGTGCCTTGTTAAAAATGTTAAAATATGCATTGTAGAATGTTGTAGAAGATGAAATGTGAACATTAAATCAAGTGAAAGAAAAATATAAAACACGTGTGAAGCTTTCAGATTTATTTTTGGAACTAACAGAGAACATATATTCCGGCATAAATGCAGTAACAACAACAAAAACAAGTTCACCGTATAGATGTTGCTGTTTGTTTCTTTCTAGCAGTAAATTACAGCTTACACGCACACACACACATATATATATATATATATATAAATCTACTTTTCGAGGAGTTTTTCACTGCAGCGCCAAGTTGTAGTCTTTGCATGCACCCGCAGAAGATGGACCTATTTCTTATGCGTCCACTGTGGACAAGTTGGTCTTAAACTAACCAATCGGCTCACTGGGCGTATTGTTTTCAATTAGTCCCTTGCGCACTATTTGCACTCCTGTTGAACGGTGGAATGGATCGTCAGAGAGACCCTGACCGTCAACCTAGAAGGAACTCTTCTTCACCTTTCTCCTGCCCCCTCATCCACTGGATTTCCGAGCACCGTTCCCCGGGCAGTAAAAGAACTTTGTTTCCTTCCACCGGACACCAGTTCTACCTTTTCCCAATAAAGATTTGTTTAATGTTAAAAGAAGCGTTGAGTTTTTCCTTGTATGACTACCGTCTACCGTGCTTATACTTATAGTGAGGCTACGACTACTAGCCTTAGCTATTATAATGGCAACCCCGACGTGATTAATTAATCACACGCAACACGGCTATTCTCTCTACGTGTTTCTGCTCTGTGGAATAACCGAGCAGAGGAGGTCGTGATAATAACTACCATATCCAGGTTTAAAGCAGCCTTGAACAAACATTCAGACTTTATGTAGATGTAAATAACTTCTACCTGCCTCTTTACATGGTTGGTTGCACTCTGGATTGGGACAAAAATTAAAATTGTCTCAGTCTGGGAAGATTTCTCCTTCACTGACCGAGGACAGAACAGATGTAGTGTATTACTAGAACAGATACTACACTTTGCTCCTAACCAAAGGGCTGTCATTTTGCCATGAATCTCAAATCGGAAGATTAAGTGATTATCCCATGAAAAAGAGCACATTACTTTCTCTTGAAAGCAATAATGGACCTCACAATTTAAATAGTAGACTTTTATTATATCATAACTCATTCTTTCATAACTCATTCTTAAAAAAAAATAAAAGGCTCTGAAAAATATTATACACATTTAATAAAAAGTTATAACATTTTAAAATGTGTCTGCTATTTATGGGTCACCTTGAAATTATAAAATCTCAAATTAAAGGGAGGTAATCAAAACGTAAAATGTAGGAGTTATCTTCCTTGCATTTGATATCAGTAATAGTAAATAATCGTAGTACATTTCCAATGTGTTTATCTATACAAAGCAAGATTTGATTAAAGAAGAAGAAAGGAGATTGAATAGTGTATCACTAAATTAAATTATTTCATTGGGTGCTACTTTGGCTTGATATCTACCAGGAAAAAATATCTACATCGTACACCTATCATTTTTTTTAATATACGAGTCTTTGCGTCAAGCCATGATCTTTCAATTCCTTGTGTATGTGCTCCGGTGTCAGGATCGACGAATTTTGCTGATGATTTACGGGAAAATGATGAAAATTGAGTCCGTTTAAATTAGCACAAGCTCTCCATTCGTCGCAATAGATTACTGAACTTTCTCGTTGAATAATTGGCGGAAGTGTCACACGATCTCTTCCTAAAACGTTAGAGTTATGGTTAAGGGTAAGGGTTAGGGTTCCAGGTTCGGTAACTACACATTCTTTCGTAACCAATTAGGAGAAGTGTTTTCCTTGACCTTGTACCGTGTTTATTAAAATATGAAGTGTAGATCGCATAACAAAGTGTAGATACCAAAGTGGATTCATAATACGTAAAATTTTCTTTTCATTTAAGCTCTACAAGATAAGCTTAATTTGAATAAAATTTTCTTTTGAAATAAGAAAAGAAGCCTCTTTTTTCATCTAGACGTAGACGTTGCGGAACCACGTCATAATAGACATAGCGTTGCCTCAGATTATAGATTCCGAGATGAACCATTGAGGAGAGTGGGGTTTGCTGAAGAATTTCCGCATGGGAACATATGCTTCACTGCCTGCTTTGACTCATTCGGTTAACTCATTTGCGGCATTAAAAGTTACCAACCATTTATGACCCCAATCCACTACAGCCTGGAGGTCATCAGGGAGGTCGTTTATGAAAATCAGGAATAATAAAAGTCCAAAAATGGATCCCTGTGGTACACCAGCATTTATGTCATGTGTCTTAGATGAACGGCCATCGAGGACAACCTAGACTTTCTTTTGGTTAGGAAGGATCTAATTATATTAAATATTTGTCCAGTAGCTTGTGGGCCTGATCTTATACCTGTAATAGTAATAAAGAAATGCTCTGCTGAACTGGCCCCTATCCTCTCCAAACTCTACAATAAATGTCTAGCTGAATCTTGCTTCCCCGATAGCTGGAAAATTGTCTCTGTGGTATCAGTCTACAAGAATTCTGGGAATAGAACCGATCCTCAGAACTATCGCCCAATCAGTCTACTGCCAATCTTTGCTAAAATCTTTGAATCCATAATCAATCTAGCGATAGTACGGCACTTAGTTAATGCTAAACTTCTTTCTGACCGCCAGTATGGATTTAGACAAGCACGATCTACTGCAGACATCCTAACGGTCATCTCTGAACGCATGTATCATACACTCGACAAGGCAGGAGAAGCTAAGGCAGTAGCGCTTGATATATCCAAAGCCTTTGACAAGGTTTGGCATAAAGGGCTTCTCCTGAAAATACGCTCATACGGTATTACTGGGCAATTACTAAATATAATTAGATCCTTCCTAGACAAAAGAAAAATTCAGGTTGTCCACGATGGCCGTTCATCTAAGCAACATTACATAAATGCTGGTGTACCCAGGGATCTATCCTTGGACCCTTGTTGTTCCTGATCTATATAAACGATCTCCCTGATGACATAGAGTCTGAGATTGGTTTATTTGCTGATGACACCACGCTTTACTCTCACCATGTTGGCAAAACCGACGCGATTATATCCGAGGCAATGGCTGAATCTTTAGAAAATGACCTCCAGGCTGTGGTGGATTGGGGTCATAAATGGCTGGTTACTTTTAATGCCGCAAAGACAAGCTCCTTTCCTTCAATAACTACAGGAAACCTTTTCAACCACCGATTGTCATGGCAAATAGCACCCTACCTGAGAGTTCATCATTCAAACTCCTCGGCCTGACCTTCACAGGTAACATGAATTGGAACACATACATTGAAGACATTGCCAAGGCTGCCGCAAAGAAGGTTGGCTCCCTCTACCGTGCTAGTAAACTCCTCACACCTGACATAATCCTGTATCTCTACAAAGCCACCATCCGTCCATGCATGGAGTATTGTTGTCACATCTGGGCTGGTGCATCATCTACTAGTCTCTCCCTTCTTGACAAGGTCCAAAAAAGAATCGCCAACCTAGTAGGACCCTCACTGTCAACCAAGCTTCAGCCTCTGTCCCATCGCTGCAATGTAGCATCCTTATGCTTGTTTTACAAATACTTCAATGAATTATGCTCCGATGAGTTGGCTACTCTGTTGCCCCCTCGACGTAAATTCACTAGACCAACTCGACAATCAACTAAATCTCATTCATTCACTGTGGAGGTCCCCAGATGTCGGAGAGTCTTCTACTCAAGTAGCTTCTTTCCTCGTACTGCTGGCCTCTGGAACTCTCTGCCTGCCCCCTGTTTCACTGACAGAACAGACATGCAGAAATTTAAACTAATGTAAACAGACATCTCGCTGCACAGATCCCAAGTTAGGTTGACCCCCCCTTCCTTCTCCCCTTTTCCTTTCTCAGTAGCCCCTTACGTCTACAGTGGCGGCCTGCCTTGTTTGGGGGGAACTATGTTAAAAAAAAAAAAATACAATATGAGTGAATTTCTAGGAGAAGCCCTTTATGCCAGACCTTGTTAAAGGCTTTGGATATGTCAGGCGCTACTGCCCTAGCTTTACCTTCCTTGTCCAGTGTATGATATATGCGTTCAAAGATAACCGTTAAGATGACCGTTTAGATATACACAGTAGATGGTGCTTGTCTAAATCCATACTGTCAGTTAGCACTAACTAGGTGCCGGACTATCGCTTGATTGATTAAGGATTCAAAGATTTTTGCAAAGAGCAGGAGTAGACTGATTGGGCAGTAGTTCTGAGGATTAGTTCTATCTCCAGAATTCCTGAAGACTGGTACCACAGAGGCAATTTTCAAGCTATCAGGGAAACAAGATTCAGCAAGGCATTTGTTGTAGAGTTTGGAGAGGACAGGGGCCAGTTCATCAGAGCATTTCTTTATTACTATTACAGGTATAAGATCAGGCCCACAAGCTTTGGAGATGTCGAGAGTTTTTATGATGTCCCTGACCTGAGATGGGGTGATGACCAGATTTTCAAGTGTGGCTTAGGTCTGCAATGGGAATTTAGGGAGGGGTGGTTTGCTGTGTCCAAAGTGGAGTTCAAGGCGAAATGCTGGGCAAGTAGTTCAGCTTCATCAGTTGCTGTGCAAACGACATCATTGTGGTTGGATAGCAGGGGAATTGTTTATTGCCTATTGTTCACCACACTATTGTAGATTTTCCAGAAATCGTGACTACTTAGTTTCTGTGACTGAATGCGTTTTTTGGTCATCTCTGTATACCTTCTCTTTGCTTCACCTATCACTGTCTAACAATTATTTCTTGACTCTATAAATTCATGTCTATTCACGGTTGACTTATGGTGGCTGAATTGTCAGAATGCTTGCTGCCTCTCAGCAATAGCAGCTGCACATTCCGAGGTGAACCATTGAGAAGAGTAAGGTTTGCTGAAGAATTTTCGCATGGGAACATAGGTTTCAATGCCTGCTTTGACCCATTCGGTTAACTCATTTGCACACTGATCAGCTGGTAGTGAGAAGGTTTCACTTCATGGGACGTCACTGATGTGATCTCTGATGGACTCATAAAAAGCCTGCTCGTAGTATCTTGTTGTTTTGAGCAATGGCTCATCATCTTTTGAACAAGTTTTTAGGGAGATAGCAATCATTACCCCAATGTGATCAGCATTTCCAAGCGGGCTATGGACTTCGGGCTGTGAGGTCAAGAACAGGTCAAGAAGTGAGGCTGCTGGTCTACTCCATCAGGGAGGTGGGTCGAGAAAGTGACAGTCTGTGAGAGGGAGTGAGCTAAGGAGAAATTATACGTAGATTTACCGGCTGCGTCAGTAAACTGAAGCATCCCAGCCAGTCATGGTGGTGTGCATTAAAATCCTCAAATACATGTATTTGGGCATTTAAGTCGAATGAGAGTGCTGTATCTATGCTTTCAGAGACAGAGTTTAGCAGGGTACAGTCCTGGGTTGTAGGAGAACGGTATCATATTTCTTATCCTCCAGTGTACGGCCATTTTCTCTGATCAATACCGGACCCTGACTTCAAATCAACCAATACAACATGGGAAGAGTCCAGCTTATTCAATGAAGATGCTACAACACCACCAGTCTTCATCAGGGAAGCGCAGAAACCTTTTGTCTACTCCAGCGTCCTGAGAACTCGGCCAAAATAAGCAATGTCACATCCACCACAACAAGAGGTATTAACCCCCAGGGGTAAGGTGTACATTTGGTCAGCTGTGACCAGGTTTTAACCCCCTGTTACGAGTGAGGGTCAGTGGTACATTTCCTTTCATTTTTATTATTATCAGATATTATTAAGATTAAGCTTCCACTACTTTTATCATAAATTAAATTTGCATACATGATTATTTTTTCCTTTCTTTTTCATTATTATCAGTTATTATTAAGATTAAGCTTCTCCTTCTTTGCTCATAAAAATAAAAATTTGCATACATTGAAGAGAGTCGGACACATGTATGTGCACTTTTATTATATAGGAAATCAATAATAACAATCTTAAAGGAGTTGATGCGCCGCATGCGTTTACTCCCCACCTCAAGCAAAAAACAAAAAACAAATTATACAAACAACAATGGACGCACCTTGTGTTTCCACTTTCGGCTTGTCTTAATTCGTTTTGTTGATTCCCCAACCTGAAAGATCGCATCATCTGTTGGGAATATTGCGAATTCCATGTATCGTCTTCTTCATCGCTCCACCGTCTGATATCCCCAACAGTCTGGGGTAGCTGTCTGTGTCCGGTTTCAGGGAGAGTCAGCACCAAGAGGTTGGCGACAAGACAGAAAGAAGCGAATATCACACTTGGCCCCCAGGAAATGTGGCGGGCCTGAAATAAGAGAAAAATGTACGTTAACGCAATGGTTACAGCAAAATTCTCTCTCTGTGTTTTTAGGTTATTGTTTTTTTTTTGCAATATCTACATAAAAATATACCATTATTTTCACAACGTTTCGATCGATGTAAACTCTGAGCTTCTTGGATCTGTGGCGCATTGGATAAATGTACTGACTATCAATAAATGACAGTGTAGCAGACTGAAATAGGATCTATTTCTTCTCCTCCCCTGTGAGCAAATTGGTCATACGCTGACCAATCGGCTTGCAGGGCGTATTGATATCAACTGTCCCCTCATGGACTATTTTCTACCACCTGGTCAGTTGAAGAATTCAGCAGAGAGAAATCGGCCAGCAACGAAGAAACATCTTTCTCCTGCCTTTCCCCTGCATCGTTCCAGCAGCAGCCATTTCCACTGGGAATATATTTGCTGACGACCCGGCAGCCTCTTTTCTTCCCTGGGACACAGTTCCAACCCTCTGTAAAATAAACCATTTTTTGTTGCCTGTTACTTGGTTGTGCCTTTTGGCTAAGATCAAAGTGTAGTATCTGTTCCGATGGATACTGCACCCCATAGACTGGTATTGTATTGTCCTTCGGGACTTGATTTACGCCGGTCTATGGGATTGTCCTGTGCAGTTCTAGGAGGTCCACCCTCCCAGGCTTTGCCTCCCCTCTTTGGGGAGGAGTAAGTTTATTGCTTACTGCTTGAGGCGCCCCTACCGGGGAATGCCGACGGGGCTGCGCAGGCAATTTTTGATGGTCAGAGTGCTCACCTCTCGGGCGCTGGCTTTTCAACCCCCACTTTCCGACCCGACCTTGGGTCACATCTTACTTGTGGGAGTAGGATAAAACTGGCCTTGTGCCTAACTCCTGGAGAGGAGTAAATAATACTTGGTTGTTGTTCGTTCAATTCATTTTGTGCGATAAATGTAAGGAAGGGACCAACACCCCCCCTTCCATTACAACAGCGTTTTGGAGGTTGAAGGTTCAATCCCCACTACAGGCGATAATAATTAAGAATAAAATAAATAATTACTAAACACTTCTGTCATGGCTAATAGAATAAGAACAATCTACTCGCATGACTTAAATAAAAGGTTAAGTTTGAAATTCTGAATAAGTTCAAGAATTTGACATAAAGATTCAGAGTTTGAAAAGATGCACCTGACGAAAGTCGGAGGCTACATCTGCCGAAAAATTGTAAAAATAACAATCAAGATGAAGATAGTAGTCAGAATGATGGAAATAATATACAAATATGTAATAGAATTTCAGAAAGCTTTAAGAAAGTTTAATGAAAAGAATATGTTTTATTTTCTTGTATGAATCGTGGAAAATTCAATAATATCAAAAGTTTAGCTGTTTAGAAAATTACATTATTGCTGTGTCTATTTACAAGTAGGTTGAAAGAGAATGACTAGTTTGTGTGCAAGAAGTGTAAGACAATGGAATTAGATGAGGACTCACATGTGAGAAAGTTGTTAAGGTTGTGTAAAGTTTTGTTACCTTGGTGATACCATTTGAGCACAGTGTGGAGACGGATGCTAGTGTGATTGCAAGAGTTAGGAGTCAATGGAGTAAGTTCAGGGAACTTCTGCATTTATTAACCAGCTGTTGACCAAGAGAAGAATCTATCAGACATGTATACGCAGTGTGATGATGTATGGAAGTGAAACCTAACCAGTGAAGGTTGAGGACATGCGTTGCATGGAGAGAAATGATATGAGTATGAAACAATGGATGTGTAATGTGAGTTTTAAAGACAGGCTTAGTTCTGATGACCACAGGGGAAGATTAAATCTGAACAATATAAGATGGTATAGCCAGCTTGAAAGAATTGATGAGAGTTCTTGGGTTAGTAGATATAGAACAGTTGAGGTAGCAGGTTCAGTTCACAAGGGAAGGCCAAGGAAAACATGAGAGAAAGTGATAAGAATGGACTTGAGAGAAAGAGGCATAAATAAAGACCTGGCCAGAGATAGATTAGTTTGGAAATCAATTTTGAAAAGCCATTTAATATATGTGAGCATGTAAAACAGACGCTCAAAATACGGAGGCCAAAACCTTGCCTGCTGATGCTTGCATCGTTGGTCGCTTTTGGGAGCTTTCAGCTGTTGCTGTCCGTTCAGTAGACTGCTGATTTGACTCCGGGTGAAGTTATCCATGTTTCATCCATTGTCACATTTATGCACAAACTTTTCTTTAGTTGCGTTGAAACAGTCGCAAACAACGCTCTGAATCGTAAACACGTTGTTGTCTTTGATCAACAATGAGCAAACGTGGCACCCACTTTGAACTCAGCTTTCTCATTGACAAATGTTCATGCAAAATTGTGAATACACTTTCGCCTTCTGGTATCTTCATCTCTTCTGCTATCTCATGCAACTTCAATTTGCGATCGGTCAAAACGAGTTTGTGAAATTTTTTAATGTTTTCTGGGACAACTGCCCAATTTGGGCGACCTAAGCGTTCAGCATCATTTGTGTCTGTACGACCGTATTTAAAGTCAGCACACCACCTCTTAACTGTTGTTTTCTTATGGAACAGTCAAAATAACACTTATGAAGCCATTGTTTAGTTTGAACAGTATTTTTCCTGTCAGAAATGAACACACAAAATTCAGATGTTTCCATTGGTTTAAAAATTTGCAACAGTAGCTTCATTAAATAACTGTAATTTGTAAACTAATAATCCGATTGGGCGGAAACTTTGATTCATGGTATTTGAAGGTTAGTATTTATTTGAAGGTTAGTATTTATTTGAAGGTTAGTATTTATTTGAAGGTTAGTATTTTATAAAAATCATATGGATTTAGTATTAGTGGCGCCATCTATATTTATTTACCTCCTCGCCAGGAGGTTAGGCACAAGACCAGTTTTATCTTATTCCCACAAGGTAAGATGTGACCCAAGGTCGGGTCGGGAAAGTGGGACTTGAAAAGCCAGCGCCCGAGAAGGTGAACACTCTGGCATTAAAAATTACCTGGGCAGCCCCGTCGGCATTCCCCGATAGTGGCGCCTCAGGCAGTAAGCAATAAACTTACTTCTCCCCAAAGAGGGGAGGCAAAGCCTGAGAGGGTGGACCTCCTAGAACTGCACAGGACCGTCCCATAGATTGGCGTAAATCAAGCCCCGAAGGCCAAGAAGATACCAGTCTATGCAGTATCCATCGGAACAGATACTACACTTTGATCTTGGCCAAACTTATTGAGTGATGTTATATATAAAGTTTTGTTCATAGGAGTATTTAAAGTTAGTCTACCACCTTTTAACCATTGTTTTCGATGAAACAGAGTCAGAATAACAATGATGATGATGATGATGATGATGATGATGATGATGATGATGATTAAAGAAATTTAGAAAGATTTAAGAAAGTATATTGTCAGCAGAAATTTGAAAGTCCTTAAGCTGATATTGCCCGTTTGTTTTGGGAAGATTACCGTACAACTATTAGCCTATTAAATTATGAACACCTGCTCAGGTCATTGATGTGCTAATCTGACATCGATGTGAATGGACACATGGTTATGACTAACAAGGAGAGTAGGTCTTTGAGTCAATTAAGAACATATGTATAGGACTGACATATCTCCCAAAAACAAAATCTACAAAAGCAATTACGTCTTTTGTGCAAAAATTGGTTTCAGGCAAGAATTTTACAAAATTACAAATATAGTAGTCATGTGATGTGTTTACTATTACGTCTGCACGTGGCATCATTCATTTTTGTTTGCCCCAAACAAGGTATATTGCAACTGAAGTGTAAGGGGCTACTCTGATAAGGATAAGGTTTATAAGGGGGAAACCTGGGTGGGGAGTTTCACATTACATTTAAATCTTAATGCCAAAAAGCAAATTCATGCCTTAATCTGGTCACCTAGTATAAAATAACAGAATTTCAACATTTCCTTGCAGATAGGAGAGAAAAAGGAGAAGACACAGCAACATAAAGCAAACACGTCATTACGCCCAGCTTTTTGATGGCCAGGACAGAGCAAATTGACTACTCTCAACTTACACACACATGTATTCACACACTGACAAAGGCAGAATACACGCACACTCCCTACCGAAGTCGCTCACATATCCTCTCACACTGTCACACAAATACATACACTGACAGAAAGCAAACAGATATATATATATATATATATATATATTAGTATTTCATGTATCCACATAAAATTTTATAAGGAGATATAATTTTTTATGTATCGATTTTCAGTATTTACTTCAACGGTGTTCGATACGTAAGTAGAGCTAGGTAGTAAGCTATAAAAATATATTTCTGGCAATTAAGCTACACAGAGGCTCCCGCGTTTCATCCCCGGGGGGAATCTTCAGGCTAAAATGCATGAAGATTCTCCTCGGGCCGGGGATGAAATGCGGGAGTCTCTGTGTAGCTTAATTGCCATAAATATATTCTCACAGCTTACTATATATATATATATATATATATATATATATATATATATATATATATATATATATACCTGGAACCTATAAGACATTCACAGCAAGAACTAATCTAGTTAAAACAGTAAAGAACTTTTCATTTTTATCTCTCTTTACCAAGAATCAAACGAAACTTCCATGAAATTTCTTTCCTAGAACATACAATCTGTGAAACAAGATACCACGAGTCTGCTTCCCAACCGACTACAGCATTAAAGTCTTATGTGAACAGGCTCGGATAAGCTGTTGTTGCTCAGAGACTCTTGATTTGAAGATGCCAGTCGAGGATCCGTTCTCGTCAATCAGTCCAGCAGAAACTAGGCCATTTTGGTGGCCTTTTATCTGTCGGACTGTGGTATTGGTCCTGAATAGTCCTATGAGGTTCACCCTCCAATGCCTTGCCTTTCCTTTTTTAGAAGGAGTTAGTTTATTGCTAACTGCTCTAGGCCCCTCGACCAGGGGATGCCGACGGGACTTTCAAGGCAATTTTTAATCAGCCAAACTGTCCCTTGATTCTCCCCACCGGCCTTGTGCCACATCTTCCTGTGGTGAGAAGGAAGTAAATACCAAGTCTAATGTTAACAAATACTTGTTGAACTGCCCTCTATCCAAATGACGATCACTTTAACCCTTATCCCACTTCTTATACAGGCCAACTAAGTCTTCTCACTTCAAACATTCTACAAACGAGAACATGTAAATATTTTCGAAAAGAAATTTGCCCCTCCCCCCTTTTCACTTTTCTTTTCATCTCCTTCTTTCACTTTCCCATATTCTGTTGTCTTTTATGTCTATGTTTTCAATTATAAATCTTCAAGCCTTTTTATCTGCCGGGCTGTGGTATTGGTCCTGAATAGTCCTATTACCAAACACACCTGCATGTCTTTCTGTTATATAATGACGGGCGTAACTTGTGGGATTATAAAAACCTTTGTGAGAGTGTTAGATAATGGCTTGGACGCATCTATTCGAGATGGGTTTTGGCTTGCGCGGTTGTGGCGGGGTAACCCCGTTCAGTTCTGTGTGTTCCCACGGATGCACGGTGACAGCTGACGCGATCTTAAGGGTTACGGAGGTCAGGGAGTTCAGATCGACCTGCAGGTGACGATGAGATTTGAGACGAGATCGGGGATGAGAGCTTCGACCGTGAGAGAATTAAATCTGGATTTGATAAGTAATTGGCTTGGAAGCAGAGAGCCAACATCGCCAATCATGTGAGTGGTTACGAGAAAGATACTGAATGACAAAAACATAAGAGCCAGTAGTGAACCCCTCACCCCCTCCCTATCTCAAGTTAACTAAGGAAATAACTAGTAAATTTAGTTAGAGCGATCTCTCTCTCAGTTGGACAGACTCGTTCAGGTCGGCTAATTATATAGAAATAAAGAAAAACGGCTCCTTGAAACAAAAAGAAAGTCTTGTTATAAGTTAAGTTGGATTTTCAGCTATCGAGGACAACAGTCCCTTAAGAATCAGACAGAGCAGCTTGCGAGAATAGTAGTTGACAACAAATTGTTGCAGAAGAAGAAGGAGTGCGAATAGTCACACAGCGGCAGAGGTAGGCGAATGCGACAATGGTTTGCAGGCGAAAATGCAGTACGAATATTAGCGACCAGAGACTGAGAAACGCACGAGAGTCAGTATACGACGACAGCAACAAGCCGCCGATCGAAAGGTTAGTGCAAGCAGTTGAAAAACGCGGAACCAAAATACGGCATATCAATCCTTTGTAGAACACCGAGGGTTTACTATACGATCGCAACGATGTAGAGATCTACAGAACGACACAATGTAACATTTATTTTTCTCAAAACTACTTTCAACTTTATGTAGAGGAGCTAATCTAAGTATAGACTGTTAACACCAACTCCTATAATATTTTTGTAACAACTAAAACAGTCTTCATACAAAAAGAAAAAAAGAACTATTTTATGAACAACAACGAAAGGTATTTATTTAAGTTATCTACACCGTTGGGTATAGGTTAGCAAAACTGAAGGCAGTGTCAACATGAAGAAAGGAATTAAGCAAGAAATTAAGGAAGTTCTTTGGCTACCGAAAGTCTACGAGCAGTTTATCTTCAGGCGAAGATAGCCAGCGCTTGGGGGTCCAGTGGACAAAGGTAGGAAAGAGTGAGGCGTCCTTCTTTGTTGCTTTCAGGAAAATCTCCGACTGCTGTCCACGATTCTCAAAGAGGCTGAAGTAGTCCTTGTGGGACGGATGAAATTAATATGCTCTGGAAGCTGATGGTTCCCATGAGGCCAAATCTCACACTGGTTGCTCTTCGAGAGAGAAAATATATGTCAGTATTAATGACTGCTACATATGTATATCTGCTTGACTCTGTGCACTTGTTGCGCTGGTTTATTCTGCCCAGCTTCCAGCCTTGTGCCACATAATCATTCGGTAGGATCCATGGAAATACTGACTGTTAAATAAAATGCTTTTTATTGACAAAGTTTCATAAATGAAACGAAATATTGAAATTAAATCAGCTGTGTTAATTCTTTTTGTTATATGCTGTCTACTTTCTTTTGTTGGGATTTTTCCTGTTAAAATGGTGGACGAAGACTTTAGTCCACTGAAAGATAAGTAAGTGGGATATAAACGTGACTAGACAAGAACAGAGATAACAAACAACGGGGTAGATGAAGAAAAGGTATTTATGTAGATAAAAAAGAGAAGAAAGAAATAGAATGTTGCTTGCAAAAGTATTGCCTTTGCGGACTCACTGTAAATGCCAGTTGTCTTGTAACAGGATGCTTTGAAGTGTAGATGAGAACATCAAGAGGGATTCACGCGTATTATACACGCTAAAAAAGCATTTGCCCGCTCTCACCAGACACGGCAGAGAAGAAAATGATGTTGACGCCTGCGAGGCTGGGAGAGAAGAGAACGTTATTTTCAAAAAAGGCGCTCTCCTATGTTTTCTGCGGAGATTGAAACAGTGGTCTGTGATTGGTTGATTTTCATCCAATCACAGGGCACTTAGAATTCACTGCGCTTAATAATTCCAATACTTTTGCTATTGCTCTTTTTCTGTTTATACCTATACATTCTGCCCGATATTCATCCTTTCGCAGATCTTTTACATTGAACTGACCTCACCATCAGTTACTGTATCAGCGAGACAAAACTTTCTGAAAACCATCCGGATTCAGCCTATTTCATACGTGGCCTATTTCATACGTGGCCTATTTCATACGTGGCCTATTTCATACGTGGCCCGGGGAATATTAAGCATATCCTGACACTATGAACTGACTCACTAAGAACCGGGTCCTTTTGTCTGAATGACGTATGGTTCGGTTTGGTTCTTAGCAGCCATCCTCTCAGGCATTACCTCCTCCTTCAGGAGTGGAATTGGTTTATTGCCGTTTGCCTAAGGTGCCTCTATGGGGAAATGTTGGCTGGTCCATTCTCGGTTATTTTTGTACACTAACAGTGCTTCCGGGACTTCTCTGACTTCATGTCTATCCTTGCTCTATTGAGAAGCATCGCTTCACACAAAATCACTCTATTACTTTGTGTCCTTGAACCCCCTATTCCCGACAGACATACATGTTGATCCGACTCTCGTAATTGTTGTTGTTATAGACAATTATAAAGAAAATACTCTTCATATCAAATTTTGTCTATTCCATTCATCATTTTCAATCTTCTAATAATATTTTTCATCACTCAACTGGACATCCATCGATCTGATTAACCCTTATCCTCAAGTGGCTTTTAGCCTTGATAAGCGGTGACTCATTGGCAAACAAAAAAAGACTTACCAATGTAGCAGAAAATGGTGAGAGCATGCTGCCGATTCTGGAAGCTGTGCTGGCAAGACCCATACCCGCATTACTGTAAAAGACCAAAGAAAATGTTAACACATCTAAACTTTCTACAAAATGTTAACACATCTAAACTTTCTACAAAATGTTAACACATCTAAACTTTCTACAAAATTTTAACACATCTAAACTTTCTACAAAATGTTAACACATCTAAACTTTCTACAAAATGTTAACACATCTAAACTTTCTACAAAATGTTAACACATCTAAACTTTCTACAAAATACAAACATGATTAGATTAAAAAAACAACATTTATTTGGATGCGCATCAAGTATAAATTAAAAATAAAACACACAAACTGACTGTAATATCACACAGGATCAGCAAATCTATTGATGGAGGCTTCACTTCTAGAGCAATAGTTCTCGATATAGCAAAGGTCTTTGATAGGTTTTGACAGAAAGGTTCACTTTACCAGCTTGCTAGTTCTGGAATATCTGGAAATGTGTTCTCAACCATCAAATTTTTCTCTCTGATAGTTTTATAAAAGTAGTTGTTGATAGTCAGAAGTCTGAAGCACATTGTAACAATGCCAGTGTGTCTCAAAGATCCAATCTGGGCCCAACCCTTTTCGTGATATTCATCAATGAGCTCTCAAATCACATTCTAAGATAATTCATGAGACATCTATGCAGATAACATAACCATAAATTCAAAAGAAAACTCACAAATTCTATTTATCTTCCCCCCACAGCGGTAAGATGTGACACAAGGTCGGAAAGTGGGATTTGAAAAGCCAGCGTCCGAGAAAGTAAGCACTCTGACTACAAAAAATGCCTGGGCAGCCCCGTCAGCATTCCCTCAGGCAGTAAGCAATAAACTTGCTCCTCCCCAAAGAGGGGAGGCCTCCCTTAGGGGTCATGTGAGTCAGCCCAGAAAAACGCTTGCACACTGTGTCCCGGCCTATTTTCGACCCACTTTTTGAACCTGGTAGGACCGCGGCTGGATGCTTCTGAGACAAAGCCCACGACGGCAGTCGCAGAGAGCCCCCACCCATTCCTGTTACCAATCATCTTGGACTGAAGTGACTACATCTTGACAAGAGTTAGAATTGAGGCGGGTGCACGTGCAACCTGTTACCAGAACTCCCACAAGATAAGTTCGCGAAGCACGTTTTTCGCAAACCTAAATTAACTTCCTGTTTTTCTGAACTTTGAACTCACCATTTATTGTATATATATACCCTCATTTTTTCTGGCAAGCAAAACTGTTTTAAACTTATATACGATTGTTGTTGTGTTCCTTCTCACAAAAGCTCTTGCCCTGTTTCTATTTTGCACTTATCTTCATAATTGTTACTGCATTCTTACGTGCGAGAATTGAACTTTCTTCCAGGGATATTTAATCCCAACAGAATGACACTTTTTTCTTCCGTAAAATACTTGTTATTGTCAGCTAACTATTCTTTAAATAAATAAAACGAACATGTCTCTTTATTTATTTAAAATTACATCAGTAACAGGTCTACTTCTAGCATCAAGCCAAACAATCCTGAAATTCATCCATTCTTATATTTATTGAAGCAATCATTTGTATTCTTTACAATTCTATGTCTATTACATTACAATTATTTTATTGTTAGTTACTGATATTAGTATAATTATGACTAACTCATTAACACTATTATTTGTTTCAGATATTTATTTCTGAAAAGCAAACAATTATTTAGTTATGGAAGGCCTGGATCTATCATTAAATTAAATAAGTTGATCAACGTTTGTTTCGCTAAGTTTTTTATATATACTTTAATAATACAAGATACATGCTTAAATATAGTTGGGAGTGAGTTATGTTTGAAAAGAATTCTGTTTTATTCTAATCCCAACACATTTTATTTACTATGCATTTTTGTTACCAAATTATATATTTTTTAAAATTAGGATTTTGAAAGTTAAATTTAATTATTACGGTATCGTTTGGTCATTAAATTATTAACTTAACTACATTTTGTTAAGGTAATGTTGTTTTAATCTCTGTTTACAAAATTATCAGATGTAAATAGCTCCCAACACTTTAAATCTTTTAATATATGAAGATTTGCTAAGAATTTCACAGCAAGAAATGACTTTCTATTCGACAGTTTAAATGCTTCAAAATTCAATTCCATCGAAGGTTCACAACAGTAATTCATTCCTTTTGTTAATGTGCCTGTAGGGAAACGCGGGACTTACCTAACTAGCATGTGTGCATAGTTCAATGGGTCGGTCGTGGAAGTAAATGAATGAAGAAGAAAGAAACAAAAATGGCTGCCTTGTCTCTTTATATGCCTGCAATGTGATCACCTGATATGTAAATGAGATGCTCCTGGTTGGAGATAAAAGAGGGTTGATTTGTTGTTTTGGGATGTTCACTTTGAAGTTGGATTTCAAAGAGATAAGTGAGATAATCAGAGGTTGGAAGTTATAGTGCCAACTATCAAGATTAGATTATAATTATTGACTTGTTTGTGGAGAAATGACATGCATTCTGGTAGATTAATTTCGTAATAAATTTATATTTTACATCTATTTTTTATCAGTTTTTGTACTTTTAATTTCAATAAGTATTCGATTAATAATACAAAATAGAGGCGAGAAATACAAGTATGCACAGAAAAAGTTGAAACATAATTTTATTACTATATAGAGAGAACAACAAATTCAAAATGAAAATGATATTTCAATTTCAAGTATCAAAATAAAAAAAAGTGATATAGTTTATGGTCATTAAACGCTTCATTACAAGATACAAGGGAGGTAAGCGATAATAAGTGCAAGGGAGGTAACTCTTCTAAATTTTGTTTACTTCAGACACGAGAAAGAGTCTAGACCAAAACCAAGGCCGAGAGAAAAAAAAAACCCTAAAAAATAGCAACCTATGTTAGTGCCATTTTTTAAGTATATTTTACTATCATACCACTCGTAATCGCGACCCCCACCTTGAGATTCTCCTTTTTTTTGACGATTACATGTAAACAGCCTGAAAAAATACCTGAAAAATGGAATTAAATTTATTAAAAAAAAATTTAGATTTTAGAGTGAGGGATCACTTTCCTATATAAATTTAACGTAAAATGAGCACGCAGTTCCGGTTCAGTCAGCGATTTTATTAAAAAAAATAGAATCTCATTTTTTTTTCGGGGGGGGGGGGGGTAAATATGATGGGCGTGATAGTTAAAAAAATTGTCATATTTGTCTTTTAATTGAATGTTATTTCCGATATCACACTTACATAAACACCGATAATTAATTAATGATTATAATTAATCATGAGACTCCTTGATCCTTTGGCTAGGAGCAAAGTGTAGTATCTGTTCTCATACTACACTTCATCTTTTCTGTCCTCTATCAGTGAAGGAGAAATCCCTCTAGACTGACGCAATTTAAATTTTTGTTACAATCTAGAATGTCTTTTTTTGTTAGAGAGATGGATTTTACACACATAAAAACCAACTTTGTGTCTAACTATGCCCTCATGAGGAGGCAAGTAAATGTGGACAATTACAATTGTGATATAAAAAACACATACTTCCGCATATCATGGTTACTGTTATAATTAACTTGGTATCCGTTATCACCGGCCAGTGTATGACTGGCGTAGATCATAATGAACGGACAAAGAACTGCTTGTAGCAGTCATAAACATAACATTCTTTTTTTGTCGGAGAGCAGTCTCTGTTAAGGGATTTGGTCACGCACTGACCAATCAGCTTCTAGGGCGTATTAATTTCACCCCCGTTTAAAGGACTACTTCAACACTCCGTGGGATACACACAGCAGTCAACAGAGAGTTTCCTGGAAGCAACGAAGAAGGACGCCCCCTCTCCTCTCTCCTGTCCTTGTTCACTGGACACCTGAGCACCGGCCATCTTCACTTAAAGATAAACGGCTTGTATTGATTTACTCCTTACCAGAAGTTAGGCACAAGGCCAGTTTTTATCTTACTCTCACAAGTAAGATGTGACCCACGGTCGGGTCGGGAAAGTGGGGTTTAAAAATTGCCTGGGCAGCCCCGTCGGCATTCCCCGGTAGGGGCGCCTCAGGCAGTAAGCAATAAACTTACTCCTCTCCAAAGAGGGGAGGCGAAGCCTGGGAGGGTGGACCTCCTAGAACTTGCACAGGACAGACCCATAGACCGGCGTAAATCAAGGCCCGAAGGCCAAGGCCAAGACAATACGAGTCTATGGGGTGCAGTATTCATCGGAACAGATACTACACTTTGATCTTAGCCAAAAGGCCAACGATAAACGGCTTGTAGCCCTCTAACGTTCTTAATGTATTATTCATTTCTTCACTCGGGCTATATTTAGTTTGATTTAGTCTTATGCAAAGGAAGCAAAGAAAGGAGAAAACAAACCATTCATGAAAATTCAAATACTTCCGATTTTTGCGAAATTTAAACAATAGGTATTAAACGTTAATTAATAAATATTCTCCAAATTTCAGTTTCTTTGAAGTATTTAAAAAGGTTTTAGGGGGTGCAATATGGGAAAAACCTATTAGTTGAAAATAAATTATTTGAAATTTGCATTAAATTTGATCCATAGTCGTTAGACACTATTTAAGCAAGAACCCTTGAATTTCAATTTCTTCTTAAGACCCTTTAAGCTTAAGCCTTAAATGTGAGACACTTTCGAGAATCATAATAATGTATGGATTTTGATCAGAATTAAAATAATTATTCAAACACAAGGGAATTTTGATTTTAACTTTCGTAAATAAACATAAAATGGTGCAAACCTGTTCAGTTTGGAGAATTAACTAAAGGAAAACGAACTCGAGCGTACAACAGGAATAAGATTAATACGTTCCCAAAAAAGAGTCGTTGGTGTAGTTGATGATGATGATGATGATGATGATGATGGGTAATTGCTAGTATTCGTAGAAGGCATGTTCGCTATTCCTAATTGTCGATAAAAATGGGGAGATGATGATGATGATGATGATGATGATGATGATTATGATGAATCGTTCAACGTGTTTGATATGTAACAAAGCTTATTAGACTTGGTTCTAGCGTGATGCTATGGACGTCCTAGAAAGCCAAGACCCCAGACAATGAGTGAAAGTGATTTACCAACGCACACAGGGAAGATCGGGGGTGGGAGGGTGTTCAGCTGGAGGTGGATCGGAAGTAGTCAGTTTCTATTAACCAGAGAATACGGTCACTAAGACAAAAGACCAACCTTAGTATTGTCGGTCGGAACTAAATATATTAGGTAGTTTACGACAGTTTACAGCAGTTGGCGAGTTTACGACAGTTTACAACAATTGGCGACTCAGAGAGAGAACAAGCAGATCGCAGTGCAAGTCGGGCGATGAGCAAGAGATTGTGAGATGAGCTGACGAGTGAAGACAATCGCTGGGAGCCGACACGACGGACAACGTTTAGAGGACATTTTTTGCGCTGGCGATATCACACCGACCCACCCAGTGTTCAACTGAGATATACAAACAATTTGTCTTGTACTGTTGTATCGTAGTGCGACCACGAAGGCGATCATCGGGTTACAATTGGTGCGGTGACCAGGATTCTACCCTGGGTTCTTTTCACGACACGGCTACGATGGTAGATATTGGTAAACCGTGACTAAGATAGACGTTAACAAGCCAGAAGGAAAAAAAAAACTGAGAAGAAGGACACGCGAACAACAAAAAAAAGACAAACAAACAGAATGACAATACGAATGAAAAAGAAAAGAAATCTATGTTTTAAATGTTGTAGTTGTATTTGTTTCAGATGGTGGGTCTAATTGTCTTGATTGATATGGTTGTTTGTGTGTTGTAAAAAATAGAAATGGCCGGGATATTGTAGTTTTATGTCAAAAATGTCATTTGTTGTTGCAAAGACACACTGTTTAATGTTTGTGTAAATCGTGTAAAGACAATGTTTTTATTGTTTGTCAAATAAAAAAAATATGGCGAAATGACGGGTTGAGAGGTGTGGATAAATTACTCTTAGTAGGAGGTGAAAAATTCCTCCTGATTTTTATTTTGGAAGAGGGGAGAGAAAAATAATTGACGAGATGCTTGATAATGTAAGAGGTGGTTATAAAGTCCCTTGGCTGTGAGATGGAAAAAAAATTTACTGAGATTTTTTTTGGGGATGGGGAAGGGAAAAAGCAAAATGTCGGAAAGTCTGTTTATATGAGAGGTGATTTGGAAGTCCTCTTGGTAAAAGTTGAAAAAAAAATTCTTCCTGATTTTTCTGGTCGTGAGGGAAGAAATAAACTAGCTGAATACCTGGGAATATGAGATGTGATTTGGAAGTCATCTTGGTAGAAGGTGTGTTAAAAGTCTTTCTTTGGGAGGTGAATAAAAAACTTTTGTTTTTTTTCTACCTCTATGGAGGGGCAAGGTTGATTTCCTCTCTTTCGTATAGGAAGCATGTACCAGTGGTCAGGAGCCTGTTCAAAAAGGAATTGTTTTGTTGTAATGTTTAAAGAGTACTCACATACCCTTTGACTGGCGAGAGGGTTAAATGCACCCTTGTGATTCCAGTTCGGAGATCACCCAGTCGGTTTTTGTTTTGTTGTTCTTGTTTTTGGGTGATTGTCATGTCTCTGCTGTTTCTTAACTTATGTAATATGAATGCATATGTATAATTAATGTAATATGATTGTATGATTTTTGTTTTGTAATTTATGTAATAAATAAGTTGGGCATGGGAGATGTGTGATACTATGGATGTCCCTCCCCGATCAGTCAAATTCAGAAGGGTATTGCATTACGCTATAAATAACTGCTTTTTGTCAACTTACTTAAAGTGCTCCATCCAGCGAGAGCTTTGAACAATTATTTATCAATAAATATTATATTCAAATTAACCCATATACATATGTGTCTCATGCCACTCTGCAATCATCAGAATACAAAAGTAATATCCGACTCAGTAATTGGAGCGTGTACCGATGTGGCCACCACGCATTGCCGTAGGAATGGGAGAGCAAATGAACGTCTAATTGCCAAATCCAGCAGTCATATCAACAGGTTGTGAAGAGAACTCAATAGGCGGAGCCTAGGGTATTGCATTACGCTATAAATAACTGCCTTTTGTCAACTTACTTAAAGTGCACCATCTAGCGAGAGCTTTAAACAATTATTTATCAATAAATATTATGTTCAAATTAACCCATATACACATGTGTTTCATGCCACTCTGCAATCATAAGAGGAGACAATTCCTACCGATCACACTATTCGAACCCCAATATATATATATATATATATATATATATATATATATATATATATATATATATATATATATATATATATATATATATATATTAGTTGAAAAATACATTTAAATACGTTTCAGAAACAAATGTTCATTTAAGAGTATTTACACGTGTTTCAAAACGATGTTTATCAGTTTATCAAAGCTACATCAGAACAAAATTGATCAGTCCATTTTTCTCACTCGGTCTATTCCGAGCAAAGGAAGCTTATCTTCAGAAAATTCTCAAAATAAGGAACACATACCATGCTTCTGGTAACATATATTCAGGCACCGCCACGTAACAGTCATTATTACAAAGGAATTTCAGATATAAGTGTTGGATAAAAGATAAGAAAAGGACTTTATGGTGGTTAATAGACTGGACACACACACACACACGCACACACACACACACACACACACATATATATATATATATATATATTTCGGCAGCAAGTCATTTATTATACACGGATCTTAGTAACAATAAGACACAGCCTCCTGAAGACGGTCGCGAGACCGAAAACGCTCGAGGAATGGCCCACAATACAACGTTAGGTGCCATACTCCATCAATTAACACCCGAAAGCCGACGAATCGCTCGCTGTGTCGATAAATTAACAAGAAATATAGCGAAGAGAGAAAACTCCGTGGTCTTCAACGACGCGTGTATAATATATATATATATATATATATATATATATATATATATATATATATATATATATATATATATATATATTTTGGTGCAGAAAAATTTGTACAACATTTGTACCGTCGGTTTCAAGCACGGAAAGACTTAGCCATCCGGCTCTCTTCAGACAACAGAAGCTTAAGAGAGTCGGATGGCTAAGTCTTTCCGTGCTTGAAACCGACGGTACGAATGTTGTACAAATTTTTCTGCACCAAAATAAATAAATATTACGCTCTTAATTTTTAACTTTAATTCTTAATTAATCGAGCACTCTTCTGGGATTTTTCCTGCTATATTACAAAGAAGTATATATATATATATATATATATATATATATATATATATATATATATATATATATATATATATATATGAGAGAGAGAGAGAGAGAGAGAGAGAGAGAGAGAGAGAGAGAGAGAGGTGACTCTTACCGTAGTCCAGTGGGAAATAATTCCGGTGTGTAGAGCCAAATAACCAGGAAAGAACCGCTAATTCCAAACATTCCAATTAAAGAAAAGAACGTGGCTGCCATAACAATGTAATGATTATCACCTACAAAACAAATACAACAACATGGGTTATGTATTTAATTACGTCACCATTCTGTACCTGCTATCGTGGGTCAATCGGTTAACGCACTATACTTAAGGATAGAGTTTGTAAGATCGAACCTCACACGTGGGTATACTTATTTTTTTATCTGATCTTGTCCCAAAATGAGATTAGACATTTGAAATTACAACATTACGTAGATTGTTTACTTTCAGTTTTATTTTTTTCTGTTATATACGTAATATAAGTACATTACGATCCCGAGATACTTTGCTAGTAATCTATAATTTGTTCTTCATTTCTTTTGACAAGTTTGATAATATCGTTGCCCGAGAGAAATAAGATCAATGTGTTTTGTTATGGTGTTGATTAGGGGCAGTATACTGATATAGTATTACATCTGATAAGTGGCATATGTCAATTCAAAACGTCTCAATATCCTAAATAGAGCAGGTGTGTTTAAACACTGCGTTTCCCTGGATCAATGAGATTTTTGTGTTTTATTATAGTGTTGTATGCTATACAAAAAACTCGGTGTTTCCCGGGCGCAATTAAAATAAGATTACAGTATTACATTTGGAAAGTGGTTTATATTAATACAAAGCTGCTCAATATCGTAGATAGACAGGTGTGTTTAAACACCGCGTGGCATGAGAGAAATAACTACACTGGGTTTTGTTATAATGTTATATAGTAGATATAGAACTTGACATTATCCTGGAGTAATCACAGTAATAATACTGCATTACTTTTGGTAAGTGATATATGTTAATCTAAAAGTGCTCAATATCATAGTATGAGTATGTGTGTTTACACACCGCGTTGCTCGGGAGCGCTAACTTCAAAGTGTTTAGCTATAGTGTTATATACTAAGCAAGAAACTCGATGTTGCTCGGGAGCAGTATAATAATATGACAGTATTACATCTGATAAGTGGCATATGTTAATCGAAAAGTGCTAAATATACTAGATAGAGCAGGTATGTTTGAATGCCAAATAAGATTTGCGTTTTGTTATATTGTTGTATACTAGACAAGAAATTCGGTGTTGCCCGGGTGAAATAAAAGTAATAGTACAATGTTATATATGTTAAGTGGTATATATTAATCCAAAAGTGCCCAGTACCCTAGAAAGATCATGTGTGTTTAAACGCCGCGTTGCCTGGGAGCAATAACTTCGATGTGTTTTCTTATAGTGTTGTATACTAAACAAGAAACTCGGTGTTGCCCGGGAGCAATAAAACAAATAATACGGTATTATATTTGGTAAGTGGTGTATATTAATCCAAGAGTGTTCAATATCCTAGATAGAGCAGGTGTGTTTGAACGCGTTTAAGCATTATTTGTTTATTTATAGTGTTGTATACGAGACAAGAAACTCGGTGTTGCCCGGGTGAAATAAAAGTAAGAGTACAATATTATATTTGGTAAGTGGTATATATTAACCCAAGAGTGCCCAGTACCCTAGATAGATCATGTGTGTTTAAACGCCGCGTTTCCAGGGAGCAATAACTTCGATGTGTTTTCTTATAGTGTTGTATACTAAACAAGAAACACGGCGTTGCCCGGGAGCAATAAAACAAATAATACAGTATTATATTTGGTAAGTGGTATATATTAATACAAACGTGCTCAATACTCTAGATAGAGCAGGCGTATGTAATAATACAGTAGGAAACTTGGAACATGGGAGATGCTGAATCCTAATGTGCTCAATACTCTAGATAGAGCAGGTGTTTGTTTTAATACAGTATTACACATAGTAAGTGGTGTATGTTGAATTCATTAGTGCTCAATACCCTATATAGAGCATGTGTGTGTAATAATACAGTAGGATACTTGGAACATGGGAGATGCTGAATCCAAATGTGCTTAATACTCTAGATAGAACAGGTGTATGTTATAATACATTTTTACTCATAGTAAGTAGTGTATGTTGAATTCAATAGTGCTCAATACCCTATATAGAGCAGGTGTGTCTAATAATATAATATTACACTTAAGAAGGGATGTATGCTGAATCGGAAAGTGCTCAACACGTAAGATAGAGCACGTGTGTGTAAGAATATATTATTACACTTGGCCAGTGATATATGCTTAATCGGAAGTGATCAATATATTTATAGAGCCAATGTGTATAATAATACAGTTTTATACATGGTAATCGGTATATGCGTAATCGATAGGTGCTCAATACCTTAGATAGAACAGTTGTGTGTAATAATACAATAGTACATTTGCTATATAGTATATTCTTGATGGAGAATGGGAAGACGAGGAACTTAGCGTTGCTCGAGAATGCATTAACACAAATATAGGTTTAGTATATTATTGAGGGGTACAGGGTGGCGACAAGAAATTTATCATTACACAGCAATACATTAAAACGAATATAGATTATATTATATTATTAAGGGAGAAGGGTAGGTCAGAAACTCGTTGTTGCCTGGGAGCAATAACTCTCAAACTGAAAGCTTAGGTGGAGTACTTACATTTTTATTATTATTTTCAATACATTAAAAAAAGAGAGAGGAGTGGACTGAGTGGAGCAAAAAGATGGGGTTGGGGGAAAAGAGAGGGAAAGGTGGGGCAGAGAGAAAGATCGAAAGACGGATAAAGAGAGATTAGAGAGATAGACGTTTTAAAATAAGGATGTTACACATACTTTTTAACCTTTTCTGTTTTTTTTGTTTATGGCCCTGCGCAACACCGGATAGACCTACTAGTACATAATATAAAAATGTTGTGTGTTTGCTCAGATAAAAGTAAAAAACAACAGAAGTCCGATTCGCACAGCGACAGCAACCAGTTTAATCGGTTAAATATAAGGACGCTGTCTGCGCATGCGCTAATCGCAACAGAAATGGTCAACTAGAAAAAGAGAGAGAGAGAGGGAGGAAACGCTACTAACTGAAACTCATTCTAAAGATGACAGCAATAATAAGACTTCCACCCGCGATGCTTTGAAAGATGATGCACGTCTTCTTTCGACCGATACTGAAAATAGAAGATAGATAAATACGCATAAAGTTAAAATACGCGAGATTTTGTTTTTCACAAATATACATGTAAATGGATACATTTTATAACCCTCCCTTTATTTCCGGTTTTAATTTTATAGACACTAAAAAGTTGAAAAAAAACAAAAAAAACTGGGCACAATTTATCTGTTTCACGCGGAAATTTTCAGACGTTATAGTTTAGATGTAGTAAAAACATGCTGCTCTGGTGCCCCCACGACGTGAATTGACTAGACCAACCTGACAATCTGCCAAATCCCATCCATTCACGGTGGAGCTCCCCAGATTCCGAAGAGTTTTCTACACCAAAAAGCTTCTTTCCTCGTGCTGCTGGACTCTGAAACTCCCTCCCTGCTCCCTGTTTTCCTGACGGTACTGACATGCAGAAATTTAAAACTAATGTAAACAGACATTTCGCTGCAAAGCTCGCAATTTAGGTTAAAACCCCCTTAAACTTTCACTCTTTTTCTCGGAAGCGCCCGAGAGGTGTACGAGGCGAAAACTGTCAAACGCTAAATTGAAGAAGGCAGACGATAATAACAAACCATATCTAAACAACTGTTATTAATTAGATGTTTATTTATTTATTTATATTTTTTTTGTAAAAGAGAACATTGTTAATGAAATGTTATAAAATATATAAGATGATTATGTTTGAAATTTTAAGCAAACGTTTCTGTTTTTCATTTTTTTTTCAATGTTTTTTTTTGTCAATGTGTTTTTTTCTTGTTAACATAAACACCGACACTGTTTCCAAGCAATTTTTTTTTAACGAACGAAATGTTTTACAGCAAATGGTTAATTTTTTTCCAATCTTATTTTCCCCTTTTATTACAGTTTCTTGGTTAGGGTTGGAGCTGGTCCGAAAGTTTTCTTGCGTACTGGTTCTGTTGCTGGCAGAAATCAATTAGTCTTTTCGGGAGATTCAACGAGCTGACAGCGATTATAGAAATTATTTTTTTGTTATGGACGCGATTAATTTCTTCCAAAAGTTATCGGCTGCTTGCTATAACCTGATTGGTTAATAGTTTCGTCAACTCTCGGGCGCTTCCGAGACCAGCCCGAACGTTGACGACACGAAGTCACGGAAACATGGTGCGATATCTATAAGAATACCGACATTTTGGAGTAAAAAATAATCGTAAAAAAGTAATGAATTGTTGATAAATGCAATTTCCATACCAACACGGGTTGTTGCAATGTTTGGATTGTTTTCCAGATTAAAGGCTGTTTATGTCCATGTATTTATTCCAAAATTGACTTCGGCGCTCTCCAGTGTTTTCTGCTGTGAATGAAACAGTGGTCTGCGATTGGCTGATTTTCATCCAATCACAGGGCACTTATAATTCACTCCGCTTAATAATTCCAATAATGGCTTGCAAACATCGAATAGATAATCTCTGTTAATTCTTTTTAACCTGATATTTTCTCAACTCCAGAAACAAGCAAAGATATAACATTGGATTATCCTTTAGTTTACAAATCGATAATAATCTATGAATTCATCTATTTTATAAAAGAAATAAAAAAAAATTATGATAAAAAATGAAAACATTCTCGTCAATAAATTAAGTATAACAAAATATCAAAAAGAAAATAGCTGCAATACGTAAACATTGAAGTAAAAGTTCAATTTTCTACACGTTAAAAAGCTAATTTAAAATTTACTTTGTTGACGCCATATTCTAAATAATATGTTTGACATTTTTCAAGTTAGAAAAGTGACAAGCATTTTTTCCCCAAGAAAGAAATATAAATATATCTCTATTTTGCAACAATGAGACATTGTTTCGGATTTATTAATGAAAAAAAAAACAAACAAAAAACAACTTGTTCTGAGACCAAGTCAATTTTATAATATCTTTTTGGGTTGCACGTTATCGTGACGTCAAAGATACTTCCATGCTAAATCCGTTCCTTTCAGAAACCAGAGGGGTTTAATTTGCACGTGTTCATGATAAAAAACAAGAATTTACAGCAGTATTGATTGTAATTTTTGTTTTGCTTACCTAATCAAAAGTTTTAGGGCCAAAACCTGCGACGGAAACTCAGCCAATGCGTTGAGGAAGAAATTGAGATAACGATTTCCGGCCAAAGAAGCGGATGTCAGATACAAGGCGTAGTATACAAGGGTATTTACAAACCTGTACGAAAAAGAGAACAAAATGAAGGTAAACATAATTGAAAGCATTAGAGCTATGTAGTTTAGGAAGAAATACAGAGAGAGAGAGAGAGAGAGAGAGAGAGAGAGAGAGAGAGAGAGAGAGAGAGAGAGAGAGAGAGTCAATTACATTTGTAAGACTTGGCCTTTTGGCTAAGATCAAAGTGTAGTATCTGTTCCGATGGATACTGCACCCCATAGACTGGTATTGTCTTGGCCTTCGGGCCTTGATTCCACCGGTCTGAGGTACTGTCCTGTGCAGTTCTAGGAGGTTCACCCTCCCAGGCTTCGCCTCCCCTCTTTGGGGAGGAGTAAGTTTATTGCTTACTGCCTGAGGCGCCCATACCGGGGAATCCCGACGGGGCTGCCCAGGCAATTTTTAATGGCCAGAGTGCTCACCTTCTCGGGCGCTGGCTTTTAAAACCCCACTTTCCCGACCCGAGCTTGGGTCGCATCTTGCTTGTGGGAGTAAGATAAAACTGGCCTTGTGCCTAACTCCTGTAGCGGAGTAAATAAAAAGACTTGGCCTTTTGGCTAAGATCAAAGTGTAGTATCTGTTCCGATGGATACTGCACCCCATAGAATGGTATTGTTTTGGCCTCCGGGCCTTGATTTACGTCGGTCTATGGGTCTGTCCTGTGCAGTTCAAGGAGGTGCACCTTCCCAGGCTTTGCCTCCCCTCTTTTGGGAGGAGTAAGTTTATTGCTTACTGTCTGAGACGCCTCTCCCGGGGAATGCCGACGGGGCTGCCCAAGCAATTTTTAAATGGCCAGAGTGCTCACCTCTCGAGCGCTGGCTTATCTAATCCCACTTTCCCGACCTTGTGTCACATCTTATCTTGTGGGCAGGTAGATAAATAAAAACAAGACTTGGTCTTTTGGCTAAGATCAAAGTGTAGTATCTGTTCCGATGGATACTGCACACCATAGAATGGTATTGTCTTGGCCTTCGGGGCTTGATTTACGCCAGTCTATGGGTCTGTCCTGTGCAGTTCTAGGAGGTCCACTCTCCCAGGCTTCGCCTCCCCTCTTTTGGGAGGAGTAAGTTTATTGCTTACTGCCTGAGGCGCCTCTACCGAGGAATGCCGACGGGGCTAGCCAGGCAATTTTTAAACCCCACTTTCCCGACCCGACCTTGGGTCACATCTTACTTGTGGGAGTAAGATAAAAACTGGCTTTGTGCCTAACTCCTGGAGAGGAGTAAATCAATACATTTGTAAGAACATAATATATTTACTATAGGCTAGATGTTCCTATCCGGCGTTGGCCGGGAATAGAAAATATCTGACATGTTTATAAAGAAACGAAAATTAATTTTAATGACTCTCATTTTCTAATCAAATTATTATTTTGAAATAGGAATTTAAAAAAAGGTTCTTCTTAGTACTTGATTAAAAACACAGATAATAATGTGTAAATAATAGGAAGGCTTGATATCGCATAATTTAATCAATAAATGCATTTATCTTTGAAGAACTCAGGGGACAGAACTCAATATAATTGCACACGCAAACTTCCCTTTAATCTGTTTTGATGAGTAAAAAAAAATCCACTTTGATAGTTTTATTAGCCGGAATAAGTATTTCCAGAAAAAAAAACAATCGAAATAATATATATTTTTCTAATAACATCATAGAATAAAAAACAAAACAAATAATAAGCTAATCAGAATTAAGTATCGATTTATAAAATTTGACAAGGTAATTTTATATGTTAGATGATAAGATACAGCTATGAGTCGCTTAGCCATAAAAACACCAGATATTTTAAATCCGACCGTGGGAGGGTCAAAAGATAATCGCTACCGTCTTGTCATCAGTCAATGGGCTAATAGTGTATTATGGAGAATAGCTAAATTGAATGTTTATATGTTCTCCATAATACAGTAACAGTAACGAAGACGGTAGTTTTAAATATTATTAATTATTTCTACATTGATGACCAACAAAGCCGTTAGAAAGCTGCATGTTCGTCGGGTCATTAACAGTAATGTCATTTTATATCACTATATTTGCGTTCCGCGACGGGGCTGCCCAGGCAATTTTTGAATGGCCAGAGTGCTCACCTCTCGAGCGCTGGCTTTTCAAACCCCACCTTCTCGACCCGATCTTGGGTCACATCTTACTTGTGGGAGTAAGATAAAACTGGCCTTGTGCCTAACTCATGGGGAGGAGTAAATAAAACCATGCGATAATTTACTCACCACAAATATAAACAAATAAAGACAATTCGTCGCAGAACGGGTTCCTTGATAATATACAACATTCCTGGAAGTTTGCATTGCAACATAGCGGTTTTCTGGGCATGCTGGTCGCTGCTCTTCTGTGTAATATTGTCTAGCAATGGGCTTAAAGATATCAACTCGACAACTCCCCCTGTCCCGACCATTGGGGACACATTCATTTGGTTATTGTTACCTTCGTCGAGATAAGTAACACGTTTACTTTTATCGTGATAACACATTCCGACAACACAGACATTTTGGATCTCTTTCTCGCTCCCGTTTGCTTCCTTGTCCGGAGCAGCAAGCCCACGACACAGCAGACCATGTCCAGTTTGTCTAGATCTCATTATTGTCTTTATCTCTTCCATATTTTGGTTTCTGTCAATTTCGTCATGTTCGGAAAAAGAGCGGCCATTGTTTACTGATTCCGAGTTATCAATATCGTCTGCGAATGCGTCATCCCCCTTATTCCCCGAACACACTTCTTCTGTCTTGTTACGTTCGTTTCGCGCCACCTGCACCGGTTCAATGTTTTCGAACGCCTCACCGGAAACGGAACAATCATCACTTCCTACTTCCGTTTCCGCTTCTCTGTCATCGGAAGTCTCCCGGTATTCTTCGCTCTCTTCTGGGTCAAAATGGCGAAAAAGATAGGCCACGTAATTGTAGTCAACGTCGTTTTTGGTTGCCGCCTTTCGGATCAGTCTTTTGGCTTCGGACCATCGGTTCTTGGCAATTAACCAACGAATTGATTCGTCCAAAGTCCTGAAAAATCAAAAGAAAATGTTAGTTTATCACTATATTCTCTGCAAGTTAACTTTCCCTTTTTCTCGAAAGATGGAAAACTCATAATAAGGTTTTATAGAACTTTGGCTATTAGTTTGATAGACAAGTTTAATATATATTTCTCTACATATTTGGGACGGTAAAATTAAGTTTCGCACGCACACACACACACACACAACAACACAGACACAGACACAGACACAGACACACACACACACACACACACATATATATATATATATATATATATATATATATATATATATATATATATATATATATATATATACTCGAAAAATGTGACCCGTTTGGTCAGCTAAATTGTTTGAATCAAAAAACGTGAGTTTGCAAAGCCAGTTAAATGTAAAAAATGCAAAGACAAAATTGAAAAATAACAACCCTCTGTCTATCTATCTTTTTATCACTTAATCTGTCTGTCTTTTCCACCTAATTTCATTCGTAAATGTCCAACAATCTTTGTTTCATCGCCCTTCGATGATATGCGGGGACACTTTGGTGATCGTCTCATCAGTAGGAGGTATGATATTTAATAGGCTTCGCACTCACTAGACCATAACCCCAGATTGTTATAGGTTGGGTTATCTCAAAGATAATATTTATCAAAACACTCCTCAGACTATTCTTGAGCTGAAGAATACCATCACAGTTCAAATCATGGCAGTGCCAAAAGAAGTATTGACAATTTTACACGTAATATCCAAGTGTGCTTTTAAAGTAAAGATGCGCATTCAATGGCGATAAAATAAAGACTGTTGAACATTCATGACTGAAACTTGGTGGTCAAGTTAGGAATCGATTGAAGTTTATTTCTACTAAATATAGTTGGATTGCAGAAAGGATTGTGATTTTTCTTAACAACTCCATGGGTGGAATTTATTTTTGATCACCCTGTAACGTCAGTCTTTCTCTGCTCATCTCAATATTCTTTTCAGTCGTCCTGGACTTCTTGCGACTAGACGCAATCAATGCCGGTTTAGCAGAGGTGCAATTGGAGATTAAAATGTATGCAACATATGCCTTTTTGGTGTTAAAAATGACCAGTTGTTTAAGCGAGAACTGTCACGACCCATTCCGGGATGGGTATACAAAGCGAGAACTGCCACGGCCCATTCCGGGACGGCTATGCAACAGCTTCTCGAGATTGAAAGTAGGCCAAAAAGGATGACGGAGTATTTGCTTCTCGAATCAGCATATTTACACAAATAATACAACCGTTTTAGATGGCGGTGTCACTGTAAAAAAGTCTCACATTTCCCGGAATGACTTACCAAATTTCGATGAAGGAGCAAATGAAGAAGACAGTGAAAACTGTGTGCAGAACACGCCAGTTGAAACTGCGAAAAATATACGCGACCGGCGCCATAATGATCACGCCAAAGACCCACATGACACCACCGAGCAACAAGACATGGGTTCGGTTTTCCGTTGGGAAGAGTTCAGCAATCATGATAGTACCCGGTACGTTCATACCCTGCAAACAGGATGAAATTATCAAGACGAAGCAGTAAAAATTAAAAAAACAAAAAACAAATAAAAAACAAATACAGAAAACAGACTAAACCCGAAACAAAAATTAGGTATTTTTTCGAGAAACTTATTACCAGTTATAAACTGTAAAACATCGCTTCATGCGGACTTGTATTTAGTTTTCGTTTATATTTATTTCATTTTTTTATTTTTTATATTTTTTATTTTTTTAAATTTTATATTTTCTTATTTTTTATATTTCTTATTTTTTTTAATTTTATATTTTCTTATTTTTTATATTTTTTATTTTTTATATGTTATATTTTCTTATTTTTTATATTTTTGATATTTTATATTTTGTATTTTCTTATTTTTTACATTTTTTATTTTTTATATTTTATATTTTCTTGTTTTTTATATTTTTTATTTTTTATATTTTATATTTTCTTATTTTTTATATTTTGTATTTTTTATATTTTATATTTTCTTATTTTTTACATTTTTTATATTTTATATTTTCTTATTTTTTATATTTTTTATTTTTTATATTTTATATTTTCTTATTTTTTATATTTTTTATTTTTTATATTTTATATTTTCTTATTTTTATATTTTTTATTTTTTATATTTTATATTTTTTATTTTTATATTTTATATTTTCTTACTTTTTATATTTTTTATTTTTTATATTTTATATTTTCTTATTTTTTATATTTTTATTTTTTATATTTTATATTTTCTTATTTTTTATATTTTTTATTTTTTATAGTTTATATTTTCTTATTTTTTATATTTTTTATTTTTTATATTTTATATTTTCTTATTTTTTATATTTTATATTTTCTTATTTTTTATATTTTTTATATTTAATATTTTAGATTTTCTTATTTTTTATATTTTTTTATTTTTTATATCTTATATACCATGTACCTCGAATTTTCTTATCAATTGAATTATGAAATTTTTAGCAATACATATAAGCAGATCTATAACCTAACAAAGAAGCGCACTATAATATAATACAAAACAAACATAAAGTTAGATATGTGTAGATATTCGTGTGGGGGTAAACTACGAAATTAATTAATCGATCAGTATGAATAAATTAGGCGTAACGTGCGCTATATTTAGTTTCATGCAAAGTAGGCAAAGGGGCTGCTGGAAGCCCTCCATGCATTTTCAGATATCTCCGATTTTTATGAAAATTTAAAAAAATGGTATGAGTTCATCTATTTCATTAACAACTATGCTGTTCTGGTGTTGCTTCTCGCCCATCTCCCTCGGATCAGTCGAAATATGCATCTGATCTTAAAGTTGACCTGGGTTCAGTTGTGGATTAGTGTACGAAATCGCTTGTTTCGTTTAATCATGTTAAGACTCAGCTCGTGTCTTTCAATCGTAGGCGTGTCGCTTTCTTTCTGAGATTCTCATGGATGGCTCTGCTCTTGAGGAGAAATCGACACTGAAACTTGTTGGTCTTTCTCTCTCATCAAATCTTTTTTAGAGTTCATACATTAGATGCATTGATCTTTCTGCTTCTCGTAAAATCGGTTCTCTCTATCGCTCCAAATATTTTCTCACACGCGAGGCTATTCTCTATCTCTACAAATCTACTATCAGACCATGTATTGAGTTGTCATATTTGGGCTGGTGAATCTCTGTTTTATTTGAGGGTTCTTGATAAGGTGCAGAAACGTATCTGTAATTTTATTGGTCACAACTTTTCTTCTTTGCATCCTCTATCTCAGAGACGTGAAGTTGCTAGTCTCAGTCTTTTCTATGAATACTATTATGACACGTGTTCTTCGGTATTATGTGATCTATTCCCCGCTTCTTTTGTTCCAGCTCGTTTGACTCGTTGGTCTAGTGGTCTCAATCAATTCGCTGTTTTGATACCTCATTCTAATACAGCTTCTTATTCAAGTAGCTTCTTTCCAAGAACTGCAGGCTTGTGGAACTCTCTTTCTGCTGACTGTTTTCCTCCTACCTATAACTTAGTCTTTTCAAGACTAAGGCCAATAGGCGCCCCTTGTCTTTGCGATAACCATATTTCGTTCTTGTTAGCTCTTTACATCAAGTGGCTTCATGCGCTGTCTGGAACGAGTTACATGAAATAAATATCAATGATTAAATATTAATAAAATCCTAGTCTCTTTTGGCTATTGTAAAGGGTGTTAAGCGGCATAATATTGGCACGACATCCCATTCGAAAATTAAAAAGAATTCCTATTTGCATGGAGTTTGATCTGTAGTTATTAAACATTAAATGAGCAAGATCTCTTGACTTTCAACTTTTAGATATTTTTTTCTCGAATCAAAATACAATTAATGGATTTGGATCAAAATTAAGCTAAGTACCATCGACATGGAGTTTGCTAGCATTTTAATCAAAAAAGTAATGCAAAACTGTTTTGTTCGGTGGGTTAATGTTTATTATTAACAAGCAGAATAATAAATATAAAAATTATAAAATAAAATTAATGTTTATTATCAACAAGCAGAATAATAAATATAAAAATTATAAAATAAAATTAATGTTTATTATCAACAAGCAGAATAATAAATATAAAAATTATAAAATAAAATTAATGTCTATTATCAACAAGCAGAATAATAAATATAAAAATTATAAAATAAAATTAATGTTTATTATCAACAAGCAGAATAATAAATATAAAAATTATAAAATAAAATTAATGTTTATTATCAACAAGCAGAATAATAAAAATAAAAATTATAAAATAAAATTAATGTTTATTATTAACAAGCAGAATAATAAATATAAAAATTATAAAATAAAATTAATGTTTATTATTAACAAGCAGAATAATAAATATAAAAATTATAAAATAAAATTAATGTTTATTATCAACAAGCAGAGTAATAAATATAAAAATTATAAAATAAAATTAATGTTTATTATTAACAAGCAGAATAATAAATATAAAAATTATAAAATAAAATTAATGTTTATTATTAACAAGCAGAATAATAAATATAAAAATTATAAAATAAAATTAATGTTTATTATTAACAAGCAGAATAATAAATATAAAAATTATAAAATAAAATTAAAATAAATAACAAATGAAAAAGAAGTATTTGGTCATTTGGTAATCGTAAGGAAACAAAGTATTTTAATAATGAAATAGTATATCTTTATCGTAAAGCTATTGTGGTTGTCGAGAAGTTTTGTTACGTTGGTGATACCATTGGAGCACAGGGTGGAGCAGGTAATAGTATGATTGAATGAGTTACGAATGGATGGAGTAGGTTCAGGGAACCTGTGCCATTACTAACCAGCAGAGCGTTGCTACTGTCATCCAAGTGAAGAAGCTACCAGGCATGTGTACGCAATGTGATTATTTATGGAAGTGAAATCTGACCAATGAGGGTTGAAGATATGCGTTGCATGGAGGGAAATGATATGAGAATGATACAATGGATGTTTAATGTTAGTTTTAAAGACAGGCTGAATTCTAATGACCTCAGGAGAAAATTTATTCTGGACAGTATAGGGATATGTGCTGCAGAATAGAAGACTTTAATTGTATGGCCACTTTGAACGAAGGGATGAGAGTTCTTGGGTCAGTAGTTGTAAAGCAGTTACGGTCCAGTTCCACAGCAGAAGCCCAAAGGAAAACATGAGAGGAAGTGATAAAAATGGACCTGAGAGAAAGAGAGATAAATAAAGACCAGGCTAAAGATAGGTAAGTTTGAAAGTAAATTTCTCAAAGCCGTCAAATACATGCCAGCATGTAAAACGTCCGTTAAACAGAAGATCATGATTATCATGATGATGATCATGATGATGATCATGATGATGATGATGATAATAATGAATGAGAGGCACATCGATTTGCTTACAATTCTTCTCTAACCCACCATTAAACTGGATTCAGGAAGATGCAGTGAATTAAATCCCCATGTACATCACCGAACATTTATGGCATAATAATTATATACTAGCGGAACCCGTGTAAATTACACGAAATGGTGTTTTCAATACGGGTCCTAATGTAACAAAGCACCCTCTATTTGTTAGTAAGTTACGCTTGCTTTATTATGAGCCACCCCCCCCCCTTCTGGATAAGAGTGGAATAATTGTTTGAAATAGTAACTCGTGTACGATGGACACTGCGCATATCTACTAAAAAAGGTTGATATGCCATCCGTTCAAAAAAAAAACAACAACAAAATAATACTGGCCGATACCCTACTTTTTAAGCAGTCAACGTAATTAAATAGACAATGCCATTAAAAACGCCAACATAAAAACAAAAAATAGTTTTAAGTTTTAAGCAACACAAAAAAGTAGTTTTTAACCAGGTGATAAAAAAAAATGTATTATTTCTTCCCCTTCCCCTCGAAATGTAGAATAAAAATCTTAGAGGTTGGTTGGGATCGAACTATAAACCAGTCGGGCCGAAGTAAAAAATACTACCTCGCTAACCATTGCGCCAGAGGTACGCAGATGAAAAACTTCCTAAACGCAGGCTACTTGAATGTTCTTCAAAATTTAGGTGCAGCACGCATGCGCAGAGCTTTTGCCGGAAGCGTGACACACGAACACACACGCTATCGTATTAATATATAGATTAATTATTTTATGCCAACTGTGCGTAACGAGCCTGACGATGACATATGATATCTTGTTTCGGTCTTTCCTCCCATGATCGAGGACAGTCTTGTTGCGCGCGTCTTTGACAACAAGTTACTGTTTCGTAGAGCTGAAACAAATAACATGCTTTCTTAATCTCCTATATAAAGGGCAGTTGTCTGTATGTTTGTCTGTTTGTTTGTCTGTTTGTTTGTCTGTTTGTATGTCCAGATACTCCTCCGAGAGGACCCAACAAACAGTCACACGGTTGACATCATTATAACCGGCCAGCCCCGGGACGTATAATATCTCAGAACCGGAAAAAAAAATGGACTCTTCGAGGGTCGACTGAGCACTTTTCTCCAATGGGGGGGTGCCTTTTTCCTCGATTTTCAACGTTGTTTAGTACTAATTTGAGAAAAAAACAAAGAATTTGAGAAATAATGCACCGTCATGATTTTAACAGGAAATGACGTCAGAGGAAATCCCTAACGGCTCTTTTTTGAACATGAGTTTATAGTGAAGCAAGTGTTGCTTAATCACAAACGGCACTTTTTTTGAACACGGGTCCATAGTCAAGCATGGGTTGCTTACTTACTAACGGCACTTTTTTGAACATGAGTCCATAGTGATGCAAGGGTTGCTTAACTCCTAACGGCACTTTTTGATACATGCGTTTATAGTGACGCAAGTGTTGTTTAATCAATAACGGCACTTTTTTTAACATGAGTTCATAGTGAAGCAATGGTTGCTTAATCCTAACCACATTTTTTCTGTTGACATGATAACATCCTCCTAGGTATTACCTCCTCCTTTTTGAGAGGTGTGAAGTTAGTGTAGTATCAGTAAAATTAAAGTAATAAATAATTATGCTCCCCCACTGTTTTCACTAATATTTGTATGCTCCCCCATTGTTTTCACTAATATTTCTATACATATTGTATACATATTGAAAACTTGGGGTGGGTGTGGGGGGTGTCGGCATTCGCCGGTGTGAGCGCCTCAGGAGAAATTTGGGGAAGGGGGGGGGGTATCGGCATTCGGCGGTGGGGCGCCTCAGGCCAAATCTGGGGAGGGTGAGTGTCGGCATTCGGCGGTGGGGCGCCTCAGGCGAAATTCGGGGAGGAGTGTCGGCATTCGCCAGTATGAGCGCCTCAGGCCGAATTTGGGGGAGTGTCGGCATTCGCCGGTGTGAGCGACTCAGGCCGAATTTGGTGGAGTGTCGGCATTCGCCGGTGGTGCGCCTCAGGCCAAATTTGGAGATGGGGGATTGTCGGCATAATGCAAAGTCACGATTTTAGCAGGAAATGACGTCAGAGGAAATCCCTAACGGCACTTTTTTGAACATGAGTTTATAGTGAAGCACGGGTTGCCTTATCCCAACGAAACATAAGTTTTTATTGAAGCAACTGTTGCTTAATCCCTAACGGCATTTTTTTTAACATGAGTCCATAGTGAAGCAAGGGTTGCTTAATTCCTAACGGCACTTTTTTGAACATGAATCCACAGTGAAGCCAGGGTTGCTTAATCAATAACGGCACTTTTTTGAACACGAGTTTGTAGTGAAGCCAGGGTTGCTTAATCCTAACTGCATTTCTTCTGTTGACATGATATCATCCTCCCAGGTATAACCTCCTTCTTTTTGAGAGGTGTGAAGTTAGTGTAGTATCAGTAAAATTAAAGTAATAAATAATTATGCTCCACCATTGTTTTCACTAATATTTGTATACATATTAAATAACGTCTCAATAAGTAAAGTAAGAAGAAAAATAATTATGCTCCACCACTGTTTTCACTAATATTTGTATACATATTAAATAACGTCTCAATATGTAAAGTAAGAAGAAATATAATTATGCTCCGCCATTGTTTTCACTAATATTTGAATACATGTTAAATAACGTTTCAATAAGTAACGTAAAAAGAGAAATAATTATGCTCCGCCACTGTTTTCACTAATATTTGTATACATATTAAATAACGTCTCAATAAGTAAAGAAAGAAGAAAAATAATTATGCTCCACCATTGTTTTCACTTATATTTTTATACATGTTAAATAACGTCTCAATAAGTAAAGTAAAAAGAGAAATAATTATGCTCCACCATTGTTTTCACTAATATTTGTATACATGTTAAATAACATTTTTTTGTTTTGAACTCAAAATATTTCTTAGGGTTGGGGGAGAGTAAAAAATTAGGGGGCTGGAGAGATTCAGGGCTCGGGGAAAATTTTAGGTCTCAGGCCGAACTTTTTAGGGGTCAGGCCAAATTTTTTTGTTTTTTTTTGTTTTGAAGTCAAAATATTTCTCAGGGTTGGGGAGAATGAAAAAATAAGGGGCTAAAGATATTGAAGGGTCGGGGAAAATTTTAGGGGTCAGGCCGAACTTTTTAGGGGTCAGGCCAAATTTTTTTGTTTTTTTTTGTTTTGAAGTCAAAATATTTCTCATGGTTGGGGGAGAGTGAAAAATTAGGGGGTTGGAGAGATTTAGGGGTCGGGGAAAATTTTAGGGGTCAGGACGAACTTTATATGGGTCAGGCCAAATTTTTTTCTTTTTTTTGGTTTTGAACTCAAAATATTTCTCAGGGTTGGGGGAGAGTAATAAATTAGGGGGCTGGTCAGATTTAGGGGTCGGGGAAAATTTTAGGGGTCAGGACGAACTTTTTAGAGGTAAGGCTAAATTTTTTTGTTTTTTTTTTTGTTTTGAAGTCAAAATATATCTCATGGTTGGGGGAGAGTGAAAAATTAGGGGGCTGGAGAGATTTAGGGGTCGGGGAAAATTTTAGGGGTCAGGACGAACTTTTTAGGGGTCAGGCCAAATTTTTTGTTTTTTTTTTGTTTTGAACTGAAAATATTTCTCAGGGTTGGGGGAGAGTGAAAAATTAGGGGGATGGAGAGATTTAGGGGTCGGGGAAAATTTTAGGGGTCAGGACGAACTTTTTAGGGGTCAGGCCAAATTTTTTTCTTTTTTTTTGGTTTTGAACTCAAAATATTTCTCATGGTTGGCGGATAGTGAAAAATTAGGGGGCTGGAGAGATTTAGGGGTCGGGGAAAATTTTAGGGGTCAGGACGAACTTTTTAGGGGTCAAGCCAAATTTTTTTGTTTTTTTTGGTTTTTAACTCAAAATATTTCTCATCGTTCGGGGAGAGTGAAAAATTAGGGGGCTGGAGAGATTTAGGGGTCGGGGAAAATTTCAGGGGTCAGGACGAACTTTTTAGGGGTCAGGCCAAATTTTTTTCTTTTTTTTGGTTTTTAACTGAAAATATTTCTCAGGGTTGGGGGAGAGTGAAAAATTAGGGAGCTGGAGAGATTTAGGGGTCGGGGAAAATTTTAGGGGTCAGTACGAACTTTTTAGGGGTCAGGCCAACTTTTTTTCTTTTTTTTTTGGTTTTGAACTCAAAATATTTCTCATGGTTGGGGGAGAGTGAACAATGAGGGGGCTGGATAGATTTAGGGGTCGGGGAAAATTTTAGGGGTCAGGACGAACTTTTTAGGGGTCGGGCCTAATTTTTTTGTTTTTTTTTTGTTTTGAAGTCAAAATATATCTCATGGTTAGGGGAGAGTGAAAAATTAGGGGGCTGGAGAGATTTAGGGGTGGGGGGAAATTTTAGGGGTCAGGACGAACTTTTTAGGGGTCAGGCAAAAATTTTTTGTTTTTTTTTGTTTTGAACTCAAAATATTTCTCATGGTTGGGGGAGAGTGAAAAATTAGGGGACTGGAGAGATTTAGGGGTGGGGGAAAATTTTAGGGGTCAGGACTAACTTTTTAGGGGTCAGGCCAAATTTTTTTGTTTTTTTTTGTTTTGAAGTCAAAATATATCTCATGGTTAGGGGAGAGTGAACAATTAGGGGGCTGGAGAGAATTAGGGGTCGGGGAAAATTTTAGGGGTCAGGACGAACTTTTTAGGGGTCAGGCCAAATTTTTTTGTTTTTTTTGTTTTGAAGTCAAAATATTTATCATGGTTGGAGGAGAGTGAAAAATTAGGGGGCTGGAGAGATTTAGGGGTCGGGGAAAATTTTAGGGGTCAGGACGAACTTTTTAGGGGTCAGGCCAACTTTTTTTGTTTTTTTTTGTTTTGAAGTCAAAATATATCTCATGGTTGGGGGAGAGTGAAAAATTAGGGGGCTGGAGAGATTTAGGGGTCGGGGAAAATTTTAAAGGTCAGGACGAACTTTTTAGGGGTCAGGGCAAATTTTTTTCTTTTTTTTGGTTTTGAACTGAAAATATTTCCGAGGGTTGGGGGAGAGTGAACAATTAGGGGGCTGGAGAGATTTAGGGGTCGGGGAAAATTTTAGGGGTCGGGACGCACTTTTTAGGGGTCAGGCCAAATTTTTTTGTTTTTTTTTGTTTTGAAGTCAAAGTATATCTCAGGGTTGGGGGAGAGTGAAAAATTAGGGGGCTGGAGAGAATTAGGGGTCGGGGAAAATTTTAGGGGTCAGGACGAACTTTTTAGGGGTCAGGCCAAATTTTTTTCTTTTTTTTGGTTTTGAACTGAAAATATTTCTCAGGGTTGGGGGAGAGTGAAAAATTAGGGGGCTGGAGAGATTTAGGGGTCGGGGAAAATTTTAGGGGTCAGGACGAACTTTTTAGGGGTCAGGCCAAATTTTGTTCTTTTTTTTGGTTTTGAACTCAAAATATTTCTCATGGTTAGGGGAGAGTGAAAAATTAGGGGGCTTGAGAGATTTAGGGGTCGGGGAAAATTTTAGGGGTCAGGACGAACTTTTTAGGGGTCAGGCCAAATTTTTTTCTTTGTTTTGGTTTTGAACTCAAAATATTTCTATGGGTTGGAGGAGAGTGAAAAATTAGGGGGCTGGAGAGATTTAGGGGTCGGGGAAAATTTTAGGGGTCAGGCCAAATTTTTTAGTGGTCCGGCCAAATTTTTTTGTTTTTTTTTGTTTTGAAGTCAAAATATATCTCATGGTTGGGGGAGAGTGAAAAATTAGGGGGTTGGAGAGATTTAGGGGTCGGGGAAAATTTTAGGGGTCAGGACGAACTTTTTAGGGGTCAGGCCAAATTTTGTTGTTTTTTTTTTGTTTTGAAGTCAAAATATTTCTCATCGTTGGGGGACAGTGAAAAATTAGGGGGCTTGAGAGATTCAGGGGTCGGGGAAAATTTTAGGGGTCAGGACGAACTTTTTAGGGGTCAACCCAAATTTTTTTGTTTTTCTTTGTCTTTTTTTTGTTTTGAAGCTAAAATATTTTTCAGGGTTGGGGGAGAGTGAAAAATTAGGGGTCTGGAGAGATTTAGGGGTCGGGGAAAATTTTAGGGGTCAGGACGAACTTTTTAGGGGTCAGGCCAAATTTTTTTGTTTTTTTTTGTTTTGAAGTCAAAATATATCTAATGGTTGTGGGAGAGTGAAAAATTAGGGGGCTGGAGAGATTTAGGGGTCGGGGAAAATTTTAGGGGTTAGGACGAACTTTTTAGGGGTCAGGCCAACTTTTTTTGTTTTTTTTTGTTTTGAAGTCAAAATATTTCTCATGGTTGGGGGAGAGTGAAAAATTAGGGGGCTAGAGAGATTTAGGGGTCGGGGAAAATTTTAGGGGTCAGGCGGAACTTTTTAGGGGTCAGGCCTAATTTTTTTGTTTTTTTTTGTTTTGAAGTCAAAATATTTCTCATGGTTAGGGGGAGAGTGAAACATTAGAGGGCTGGAGAGATTTAGGGGTCGGGGAAAATTTTAGGGGTCAGGACGAACTTTTTAGGGGTCAGGCCAAATTTTTTTGTTTTTTTTGTTTTTTTTTGTTTTGAAGTCAAAATATTTCTCAGGGTTGGGGGAGAGTGAAAAATTAGGGGGCTGGAGAGATTTAGGGGTCGGGGAAAATTTTAGGGGTCAGGACGAACTTTTTAGGGGTCAGGCCAAATTTTTTTGTTTTTTTTTGTTTTGAAGTCAAAATATTTTCCATGGTTGGAGGAGAGTGAAAAATTAGGGGGCTGGAGAGATTTAGGGGTCGGGGAAAATTTTAGGGGTCAGGACGAACTTTTTAGGGGTCAGGCCAAATTTTTTTGTTTTTTTTTGTTTTGAAGTCAAAATATATCTAATGGTTGTAAGAGAGTGAAAATTTAGGGGGCTGGAGAGATTTAGGGGTCGGGGAAAATTTTAGGGGTCAGGACAAACTTTTTAGGGGTCAGGCCAAATTTTTTTGTTTTTTTTTGTTTTGAAGTCAAAATATATCTAATGGTTGTAAGAGAGTGAAAAATTAGGGGGCTGGATAGATTTAGGGGTCGGGGAAATTTTTAGGGGTCAGGACGAACTTTTTAGGGGTCAGGCCAAATTTTTTTGTTTTTTTTTGTTTTGAAGTCAAAATATTTCTCAGGGTTGGGGGAGAGTGAAAAATTAGAGGGCTGGAGAGATTTAGGGGTCGGGGAAAATTTTAGGGGTCAGGCGGAACTTTTTAGGGGTCAGGCCAAATTGTTTTGTTTTTTTTGGTTTTGAACTCAAAATATTTCTCAGGGTTGGGGGAGAGTGAAAAATTAGGGGGCTGGAGAGATTGAGGGGTCGGGGAAAATTTTAGGGGTCAGGACGAACTTTTTAGGGGTCAGGCCAAATTTTTTTGGTTTTTTTTGTTTTGAAGTCAAAGCATTTCTCATGGTTGGGGGAGAGTGAAAAATTAGAGGCTGGAGAGATTTAGGGGACGGGGAAAATTTTAGGGGTCAGGCCAAATTTTTTAGGGGCCTGCCCAAATTTAGGGGCAGCGATATGTACGTATTTAGTATCCACACCGGGGCGGCGATAGGTACTTATTTAGCATTCAGCGGTGGTGATAGGTACTTATATAGCATGTGCACATGAGCGGTAATAAGTACGTATATAGTGTGCACACCGGGGCAGTGATAGGTATGTATTTAGCATGCGCACTGAGGCAGCGAGCGGTTCATATATAGCACGCGCACCAGGGCGGCGATAGGTACGTATATAGCACGCGCACAGGGGCGGCGAAAGGTACATATTCAAAATTCACACCGGGCGGCGAAAGGTACATATTTAAAATTCACACCGGGGCGGCGATAGGTACGTATTTAGCATTCACACCGGGGCGGCGATAGGTATGTATTTATAATTCACACCGGGGCAGCGATAGGTATGTATTTAGCATTCGCACCGGGGCAGCGATATGTACGATATTACCTCCTCCTTTTTTGAGAGTGTTGAGATAGGGTCGTATCGGTTCCGTTGTCATGATGCCCTCATCCCATGCATTATCTCCTCCTTATTTGAGAAGTGTTGAGGTAGAGTCGTATCGGTTCCGTTGTCATGATGCACTATTCCCATGCATTACCTCTACCTTTTTTGAGAAGGGTTGAGGTAGGGTAGTATCGGTTCCGTTGTCATGATGCACTCATCCCATGCATTATCTCCTCCTTTTTTGAGAAGTGTTGAGGTAGGGTCGTATCGGTTCTGTTGTCATGATGCACTCATCCCATGCATTATCTCCTCCTTTTTTGAGAAGTGTTGAGGTAAGGGTCGTATCGGTTCCGTTGTCATGATGCACTCATCCCATGCATTACATGGGGGAGGGGGGGCGGTTCGCCGGTATGAGCGCCTCAGGCGAAATTTGGGGGCGAGGGGGAATGTCGGCATTCGCCGGTATTAGCGCCTCAGGCGTAATTTGGGAGGAGGAGTTTCAGCATTCGCCGGTGTGGCGCCTCAGGCCAAATTAGGGGAGGTTCGCCAGTATGAGCGCCCCAGGCAGAATTTGGGGAGGAGTGTCGGAATTTGGAGGAGTACGAGTATTAGGCGGTAAGAGAGAGATCCCGACAGTGGGCGCGTATCAGGCCGTACTTTAGGGGAGAGGAAGTGCACAAAAGGAAAAGGGATTCAAAAATAAAATGATAATCTGATTTTTGATTCGAGAGTGTAAGATCGACACCTATCGGATAGGACTAGATAATACACTTTATCTCAAGGCAAAAATGCCGAGAACAGATACTACACTTTGATCTTAGCCAAAAAGCCAACAAAGCAGAAGAAAATCAAGGTATTTACTCCTCCCCAGGAGTTAGGCACAAGGCCAGTTTTATCTTACTCCCACAAGTAAGATGTGACCACAGATTGGGTCGAGAAAGTGGGGTTAAAAGCCAGCGCTCGAGAGGTGAGCACTCTGGCCATTTAAAAATTGCCTGGGCAGCCCCGTCGGCATTCCCCGGTAGGGGCGCCTCAGACAGTAAGCAATAAACTTACTCCTCCCCAAAGAGGAGAGGCGAAGCCTGGGAGGGTGGACCTCCTAGAACTGCACAGGACAATCCCATAGACCGGCGTAAATCAAGCCCCGGAGGCCAAGACAATACCAGTCTATGGGGTGCAGTATCCATCGGAACAGATACTACACTTTGATCTTAGCCAAAAGGCCAACAAATCAAGGTATTTACTCCTCCCCAGGAGTTAGGCACAAGGCCAGTTTTATCTTACTCCCACAAGTAAGATGTGACCACAGCTTGGGTCGAGAAAGTGGGGTTAAAAGCCAGCGCTCGAGAGGTGAGCACTCTGGCCATTTAAAAATTGCCTGGGCAGCCCCGTCGGCATTCCCCGGTAGGGGCGCCTCAGACAGTAAGCAATAAACTTACTCCTCCCCAAAGAGGGGAGGCGAAGCCTGGGAGGGTGGACCTCCTAGAACTGCACAGGACAATCCCATAGACCGGCGTAAATCAAGCCCCGGAGGCCAAGACAATACCAGTCTATGGGGTGCAGTATCCATCGGAACAGATACTACACTTTGATCTTAGCCAAAAGGCCAACAAATCAAGGTATTTACTCCTCCCCAGGAGTTAGGCACAAGGCCAGTTTTATCTTACTCCCACAAGTAAGATGTGACCACAGCTTGGGTCGAGAAAGTGGGGTTAAAAGCCAGCGCTCGAGAGGTGAGCACTCTGGCCATTTAAAAATTGCCTGGGCAGCCCCGTCGGCATTCCCCGGTAGGGGCGCCTCAGACAGTAAGCAATAAACTTACTCCTCCCCAAAGAGGGGAGGCGAAGCCTGGGAGGGTGGACCTCCTAGAACTGCACAGGACAATCCCATAGACCGGCGTAAATCAAGCCCCGGAGGCCAAGACAATACCAGTCTATGGGGTGCAGTATCCATCGGAACAGATACTACACTTTGATCTTAGCCAAAAGGCCAACAAATCAAGGTATTTACTCCTCCCCAGGAGTTAGGCACAAGGCCAGTTTTATCTTACTCCCACAAGTAAGATGTGACCACAGATTGGGTCGAGAAAGTGGGGTTAAAAGCCAGCGCTCGAGAGGTGAGCACTCTGGCCATTTAAAAATTGCCTGGGCAGCCCCGTCGGCATTCCCCGGTAGGGGCGCCTCAGACAGTAAGCAATAAACTTACTCCTCCCCAAAGAGGGGAGGCGAAGCCTGGGAGGGTGGACCTCCTAGAACTGCACAGGACAATCCCATAGACCGGCGTAAATCAAGCCCCGGAGGCCAAGACAATACCAGTCTATGGGGTGCAGTATCCATCGGAACAGATACTACACTTTGATCATTAGCCAAAATTCTGAGGTTATTTACTGGGGTATTTATAACCAATCTACACCTGAACAGCGGTCTATCACTTGGACACTGTTTAAATTACATTATTAAATTAACAAGTAATAATAACTAGGATTTTCTTTCAACAAACATTTTATACTACTATTTAACAAATTCTTATATAAGTTTGGAATATCAACAATGAATTTTAGACTCCCCTAGGCCGTTTTTCTCTAATTCTACATAGCTTTCATACGCCATTACCGAAAATGACATTAATTCACTTCTTTTGGCTAACATCAAAGTGTAGTATCTGTTTCGATGGATACTGCACCCCATAGACTGGTATCGTCTTGGCCTTCGGGGCTTCATTCCGTCGGTCTATGGGTTTGTCCTGTGCAGTTCTAGGAGGTCCACACTCCCAGGCTTCGCCTCCCCTCTTTGGGGAGGAGTAAGTTTATTGCTAGAGGCGCCCTATCGGGGAATGCCGAATAACAGCATCTACGTTTCTCTTCGGACGATTTTGCAGATGAAAAGCGGGGGGGGGGGGACGGTTACAGTGATTTCAGTAGTGCTCCAGAAGCCTCCTTGATTTTTTTAAATACTCGGCGTTGTCTGGGAGAAAACTGCTCAATGTTCTAGATAGAGCTACTGTAGTGATAAGTTTGTGTAATATTTTAACGTCATTTACGATTCTCTTCGGACTTTTGTGCAGAATAAAAATGAGGGGGGATCGGTAAGAGTGATATCAGTAGAGGCTTCTGCTGTATAGCAACCAGTGGGGGGATTTCTGCGGTATAGGAATCTGAGGCTTCTGCAGTATGGCACCCGGGGAAAAGTGCTCAATATCCTAGATAGAGCTACTGTAGTGATACGTTTGGAAAATATTTTAACGCCATCTTCGTTCCCCTTTGGACTATTTCGCAGATCAGAAGGAGAGAGGATACCTAAGTGATTTCAGTAGTCCTCAGGAGGCCTCCTTGATTTTCAAATACTCGGCGTTGTCCGGGAGAAAAGTGCTCTATATCCTAGATAGAGCTACTGTAGTGATAGGTTTGGAGTATATTTTAACAGCATCTACGATTAAAAGGATGTGTGAATCGATAAGAGTTATTTCAGTAGTGCTCAGGAGGCCTCTTTGATCTTCAAATACTCGGCGTTGTCCGGGAGAAAAGTGCTCAATATCCTAGATAGAGCTACTTTAGTGATAGGTTTAGAAAATATTTTAACGCCATCTTCGTTCCCCTTTGGACTATTTTGCAGATGAAAAGAAGGGTGGATACCTAAGTGATTTCAGTAGTGCTCAGGAGGCCTCCTTGATTTTCAAAGTACTTGGCGTTGTCTGGGAGAAAAGTGCTAAATATGCTAGATAGAGCTACTGTAGTGATAGGTTTTGAAAATATTTTAACGCCATCTTCGTTCCCCTTTGGACTATTTTGAAGATGAAAAGATGGGAGGATACCTAAGTGATTTCAGTAGTGCTCAGGAGGCCTCTTTGATTTTCAAATACTCGGCGTTGTCCGGGAAAAAGTGCTCAATGTGCTAGATAGACCTACTGTAGTGATAGGTTTGGATAATATTTTAACAGCATCTACGATGTAAAAGATGGGGGAATCGATAAGAGTTATTTCAGTAGTCCTCAGGAGGCCTCTTTGATTTTCAAATACTCGGCGTTGTCCGGGAGAAAAGTGCTCAATATCCTAGATAGAGCTACTGTAGTGATAGGTTTGGATAATACTTTAACAGCATCTACGATTAAAAGGATGGGGGAATCGATAAGAGTTATTTCAGTAGTGCTCAGGAGGCCTCTTTGATGTTCAAATACTCGGCATTGTCCGGGAGAAAAGTGCTCAATATCCTAGATAGAGCTACTGTAGTGATAGGTTTGGATAATATTTTAACGCCATCTTCGTTCCCCTTTGAACGATTTTGAAGATTAAAAGGAGGGAGGATACCTAAGTGATTTCAGTAGTGCTCAGGAGGCCTCTTTGATTTTCAAATACTCGGCGTTGTCTGGGAAAAAAGTGCTCAATGTGCTAGATAGACCTACTGTAGTGATAGGTTTGGATAATATTTTAACAGCATCTACGCTGAAAAGGATGTGGGAATCGATAAGAGTTATTTCAGTAGTGCTCAGGAGGCCTCCTTGATTTTTAAATACTCGGCGTTGTCCGGGAGAAAAGTGCTCAATATCCTAGATAGAGCTACTTTAGTGATAGGTTTAGAAAATATTTTAACGCCATCTTCGTTCCCCTTTGGACTATTTTGCAGATGAAAAGAAGGGGGGATACCTAAGTGATTTCAGTAGTGCTCAGGAGGCCTCCTTTATTTTCAAAGTACTTGGCGTTGTCCGGGAGAAAAGTGCTAAATATGCTAGATAGAGCTACTGTAGTGATAGGTTTTGAAAATATTTTAACGCTATCTTCGTTCCCCTTTGGACTATTTTGCAGATGAAAAGGAGGGAGGATACCTAAATGATTTCAGTAGTTCTCAGGAGGCCTCTTTGATTTTCAAAGTACTCGGTGTTGTCCGGGAAAAAAGTTCTTAATGTGCTAGATAGACTTACTGTAGTGATAGGTTTAGATAATATTTTAACAGCATCTACGCTGAAAAGGATGGGGGAATCGATAAGAGTAATTTAAGTAGTGCTCAGTAGGCCTCCTTGATTTTCAAAGTACTCGGCGTTGTCCGGGAGAAAAGTGCTCAATATCCTAGATAGAGCTACTGTAGTGATAGGTTTGGTTAATATTTTAACAGCATCTATGCTGAAAACCTAATTAGCATTCGCAGTGGTGATAGGAACGTATATAGCATGTGCACATGGGCGGCAATAAATACGTATATAGCATGCGCATCGGAAGTGTAAAAAAAATTGGGGGGAATGCAAAATATTTTTTATTTCTTTTATCTTTTTCATTGAAAATATTTATATGTATGGGGGATGATGAAAAAAAAAATTTTCGGAGGGGAGCTAAAAAATTTTTTTTTTTTTCTTTTTTAAAATAAAAATATTTCTATGTATGGGAGGAACATAAAATTTTTGGGGGGTAGGGGGGGGTCAGACATTTTTCTTTTTTTTTTTCATTTAAATTAAAAATATTTCTAAATATGTGGGATGATAGAAAAAAAAATTTTCTTGTGGGGAGGCAAAAAAATGTATTTTTTTCTGTTTTTAACTAAAAATATTTATATTTATGATAGTGACAATACATGAATAGACACTATTTTGTTTTTCTAAGACGACAGGGGCGAATTAATGAGTTCTTACGTATGCGAACTGGGCTGGAGATTGGTACATATATAGTATGTGTACCCTTGCAGAGATAGGTAAGTATGTAGTATGCGCACCAGAGCCGCGATAGGTACAAATATAGTATGCACACCGGGCCAGCGATAGGTTTATATATAGTATGTGCACCGGGGTGGCAATAGGTACTTATATAGTAGTGCATAGGGGTGGCAATAGCTACGTATTTAGCATTTGCACCGGGGTTGCGATAGGTACGTATTCAGCAATCGCACCGGGGCGGCGATATGTACATATTTAGTATTCGCACTGGGGCAGTGATAGGTACATATGGTGTATGCACACCGGGGCGGCAATATGTACGTATTTAGCATTCATCCCTGGGCGGAGATAGGTACTTATTTACCATTCAGCGGTGGCGATAGGTACGTATATAGCATGTGCACATGGGCGGCAATAAGTAGGTGATAGGTATGTATTATGCATGCGCACTGGGGCAGCGATCGGTTCATATATAGCACGTGCACCGGGGGGACGATAGGTACGTATATAGCACGCGCACCGGGGCGGCGAAAGGTACGTATTTAGCATTCACACCAGGGCGGCGATAGGTACGTATTTAGCATTCACACCGCGGTGGTGATATGTACATATTTAGCTTCCGCACCGGGGCGGCGATAGGTATGTGTTTAGCATTCGCACCAGGGTGGCGATATGTACGTATTTAGCTTCCGCACCGGGGCGGCGATAGGTACGTATTTAGAATTCACACCGGGGCGGCGATAGGTACGTATTTAGAATTCACACCGGGGCGGCGATAGGTATGTATTTAGCATTCGCACCGGAGCGGCGATATGTACGTATTTAGCTTCCACACCGGGGCGGCGATAGGTACGTATTCAGAATTCAGCGGTGGCGATAGCTACGTATATAGCATGTACACATGGGCAGCAATAAGTACGTACATAGCATGCGCTCTGCGGCGGCGATTAGTACATATATAGCACGCGCACCAGGGCGGCGATAGGTACGTATATAGCACGTGCACCAGAACGGCGAAAGGTATGTATTTCGCATTCGCACGGGGCGGCTATAGGTACGTATTTAGCATTCGCACCAGGGCGGCTATAGATACGTATTTAGCATTCGCACCGGACCGGCTATAGGTACGTATTTAGCATTCGCACCAAAGCGGCGATAGGTACGTATTTTGCATTCGCACCAAAGTGGCAATGTGTACATATTAATTATTCACACTAGGGCAGCGATAGGTACTTATGTAGCATGCACACCGGCGCGGCGATAGGTACTATTTAGCATTTGTACCAGGGCGGCGATAGTTACTTAAATAGTATCTGCACTGGGGCGGCGATAGGTACGTATATAGTATGTGCACTGGGGCGGCGATAGGTACGTATATAGTATGCGCACCGGGGTGATGATAGATACGTATATAGTATGAACATCGGGACGGAGATAAGTACCTATATAGAAGGCGCAGATAGGGGTGTTACTTTTTATAGAAATATGTCATACTATTGCCCTGGGCAACGTAGGAGATATGGTGGGGAAGAAACAGCTTTCGCAAAAGACAAAATAAGAAAGTAGCGGTGAAATGGGGCGACCAGGGAAGAGAAAGGTAGAAAGATAAAGACACGGCTATAGAGAAAGGGGTGGAGAAATAGAAGTTTGTATATAAAGATGTTACACACTCGATTTTTCTTCCATTATATGTTTTTATGACCCCGAGCAACGCCGGGTAGCCCCGCTAGTAATAAAGAAGAATGAATTCCACAACGTCTTAGAAGATTTATTCGACTACACGCCAATAATTAAGTTACAAATTAATTCCCATCGCTGATGCATCATACCGACCGTAATAATCGCCTCGTGGCTAAAAGGTCAGAGAGAGAGAGAGAGAGAGAGAAAGAGAGAGAGAGAGAGAAAGAGAAAGAGAGAGAGAGAGAAAGAGAGAGAGAGAGAAAAAGAGAGAGAAAGAGAGAGAGGGATTTAGAAAGATAGATAGATAGATAGATAGATAGAGAGAGAGAGAGAGAGAGAGAGAGAGAGAGAGAGAGAGAGAGAGAGAGAGAGAGAGAGAGAGAGTTGAATATATGCTAAGGGCATCGTTTAATAATATTCTCGTTTCGTTAGACTATTTTTAAACGCGGTTTCTTAGCTCGGTCACTTCCTAAAGACTGCCCGAGAATTTTGCTTACTACTTTTTCTGTCGTTACATGAACTGCCATCATATTCGCTTTAATATTATCGACTTCCATTTCTCACGATTTTGATAAACACTTCCTGAGCTCTGTGAAAAAAGTTTCCGTTTTTCAAAGTAACCGTCATATATGTCTCAGTAAATATCTACTAATTAATATTTTTACTCGCAAACGTACCCACTTTGGTATTTAACCCATTCGAAATCACCTAAATGTTATGCTTCTGGAGTTTAGCGAAATATTTCGTTTCTCTGTCTTGATCATATTATTAAAAAAGTATACATCTCGTCGAATGTTACAATACGAGTTCTAAATCGGACAATTTTGTTCTCCAAGACGGCGGCACTTCAAACAGATGATTCCTTTGATTTTTTAAAGGTCATCACAATCAAAATCAAGGCAGTGCCAAAATAAAAGAATTCTTGACAATTTTGCTCAAAATTAATTACTGGAATATAATTCTTACAAGAAATGAATAGAAAATTTTATAGCATGAGGTGTTATTTAACATACAATATGAGCTCTAGCAGTCGCCACCAGCTTTTCAAGCTGCCTGTGAATCGCATCAAATGTAAGACATATCTAATTAAAAAGTAATAATTAATGAAATGCGGTTTTTCATTTTGTGAGATTGTTTCTATGTAACAAAAAAGAAAAAGGTGAGTAAAAACGTGATAACAAATCGTTTACATGTTTAACGGTTTATGTTTTTATCCCGACCTTCGAAATTCACGCTGAAAAATATGCCTTTTCACAGAATTTGACTAGATAGACATTTTTTTGTTTGCAAGAAAATAGGACAAATTTTCAAAAACGAAATTGAAGAATTAAAATACAACATTGATTTGGTAGGTATAAGGTTGATCACAATATATTTTTTATATTAGAGCGATTATGTTTTGTCATGCATTTGATCACTCTATCTGAACCGTGGAAATGTTTCTGTGGAACGAACTGAATTCGTCCCTTGCCCGTCAAGGTTGTCAGTCCGTGTCGTTAACCACTCACCTCTTAGGGTGGCAATAAAAGTGGCAGAAGAGTTAAAATATTCTGTTATAACTATTAAGATCATCTACAGAATATAATAGATGTTACGTACTCTCTGGTCACAGCACCAAATTAGAATTTTTCGGGATTTTCTTTTCAAGTGATCGTTTCCGTGTTTCAATTATGGAAAGTTTAACAGTCATGTTTAACAGATTATGTTTTCAATCCCGACCCTCGAAATTCACGCTAAAAAATATGCATTTTCACAGAATTTGACTAGAAATACATTTTTCATTTGTTTGCAACAAAATAGGACAAATTTTCCAAAAACGAAATCGAAGAATCAAAATACAACATTGGTTTGGTAAGACGCGACGTATCGATGACAATATGTAAAAATCAGAACAGCTTTCTTATCCTATAGCAATTATGTTTTGTCATGCATTTGATCACTCTACCTGGACCGTGAAAAACTTATCAATTAAAAAAAGTTAACAGTCATGAGATTTCTTCATTGATTTTAATGAACTAATATTCTTTTTAGGGCATCTAGCTTTGTGAAATATTTAGGATTATGCATCTTTGAAAAAGTGAGGAGTTTAACCCTTTCATGCATGAGTTTTTACGGACGTTCTACGTACCTGGTCTAACTTGTTTTTGAACCACGTGCCTTCAAGTTGATCTGACTTGTTTTTGAACCACGTGCCATCAAGTTGATCTGACTTGTTTTTGAACCACGTGCCTTCAACTTCGGCTGACTTGTTTTTGAACCACGTGCCTTCAACTTCGGCTGACTTGTGTTTGAACCACGTGCCTTCTACTTCGGCTGACTTGTTTTTGAACACACCTGCCTTCAACTTCGGCTGACTTGTGTTTGAACCACGTGCCTTCAAGTTGATCTGACTTGTTTTTGAACAACATGCCTTCAACTTCGGCTGACTTGTGTTTGAACCACGTGCTTTCAAGTTGATCTGACTTGTTTTTGAACAACATGCCTTCAACTTCGGCTGACTTGTGTTTGAACAACGTGCTTTCAAGTTGATCTAACTTGTTTTTGAACCACGTGCCTTTAACTTCGGCTGACTTCCGAAAAGATCCGTAACGATTAATAATGGAGGCAAAACGTATTCTTTGATGTTCCTGACTCTCACCAAACAAATGTAATTGGTCAAAGCAAAATTTATAATAATTTATGACAACTTTTCTATTTGTCGTTGTGGAACAACAGTATGCATGAAAGGGTTAAAGGTTTCCCTCTTTATCGCTTCGTTTACAGTTCAGTTTCTCTAACGTAACAACCAAACTACTTCCTCAATCAGTTGGTTTCATTAATAGGAAATGAATTAGAACTATTTGTTTCAATCGATTTTGGAAGTAAATTTTAGTCTTCACAAGTTTTTGCACAGCGAACAGAGTTAGATTTTATGTCGGTTGATAATGAATATTCTACGTGTTTGGTGTTTTGTGTTTTTAGTGTTGCCCATTATTTTCCTGGTGTAGGGATCTTTATGTTATTATTAGAGTGCGACATAAAAGAGGTTTTTTTTTCAGTTCCGTCTTGGCGGAAAATCGTATATATATATATATATATATATATATATATATATATATATATATATATATATATATATATATATATACGTAGATAGGAGTAGACACATTATTATAAACCATTGTTTCGTAAAGGTATAAACTTTTTTGAAAAACCATAACAATGTAATTTGTAGAAAATAAATAAATAACATTTATTTATCTTAAACTGAGCTTTCGAATATAAAATATTCCTCGTCAGAGAGTTTTTTCCTTTTTTTTTTTCTTTCGTTTCATAGTCTGGTTGGTATTGACTTTGAGGAAGAAAATCCGTGTCTTGGGCGCGGTTAAGCCATTTTTGAATACGTAGATAGGAGTAGACACATTATTATAAACCATTGTTTCGTAAAGGTATAAACTTTTTTGAAAAACCATAACAATGTAATTTGTAGAAAATAAATAAATAACATTTATTTATCTTAAACTGAGCTTTCGAATATAAAATATTCCTCGTCAGAGAGTTTTTTCCTTTTTTTTTTTCTTTCGTTTCATAGTCTGGTTGGTATTGACTTTGAGGAAGAAAATCCGTGTCTTGGGCGCGGTTAAGCCATTTTTGAATACGTAGATAGGAGTAGACACATTATTATAAACCATTGTTTCGTAAAGGTATAAACTTTTTTGAAAAACCATAACAATGTAATTTGTAGAAAATAAATAAATAACATTTATTTATCTTAAACTGAGCTTTCGAATATAAAATATTCCTCGTCAGAGAGTTTTTTCCTTTTTTTTTTCTTTCGTTTCATAGTCTGGTTGGTATTGACTTTGAGGAAGAAAATCCGTGTCTTGGGCGCGGTTAAGCCATTTTTGAATACGTAGATAGGAGTAGACACATTATTATAAACCATTGTTTCGTAAAGGTATAAACTTTTTTGAAAAACCATAACAATGTAATTTGTAGAAAATAAATAAATAACATTTATTTATCTTAAACTGAGCTTTCGAATATAAAATATTCCTCGTCAGAGAGTTTTTTCCTTTTTTTTTTCTTTCGTTTCATAGTCTGGTTGGTATTGACTTTGAGGAAGAAAATCCGTGTCTTGGGCGCGGTTAAGCCATTTTTGAATACGTAGATAGGAGTAGACACATTATTATAAACCATTGTTTCGTAAAGGTATAAACTTTTTTGAAAAACCATAACAATGTAATTTGTAGAAAATAAATAAATAACATTTATTTATCTTAAACTGAGCTTTCGAATATAAAATATTCCTCGTCAGAGAGTTTTTTCCTTTTTTTTTCTTTCGTTTCATAGTCTGGTTGGTATTGACTTTGAGGAAGAAAATCCGTGTCTTGGGCGCGGTTAAGCCATTTTTGAATACGTAGATAGGAGTAGACACATTATTATAAACCATTGTTTCGTAAAGGTATAAACTTTTTTGAAAAACCATAACAATGTAATTTGTAGAAAATAAATAAATAACATTTATTTATCTTAAACTGAGCTTTCGAATATAAAATATTCCTCGTCAGAGAGTTTTTTCCTTTTTTTTTTCTTTCGTTTCATAGTCTGGTTGGTATTGACTTTGAGGAAGAAAATCCGTGTCTTGGGCGCGGTTAAGCCATTTTTGAATACGTAGATAGGAGTAGACACATTATTATAAACCATTGTTTCGTAAAGGTATAAACTTTTTTGAAAAACCATAACAATGTAATTTGTAGAAAATAAATAAATAACATTTATTTATTTTATATTCGAAAGCTCAGTTTAAGATAAATAAATGTTATTTATTTATTTTCTACAAATTACATTGTTATGGTTTTTCAAAAAAGTTTATACCTTTACGAAACAATGGTTTATAATAATGTGTCTACTCCTATCTACGTATTCAAAAATGGCTTAACCGCGCCCAAGACACGGATTTCCTTCCTCAAAGTCAATACCAACCAGACTATGAAACGAAAGAAAAAAAAAAGGAAAAAACTCTCTGACGAGGAATATTTTATATTCGAAAGCTCAGTTTAAGATAAATAAATGTTATTTATTTATTTTCTACAAATTACATTGTTATGGTTTTTCAAAAAAGTTTATACCTTTACGAAACAATGGTTTATAATAATGTGTCTACTCCTATCTACGTATTCAAAAATGGCTTAACCGCGCCCAAGACACGGATTTTCTTCCTCAAAGTCAATACCAACCAGACTATGAAACGAAAGAAAAAAAAAAGGAAAAAACTCTCTGACGAGGAATATTTTATATTCCAAAGCTCAGTTTAAGATAAATAAATGTTATTTATTTATTTTCTACAAATTACATTGTTATGGTTTTTCAAAAAAGTTTATACCTTTACGAAACAATGGTTTATAATAATGTGTCTACTCCTATCTACGTATTCAAAAATGGCTTAACCGCGCCCAAGACACGGATTTTCTTCCTCAAAGTCAATACCAACCAGACTATGAAACGAAAGAAAAAAAAAAGGAAAAAACTCTCTGACGAGGAATATTTTATATTCGAAAGCTCAGTTTAAGATAAATAAATGTTATTTATTTATTTTCTACAAATTACATTGTTATGGTTTTTCAAAAAAGTTTATACCTTTACGAAACAATGGTTTATAATAATGTGTCTACTCCTATCTACGTATTCAAAAATGGCTTAACCGCGCCCAAGACACGGATTTTCTTCCTCAAAGTCAATACCAACCAGACTATGAAACGAAAGAAAAAAAAAAGGAAAAAACTCTCTGACGAGGAATATTTTATATTCGAAAGCTCAGTTTAAGATAAATAAATGTTATTTATTTATTTTCTACAAATTACATTGTTATGGTTTTTCAAAAAAGTTTATACCTTTACGAAACAATGGTTTATAATAATGTGTCTACTCCTATCTACGTATTCAAAAATGGCTTAACCGCGCCCAAGACACGGATTTTCTTCCTCAAAGTCAATACCAACCAGACTATGAAACGAAAGAAAAAAAAAAGGAAAAAACTCTCTGACGAGGAATATTTTATATTCGAAAGCTCAGTTTAAGATAAATAAATGTTATTTATTTATTTTCTACAAATTACATTGTTATGGTTTTTCAAAAAAGTTTATACCTTTACGAAACAATGGTTTATAATAATGTGTCTACTCCTATCTACGTATTCAAAAATGGCTTAACCGCGCCCAAGACACGGATTTTCTTCCTCAAAGTCAATACCAACCAGACTATGAAACGAAAGAAAAAAAAAAGGAAAAAACTCTCTGACGAGGAATATTTTATATTCGAAAGCTCAGTTTAAGATAAATAAATGTTATTTATTTATTTTCTACAAATTACATTGTTATGGTTTTTCAAAAAAGTTTATACCTTTACGAAACAATGGTTTATAATAATGTGTCTACTCCTATCTACGTATTCAAAAATGGCTTAACCGCGCCCAAGACACGGATTTTCTTCCTCAAAGTCAATACCAACCAGACTATGAAACGAAAGAAAAAAAAAAGGAAAAAACTCTCTGACGAGGAATATTTTATATTCGAAAGCTCAGTTTAAGATAAATAAATGTTATTTATTTATTTTCTACAAATTACATTGTTATGGTTTTTCAAAAAAGTTTATACCTTTACGAAAAAATGGTTTATAATAATGTGTCTACTCCTATCTACGTATTCAAAAATGGCTTAACCGCGCCCAAGACACGGATTTTCTTCCTCAAAGTCAATACCAACCAGACTATGAAACGAAAGAAAAAAAAAAGGAAAAAACTCTCTGACGAGGAATATTTTATATTCGAAAGCTCAGTTTAAGATAAATAAATGTTATTTATTTATTTTCTACAAATTACATTGTTATGGTTTTTCAAAAAAGTTTATACCTTTACGAAACAATGGTTTATAATAATGTGTCTACTCCTATCTACGTATTCAAAAATGGCTTAACCGCGCCCAAGACACGGATTTTCTTCCTCAAAGTCAATACCAACCAGACTATGAAACGAAAGAAAAAAAAAAGGAAAAAACTCTCTGACGAGGAATATTTTATATTCGAAAGCTCAGTTTAAGATAAATAAATGTTATTTATTTATTTTCTACAAATTACATTGTTATGGTTTTTCAAAAAAGTTTATACCTTTACGAAACAATGGTTTATAATAATGTGTCTACTCCTATCTACGTATTCAAAAATGGCTTAACCGCGCCCAAGACACGGATTTTCTTCCTCAAAGTCAATACCAACCAGACTATGAAACGAAAGAAAAAAAAAAGGAAAAAACTCTCTGACGAGGAATATTTTATATTCGAAAGCTCAGTTTAAGATAAATAAATGTTATTTATTTATTTTCTACAAATTACATTGTTATGGTTTTTCAAAAAAGTTTATACCTTTACGAAACAATGGTTTATAATAATGTGTCTACTCCTATCTACGTATTCAAAAATGGCTTAACCGCGCCCAAGACACGGATTTTCTTCCTCAAAGTCAATACCAACCAGACTATGAAACGAAAGAAAAAAAAAAGGAAAAAACTCTCTGACGAGGAATATTTTATATTCGAAAGCTCAGTTTAAGATAAATAAATGTTATTTATTTAGTTTCTACAAATTACATTGTTATGGTTTTTCAAAAAGTTTATATATATATATATATATCTAGGCAGCATCTTCTCTTTCAGGCAAGTATTGTTGAATATAAGAGACAACTCGTGTCTAGATATCCTTTGGTAGACCCTTTCAATAGTCCGAATTAGGATCTTAGTTTCGGATGGGAATTGGCTGATGAATTTGTCATAATTTGCATCTGTCTTCCAAGTACTTTCGAACCCATCTGGGTTCATCTTCAGGGGGAATGAGGCTAATAAGGTCTACACTATGTGTAGTATTTATAGAAGTTGTTTGGCAGGAATTATGTACTAAGTACAACACCATATTGGAGCTATAAACATTTTAGAATATTATTACTAATATTAAAGGTAATATATATATATAAACTTAAAGAAAGAGGCAAAATGCCTAAAAAACCATGTGTTAGATGCAGATATTTTTTATTAAAATCAAAATAAAAAATAAAAACAATATTTTTTTTCTTCTTCATCTTGACTTTTTTATCTAATAATTTCGCTTGATATAACAAGCCTCGTCAGAGCTTTAGACACATAAAAGGTATTAACCTTATATTTTTCGTAATAATCCTTCCTGGTCTTGTAGAAGTCACGTCCGATGTTGTGTAGACTTAACGGTGTAAATGTCTCTTTTAAATTAAACTTAAATCACGCATGGTCGCTGGTAGGTATACATTTGGGAAAGTTCATTTTTTAAGCATCTTTAAAATTTTAAACTAAAAAAAAGGCAGTATATATATATATATATATATATATATATATATATAGGTTGAAGATAGCTGATATTTGTCTTTTAAAATAAATTATTTATTTACTTTATAAACTTTTTAAAAAACTTGAGTACTTTCGGTAATGAATACCCTTCTCAGATGTATAAGCATATTTTTTTCTCTTTTTCTCTATAACCGAGACATATCTATCGCAGTCAAGTTGAAATCTGTTTTGATGTTATCGACGACCAAAGTTGAAATGCCGTAGTGTGTAGCACGCGGTTACGTGAATAAGGTAGTTTGAAAAGTCACACATTGAAAACGTTGCTGAAATGGCAATAATAAGGAGAATATTTAAAAAGAAATATTGAGAAAACCTAGACAACGCAGATATTTGTTTTTTAAAATAAGTTATTTATTTACTTTAAAAACCTTTTTTTTAAAACTTGAGTACTTTCGGTAATAAATACCCTTGTCAGAAGTATAAGCATATATTTTTTCTCTTTTTTCTCCATGACCGAGATATATCTATCGCAGTCAAGTTGAAATTCGTCTCGATATATATAAATATATATATATATATATATATATATATATATATATATATTGAAGATCGCTGGTATACACGATAAATCAAATTAGACGAATCGGATATTTAAACTTAACTTACCGGTTGCAGAAGGCCGCAGAGGAATCGACAACCCAGAAAGAATCCATAATTTGGAGAAAGGATGGCTGCCAGATTTACAACGAACGTCCCAATGCGCGACCCGACGTAGACCGGCTTCCGACCATGTTTGTCCGCAAGAGACGGGAACAGAGCGGCACCAATCATCATCCCCACATGGAAAACAGTAGTGACCAGATTAGCGAGTTCTTCTTTGTCGCAGACCAAATCCCACTGAAGGGGACATTGAATTAGGAAGGGGTCGGTGGACGTACACACATGAGAAGAATAAAAAAACAACAAAAAATAACAGAAGAAAAAAAAGTAAAGAAAAAAACAAGAATTTTCATTTTCAAGATGCGTCCATTCCATCTGCGCGGTTAGCGATGATATCATTATCATTGCTAACCGCGCAGATTGAATGGACGCATCTTGAACGAAACGAAACTTTTTAAAATCACTTCAAAACCTTGAGTCACTCCAATCCACATTTAAGGCACAGCTCTAAGATACTTGTCACAATCGACATACCAATTATTATAAAGCATCGGCATGTAGTTTTTAAAATATTTAGATTTTGTGAAAGTGCGCAAACCTTGCTTTGCTTTAAACTTTTCATCACAGAGCCACCGTTTCATGGGTACCTTCTATTGTTAATCGAGATAGAAGAAGGCCAGTCAGTCACACTTTGAGGCATAAGCATTTTGCTTGTTGTGTATTATAACACTTTCTGAAAGAAGGGTCATAACGCAACCTCTTAACTTTTAAAATACGAAAAAAAAACAACCTGTAGCTCTCAATCCGTTTTCGTCTTGATGTTAGTACACACAATACACAAAAAGAAAACACGTACAATTATAATCTTTTTAGGTTTGAAAGCCCCCTCCCCTTTGTCTATTTATACGAGAAACACGTTAAACAGATTCGCACCTTCCTTCCATAGTTGTCTAGTAGATAGACTGATACTCGAATCTATGTGTGCACGTTGACATTAATGTGTGTGAAGCTACACGCAAATTACAGCGGTCTGGTGTCTGCTTTGCTTTACGTAGACTCGTCTGTCCGACTGGCTCTTCTCTTCTGTTTTTTTCTCTGTCTGTCTATGTACATATATCGATTCCTCTTCTTACGTAAGTATTGACGTAAATAAACTTTCTTCGTAATTTACTTCTTTCCAACCAACTATATTTCCTAGTGGGAATCTTATAGGTACACTCTGGAATTCCTTTGATTATCAAATACTAATAACTCTTCTGTCCTGACATTATAGAAACTTCTATCGCAATTACGTTTTAGATTATTTAACCAAAGGATTCGTCTTTTTATTTTTATAGTTTTTATAGGTCTTGTGTTCGTCGTCAGTAAATTTTATGACTAACTAGCGGAACCCGTGGCCCGGCGTTGCACGGGAGAAAGTACTACCTATTATTGCATGACGTCGAATAAAAAAAAGAAACGGCCTATTGTTCATCTACCGTGTTGGGGAATGTTTTAAATAAAAAAAAAAGTCGTAGCGAAAAAGAAAAAATATCTTAGCGTAGATTGGGATCGAACCCTGAAATTGCCGATTATGAAACCTTACTTCTAAACCATTGTCCCAATGTTTCCAGTTTAAAAAGTATGTGTAAATACCCCAATTAAGCTAAGCTTGTTACACGACCGAATATAAAGTTCAACAATGACAGAGTTTACGGCATTTGGCGATGAAGTAAAGGAGTTGGCCAAGATTTCTATAATATACGTCTTGTAGGTGTATGATTTGGTAAATGAAAATATTTCGGGCTCTACCAGTATGTTGGCGCTTATTCAATTAAGTAAGAAGTCGATTCGATCAAGAATTTCTAGAGGCCATCTTGAATGATTAAATCTCGCTGGAACTGTGTTCGTTAATTTCATTCGGTTAATTCCGGAATGAATGTAAATGTAGAAGTTATAGGTAGAATTACAAGTAACGTAATCTGATATTCGCGAATAATCATCGGAGTGTAAGGGAGCGGTTGTTAAGTTTTTGCGTATTGCTTAATATTATGTAGTATAATAATGCCAGACAAATACGAAATAACAATGGGTGTTTTGTTAAAATTATACTGTGTGTATTAGTTCCCGGTGTCGATGAGTGTAGTCACAGTACATAATTGTTAGTGAGAAAAGTTTTTACTACCACCTATATGGAGTTGGTATTTCGGAGAGTCGTGGCGGCCGGGCCGAATGTAATATTCAGTGTTTGTTTGGAATAAAGAATAACAGATATACTAAAACACGCTCGAGTGAATAAGTGTAATGTAATGGTGAGTTTAGTAGCCTGTGATGCATGTGGTTATTTTCCTATTCTCCGAGAAGGTACAGGGGAAAAAACGTCTTTACTTTATATATAAGAAGAAGATAAGATGAAAGCGTATTCCCTCCACAGTATCACAGTTCTTACATTACATCTATGCTACAGTTGTAGTGTATTTATCTTTCCGTCTACCTGTTTCGTTGATTGAAATCAAAGTAAAGCAATATACCAAAATAAACCACACTTTTTCTCTAGTAGAATTTTATATGATTCAAGCGGTGATGTTATTTTGTTATTGGGTTTTATTTATGATAATATCGTGCGAAGTTGGTGTTCGCACTCAAAGATATCGTTTAACTTTATTTTATTATATTTTATTTATTACTTGAAAGTTGATATCGCTAGAAAGAAAATGGGAGTAAAAATGGTAATATTAAAAGTAGAGTTAAGGGCAGGAGTACACAGTATCCTTCATTCATTCCTGGACCATGTAGGTGTACGTAGTACTGTTACATATATTTAATGCTTAGTAAATAGTAATGAACACCTTTTTTTTTTAACCACAGGGAAAGTTATAAGAAAACTATATTTTTACATTACCTTCAATAAATAGAAAAAATTGTACAGGAAAGTGATTTTATTTACATTCTTGTTTAAGAAGACTGTAGCACAATGAGACGAGTAGACGGAAAATTTAGAATACATTACTGACGAGTTCTCGAAACTATGTAAAAACATAAAACGTTGAAAGAATAATTAGAACGTACACTGTTTATAAATGTTTTGCAATATAATCTTCGAGTCAGGATTTTATTTATGATGTAACTCAGCGAGTAACGGAAAATAGTTTTTCAGGTCGGATATAAATAAATTGATATTCGCAAAAATATCGAATCGAAATTAAATTAAATTTAATCGAAGAATGTGTTAGGCTTAAGTGTCACGTAAACGAGATAGTCAAAAAGGATAGACAAAAAGAGAACTGAGTTAACAGCGAGAGAGATAAATAGATAGAGATAGATGGGGGAGGGAGAGCGGAAGAGAAAAGGGTCTCGTAACGACAGAGCGTAGGACGGACGAGTTTACGTACGAGACAGGTACATAGACAGCATGTGGGACGTAATGGGTGAAAATTTCAGAATCATGCGAGTAGTATTTTTTTGTTTTCATTTATACATAAATAACACTAAACAATCAAACATTTTGAAAATTCTGCAAAATTCAGAAGGTGCAGGCCAAAAATAGCCGTTAGGGTTTCATGCGACATTGCAGGTCCTAAAACATCCTCAAACGCTATGAATGGATATAGATGGTTAAATCTGATATAGTACTTTAATTTAGGACCATTTTAAGGCTGTGAAAGGGTTTTCATGAATGTAAAATAGCCAAAAACTAGTGAAAAATAGTCGAAATTAGCCCAAATCCTTTTGGCCTGCACCTTCTGGATTTTGCAAAATTTTCAAAATGTTTGATTGTTTAGTGTTATTTATGTATAAATGAACACAAAACAATACTACTCGCATGAATCTGAAATTTTCACCCATTACGTCCCACCCCTAATGAAATTTTCACCCATTACGTCCCACCCCTAATGAAATTTTCACCCATTACGTCCCACCCCTAATGAAATTTTTACCCATTACGTCCCACCCCTAATGACATTTTCACCCATTACGTCCCACCCCTAATGAAATTTTCACCCATTACGTCCCACCCCTAATGAAATTTTCACTCATTACGTCCCACCCCTAATATGATAGTGCGTGACAGTTTCAAAATAAAGTATGAATTAATTGTCGAGAATAAATTATTTTCGTGTTTCTTAAACGGCAAATAGACAAAACGAAAACCTTTTTACAACCAAACGATAATGGTATCTGCTTCTTTCGTTTTTATGACATCTCGTGTATACTAACAACGAATAATGGCTAACTAGAGATTATAAATCGAAAGAAAAGTTTAGATTCCAATGTAAGTTAATCGTAGAATAATACCGGAAATTCAGAAAAGGCGTTTCAAACAAACGAGACAATTTTCGTTAAAGGCAGGTCGAAAACTATTTTTTACGTTAAACTAATATAGAAAACAAAACACGCATAAAAATTTAAATTTAAAAAAAATCTTTTTATAATTTGAACATTTCATTATATCTCAATTCGATAATTTTCAGAAGGTTCTGTTATTAAGAATTTTGACCAACATGTTGGGCTAAAAACGCGCCGTATAAGTCTGCCAAATAGTTCAGATTAAAAAAAAGTGAAATTTATGAGTATGAAAGAGTATACTTCGTGTCGGGAAATGGTAGTGAAAATAATTTGTTTTTGACACAAAATGATAAATACTCCTGATTGAAAAAAAAAAAATCCACAAAAATCAGGGAATTATCTATTTTAATGGATTTTCACTAAGAAATGAATGTTAATATAAAGTATTTATTTTATAAAAATAAAATTGAAGTTAAATTACTTTATCCCCTTCATTCCAAGATCGAAATACGTATTATTATACCCATAATCGAAACCCAGTGACCACCTTTACAAAGAGATAACACCCTGAAGATGCGAATGAAAATTATTTAAAGGCAGCTTGTATTTAAAGCTCTCAAAACATTTAATTTTTAAAATTTCAATTTCCTATTTTTCATATTATTTTCATTCCCACCGTCAGAGTGTTATCTGTTTGTAACGATGGTAGCTGTGTTTCAACTATGGGTATAATAATATGTATTTTCTCATTGAAATATAGGCCCCGTAAAGTAATTCAATTGACTTATAATCTATAAGTCTTTGGTGCTTGTATAATAAAAAGCAGAAAAACATTTTTTTTTTGTCTTTTAGTGTTGGAGAGGTAAATAAGGGGCAGGTAACTCTTACCACGAATTTTAAGCAAGATTTTTTAGTAATCAAAACTGATGGCTTTAATTGGCGTTGCACATGTGGCTACTGTGCAAGGAGAACGTCGATTAGACATAAAAGGGTTAGGGTTAGGGTTAGGGTTAGGGTTAGGGTTTAGGGTTAGAGTTAGGGTTAGGGTTAGAAAAATATTGTTCGAAAGCTAGAACTGTTGTGAAGAGTTACCTGCCCCTTATTTACCTCTCCAACACTAAAAGACAAAAAACACTTTTTTCGGTTTATAATACAAGCACCCAGTCTTTTTATAATAATAATAATAATAATAATAATAATAATAATAATAATAATAATAATAATAATAATCCCCCCCCCCCCCCAAAAAAAAAGCATCGGCCTATGCTGATACAACACACAATAACTGCAAAGGGCCAAGGAAGATGGAAAGACCGAGGAGGGAGAGCACTTCTCAGACCTCCACTGGAAGAGTGCGGAGAGTACTGGGACCTTGAGCAGGCTTATTGCCACCCAAATCTTAGTGAAAACTAAATGGTCGTAGTCAGCGATAATCAATGATAAACGACTGTTGCGATAACGCAACGCCATTTGTAAAGGATATCGAAAGCGGTGGAGAGTACTGGAAATCTGGGGAGACTTGTTGTCACTCAGACTCTAGGGAACACCACCGGTTATTATCAGTAGGTAATCTCTGATGATGACCTGTGTGAGAACTTATAGTGTAATAAAATAAAAGTAAATTTATATTGTTAGATTGATTCGAAAAAGAATACATTTCCAAAGCGAAGATAAAGTTCAATATTTAATAGTTAGAAAATGGAATACATAGATAAAGTATTAATCAAGGGTATACCATTCTATGATTTAATGACAATTTGGTGATTTTGTTCCGAAATTGTCATTCGATTATTAATGTTGATATGCCGTAAAACAAATAAATAAACTCACCTCAGACACAAAAGACGCGTATTTACCATCTTTGTATGTGTAATTACCAGGACAGGACAAGAATTGGAATTCTTCGTCTCGTTGTATTTTTACTGCACATTTTCCATAAGTTTCGACTGCGATCTTTCCCGTTTTGCGATAGTATCTTTCAATGGTATGGTTGTCCAAAACCTGGCACTGGTGTTCCGGTTCAAACCCTAACGGAACAATAACAGGAAGAATAAAACAAAAAATGGAAATAAAAAGTTTCTAGCTGATACTTGTTTATAAAAACATACTAGAAAAAAATGACCCGTTGGGTCACCCATTTAGCTCGAGTTAGATTGCTTGAATCAGAAAAAAAGTGAGTTTGCAAAGCCAGTTAAATTGAATGAACTAAAAAGAGAAAATTAAAAAAAAATTAGTCTTTTTTTGTATTATTTGAATTATTCAGGCTATTATTCTTATTTTGGTTGTTATTTTTACGACGTTTCGACCGATGTAACCCCCGGCCTTCTTCAGGTATGTCTTTTCGAACTTGGGAATTTTTATGTCGAACTCGGAAATCTATATGTAACTTCGAACTGAACTATTTGTTTAATCCTTAATAGTTCCACAATTCAGAATAAAAATTCCCAAGTCTGAAAAGATGCATCTGAAGAACGGTTGCGTCGGCGGAAACGTTGTGAAAATAATAAGCACGATGAGAATAGTAGTCCGAAAAATCCAAACTGTCAATCCTCATGTACAAAAATCAGAAACATAGTTTCTTTCTGTCCGCTATCTTCCCTCTCCCTCTCTCTCATTCCTTCTCTGTCTACAGGTTACATAGTTTACTTGTTATAGTGAAATTTTCCTTTCCGCAAATACGGCATTATTCCTATCTTGAGTTTTATATCTAATTTCATTAACTTTGACTCTTAATAA
>OY744524.1:14433421-14475921 GCA_963556195.1 Sepiola atlantica | reverse complement strand
TATATATATATATATATATATATATATATATATATATATATATATATTATCAAGAGAAAATGCACGTTTTGTAAATGGGCAGCCACAATTGTATGAATAAAAATGTCTTTTGAAACAAACTCGAAACATTTATTAAAATATCTATATAATAAAGTAAAGTCAATTTTTCCCGTTTATTTACACATTTTTCCCGTCATATATACTTTACTATTCTAGAATACAAGAATACGATTAACGAACAGACACATAAAAATGGGTAGTTCGAACATGGCGGCTAGATATTTTCTTTCTTTGTCTGTCTTTTTTCCATTACCATTCTTTTTCATATCTTTCACAAGAAACACCACTATTGCATTTTAGTAATATTTCTGTTACACATAAACTTATATTTCCCGGCTCATGCCGAGTACATTCGGTTACTTACGTTTTTTTAGTCGTCATATCTTTATTTGCGTTCGATTACACTATTACACTGTTATACCAATTTCATTTTCTCCTATAATCGAATGCTATTTAAGAGCAGAAACAGAAACAAACACTTATGCTTCGACCACAGCGACGAAGACTTTTCAGTATTTACTTTTTTAGGGGTGGGGCAACATTCATGACTATTTAAAAGTATTATTAACTTTTTGCTAAGGAAATACACTTGGAATATGAGGCAAAAACAATGTTTTGCTTTAACTGTCAATTTTTGACCCATTCACGTCATAAATCAGGCCAACAGCAACAAAGCTGATATCGACTGGTACATTTTTAATAAACTATGTTTTCTTTTATTATCTGTTTCTTACGGAACATATTCTTCTTTTAAACCTACTACTAACCCTTTGTCCGTGTGTAACAACCCTCTCAACGACAAAGGAAGAAAGAAAGAGTGTAGTTTCCACCAGGCCTTACAGTTAGTGGTAGGGTTAAGTGAGTTTGCTTTTGGCCTGACACACGCTAGTCTTTACTCATAATTCCGGATCATTCATACTAAATAGAAGAAAAAACGCAAAAAAAAAAAATCAAACAACAAATTATTTACTCACTAATCCGCATTGATACGATGACACTAATTTGTTTGATGGAATTTGTGAACAAACGAATCCCATAAAACAAATTAGTGTTACCGATATAATTTTTGTTTAAGGAAGCATACTTGGGATATTAGTCAAAAACAATTTTTTGCTTTACGTATCCATTTGTGACCTATTTGCGTTATACCTCTTGCTGACAGTCAACAAAGCAACCGTCGACATTTTTAATAAATATAAAAGAAAAAAAGCGCAAAAAATCAAACAGTTCTTGCTTTACCTATCCTTTTGTGATCGATTTGCGTGAACACAATTACTATTTTATAGAAGTTATGCGCCTTTTAGGTTCGTGTAAATATCGATTCTGAGAACAATTATTTTGATCTTCATATAACAAATATAGCTAAATTCTATTTTGATCACCTAACTTACTTACAGTGAAATGGGTTCTTTTCTGATTTTCTTTTTTCAGATTTGATAAGCTAATATTTCGTTTTATTGAATTAAATCATTATTTTATCTTCGCCAAAAACATGGCTAAATTTTATTTTTATGACCAAAATTTTGATCACCTAACTTACTTACAGTGAAGTGGGTTCTTTTCTGATTTTCTTTTTTCAGATTTGATAATCTAATATTTCGTTTTATTGAATTAAATCATTATTTTATATTCGCCAAAAACATGGCTAAATCCTATTTTTATTACCAAAATTTTGATCACCTAACTTACTTACAGTGAAATGGGTTCTTTTCTGATTTTCTTTTTTCAGATTTGATAATCTAATATTTCGTTTTATTGAATTAAATCATTATTTTATATTCGCCAAAAACATGGCTAAATCCTATTTTTATTACCAAAATTTTGATCACCTAACTTACTTACAGTGAAATGGGTTCTTTTCTGATTTTCTTTTTTCAGATTTGATAATCTAATATTTCGTTTTATTGAATTAAATCATTATTTTATATTCGCCAAAAACATGGCTAAATCCTATTTTTATTACCAAAATTGCTTACAGTGATATCGTTTTTTAAAAATTATTTTCATAATTGATACTCTAATATTTATTTTTTAATATTATGTAATTATGGAGTTTTAGTATATGTCTGTCTGAGACCAAAACGCTACTATTTGTACTATTTCAGACTATTGTACAATTATATAGGGTGGGCCAAAATAAGGGTCCTATCTTTAAATTTGAATAACTTGAATTTGAATAACTTCCACAAAATAAAAGTTAAACTCACCAAACTTTATGTGTGTGTAGACTGACCCTTCCGAGATTTTTTGAAATAAACAAAACAAATTTTAGCCGAAAAACACTTCTTAAAACTTACAAAAACTAAAGTATTGTTTTTTACACTGTTTTGAGTTTTTAAGCAAAAATAATGTTTTCTAAATGAGGGTACGTTCCTTAGGGCTAATACGGCTCATGCTTGCTTCGGAAGGGGTCCTTTACTTATTCTAAAAAAAAAAAAAAAAAATCAATAAATAAAAAAGTTATGAATTTTAAAAAATAGGACCCTTATTTTTGCCCACCCTGTACAAGAGCCTGAAATAGTATAAGGGGATGATATAGTATATGTTGTGTTATTACGATACCATCCTCCCATGTACCACCTCCTTCTTTTAGAGGGGTAGTTTAGTATCGATTCGTTTGAAAAAATAGTCACCAACCTAATAGGTTCCTCACTGTCAATCAAGCTACAGCCCCTATCCAATCGCCGCAATGTAAAATCCTTGTGCTTGTTTTACAAATACTTCAATGGATTATGCTCCGATGAACTGCCTACTCTGGTGCCTCCTCGACGTAAATTCACTAGACCAACTCGACAATCAGCTAGATCCCATCCATTCACTGTGAAGGTCCCCATGTGCCGGAGAGTTTTTTTTACTCCAATAGCTTCTTTCCTCGTGCTGCTGGCCTCTGGAAGTTGCAAGTTGGCAACTCTTTTTTGGACCTTGTCTAAGAGGGAGAGACTAGCGAATGAAGCACCAGCCCAGATGTGGCAACAATACTCCATGCATGGGCGGATGGTGGCTTTGTTATCCTATTTTCATGTTTCATTATTCTATTTACTTCCAATCTTTTATATTCATTTTGTTTACTTCACATTCCAGCCGCTGTCCCATCGCCGCAATGTTGCATCCTTGTGCTTGTTTCACAAGTACCTAGACGGAATGTGCTCCGATGAACCTTCTGCACTTGTACACCCCTCAGCGTAAATACCCCCGACCTACCCGACTAGTAGCAAAGTCCAACCACTTTACTTTGCCGGAAAACCTTCTACTCTAAAAGCTACTTTTCTTCGAAACACGTGCCTTCGGAATTCCCTCCCTGCTCCCTGTTTCCCTTACTGTTCCAACATGCCGAAATTTAAATGTAATGCGGTCAAACATCTAGCTGCACAACTCCCCACTTAGGAGGCCCTCTATAAAGCTGGCTCCTAATCACAGTAGCTCCTCACAACTCAGTGGCAATATGTCTTTTTGACGGTGAATAAAAGTAGAAAGAAAATGGTTTTCTTGACTTTACCTTATTGCAATTTTGTTACTGTTATATAATGGGACGCATGTGATGATGGACGTACAGAGAGATTGCTTAACTGGCGCGATTTGTATGGAGTCATCTCGTGCAACTTTGGTGCGATGTTTTCGCATGATTCGCGGTGACAGTTGATGAGACCTCGGATCAGGGGTCGGATCGCACCTGTGCGTTGATCACGAAAGTTTCGTGACGTCACATTTTTCCCGGTGAGAAAACTGCAATGAGATTAGAGTTCTTGACGGGAAGCCGATTAGCCAAGTCGCATTAGCCATGTAGCGATTAAAAAAAGATAGGGGAATTCAGATCCCCAAAAATGAGAGCCAGACGATGTCCCCCTCTTCCTTCTCTTGCAAGTGATTACGTAATTAGTTAATTAACTAGCGTAAGCTTCTCTCTCTCTCTGTTTCAACGAACTTGCTTCGGTGTCGACAAGCTAATAAATGAAAATAAATGGCTCGGAACTAAAAGAGAAGGCTTGTTATATTTTGTTATGTGTAGATTGATTTCAGTTACAGAGAGAAACCGCCGGTACGAAATTGTGACAACGACAAAGCGTCTGCAGAGAGTGGTGTCGGCGACAGGTCAGCTGTTAACAATGGCAGCTAAGGTGCAGACATTGAAAAGCAGAAAGAGAAGAGACAGCGAAGAAGAAAGGGAAATATAATAATTCCCGAATTGGGTTTACTGCTGTGTCAGCCGAAAGGGAGAAATTGAAAGCCGGGACCGACTGACAAGACCACTCGACGTCGCCCGGATCGAGAAACGACATATCGTCCCGTTAGCAAGCGATGCCGTTCGCTGGATCAACAAAGGAACTGTTGTACTACGCCAGATTCTGACATATCATTATAAACAAAATATTCAACATTACCACGTTTTCTTTTTTTCTTTTCTTTTACGAAATAACGGATTACTGTCTCAAAATATGTTTTCTAATGTCGGAGAGTAGAAAGTGGACCATGGGTTTACTTTCGGCAGCCTCTTATTTTGTCCTTTAGTCCTCACATTCCATGAGCGATGTTTCTGACAAAGGGGAAGAATTGCTGTTTTCTGGATCGGATCTATCCATCTAACACTTATCGTTGACTAGTTTTTGACCGTGAAGTATTTTTTTTGTAAGGTCTTTACATCAAATGGCTTCATGTCTTGTCTGGAGCGATTTCCATAAAATATAGATTATTTCATTTAGAGAATTTTGCAATGATTTCAGAAGTAAATTCAATTATAAATCTTATTTTTTATTTGATTGTTCTCATATATAATTAGCATCCAGTGTTGTCGAATTACAATTCCAATAGAGTTTTTTTTCTTTTACTCGCATTAATTTTTCTATCATTTTAGACTATTTCTATTTGTACGCTTATGAACTGGTGTCTATGTGAGTTTACTGCACAGGCCGTGCTCGTCCTCTCGTTGTGCTGGTCCAAAGTCGTTGTTAGATTCCGGTCGCACTGTCAGTTGGCTGGTCTCAGTCAGTGCGTCATCAAAAGAATCCCCCACCTCCAAAATAAAAGCGAAAGTCCCGTTTAAACCAAGTAACAAGGTTTTATTTTTCTGGAGGGAAGGGGGAGTTACAATGATACTTGTTTTCTTCTACTGAACAACAGATTTGAAAAATGAGAAATCCTAGCCCGACCAAATCTACAATTACGGTTATATAATCAAAATCTATCTCATTTTTTTTCTTCTTTATTAAAACTAAAAATATTTCTATTTATGGGGGGGGGGGGGGGGGTAAAAAAGAATTTGGGGGTCGGAGGGGAATTTTTTTTCTTTTTTTAAATAATAATATTTCTATTTATGGGGGAGGATAAAAAAAATTGGGGGGGGGGGTCGGGGGGGGGGGGAGTTGGAAATTTTTTTCTTCTTTTTTTAATTAAAAATATTCTTGGTCCGAAACAAAGAAAATCAATGTCTCACCACCCAAGAAATATGACTGGGGCTCCATCGGTTTACGGGTGAGCGTTCATTTCTGACGCGCAGCCTAGCAAAAATAGACGACCGTAGGGAGGCTATTTTGGCTAGACTTTAGTACATTAATAGGTTTTCATAGCTAAACGAATTTAAATTAAATGGACACCTCAGAAGAATAACCGTTCATTTTTAATAGGGTAAGGCAGAGGATAGTTTAAGATAGACATATTAGGAAGAGAGACTGTCGAAACTACTATTTCAAAGTTAAGCGTGACAGACCGACCAATGGACAACACCTCTTATAGATATAATTGGACGCATCTAAATTAGATGCATCCATTCAATCTGCGCGGTTATGGATGGAAATACTATTACCAATTTAAGCGTTATATGCAAACAGGCATACAAATATAACGGACATAGCTTCTTATAAGGATGCTTGGTCGCACATGATTTTCATGAAAATATCGTGTGTGGCATTTCTACAATAGATCGGTATAAAAGCCAGTTTTCAGTCGATTATCAGTAATAAGTCGATCCACATTGACCAGGACAGACTAATCCAAAATTAGAAAATATCTTCAGAACAAAACGACAGGGGATAACAGACGACCGCTTATGTCCGCCGCGTTCGATGAGATCGATGTAAATTTTCGCTTTCATTCGCTGATAAAAATATCAATTAATGAAAGATAAAGTTAATATCTACTATTTATTATAAGTTTATTCTTTTTCTTTGCAAAAAGCAAAAAGTAGTTGAAAGCAAATACATGCTCAATCTTCCTAATCATCTTTTTATAATGAAGATTTTGCTGCTTTGCTTTTGTCTGCAATTGAAACTACGTTATATTTCTCAAATACTAGAAAAATATCGTCATGTCAACTAGCGGGAGATCAATGTAAATCTTTTTATCAATGTTGTAAGCACCGGTGATAAACGATAATGTCTCTGATTAAATAATTTTCCCGGAGTAAATGAGGACAGAATAAAAGGGCGATGTAACCCTCTATTTAAACAGATGTACTTCACAGAGTAAAATATAAAAATCTAAGAAATCAATCAAATGTATTTTTTTTAACAATACGGGACTAATGTGCCGAACATGGCAAACTGAACAATCTAAATGCTTTCAGTAAATATATCTATCACAGATATAGGAGAGAGAAACTAGATTTACATTATATATTATATTATATACTTTATATATTAGAAGATACCGAATACTGATGTTATTATCTAGGTATAGTCTTAGAGAGATTTTATTCAACACTGTCATTAATATGTATTAACTCTAGCATTCACTCTTATCTCAATGGAAAGATATGACACAGATTCGTGTATAGTGTGTCTGTGTGTTGAGGGAGGCAACGGAATCTGTTTAAAGAATTGTCACAGTCCTCTCGGAATTTCATCAATAATCTTGATATTAATACGATAGCGTGTGTGTTCGTGTGTCACGCTTACATCAAAAGCTCCGCGCACGCGTGCCTCACCTAGATTTTGAAAAGCATTCAGGTCACCTAATTTTCGCAATATCTTCAAGTATTTCCCTTTGGCGCAACGGATAACGACGTATGATTTTAACGTCGGTGTTTGACGTCGGCCAGACTTGTTTATAGTTCGATCCCAACCAACCTCTAAGATTTTTTTCTACATCGAAGAGGGGGGGGGTAGGTAGGGAGGGGACGACCGGGAAGACACATATTAATACAATAGCATGTGTGTTATTTTGTATGTCACGCTTACATCAAAAGCAACGACCTTCCAAATCTTTGTATGCTACTCATGAATTGGAGCAAAATTTAATTTAATCTAAAGCATTTACAAAGTAAGGTTTAGTCGTCGAAATATTACCTTCACTAGAAATATTGTATATAAAGAAGTTTTGTAAATTGTTTCGTGTATTGTTCATTTTTTAAAATAAATATACAAGTCAAATCTTATCATATTTTCTTCAAACATGTATAGGTTAGGAACAACATAATAAGTATTGAAAACATCATTTCGTGTAATTTACACGGGACCCGCTATTAAATATTTAATTAATTATTAATCAAATAAGTTAATAGCTAACTTTAAGTATAAAAACACAATAAGTGGGTGTGATGGTATGGGATATATTAAGTCGATTAAACAAGATTTTATTTAATAATAAAACAAATAAATGAATAAATACAAAGCTCATAGTACTATATATGAATAGAATATAATAGTAGTAGTATCGTTAATCAATTCCGTTTCACTTTTTTTATAAATATTCATTTTCTTAATAAAATTAGCTTATTGTTGTTCACATCGATGGTGCCCTTTTTGGGGAGCTGGATTTTGCCCACCTTAAAATCATTATGACTTCCTTCCACGTGATATTTCAAGCAACTTATTATTATGGCAATGGTAAAGGTGGGGCATGCCGTATATTCTCCCGCTTTAATAAAACTCGAATTTCCTATAAAAGTGGCGACGACGACGAGATAAACTTACAATTTTTTCAAAAGAAAAACAAACAAACAAACAAAAAAATGGATTCTACAATCAAAGAATTATTAGAAAACCAGTTACGGTTAATGGAATTATTTTCAGAGAGATTTTCCACACCTACATCGTCGATTTCAGAAACAAATCTTCGGACGTCTACAGATTCCATTTCACAAACAATAACGGAATTTTATTATGGCCCAATGGCAAATTCGACGTTCGAAACATGGTTTGCGCGTTTCGAGGACATTTTTCGAGTGGCTTACCGAGTGAAAGTAAACATTGACCACGGAGCAGACTGGATCAAATTACATCTCGCGTTACAGCGGCTAAATAACTCATTTCATTCTAATTACACTTTTAATAAATCTGTTAAACCTTTCTGTTGAAAAGTCATCCATTTTGTTTTACGAGTTATTAATTATTATAACCTAAATTAGATGGTTTATAAAAGTTGTGTTTATTGTTCTTATTTACTCTTCTCTCCACGAGGGACGAGTTAGACCCAAAATAAGTTTTTAACTAAAATCGAAGGTATTTCCAAGGTTTGTTGGAGGGTGTAATATGGGCACAAACATTTAACAATTAAAATATTTCCGATTTGCATGAAATTTTTATACATACTTAAAAGACACCACTAAAATAAGATTCCTTGAATTTTCTTTTCTTATTAAGACTTCTTAAGTTTAAACCGAAAATTTTAGACACATTCCTAGAATCAAAATCAGAATAGTAGCTGCGATATCTTAACCTTCGTAAGTGTCATGACAGTTTTGCAAAGCTGTTCTATTCGGCGAATTTATATTACTATACACAGGTAAGAATAAATTTATGAATTTTAGAATTGTTAGAATTTTCAATACTGTTTTATTCCGTTGTGTGGCTTGACTGTTATCGACGTTAATCTGCATACATACATTTTGTAATTATGTTATTGGTGTGTTGATGTATTTTTTATGAGCGTGATTGCCATATTTTATTTTTACACAAGTTTGTATGTGCGGGTGTTTTCATTATGATGTATGATTTTATAATTATTTGAAATATGGATGTTGACAACTAATTTCATACTATGACCGGATTAGCTTACTAATAATTATAGATTTAATAAGTGTAATAAAAACTGGAAGCCGAACATAACTTAAGGATGAGTTTTATTAAACTATTCGTTGCTTACTGAGACAAATAGTATTCAATATTCACTCTTAATATATTACACGAATGTAAAACATTCCATCATTAATCAAAGGGGTGAGACGGGCATCAATTACCTTTGATACTACAATAGGTTTAATAGACACCAGTTGAAATGTCTAATTAAATGGTTTTAATACAAATTAAAGAAATAAAACCACAGTTTATTACAATCAATGAATATATAATAGAGTGAGCAGTTAATTTAGATAATTGTACCGTCTGCTGTAAGGTACACCATTTGAGATAAGATAGGTACATTTTACATTGTACCGTCTGCTGTAAGGTACACCATTTGAGATAAGTTAGGTACATTTTACATTGTACCGTCTGCTGTAAGGTACACCATTTGAGATAAGTTAGGTACATTTTACATTGTACCGTCTGCTGTAAGGTACACCATTTGAGATAAGATAGGTACATTTTACCTGATTTTTGAGGATTTCCTGTAATTATATTATCCAGATTTGCGTACGTCGAATTAATATATTAAGAGTATAGTTGTTGGTGTAAATGTATCTGTACGTGTATGTGCGACTGTGTATTGTCTTCCCGGTAACTTGTATGTATGTATAAACGATAGTAAGTATATAGTGACATGTGCGTGTATATTTTGGCTGTGGTTTTAACCATGCCATATTTTAACGTGCGTATGTATGTGAAAATACAAAGTGGTGATAAATGTATGTGTTTGTTTTCGCGTTTGTCATGTCTTGTGTGTATGAATATACGTTTTGTTTGTGCATGTATGTGATAAACTAGCCATACCATGTTTTAACATGTGCATATCTGTTTGATTTCTAAGTGGTGATAAATGTACGTGCTTATTTGTGGGTATATCATGACTTGTATGTATGGACATATATTCTGTTTTTGCATCTATATGGCTAACACCTTTATATACTCTTTATACTATCCGAAAATCTTCCAAATTGCAAGCTCATTAAAGTTGTATTACAAGATTCAGAGCATTATATATATATATATATATATATATATATATATATATATATATATTGTAAGTGCATTCCAATGACTAAAAGAAAAATCAATACATAACCATACATTTTATCTGTTCTTTAAATTTCTTAATCTTCATATATCGTCGAACGACCACAACCATACATTTCTTCTGTTCTTTCAATCTCTTTACTTTCATATATCGGCGAATTCTTTGTAATTCCTCTTCGTCTCACAGACAAAATACATTTTTTAAATATATTTATATTGTATTTTTAAATTTATTAATGTTTATTTTTTCCAAATTAAATACTTTTTCTACCTCTTACGCGCGTTTCGCAGCAGAATCAAGTTAAGCGACAAAGTTAAGATGAAGACTGTGTATTTACACAGTCTTCATCTAAACTTTGTTGCTCATCAGAAACAATTGTTAATTCATCAGCAATTGGAAAAAAAACTCGATCCAAAGTCACTGGAAAAGAGGATAATAACTTTTACATTATTTTAGGAGTAATTTTAAGTGGATGGAGGAATGTGTTATATGTTATCTATAATGATTTCAATTATTTTGTATCATGGTACATTTGTAAATAAACTTTCGACATCAAGTGAAGCGGTGAATTTAATATTTGTTTTTGTTGTTTGAAGTATTTGTATGAGTTTATAGCTAGACTATATATATATATATAAATATATATATATATATATATATATATATATATATATATATATATATATTTCCCGAAACAGTTTTTCATGGTAAACAACTGATGATCCCTTAAAATAGTGTTAGAAATAAACTAATATAATAACTGTAAAAAATAAATTGACTTACATGAATGATTTTCCACTGGAAGACTTGGGACTATAAGTTTTTGTTTTTTTTAATATAGTTTTAATGGTTGAGAAACTTCCGAGACTATATATAGTTGTGCAGTTTAGGAGGAATAAGCACAGTAGACTCAGTGACGATTGTCAGAGCATACTATATTTAGGCAATACTATGTAGTGAAAATTCAATTAAACATCGAAATTAAATTGAAATAAATAATGTTTTAAGATAAGCTTTTATTTAATTTAAAAAAAATCTAATTTGTATCCTATTTTTATTTTTATTTCAACATTAGCTATCATCACCAAGATAGGGCACATCCTATTACCATATCTTGCCGCTTATACTACCAGGTTATGAGGACAATCAGTGCACCCTCTACCGACCACTGTTATTTATTTATTTACTTATTTTTTTTATTTTTGATCTTATATTGATGAAGAATCTCACAATTCCGAATATTTGCCATTAGATTTACTAACTGCGGATGGAGTTCAGTTCTGCATCCCTGTGCTTGTTTTACAAGTACTTCAACGGAATGTGCTCCGATGAACTTGTACTATCGCCACATAAATACCTCCAACAAACCCGACTAGCAACACCATCCAACCCATTGACTCTATAGATCTCCAGATACTGGAAAACATTCCACTCTAATAGCTTCTTTCCTTGGACCTCTTGGTCTTGGAATTCTCTCCCTGTTTCCCCGACTGTACCAACATGCAGAAATCTAAATGTAATGTGAACAAAAATCTTGTTGTCCAACTCATCACGTAGGATTCGCCTCTATAAATCTGATTCCTAATCATAGTACCCTATTACGTCTCAGTGGCAATGTGCCTTGTTTGGGAGGAATAAAAGTTAAAAAAGTGGTATTCCTAGTCCAACGAACCGGATTTCCCATATCTTTTGAAACGGCGGTATCAATCAATATCTAACTATCTTTTCACTGTATAGTATTATTCATGATAAATACTGTATAGTATTATCCATAAAAAAAAAAAAATATATTATCCATCATGAAGATATATATAAAGAAATGAGGCTTATCTGTGTAAATCGGATGTCGTATTCAGTTAATTATTAAATAAAGCAATTTTTAATAAAGTATTGCTTTGTATTTTATAGATTTTTAATTTCGTTTTATTTTCAAAATAGTTTCTGTATAATTATGATAAAGGCATTAAGAACTATTTATGCTTATGCATAGACTTGGACTTTAGATATACGAGGCAGTCAAAGTAATCCATCGTATTCATAAGAATTTGAATTTGATATACTTTTGACTGTTTTCGTAGCAAGAATATTCTACAGGGACAGGTCGCTAGCCTGAAGCCAAACCACTAACATTTATAACATAAATGAGTATTCGCATGAGCCAAATATATTAATAATTGAAAAAAAAAAGGAGTTTTTAAAATATTTTTGAAGGAATTAAAAACACTTATGTACTCACAAAATATTTACAATGTGCACGCGAAGAACTAGTTTCTGTCCTGTCTGGATCGATTTCCATAAAAAAATCATTTTGTTTTATAAATATTCATTTTCTTAATAAAATTAGCTTATTATTGTTCCAATCCAGGGTGCCCTTTTTGGGGAGCTGGATTTTGCCCACCTTAAAAACATTATGACTTCCCCACCACGTGATATTTCAAGCAACTTATTATTATTGCAATGTTAAAGGGGTGACATGCCGTATATTTTCCCGCTTTCATAAAACTCGAATTTCCTCTTCAATTTGTTTATTGTTTTTATTTACTCTTCTCCCCACGAGTGGAAGAGTTAGACACAAAATAAGTTTTTTTTAACTAAAATCGGAGGTATTTTCAAGGGTTGTTTGAGGGTGTAATATGGGCACAAACATTTAAAAATTAAAATATTTCCGATTTGCATGAAATTTTGATACATACTTAAAAGACACCAACCAAATAAGATTCCTTGAATTTTATTTTATTATTAAGACTTCTTAAGTTTAAACAGAAAATTTTAGACACGTTTCAAAAAAGAGTCGCCAACCTAATAGGTCCCTCACTGTCAACCAAGCTCCAGTCCCTGTCCCATCGCCGCAATGTTGCATCCTTGTGCTTGTTTTACAAATACTTCAATGGATTATGCTCCGATGAATTGGCTACTCTGGTGCCCCCTCGACGTAAATTCCCTAGACCAACTCGACAATCAACTAAATCCTATCCATTCACTGTGGAGGTCCCCAGATGCCGGAGAGCATTCTACTCCAATAGCTTATTTCCTCGTGCTGCTGACCTCTGGAACTCCTTCTCTGCCCCCGGTTTCCCCCGACAGTACTGACATGTAGAAATTTAAAATTAATGTAATCAGACATCTCGCTGCGCGCAGATCTCAATTTAGGTTAACCCCTCCCCCCAACCTTCTCCCCATTTTCTTTCTTCTTAGTAGCTCCTTACGACTACAGTGGCGGCATGCCTTGTTTGGGGTGAACTACGGTGAAAAAAAAAGGAATCAAAATCAGAATAGTAGCATTTATATCTTAATCTTCGTAAGTGTCATGACAGTTGAGCAAAACTGTTCTATTCAGCGAATTCATGTTATTATTAATAGGCAGAATAAGCCATACGAACGATTGGTTAAGATAACGACGGTTGTCGAAATATACAGATTTGAATAAAACCGAAACAAAAACAAGATTATATCGTTTTATTGGGTAAAAATGTTAAGCGTAGACGCTTTAATTAAACCACGCATCCTTATTTATCGTATACTTTGTTGAACGAGGATTCTTAAGTCTTTAATCACTTTTCTTTATGAACTAAGAGAATTTGCGCCCCAGGAAAGGTAAAATTCTAAAAAGACATATATTGTTACGGTTTTTACCCGATGAAAAAGAATGCCGCTTAAGCAGGTACATAACCTATAACTAAACGAATACCCGTCCCAGGACGGGTGAAATTCTCCGAACAGAACAGTTTTGCACCACTTTTATGTCCCATTACGAAGATTAAAATCAAGATATAAATGATACTAAAACTTATGTCTAAAATCCTTATTCCAATTTTGATCAGAATTCATTACATGATTTTAATTCTAAAAAAAAATATCTAAGGGGTCTTAAGAAGAAACTAAAATTCAGGGAATCGTGCTTAATTGGTGTCTAATGACAATTGATCAAATTCAGTTGCTCTCAACCTTTTTTTATCCCGTGAACCCTTTCATCATGTATCATACCCTCTTTTCAAAAAAATGTCTGAGTCAAAATGGGTATCCATACTAACAATAATAACTAGTACTAACATGATAGCATTTAATACAAACGCGAGCGGAGAGAAAATCTAACATGACATTTCAGTAGCGATGGATGATGCACACTGTGTTTTTTTTTGTGGCCCTGGATCCTTTGTGTCTGCTAATCTGTGGTGCCCCCCCCCCACCTGAGAACCACTGATCTAATTCAATGCAAATCTGCAATAATGCGGTAAACTAAATGTCGACCACGAGGGCTTAATTCTATGAATTAATAACGATCGAATCTCACTTATCTATAAAAACACACGTAGCAAACATTATATATATATATATATATATATATATATATATATATATATATATATATATATATATATATAAATGAAGGAGAATGGAAAGGAATTAGAGAAAGCAAAAGCCAAACCAAAATTCAATTCAAAAGTTCAAAGCAAGGTATAATCCGCAAAAAGGCAATTTATTCAAGTTAAATTTTCCTTAAGCCAGGCTTTTCAAAGATCAAAATCTTATCATCAGAGGAAGTCGCTGGGATAGATAAGTTGGCAATGGCCAATATTTAAAATTTCTACCTGCTCTATCCTGGATATTGAACTGTATACTCTTCACAATAGGGTTTTACCTTTCCTAAAAGTTCGCTTTTAGTACACCTCTTTATATATATATATATATATATATATATATATATATATATATATATATATATATATATATATATATATATATATATATATATATATAAATTAGTGGGAGATAACCCAAGCAGAGTGCTCGGTTATTAAGAAAATTAAAAAATAAGAGCGTAATATTTATTTATAAATGTATTACAGACGATCAGAACGACATCGGTACCGTCGGTTTTAAATCCTAAAAAAGGTGACCTATAATTGGTCTTTTTTTTAATCGAACTCTCCCCAGACTCTTTTCCAGGGAAGCAGACTAAAACAAAGGCTGAAGATTGTCCGGTAAAGGAGATCAATTATAGGTCCCCTTTGTTTGGATTTGAAACCGACGGTACCGATGTTGTTCTGATCTTCTGTAACACACACACACACACACACACACACACACACACATATATATATATATATATATATATATATATATATATATATATATATATGAAATTATTTACCTGTAAAAACATTAGCCAAAATATTAACTGCTGCGGGTACAATTCCCAATAATGTCTGAACGTAAAGAATGATCTGATACTTTCCATAGCGTCCCAAATGCCGAAATACCTGGTCAACATCAACCTGATCATCCCATACTTTGAGAACAGTGCCCGGCAACTGTGCCATGATTCCGTCGCGTGGCCGTATGCCTTTGTATAAATTTATGCGCACGCATACACAAACAAATATCTGCTAGATATGTGTCGTTTCCCTGGTTTCGAAGTTGTCGCCATCTTGAATTGAAGGCGGTTTACGCGTATTACTCGCACACGCCAATACAAGTCAATCTTCCTCGCCCGGTAACAATCGCTGTAGACATTACTATAAATATATACAGCCTTAAACTAGGTGGATGTAGTATATGTATTATCTATCTGTAATAATATGCCCGTTTGTCTGTTCATCAGTTAACCACATTGAAGCTTTAGTAAATTTGTATGAATTCGCATGATAAGACCTAGGGTTTACTTTCAGCAGCCTTGAAGCTCTCGGCCTTTTGGCTAAGATCAAAGTGTAGTATCTGTTCCGATGGATACTGCACCCTATAGACCGGTATTGTCTCATCCTTCTGGGCTTGATTTACGCCGGTCTATGGCTCTGTCCTGTGCAGTTCTAGGAGGTCCACCCTCCCAGGCTTTGCTTTCTCACCCTTTGAGAAGGGGTTAGTTTATTGCTAACCGCCTGAGGCGCCCCTACCAGGGAATGCCGACGGGGCTGCACAGGCAATTTTTAAAGGTCATAGTGCTCTTCCTCTAGGGTGCTGACTTATCAAATCCCACATTCCGACCGTGTGTCACATCTTACCTCTCGATCCCTTATTTTGTCCTTTAGTCCTCATATTCCATGGACGACGTTTCTGACAAAGGGGGAAAGAACTTCTGTTTTCTGGGTCGCAATATATCCCTCTAAATATGACCATTGGCTAGATTTTGACCTAGAAGTAGTATTTGTTTTAGCTCCCTTCATCAAGTGGCTTCATGCCTTGTCTGGAGCGATTTCTATAAAATAAATTAAAAATAAACAACACAGTTTTCTCGATGAGAATATGATTATGGTTGCTTTAAAGTTTTTTGGAGTTTTACCTTTTGAACAAGGGAGGCGTAGGTACTATAATCAGTCCTGAAGGGGTTGATATCTTAACTATTATTTCGATTATTTAAAAACTTCTAATAATGAATTCACCACCATAAATTAACATTTTTGAAAGCTCATAAGGTAAGTCGCGAAAGCTATATTTTCACACAGTTTAAACGGTAGCAGTATACCTTCAACTTTTAAAGTGGTCTCCAAAGTACCATAAAACCATGAATAAAATGTTTCTCTTTTATCTAAAAATCTATGTAGGTAAAAATAATTTAATATTACTAACTTCAAATTAATATTGTTATAATCCCCTTTAATAAGATTGAAGTTGATCCCTGTTCGGGGAAGTTAAAAATAGACTGACACGTAGCCATAAGGCATATTCCGACAACGTTCGTTGATTACTCTAGTCAGTCTTTCTACATGTGCCTCCCTTCGCATGAATAGAACTTAAATTCCCTTCTTGACGTTATAATGTCTCGTGGCCGTATGGTTATTACGCTTGCTTGCGGAGTCTAGGTTGATTCTGTAGCAGCGGTTCGAACCTTGCGCCCGTCTGAGAGTATCAATCCCTACACTGATGAGAGCGAAAGCTTGAAACACTGGCGTATGTAGGTAAAAATAATTTAATATTATTTACTTAAAATTGATATATATATATATATATATATATATATATATATATATATATATATATATATATATATATATATATATATATCATTATTTACACAGACATGTACAAAATCTGCGACACTGGAATGTCGATGTTATCGATCAACAGCTGTTATAACCTGAGATCTCATCAGGCAAAGTTAAAATCCGATCTTAAACTTAGATGATATTTGGAAAGAAATTTAAGATCGGATTTTAACTCTGCCTGGTGAGATCTCAGTTGATCAATAACATCGACATGCCAGTGTCGCAGATTTGTACATGACTGTGTAAATAAAAATAATCATATATATAAGCTCTATTTGATATTGAGCACTTTTTATAAACCCGGTTGAAATTCTTTGGATTACTATCTTGTGGATGTTTACCTGGATTATATATATATATATATATATATATATATATATATATATATATATATATATAAGAGGAGATTGTAGTTTGCTTGAAGCATTGCTGGTAAATGTAAGTGTAAATTAGTCGTCCAAGGCTATAGCAATGCGATGTGGTTGCCGTGAGATGGAAAAGTGAAAAGCAATAAACGCAGGGAGAAAGTGAAACTCAAAACGATTTATTAATAATTTCACGAAAACTGATTAAATACCAAATAGTATTTTTTTTTTTTGGTAAGTAACAGATCGGCAAAGGGTAATCTTAAATTTTCGAAAGAACAACTTTCATTATCAGAAGACAACAATAGAAGACCGAGGGGGTCGGAAAAACGTGGAAAAACCGGTGTCAGATCATCGTATTATAGGGGAAAACAATTGGGAGTAGGAACGCAGAAAACGTCAAAATTCAATTAAGCAATCATATAACTAAGGTTAAAACATTATAAACATTAGTTTAGTAATATACAAATTTTTTTTAAATTTTATTATGTTTCATTTTAAATGACTCATCAATCTTTATTTATTTATTTATTTATTTTTTTTTTTTTTCATTTATTCTCTTCAAATCTAAATTTAAATTCACTGTCAAAGGGAGATAACTTATTCTAAATAATATGTTCAGACCTTAGAAATGAAATTGGAAACTTGAGAAGGAATTTGAGTTGTGAAGTGGATTAGGAACGCAGAAAAATTCCATTAAGCAATCATATAACTAAGGCTAAAACATTATAAACATTAGTTTAGTAATATACCAATTTTTTTTAAAGTTTTATTATGTTTCATTTTACATGACTCATCAATCTTTATTTATTTATTTATTTTATTTTATTTTATTTTATTTTTTTCATTTATTCTCTTCAAATCAAATTTAAATTTACTGTCAAAGGGAGATAACTTATTCTAAATAATATATTCAGACTTTAGAAATGAGATTGGAAACTTGAGAAGGAATTTGAGTTGTGAAGTGGATAAAAGCCAAGGATGGGACCTTTTTTTTTTTTTTTTTTTTTTGTTAAAATTTTATTAGCAGGGGAAGGGGGGGGGGGAATAAGAAGAGAGAGGATTAAAAAAAAAAAAAAAGAAAAAAAAAAGGTAAGTAAGTTGTGGGTGGGAGTGTGAGGAGGTGGGAGTGTGAGGAGGTGGGAGTGTGAGGATGTAAGAATCAGAGGATGAAGGGAGATGACAACTCGAATCTGTTATTCAAGGCAGGGCGAAATTTAGAGATGAGGATAGCTTCCGAAATTCGAAGCTGGCCTATATTGCGGACAGAGTTGAGGATGCGGACACTAATGGAGCGATGTGTGTTGCCACATGAAATTAAGTGTTTATGGAAGGAGGAAATGTGGGTGTTTAGGTGTTCTTTAATACGTTGGTGTAGAGGCCTAACGGTACTACCGATGTAGAATTTTTGGCACTTAGAGCATTGCAGGTTGTATACTGTATATGTGCGGAGGCAGAGGCCAGAGTTGGGGATGGGGCAACTAGCTAGAGAGCAGGGGTCTGGGGTGTAGTGGCTTTTTTTGGATAAATGTTGTCGGAGAGAGGTGCCTGTGTGAGAAAGTTGTATGTTAAGGTTCTCACTACGTATGGCATTGCGGATAGCAGAAGTGATACGGTCGCTAAAGAAGGGGAGTTTAAGGAAGCATGTGTTGGTGAGAGTGTGGTGTCTACGTCTTCTGGTGTTGTTAAGGCTAGATATGGTAGTTAGCGGGAAGCCGTTGGTCAATAGAGTTTGGTGGAAGGCTTCGGTGTGTGTTGTTTTATCGGAAGAAGAAGAGCATTTGTCTTGTATGCGGGTGATTTCGGTTTGTGCGTAACTAATTTTGGATTTGAGGGGTAGTGCGGATTTGTAGTGGACAAAGAGATTCCTACAGGCGGGTTTTCTATAGAAAGTGGTGTGGAGAGATCCGTCGTCATTAATGCTGAGTTTGAAGTCTAGAAGTGAGAGGGAGCCTGAGGTGTTGGGATGTTCGATGGTGAATTTAATGTGGGGGTCAGAATTATTAAATGTATTAAAGATAGAGATAGCTTCCTCTCGGGATGAAGTGAGGATCAAAATGTCGTCGACGTATCTCGAGAAGAAAATATGGGAATGGCAGGTGCTAAGTGCTTGCTGCTCCAGTCTGTTCATGTAAGAAATGGCGAGGAGGCCGGAGAGACTGGAACCCATGGGTAGGCCAGAGACTTGTTTGTATGTGTCTTGTTGGAACTTAAAGTAGGTGTTATCCACAATGATACGTAGGAGCTGATGAATGTCTGTAGGGGTAAGCCCAAAACAGTCAAGATTGTTAGAGGAGATGTGGTCAGTTATGAGGTCAATGGCGGGGTGTGCGGGAATGGAAGTATAAAGGGAGACTACGTCAAGGCTGAAGATGTAGTTGTTGGCGCGGAGCTGTTGGGGTTGGAGCAAGTTGAGTCTATCTATTACCTGGTCAGAGCTGCTGACGTGTGCCGGGAAGGTGGGGAGTAGCGGTTTAAGTAAGTGGGAGAGGAGCCAGGAGATCTTGTAAAGAGGTCCCTCAGTACTGGAGACTATAGGTCTGATCTGTAGGTGGTTGCTGGTTTTGTGGGTTTTAATAAGATGGTAAAAGGTGGGGAGTCTACTGTTTCTAGTGGTGAGATTGAGCCTATAAGCCTTGGGGAGATTACGTCTGGAGCAAATTTGGGACCAAGCGTTGTTAATAGTGGTTTGTATGCGGGTAGCAGAGATGTCATTATCGGGTGTGTAAAGGGATGTATTGCTGAGGTGTTCTAGGGCGAGAGTATTGTAGGATTCTTGGGAGATAATGCAGAATTCCTTGCCTTTGTCAGAGGGTAGGTAGACCAGGTTTTTTTTCTTAAGGCCTTTGAGGGTGAGACGCTGGGAATGGGAGATATTTGGTGTGATACGGTGTTTTTCCCGTTGTATTATGGAGAAAATCTTATGTTTGAGATTTACCAACTTTAGGTCTAAAGGGTGGTTTTCAGGAGGAGGGTGTAGGGGGCGGTCAGGTTGATAAACGGGGAAGGGGTTGGATGAAAAATTAGGGGGATCGGTGGGGGTGGAGTCGTTAAGTGGGTCTAGGGAGGGTGGTTCAAAGGCTGATAACCATTTCAAATGGTACGCTGTCCTGCAGAACTGTGTTTCTATATCGAGGAGGGTTTGGTCATTAAGTTTTTGTGTAACGAAGAATTTGGGTCCGAGGCTGAGGAGATCAGTTTCTGTTGCGGAGAGAGAACACGTGAGGTCAGTGATAAGTGGTTGGGTAGTAGCTTGAGGAAGGAGAGGGGGTCCGTGTACAGCTCCATAATTGGTAAGCGGCTGTAAGATCTGTTTTTGGTGGAGCCAATTGAATTTAAGTATGAGTCTGTTTTTTTCCGTGTGGAAACAGTGGTGGAAAGCTTTGTTGACAGATGCGGAGATGTGGGGTGGAAGGTGTGAGGGGGGGGGGAAATTTGCTATCAGACATAGCGTTGATATGTTGGTGTAGCTTGCAATGGAGGTGTTTGATGGTTTTCTTTATACAAAAGGTATGTATGAACGAGCGTGCAGAGTGGAGAGTGGGTAGGTAGAAGCACGACGGTAGGTGAATGTTCTTGATAGTGTTGGGGAAAATTCCATGTCTGAGGCATCTCTTCAGGAAGTTGATCTGGCATCCGGTCCTAGCCCGCTTCTCCGAAAGTCGGAACATTTTCTTGGTGTATGCAAACTCTGTCTGGCCGAGATTGAGAGATAAGAGGAGATTGTAGTTTGCTTGAAGCATTGCTGGTAAATGTAAGTGTAAATTAGTCGTCCAAGGCTATAGCAATGCGATGTGGTTGCCGTGAGATGGAAAAGTGAAAAGCAATAAACGCAGGGAGAAAGTGAAACTCAAAACGATTTATTAATAATTTCACGAAAACTGATTAAATACCAAATAGTATTTTTTTTTTTGGTAAGTAACAGATCGGCAAAGGGTAATCTTAAATTTTCGAAAGAACAACTTTCATTATCAGAAGACAACAATAGAAGACCGAGGGGGTCGGAAAAACGTGGAAAAACCGGTGTCAGATCATCGTATTATAGGGGAAAACAATTGGGAGTAGGAACGCAGAAAACGTCAAAATTCAATTAAGCAATCATATAACTAAGGTTAAAACATTATAAACATTAGTTTAGTAATATACCAATTTTTTTTAAATTTTATTATGTTTCATTTTAAATGACTCATCAATCTTTATTTATTTATTTATTTATTTATTTTTTTTTCATTTATTCTCTTCAAATCTAAATTTAAATTCACTGTCAAAGGGAGATAACTTATTCTAAATAATATGTTCAGACCTTAGAAATGAAATTGGAAACTTGAGAAGGAATTTGAGTTGTGAAGTGGATTAGGAACGCAGAAAAATTCCATTAAGCAATCATATAACTAAGGCTAAAACATTATAAACATTAGTTTAGTAATATACCAATTTTTTTTAAAGTTTTATTATGTTTCATTTTACATGACTCATCAATCTTTATTTATTTATTTATTTATTTATTTTATTTTATTTTATTTTATTTTTTTCATTTATTCTCTTCAAATCAAATTTAAATTTACTGTCAAAGGGAGATAACTTATTCTAAATAATATATTCAGACTTTAGAAATGAGATTGGAAACTTGAGAAGGAATTTGAGTTGTGAAGTGGATAAAAGCCAAGGATGGGACCTTTTTTTTTTTTTTTTTTTTTTTGTTAAAATTTTATTAGCAGGGGAAGGGGGGGGGGAATAAGAAGAGAGAGGATTAAAAAAAAAAAAAAAAAAAAAAAAAAAGGTAAGTAAGTTGTGGGTTGGAGTGTGAGGAGGTGGGAGTGTGAGGAGGTGGGAGTGTGAGGATGTAAGAATCAGAGGATGAAGGGAGATGACAACTCGAATCTGTTATTCAAGGCAGGGCGAAATTTAGAGATGAGGATAGCTTCCGAAATTCGAAGCTGGCCTATATTGCGGACAGAGTTGAGGATGCGGACACTAATGGAGCGATGTGTGTTGCCACATGAAATTAAGTGTTTATGGAAGGAGGAAATGTGGGTGTTTAGGTGTTCTTTAATACGTTGGTGTAGAGGCCTAACGGTACTACCGATGTAGAATTTTTGGCACTTAGAGCATTGCAGGTTGTATACTGTATATGTGCGGAGGCAGAGGCCAGAGTTGGGGATGGGGCAACTAGCTAGAGAGCAGGGGTCTGGGGTGTAGTGGCTTTTTTTGGATAAATGTTGTCGGAGAGAGGTGCCTGTGTGAGAAAGTTGTATGTTAAGGTTCTCACTACGTATGGCATTGCGGATAGCAGAAGTGATACGGTCGCTAAAGAAGGGGAGTTTAAGGAAGCATGTGTTGGTGAGAGTGTGGTGTCTACGTCTTCTGGTGTTGTTAAGGCTAGATATGGTAGTTAGCGGGAAGCCGTTGGTCAATAGAGTTTGGTGGAAGGCTTCGGTGTGTGTTGTTTTATCGGAAGAAGAAGAGCATTTGTCTTGTATGCGGGTGATTTCGGTTTGTGCGTAACTAATTTTGGATTTGAGGGGTAGTGCGGATTTGTAGTGGACAAAGAGATTCCTACAGGCGGGTTTTCTATAGAAAGTGGTGTGGAGAGATCCGTCGTCATTAATGCTGAGTTTGAAGTCTAGAAGTGAGAGGGAGCCTGAGGTGTTGGGATGTTCGATGGTGAATTTAATGTGGGGGTCAGAATTATTAAATGTATTAAAGATAGAGATAGCTTCCTCTCGGGATGAAGTGAGGATCAAAATGTCGTCGACGTATCTCGAGAAGAAAATATGGGAATGGCAGGTGCTAAGTGCTTGCTGCTCCAGTCTGTTCATGTAAGAAATGGCGAGGAGGCCGGAGAGACTGGAACCCATGGGTAGGCCAGAGACTTGTTTGTATGTGTCTTGTTGGAACTTAAAGTAGGTGTTATCCACAATGATACGTAGGAGCTGATGAATGTCTGTAGGGGTAAGCCCAAAACAGTCAAGATTGTTAGAGGAGATGTGGTCAGTTATGAGGTCAATGGCGGGGTGTGCGGGAATGGAAGTATAAAGAGAGACTACGTCAAGGCTGAAGATGTAGTTGTTGGCGCGGAGCTGTTGGGGTTGGAGCAAGTTGAGTCTATCTATTACCTGGTCAGAGCTGCTGACGTGTGCCGGGAAGGTGGGGAGTAGCGGTTTAAGTAAGTGGGAGAGGAGCCAGGAGATCTTGTAAAGAGGTCCCTCAGTACTGGAGACTATAGGTCTGATCTGTAGGTGGTTGCTGGTTTTGTGGGTTTTAATAAGATGGTAAAAGGTGGGGAGTCTACTGTTTCTAGTGGTGAGATTGAGCCTATAAGCCTTGGGGAGATTACGTCTGGAGCAAATTTGGGACCAAGCGTTGTTAATAGTGGTTTGTATGCGGGTAGCAGAGATGTCATTATCGGGTGTGTAAAGGGATGTATTGCTGAGGTGTTCTAGGGCGAGAGTATTGTAGGATTCTTGGGAGATAATGCAGAATTCCTTGCCTTTGTCAGAGGGTAGGTAGACCAGGTTTTTTTTCTTAAGGCCTTTGAGGGTGAGACGCTGGGAATGGGAGATATTTGGTGTGATACGGTGTTTTTCCCGTTGTATTATGGAGAAAATCTTATGTTTGAGATTTACCAACTTTAGGTCTAAAGGGTGGTTTTCAGGAGGAGGGTGTAGGGGGCGGTCAGGTTGATAAACGGGGAAGGGGTTGGATGAAAAATTAGGGGGATCGGTGGGGGTGGAGTCGTTAAGTGGGTCTAGGGAGGGTGGTTCAAAGGCTGATAACCATTTCAAATGGTACGCTGTCCTGCAGAACTGTGTTTCTATATCGAGGAGGGTTTGGTCATTAAGTTTTTGTGTAACGAAGAATTTGGGTCCGAGGCTGAGGAGATCAGTTTCTGTTGCGGAGAGAGAACACGTGAGGTCAGTGATAAGTGGTTGGGTAGTAGCTTGAGGAAGGAGAGGGGGTCCGTGTACAGCTCCATAATTGGTAAGCGGCTGTAAGATCTGTTTTTGGTGGAGCCAATTGAATTTAAGTATGAGTCTGTTTTTTTCCGTGTGGAAACAGTGGTGGAAAGCTTTGTTGACAGATGCGGAGATGTGGGGTGGAAGGTGTGAGGGGGGGGGGAAATTTGCTATCAGACATAGCGTTGATATGTTGGTGTAGCTTGCAATGGAGGTGTTTGATGGTTTTCTTTATACAAAAGGTATGTATGAACGAGCGTGCAGAGTGGAGAGTGGGTAGGTAGAAGCACGACGGTAGGTGAATGTTCTTGATAGTGTTGGGGAAAATTCCATGTCTGAGGCATCTCTTCAGGAAGTTGATCTGGCATCCGGTCCTAGCCCGCTTCTCCGAAAGTCGGAACATTTTCTTGGTGTATGCAAACTCTGTCTGGCCGAGATTGAGAGATAAGAGGAGATTGTAGTTTGCTTGAAGCATTGCTGGTAAATGTAAGTGTAAATTAGTCGTCCAAGGCTATAGCAATGCGATGTGGTTGCCGTGAGATGGAAAAGTGAAAAGCAATAAACGCAGGGAGAAAGTGAAACTCAAAACGATTTATTAATAATTTCACGAAAACTGATTAAATACCAAATAGTATTTTTTTTTTTGGTAAGTAACAGATCGGCAAAGGGTAATCTTAAATTTTCGAAAGAACAACTTTCATTATCAGAAGACAACAATAGAAGACCGAGGGGGTCGGAAAAACGTGGAAAAACCGGTGTCAGATCATCGTATTATAGGGGAAAACAATTGGGAGTAGGAACGCAGAAAACGTCAAAATTCAATTAAGCAATCATATAACTAAGGTTAAAACATTATAAACATTAGTTTAGTAATATACCAATTTTTTTTAAATTTTATTATGTTTCATTTTAAATGACTCATCAATCTTTATTTATTTATTTATTTATTTATTTTTTTTTCATTTATTCTCTTCAAATCTAAATTTAAATTCACTGTCAAAGGGAGATAACTTATTCTAAATAATATGTTCAGACCTTAGAAATGAAATTGGAAACTTGAGAAGGAATTTGAGTTGTGAAGTGGATTAGGAACGCAGAAAAATTCCATTAAGCAATCATATAACTAAGGCTAAAACATTATAAACATTAGTTTAGTAATATACCAATTTTTTTTAAAGTTTTATTATGTTTCATTTTACATGACTCATCAATCTTTATTTATTTATTTATTTATTTATTTTATTTTATTTTATTTTATTTTTTTCATTTATTCTCTTCAAATCAAATTTAAATTTACTGTCAAAGGGAGATAACTTATTCTAAATAATATATTCAGACTTTAGAAATGAGATTGGAAACTTGAGAAGGAATTTGAGTTGTGAAGTGGATAAAAGCCAAGGATGGGACCTTTTTTTTTTTTTTTTTTTTTTTTTTAAATTTTATTAGCAGGGGAAGGGGGGGGAATAAGAAGAGAGAGGATTAAAAAAAAAAAAAAAAAAAAAAAGGTAAGTAAGTTGTGGGTGGGAGTGTGAGGAGGTGGGAGTGTGAGGAGGTGGGAGTGTGAGGATGTAAGAATCAGAGGATGAAGGGAGATGACAACTCGAATCTGTTATTCAAGGCAGGGCGAAATTTAGAGATGAGGATAGCTTCCGAAATTCGAAGCTGGCCTATATTGCGGACAGAGTTGAGGATGCGGACACTAATGGAGCGATGTGTGTTGCCACATGAAATTAAGTGTTTATGGAAGGAGGAAATGTGGGTGTTTAGGTGTTCTTTAATACGTTGGTGTAGAGGCCTAACGGTACTACCGATGTAGAATTTTTGGCACTTAGAGCATTGCAGGTTGTATACTGTATATGTGCGGAGGCAGAGGCCAGAGTTGGGGATGGGGCAACTAGCTAGAGAGCAGGGGTCTGGGGTGTAGTGGCTTTTTTTGGATAAATGTTGTCGGAGAGAGGTGCCTGTGTGAGAAAGTTGTATGTTAAGGTTCTCACTACGTATGGCATTGCGGATAGCAGAAGTGATACGGTCGCTAAAGAAGGGGAGTTTAAGGAAGCATGTGTTGGTGAGAGTGTGGTGTCTACGTCTTCTGGTGTTGTTAAGGCTAGATATGGTAGTTAGCGGGAAGCCGTTGGTCAATAGAGTTTGGTGGAAGGCTTCGGTGTGTGTTGTTTTATCGGAAGAAGAAGAGCATTTGTCTTGTATGCGGGTGATTTCGGTTTGTGCGTAACTAATTTTGGATTTGAGGGGTAGTGCGGATTTGTAGTGGACAAAGAGATTCCTACAGGCGGGTTTTCTATAGAAAGTGGTGTGGAGAGATCCGTCGTCATTAATGCTGAGTTTGAAGTCTAGAAGTGAGAGGGAGCCTGAGGTGTTGGGATGTTCGATGGTGAATTTAATGTGGGGGTCAGAATTATTAAATGTATTAAAGATAGAGATAGCTTCCTCTCGGGATGAAGTGAGGATCAAAATGTCGTCGACGTATCTCGAGAAGAAAATATGGGAATGGCAGGTGCTAAGTGCTTGCTGCTCCAGTCTGTTCATGTAAGAAATGGCGAGGAGGCCGGAGAGACTGGAACCCATGGGTAGGCCAGAGACTTGTTTGTATGTGTCTTGTTGGAACTTAAAGTAGGTGTTATCCACAATGATACGTAGGAGCTGATGAATGTCTGTAGGGGTAAGCCCAAAACAGTCAAGATTGTTAGAGGAGATGTGGTCAGTTATGAGGTCAATGGCGGGGTGTGCGGGAATGGAAGTATAAAGGGAGACTACGTCAAGGCTGAAGATGTAGTTGTTGGCGCGGAGCTGTTGGGGTTGGAGCAAGTTGAGTCTATCTATTACCTGGTCAGAGCTGCTGACGTGTGCCGGGAAGGTGGGGAGTAGCGGTTTAAGTAAGTGGGAGAGGAGCCAGGAGATCTTGTAAAGAGGTCCCTCAGTACTGGAGACTATAGGTCTGATCTGTAGGTGGTTGCTGGTTTTGTGGGTTTTAATAAGATGGTAAAAGGTGGGGAGTCTACTGTTTCTAGTGGTGAGATTGAGCCTATAAGCCTTGGGGACAGCGTACCATTTGAAATGGTTATCAGCCTTTGAACCACCCTCCCTAGACCCACTTAACGACTCCACCCCCACCGATCCCCCTAATTTTTCATCCAACCCCTTCCCCGTTTATCAACCTGACTGCCCCCTACACCCTCCTCCTGAAAACCACCCTTTAGACCTAAAGTTGGTAAATCTCAAACATAAGATTTTCTCCATAATACAACGGGAAAAACACCGTATCACACCAAATATCTCCCATTCCCAGCGTCTCACCCTCAAAGGCCTTAAGAAAAAAAACCTGGTCTACCTACCCTCTGACAAAGGCAAGGAATTCTGCATTATCTCCCAAGAATCCTACAATACTCTCGCCCTAGAACACCTCAGCAATACATCCCTTTACACACCCGATAATGACATCTCTGCTACCCGCATACAAACCACTATTAACAACGCTTGGTCCCAAATTTGCTCCAGACGTAATCTCCCCAAGGCTTATAGGCTCAATCTCACCACTAGAAACAGTAGACTCCCCACCTTTTACCATCTTATTAAAACCCACAAAACCAGCAACCACCTACAGATCAGACCTATAGTCTCCAGTACTGAGGGACCTCTTTACAAGATCTCCTGGCTCCTCTCCCACTTACTTAAACCGCTACTCCCCACCTTCCCGGCACACGTCAGCAGCTCTGACCAGGTAATAGATAGACTCAACTTGCTCCAACCCCAACAGCTCCGCGCCAACAACTACATCTTCAGCCTTGACGTAGTCTCCCTTTATACTTCCATTCCCGCACACCCCGCCATTGACCTCATAACTGACCACATCTCCTCTAACAATCTTGACTGTTTTGGGCTTACCCCTACAGACATTCATCAGCTCCTACGTATCATTGTGGATAACACCTACTTTAAGTTCCAACAAGACACATACAAACAAGTCTCTGGCCTACCCATGGGTTCCAGTCTCTCCGGCCTCCTCGCCATTTCTTACATGAACAGACTGGAGCAGCAAGCACTTAGCACCTGCCATTCCCATATTTTCTTCTCGAGATACGTCGACGACATTTTGATCCTCACTTCATCCCGAGAGGAAGCTATCTCTATCTTTAATACATTTAATAATTCTGACCCCCACATTAAATTCACCATCGAACATCCCAACACCTCAGGCTCCCTCTCACTTCTAGACTTCAAACTCAGCATTAATGACGACGGATCTCTCCACACCACTTTCTATAGAAAACCCGCCTGTAGGAATCTCTTTGTCCACTACAAATCCGCACTACCCCTCAAATCCAAAATTAGTTACGCACAAACCGAAATCACCCGCATACAAGACAAATGCTCTTCTTCTTCCGATAAAACAACACACACCGAAGCCTTCCACCAAACTCTATTGACCAACGGCTTCCCGCTAACTACCATATCTAGCCTTAACAACACCAGAAGACGTAGACACCACACTCTCACCAACACATGCTTCCTTAAACTCCCCTTCTTTAGCGACCGTATCACTTCTGCTATCCGCAATGCCATACGTAGTGAGAACCTTAACATACAACTTTCTCACACAGGCACCTCTCTCCGACAACATTTATCCAAAAAAAGCCACTACACCCCAGACCCCTGCTCTCTAGCTAGTTGCCCCATCCCCAACTCTGGCCTCTGCCTCCGCACATATACAGTATACAACCTGCAATGCTCTAAGTGCCAAAAATTCTACATCGGTAGTACCGTTAGGCCTCTACACCAACGTATTAAAGAACACCTAAACACCCACATTTCCTCCTTCCATAAACACTTAATTTCATGTGGCAACACACATCGCTCCATTAGTGTCCGCATCCTCAACTCTGTCCGCAATATAGGCCAGCTTCGAATTTCGGAAGCTATCCTCATCTCTAAATTTCGCCCTGCCTTGAATAACAGATTCGAGTTGTCATCTCCCTTCATCCTCTGATTCTTACATCCTCACACTCCCACCTCCTCACACTCCCACCTCCTCACACTCCCACCCACAACTTACTTACCTTTTTTTTTTTTTTTTTTTTTTTTTTTTAATCCTCTCTCTTCTTATTCCCCCCCCTTCCCCTGCTAATAAAATTTTAACAAAAAAAAAAAAAAAAAAAAAAAGGTCCCATCCTTGGCTTTTATCCACTTCACAACTCAAATTCCTTCTCAAGTTTCCAATCTCATTTCTAAAGTCTGAATATATTATTTAGAATAAGTTATCTCCCTTTGACAGTAAATTTAAATTTGATTTGAAGAGAATAAATGAAAAAAATAAAATAAAATAAAATAAAATAAATAAATAAATAAATAAATAAAGATTGATGAGTCATGTAAAATGAAACATAATAAAACTTTAAAAAAAATTGGTATATTACTAAACTAATGTTTATAATGTTTTAGCCTTAGTTATATGATTGCTTAATGGAATTTTTCTGCGTTCCTAATCCACTTCACAACTCAAATTCCTTCTCAAGTTTCCAATTTCATTTCTAAGGTCTGAACATATTATTTAGAATAAGTTATCTCCCTTTGACAGTGAATTTAAATTTAGATTTGAAGAGAATAAATGAAAAAAAAAAAAAAATAAATAAATAAATAAAGATTGATGAGTCATTTAAAATGAAACATAATAAAATTTAAAAAAAATTGGTATATTACTAAACTAATGTTTATAATGTTTTAACCTTAGTTATATGATTGCTTAATTGAATTTTGACGTTTTCTGCGTTCCTACTCCCAATTGTTTTCCCCTATAATACGATGATCTGACACCGGTTTTTCCACGTTTTTCCGACCCCCTCGGTCTTCTATTGTTGTCTTCTGATAATGAAAGTTGTTCTTTCGAAAATTTAAGATTACCCTTTGCCGATCTGTTACTTACCAAAAAAAAAAAATACTATTTGGTATTTAATCAGTTTTCGTGAAATTATTAATAAATCGTTTTGAGTTTCACTTTCTCCCTGCGTTTATTGCTTTTCACTTTTCCATCTCACGGCAACCACATCGCATTGCTATAGCCTTGGACGACTAATTTACACTTATATATATATATATATATATATATATTTAAATTCTTTAACGTTGCACAGAAAATGGGTTGAAAGCTCGATAGTAATTTTATAAGCATATATATATATATATATATATATATATATATATATATATATATATATATATATATATATATATATAATTATTAATGACAATATATGTATTAGTATATACTATCAGTGCCCTTTTACTTTGCTGGATGTACTTTCTCTGAACGAAAAACTCAAAATGGCGTATTAGTGGGTTCCCCCTCGTGTGAGTTTGCTCTTTTCTTTGTTTTTTGTTTGGTTTCACCCAAAAATAAACCACTGCATAGTGTAGGTTTTTTCAAAACACTTTAATCCAAGAACATTTAATTATTTGTGAATTTTTCTGGTGATTTTGTAATGTTGCATCCACGATATTAACATAAAAATGTTGTTTGGCACAAGACAAATGAAAGTGACCGTAAAAAATATATCTCACAAAAATGTTTTTTGGAAATATGAAAAAATCAAAATAATAAAATAAAAACATGGTTATTTGAATATAATATTAACCTGACCTATATATATATATATATATATATATATATATATATATATATATATATATATATATATATATATATATATATATATATATATATATATAATATATATATATATATATATATATATATATATATATATATGTGTGTGTAATCAGTCAACGGAAAAGAAATATAATAATAATAGTGAATAAAAAAAAACTGAGAATGAAGAAAAAATAATAAATAAACGTGCAACTTACAATTTCGTGCCGAATTTATTGGACGATTTTAGAAGCAAAGTAAAGTAAATCCAAATTTCAGTTTTTGTTGTTGTTTTTTGGGGATAGTCTGTAGGAAATTTTCGGGAACCATTCCCTTCATCAAGCCTACTTTTGAAATGTGAATAAATAAAAATAATAAGATAAAAACATGGTTATTGGAATATAATATGAACCTTACCTATATATATATATATATATATATATATATATACAGGGTGGGCAAAAATAAGGGTCCTATTTTTAAAAATTCATAACTTTTTTATTTATTGATTTTTTTTTTTTTTTTTTTAGAATAAGTAAAGGACCCCTTCCGAAGCAAGCATGAGCCGTATTAGCCCTAAGGAACGTACCCTCATTTAGAAAACATTATTTTTGCTTAAAAAACTCAAAACAGTGTAAAAAACAATACTTTAGTTTTTGTAAGTTTTAAGAAGTGTTTTTCGGCTAAAATTTGTTTTGTTTATTTCAGAAAATCTCGGAAGGGTCAGTCTACACACACATAAAGTTTGGTGAGTTTAACTTTTATTTTGTGGAAGTTATTCAAATTCAAGTTATTCAAATTTAAAGATAGGACCCTTATTTTGGCCCACCCTGTATATATATATATATATATATATATATATATATATATATATATATATATATATATATATATATATATCACACCCAATAAATACTAGAGCTCAAACATACTATGAGAATATTAAAAAATATAATTAGAATATCAACAATTAAAATAAAAAATCAAATATTGATAATAAATGAATGAATTAGGACTTGAGTAGATAAGATATAATTGTATGATTAAAATCAAGAAATAAATAATTATATAAAGAAAAAACAATGAATAAAAAACGACACGTTTTAAAGATTGAACAATTATAAAATTCGAACAGGGAGATAACTCATAAAGGAATTTTGAAATGAACAATTTTTTATCGTAAAAAGTAGTAGAATAAATAAGTAAATAAATGATGTTATTGAATTAAAGATCGATAAACAAAGATAAGAAACGGAATGAGGAAGCTTAATTTCCTGGCTTTTTAGTTTCGATATGATGGCGTCTACAATTTATTACAACGCTATTCTAAGAAAAGCAAAACAAAGTGAGGATTGATTAGAAAGTTAGTGGGCGGTGACGATGATTAAGTAGATAAAGACACTGGGTGTGCCAAGTTCGAATCCAGTCAGTTCTAGAGTAGCACTTTTACTTAGGGATGTTAGCAACCTCCACGTGGTCCCTCTTGCAACAATGCCAACAAAAGAATGAAGCTGGTACTGTGGCAGACGCCACTACTGGCCAGGGGATATTTGTTGCGACCTCTTTTCTTTCTTTATTTGCTCAGCCCTTCTTCGTCCCTGAGGTAGAGAAGAGGGGATTATATCGTGAAAGCAAGTTGGCCGAAGATTCCGGCCAATCAGGAACCAACAGGACAGCTTCACCACGCGTGATTTGACTCCCTATGAAACAAGTAACGCACCGTCTTCTCTTTCTCTTTTTCTACCGCATTCCGGCCGAACGCACACAGAGGAGATCGTCGACAACTCCCCTCCCTCCCCACCGGCTCGACCGAGCAGGTGGGTGAGGCAAAAGTTAAAACGTAGGTAATCTCTTTTAATTCCTACCACGAATAACGAACTATTCTGTCAAGCACACACCATTACAATTGCCACAAAAATACATCAAACACGCTCGCATATACACATTCGTACAAACATGAACTTAAACAAACCGAACATTTCACTAGTACACGTTCGTACAAACGGAACTTTTCACTCCTTAAAAATATGAACTCTGTAACTGATAGCCATACAAAATATCTTAGTCAAATAAATTGTTTTGTTTAATGTAAATGTTTTACTCTAATTATTGATTTTACAAAATACATTCTTCTGTGTAAGCTTTATTATTCCTTCGCTTTCTTTCTAATATAATTTCAGATATAATAATAATGTTTTCTTTCTTCCCTTTCTTTGTTTTATTCTGTTAATTTTATGCGTACGTGGTCGGACGGACCACTTCGAACAGTGGGAATGACATGCTGCTATAAAGGCATCTCTCCCACAACCTTTGGTCGGGGGATCCCTTTGTCCAAGAACAACCCCCGGCCATAGTACAACATAGTTGTACCATATTGATACATACGAAATTCTATTAGAAAATTGAACAAGTAAAGAATTTACGATTGTATATATATGTTACGAGGTTTTGTCATAGAATAATTAGTTGTACCGAATATGGTCGGATTTCAGAAAGGATTGTGAATTTTAATAACGATTTAAAGATGGGGGTTCACTCTATATATGTGTATATGAATGTATGTCATAACATAACACTGAACGTGTAAAAATAGAATTGCATCTAGCAGACTTTATAGATACAAACACTCAATATCTATTCAGGTTGAGCCTTATAGCAATCACAAACATATGTGGCTTATCTACACTTTCTGATAAGCCGTATTTATTATTGTTGTATAGAATGCGTATATATCAATGTAAACTTATGTGCGCGCACGTATTAAGATATATATTTTACACACACAACCACACACACACACATATATATATATATACGCACATATATATACACATATATATATATATACACACATATATATATATATATAAACACACACAAAAACATATATATATATATATATATATATATATATATATATATATATATAACTGAGTAACGTAACCACACAAAATCATATATATATATACACACGTGTATACTGTATACATATGTGTGTGAGAGTGAGAGAGTGTATGTCTCTGTATAGTGTGATGTGTGTGTGCGCGTGGGCGTTTTTATTCTCCGTATATAATCTCTATATTTATGAAGTAACATTTAGCACACTGACTGCACATACATTAGTCGTATATTCAAGAAATCGGTTCAACGTTGGGTTGTTTTTGTATTCGTCCTTTGGACAGAGCCAAGGATATCAAATACACAGGCCGGTTTCGCTCCTTAACTTTTAACTGACATATCCAACCCAGATGTTAGAGGTGAGCAGAGGAACGTTTTGAGGTCTTGAGCTGTATGTGGGTCCAGAGAGAGTGAAACACTGAAAAAAAATCATTGTTTAATATATAATGTAAAGCCAGTCTGCTTAACGTGAATATGTCATCGGTGGCTTTTTCCCGCGAGATAGAAAATCAAATCTGTTCTGATATAAAGTTCTGATCTTCTTGCGACTATGTTCTATCAAACACTTAATTTCGATCGATTTTACCGATACCCATATTTAATCCGATCGATATTTCATTTTGGGAGAGAAAGGCCTCGTATGTGCCGGTGTCAGGCCGCATGAAATGCTATCGACTTTAAAAGGAGGTAAAAATTAATACATTTTTATTATTATTTATTTTTAATAAATATGATATAATACTATTATTAATATGCAGGTCGTAATATAGACATCGCCGACAAAATCCTAACCTTGTGTTACTGTGAGTCTGCTATCTCTTTTTTGAGAGAGAGATAGATAGATAGATAGATAGAGAGAGATAGATAGATAGATAGATAGATAGATAGATAGATAGATAGAGAGAGAGAGAAAGAAAAAGAGAGAAAAGTTACACTAATCGCAATGAACTGCTTAAAGCAGCCCTACTGAACGTATTAGCAGCAGCTGTCAATAGAAATATATGCTTAGAATTACAAATTTGTTTTCTTCAGCGAAATAGATAAGATGGCAGAACTTCAAAATGACGATCATGGGATCCCGGTTTCAATCACGGGTCTGCGCCTCCACATTTCATTTTCTTTCGTTCGGAAAACAATAACTACAAATAATTATATCTTTCGAACAATTTGGTGAATAATTTAAAACCAAACGATATTCTGCTAATTACATTTCAATGTCAAAATTATATTTAAAAAAAGTCTTAATATTTAACCAAAACGGCTAATTTTTAATAAATAAAATAACACTACCGGGCAATGCCGGATATGTACAGCTAGTTCTTTAAAACATATATCACCTTTAATAAACAACGACGTTGGCCCATTAAACCGACGATACCAGAACCGCCATGGCGAGAGAAATAATCGACGGGTGGGGGCGAAGCGATATACACAGAAACATATTTTAAATAAATTATGTGAAACAAAATTAAACTTTAGTTTGATCGACAAATGTTGTTTCCTATTGACCTACAGCTTTTATAGTTAAATTGATTTGGAGAAAAAGAGTTTTTATCTTGTTTAGCCAATACTAATACTTCAGTCAGCTGTCTCTGTCTGTTTACATTAGTTTTAAATTTCTGCATGTCAGTACAGTCAATGAAACAGGGAACAGGGAGGGAATTCCGGAGGCCGGCAACACGAGGAAATAAGCTATTGGAGTAGAAGGCTCTCGGGCATCTGGGAACTTCCACAGTGAATGGATGGGACTTAGCTGATTGTCGGGTTGGTCTAGTGTATTTACGTCTAGGATGCACTAGAGCAGAAAGTTCATCAGAGCAGAATCCATTAAAGTACTTATAAAACAGGCACAAGGATGCAACATTGAGGCGACGTAGCTTGATAGATAGTGAGATACCTATTACGTTAGCGACTCTTCTTTGGACCTTGTCTAAGAGGGAGAGACTAGTTTATGATTCACCAGCCCAGATGTGACAACAATACTCCGGATGAGAGGTTTGCTTGAATATATACTGAATTACTTTTTAAGTGTTCAATTAGGATCAAATAACGTTAGACTTCTGTAATTCTGAAGACACGCAGCGATTGGTAAAATCTATTTCGAATTACCAATAGAAAAGCTTGAATCAAAAAGCAAAACAGGTACTTCGAAAATATTTTTGTTTAAAGGGAAGTGTGTGTGTGTGTATGTGTGTGTTTATGTCCAGCTAAAAGTCAAAACTACCAAAGAAACACCTACAAAGTTGGTATATTCTTGATCGGCATTCCTCGGAATGAGTAATATCTAATATTTAGAAAAGAAAATACCGATTATTTGACCCTAAATTGCCGCCGATTTTGTCAGTAAGGAGGAGGTCATTTCTTTGTAATTTTCATGTACCAACTAAAGGAAAGTAACTCTGATGTTTTTCAAAAAGTTATTTCCCTTACGTCGATTTGAGTAATCTATAAAAAGTGTATGCTCAGAGAGAGAAATCGGCTGGGTGAAGAAGAAAGAGGGGATGGGAAGAGGGATGCGTGTGGAGTTGAAGGAGTGGGGAGAGGGGAGTCGGGGGAAAGAGAGTGAGATATAAGTTTTAATAGAAATGCGTTACACTTTTGTCCCGGGCAACGCTGAGTCGCCCTGCTAGTATTAAATAAAAATACGATGGGTGACAGAGAAGGTAGTCTCTATTGAGAGAGTAAGGCCACTTCCTTTATATTTATATCAATTCAAAATGAAATAGCGATGAGATGAAATATTCAAATCAATAAAATTGATTTGAAATAAAAATAATTCTTTAAGGAAACACCCGGATGAAAACTATCGATTTATGTATGCACGTTTCAATTAAAAACGTCAAATAAATCAAATATACAGGGTAAAAAACTTATTATATATATATATATATATATATATATATATATATAGTTGAACACTATTAAGACGACTGAGTACCTTTGCCTGATAAGATTTATTTCTCAACACGTCGTACTTATTCAATTATCTACAGACGTATACGTTTCTCCTTTCGGAATCATCAGTGTAGAGATAATCATTCAAACCGGCCGCACGATTCGAACCCCGGAACAAGAGTCACCTTTCATTCCAAATCCCGACGTCCTAACCGATGCGGCCATTCCGAATGCTTATACGACGTGGTGAGAAATAAACCCTATTATGTCGATCAGGCAACGATAGTCAGCTGTCTTAACAGTGTTCAACAAGGAGGAACATGCATTTATAGCTCTGATTTGACGGCTGTAACATTACTTCTCACTAGAGGGCCTGGCCGAAATGTAAATGGACCAGAGATGTAATAGGAAATTAGAATTATACTCGTTAAATGAAATTAATAAGTCATGTGTTCGTGACAAATTAGCTAATAATCACTCTGATATATACGGTACTTTCGTTTTTTTTGTTTGAGGTATATTGTCAGAATACATTCAGATATTTAGTGAAACTATAGCCGCACTTCAAAGCCTTAAATGTAGAATTTTAAAATATAGCATTAACTTCTAACAGGGGAATTATTAGTCTAAGAAGAATAATCCCATAAATTGACTTAATTATCTCCCTTCATATATTTACACATGACATATATCTAAACATTAGTCTTTCTTTCAACTAAATAACAACTATTAATATCTAAATTATTTGGATTAACTAGATTTTTTAATTTCTGATAATTTTTAATTTAATTTTTTTTCACTTTACGCTTTTTATTTTTTATTTTAATTTTATTATTACTTTTTATTTTTATTATTACTTTTTATTTTTATCATTACTTTTTATTTTTATAATTACTTTTTATTTTTATTATTACTTTTTATTTTTATTATTACTTTTTATTTTTATTATTACTTTTTATTTTTATCATTACTTTTTATTTTTATTATTACTTTTTATTTTTATTATTACTTTTTATTTTTATCATTACTTTTTATTTTATTATTACTTTTTATTTTTATTATTACTTTTTATTTTTATCATTACTTTTTATTTTATCATTACTTTTTATTTTTATTATTACTTTTTATTTTTATTATTACTTTTATTTTTATTATTACTTTTTATTTTTATTATTACTTTTTATTTTTATTATTACTTTTTTCTAAAGTTACTGATTATGACATCAGTTGGATCATCGTTTGGTGCTGATTAAACATTTAGAGAGCTAACTTTCTCATTTAACCTCAGTTTCGTATTAATCTTACTTTAAATAAAACATATTTAATTAGGTATTCTCACCTTTCAGATTAATAATTAACTATTGTTAGCATTTTGTAGTAATTTTCCAACTGCCCCTAAGGGGATTTAGGGGATTTTCTAGTTAGGACTTTTACTGTTCTGTCTGGATAATGAGGCTGGCTCCATATTGCTTTGGTTTGTATAACTGTTGGATAATGGCCCTGTGAGGACGGACGCATCTTAAGGTGGGCGTATGTGTTGGAAATCGTTTGTTTTGTCTGGCGCGATTTTGTGCGGGTGGACCCGTACAGTCGAGTGCAGAATAGGGCTGTTCTCACAGTCGGAGCTCACAGACGTTGACAGGGTGACCACGTTGACGAGACCTCAGATCAAGGGTCAATGTGCACCTGTGCATGGGGGCTCTGTGACGTCACGGGCTTTTGTGTGGAAAGCTGTTTTTTGCCAGTCTGGGTTTTGAAGGCGAGCCGAACAGACGTGTTTCTCTATGTAGTCTTCACCATGATTAGGGGATTTAAGTTCCCTAAAAGAATACAGGCAGATATTTCTTCTTTTCTCCCTCCTCAAATGGCTAAGGACTTAATTTAGGAATTAACTACGATAGAGTAGTAATTCAGTCTCTCTTAACGTTGGTGAGGCATCTCCGAGGGACAGAAATCTGACGCCTGAAATAAAACAGAATTAAGAGTTTAAAAGATTGTTTGTCTCCGGAGTCGGTCATGAAGGTTTTATTGCAGACACAGCGAGCGGCGATGTTCGCGGCAGTACAGAAACGAAGAAAGAATTAAACCACTAGACGACATCGAGACGGCGCCCCTCCTCGACGAAGAAGTAAAGGTACTAGAAATTAAAAGGTATGCAACATATACATTTGTTTGTTGACCAGTTGTGTAAACGAGAACTGCCACGGCCCGTTCCTGGACGAGTATATAAAATGAGAACTGCCACGGCCCATGCCGGGACGTCTATGTCACATAATCAATATAAGGTAGACGTCTTTTGAATCCTGTTATATTGTCCCCCGAGGGAAGGTTCATTTGGTTTTTGATACCTTTTTCTTCACATGAGTTTTCTTCCATGTACCCCAAATTACTATGCTTTTTTTGGAACACTCATTTTTAGATATCCACCACCTTTTCTTCAGTTTCTTTCTCTTCTGGTTTCTGACGTTATAGGATGTTGCTACAATTACAATACACATTCTAATATTCTCTGAAGATTGACGGAAAGACTATTGAACTGAAATGTTTGTACATATCTGCCAAGAAACACGTGTCAGATTAAAAACATTGTCTTTTATATATTAGATGCAAATGATAAACATCCACCGAGATGTTTAGATAACTGTAAACTAAAAAAAAAAAAATGAAGAAATTGAGGGCTCTGATAACAATTATTGACTTTCGATTGATTACTGCATGATCACTAGAATGAATCAACATAAGCTATATGCTCTGGATCTTGTAATACAACTTCATTGAGCTTGCAATTGGAAAGTTTCGGATATTGTAAGGAGTATAAAATTGAAAATATACATTCCTTATAAAAACCTACACACACACACACACACACATATATATATATATATATATATATATATATATATATATATATATATATATATATATATATATATATATATATTTTGGTACAGAAGAATTAGTAAAACATTCGTACCGTCGGTTTTAAGCGCAGAAGAACTTAGCCATCCGGATCTCTTTAGCTTCTGTTGTCTTTCTGTACTTGAAACCGACGGTACGAATGTTGTACTAATTTTTCTGTACCAAAATAACTAAATATTACGCTCTTAATTTTTAATTTCTAACTTTAATTCTAAATTAATAGAGCACTTTGCTGGGATTTTTCCTGCTATATTACAAAGAAGTTATATATATATATATTAAAGAGAAATACATAGAGGGTGCTGTAGTTTGACAGTTCAAACAGACGAGATGCCACTGGCTGCATTCTAAGTCGTAGGGTTGTCAATACAGATTTTGTGCCGACTCTGCTAAAAAGACGCAATAATTAAGGTTAAGTTCACAGTGTTTGCAGCAAGAATTTGTCGCAGTTGAGATTTGCGGCCAAAAATAAAGAATGCAAATATATCTACAGTTTGCTACTTTTAAAATCGAATTTATTTTTTAGCAAAGTGCTATCTGTATTATCTTAAGAAGTAATTTATTTTACATCACAAAGACAGAATATTTTACCTCTTTGAGTAAAACCATTTTCGAATAAAACAATTGATAGAAGATCCATTTGATGCGTGTGGGACATTAGCTTCTTGCGAGGCCAGACTAGAGAAACTGCGATAATCCACTCTTGGTTTTGAGGAGAGATCGCATTTCGTATCTTTTCCGTGGGAATAACAGAGACACTGAAGTCGACCATCAACAAAAATAGATCTCGCCAGGAACGAGGCAGAAAGTCAAATTCTGTGTCGAGAACCCCGGACATCAACACAAATAGAAAAAAAATCAATTTTTACTATAGCTTTCTTATTGATACTTCCTTCATCGATACGAGAGTATTTCTTTTCTGTCGCTCCGTAGGTCACGCTTTATTTTTGTTTAAGCTTCTATATATTAATACGCGTAATTGGTACTATATATGCTATTGGAGTAGAAGGCTCTCTCGGGCATCTGGGGCTGGGAGGATGATATCATGATGAACGAACTACATGCACTGAACCCCAAAGGAGGAGGTAATAACGAACATACACTACACTAATCCTCAAAGGAGGAGGTAATGCCTGGTAGGATGGTATCATGACAACAGAACAAGTACTACAGTACTCCTTCTAAAATAGATGAGGTTTTATTTGGGAGGATCTTGCCATGAAAGCAGAAGGTAATGCCTGTGAGTATAGTATCATAGCAACAGCAAAGATACTACACTACCACCTGCTCCTCCCCAACAAAAGAAGGTAATCCATGGGAAGATGGTCTCATGACAAAAGAACAGATACTACATTAACCTTCCCTCACAGAAAGATGCAAGAACTGGAAGGGTTACTCTATCTCCTTAGAAAAGGAGGAAGTAATTCCTGGGAGGGCGGTCCTATGACAACAGAACCGATACTACACTAACCTATCCCCATTAAAAAGATAATACAATAATAGATAAAATCAGTTTTTTTGTGGGAAGGGGGTCATTCATTTATAAATATTTTTTAATAGTTTCTTGGTCCTTTCCCTAAGATTCCACTTCCCATTTTAATTCAATGAATTTCTGTAAATAAACGAAGAATCGAAAACGTTACTTATACCTATGGAACATTTATCAATTTTTCTTGATTTTAATACAAAAAAGACCATCAGAAAAATTGAAAAAATGAAAAAGGTAAAACTAAACAGACGAATTCTGTTATTTTTAACAATGTTTTCATAAATGAGAAAATGCTGCCTAAATACACACACAATATATATATATATATATATATATATATATATATATATATATATATATATCGCTATTTACATAGTTAAATTCCTCTTTAATTATTAGCTAATGCGTTGTGGCCGATGGGGGAATGCTCTTGACTAAAAATCAGTGGCGATTTGTGATCGGAGTTCGAGCCCGCTGACCGTAGAGAATTAACTTCCTGCACTGATGATTGCGTTATCATGAAACATCGATGTCTGTAGGTAATAAATAATTAATATTTATTTACAAATATTATATGTACACACATATATATATATATATATATATATGCAGCATTCTTCCTTTTAAGCATTCTTTAATTTTTCTTGATTTAAATACAAAAAAAGACCATTAGAAAAATTGAAAAAATGAAAAAGGTAAAATTAAACAGACGAATTCTGTTATTTTTAACAATGTTTTCATAAATGAGAAAATGCTGCCTAAATACACACACAATATATATATATATATATATATATATATATATATATATATATATATATATATATATATATATATATATATGCAGCATTCTTTCTTTTAAGCATATTTCGTTAAATATGACGGACTATTTATGTCTGCATCTTTTTAGTTTAATCTATTCTAATTTTCATATCTGTTTTCTGGTTTCAAGCAGGAACTGGGCCAATCTTCAGAGGTGGTTTTCGAGTAAAGAACACGGTGCTTAGATATTTATTAGTAGTTTTGGCGGGAAACACGTGATGGTTATAGGGTTAATAAGGTATTAGTGTTAAATGTATAGGCATTTTTTGTATGTTCTTACTCTTGTTGAAATAGAGAAATCAAATAAGAAATCAAACTGAAAGCGAAAAGCCAACATCGACTAGGGACAGCTAT
>OY744524.1:14365921-14428421 GCA_963556195.1 Sepiola atlantica | reverse complement strand
ATATGCATGATTTGTCTTTATACTAAGAACTCTGGCTGACGAGGTTCAGCCGATTCCTAGCTAGAACTGAAACATGTTTGCAGATGTATAACAAAAATGTTTATATAAATAATATTTTATAGAATATATATATATATATATATATATATATATATATATATATATATATATATGGGAAATGAAAAAGAAAAAACAAAAAATATGTTTTTTTTATATTCGTCAACGTTTCGTCTTTATTTGTAATACTTCCTCAGGATGATAATTTTAAGAAAAATGTCATGCAAGTACGTAAGAATATTAGGCTGACATGATAGGTTGATGAGAAAAAGTAGTAGCCACTACCAGGTACGCAGGAGCGAGGTCCATGCTTAGTGAAGTCAGATGCATGGAATGAAATTAATGAGGATGGTTCAACCCATCATGTCAGCCCAATATTCTCACGTACTGGCATCACATTTTTCTTAAAATTATCATCCTGAGAAAGTCTTACAAATAATGACGAAACGTTGATGAAAAATGTGATGCAAGTGCGTGAGAATATTGGGTTGACATGATGGGTTGAATCATCCTCATTACTTTCATTCCATGCTACTGACTTCACTAAGCATGGACCTCGCTCCTGCGCACCCAGTAGTGGCTACTACTTTTTCTCATCAACCTATCATGTCAGCCCAATATTCTCACGTACTTGCATGACATTTTTCTTAAATGCAAGTACAAAGAAATATTGGGTTGACATGATGGGTTAATGAGAAGAAGTAGTAGCCACTACTGGGAGCGCAGGACCGAGGTCCGGGCTGAGAAAAGTCGGTGGCAGGGAGTGAAATGAAAAAAAACAACATCTTTTGGTTTTTCCTTTTTCATTTCCCATCACGTCGGATTACCCTCATCCTTCCTTTCTCATATATATATATATATATATATATATATATATATATATATATATATATATATATATATATATATATATATATATACAGGGTGGGCCAAAATAAGGGTCCTATCTTTAAATTTGAATAACTTGAATTTGAATAACTTCCACAAAATAAAAGTTAAACTCACCAAACTTTATGTGTGTGTAGACTGACCCTTCCGAGATTTTTTGAAATAAACAAAACAAATTTTAGCCGAAAAACACTTCTTAAAACTTACAAAAACTAAAGTATTGTTTTTTACACTGTTTTGAGTTTTTTAAGCAAAAATAATGTTTTCTAAATGAGGGTACGTTCCTTAGGGCTAATACGGCTCATGCTTGCTTCGGAAGAGGTCCTTTACTTATTTAAAAAAAATAAAATAAAAAAATCAATAAATAAAAAAGTTATGAATTTTTAAAAATAGGACCCTTATTTTTGCCCACCCTGTATATATGTGTGTGTATGTGTGTGTGTGTATGTGCGCATATATATATATATATATATATATATATATATATATATATATATATATATATATATATATATATATATATAATGGAAGAATTCACACTTAGAACGCTGATATGGAATAACAATTTAGTAAAATAATTTTTGGAAGTAAAAACAACGTGTTCTTTTTTAAGTAAATATTTATTTATTTTAAACTTTGTTATCTTTCGATGTGAAAATATCCTCGTCAAAAGTAAATAGGCATTTAATTCTTTTTTTTCGTTTTTTAAATATTTCCTGACCGAAGCATATTGTCGCTGCCAAGATAGGAGTCCGTTTTGATGATTCGACGGTAGGATTTCGAATGCCGATTTGTGTCACGTGTAGATGTGTTATTGAATAATGGAAAAATAAATACGTTGATATGAAATAACAATTTCGAAGAAGAATTTTTGATAGCCAAAACAACGTGTTTTTTATAATAAATTATTTTTCACTTTAAAACGAATAAGTAATTTATTTATAAACAAACGAGCACATTGTTTTTTCTTTAAAAAATTCTTCTTTTAAATATATATATATATATATATATATATATATATATATATATATATATTTATGGTTATGGCTGACAAAACAAGAGCAATTTACCCTCGTGGATTAAATAAAAGATTCCGTTCGAAATTTCGTACAGATTCAAGAATTCAATAAGACGAACCCGAGAAAGGTCTGAGGTTAGGGTTAGGGTTAGGGTTAGGGTTAGGGTCTGAGGTTACATCGGCAGAAACGTTATGAGAATAACAACCAAAATGAGAACAGTCATCCGAAAAATCCAAATAATACACACGTTTTGTAATTTTTTTAGTAAACCGTCATGAATATATATATATATATATATATATATATATATATATATATATATATATATATATATATATATATATATATATATAAGTCAGGTTCATGTTATATTCCAATAACCATGGTTTTATTTTATTATTTTTATTGTTTCACATTTCCAAAAAACATAACATTTCTGTGAGATATATTTTTTACGGTCCGTTTCATTTGTCTTGTGCCAAACAACGTTTTTATGTCAATATCGTCTCTGCAACATTACAAAATCATAAGAAAAATTCACAAAGAGTAACAAGTTCTTGGATTAAAGTGTCTTGAAAAAGCCTACACTATACAGTGGTTCATTTTTTGGTGAAACCAAACACGTGTGTGTGTGTATGTGTGTGTGCGTGTGAAAAAAGAAAAACGGAAAACAGGTTAAAATGCAGGAGAAAAACAAAAACAAGATATTTGACCGGTTTCGTTCGTATTAACGAACGTCTTCAGAAAAAGTGAAGATTTGGAAACAATTTTATTTTGAAGGCATGACTTATCGTCGTGCACATTACCCTATATATATATATATATATATATATATATATATATATATATATATATATATATATATATATATATATATATATCTCTCTCTCTCTCTCTCTCTATATATATATATATATATATATATATATATATATATATATATATATATATCTCTCTCTCTCTCTCTCTCTCTCTCTCTATATATATATATATATATATATATATATATATATATATATATATATATACCTACATGGACAACAAATAAATTGTATTATTATAGTTCCAAAGAGAGCGCTTACTTCGATCCACTATTCTCACTTAATGTTCAAACGAATATTCATAGGAATTAAAAAAAGTAATTGAAAATATGTTATCTCTTCATATAGTTACCTTATAAGTAAACGTAACATAAGAATCTCTCATCCTACGGTATCTAATTCAGCCCAAAACATAATTATCTATAATTACAATATGATTAAAAACTTAAAAACTCATAAAAACTCTAATACAAGACAATACTCTAATGGTGCATCATCTGCTAGTCTTTCCTTCTTTGACAAGGTCCAAAAAATAGTCGTCAACTTGATACGTCCTTCACTATCCACCAAACTCCAGCCCCTGTCCCATCGCCGCAATGTTGCTTCCTTGCGCCTGTTTTACAAGTACTTCAATGGATTGTGCTCTGATGAGCTTGCTGCTCTGGTGCCCCCACTGTGTAAATTCACTAGACCAACACGACAATCTGCCAAATCCCATCCATACACTGTGGAGGTCCCCAGATGCCGAAGAGCTTTTTACTCCAAAAGCTTCTTTCCTCGTGCTGCTGGATCTTGGAACTTTCTCCCTGCTTTCCTGACGTTACTGACATGCAGAAATTTAAAACTAATATGAACAGACATCTCGCTGCACAGCTCCCAATTTAGGTGTAACCCCCAAACCTTCACTCTTTTTTCTCAGTAGCCCCTTACTTCTACAGTGGCGGCCTGACTTGTTTGGGGAGAACTATGTTACAAAATGTTTTTTTAATAATTGTAGTTGGAAAGCCAAAAAATTGCTTTCGAAATAATAATTTCATAAAAAATGATGCAGCTTATAGATGTGTTGTGAAATATATTGATAGTATTTTTGTTATAATAATAATAATAATAATAATAATAATAATAATAATAATAATAATAATAATAATAATAATAATGATAATAATAATAATAATAATAATAATAATAATAATGATAAAATATATTTACTTATATTGGTTCCACTGCAACTAACATTAGAAAAAGACATTATTCACATAATAATATCTTTAATAACAATATATACATTACTATAACCTCTATTTCTAAGCCTACTTGGGATGTTAAAAATATAGAAATCCCATATAGAATAGTCACTATATAATGGTCAATTCTTCAAAGTGTGAATTCATTCAACAAAGTTCCAAATATTGTAATAATTTTTCAGTTGAAGCTTTATGTGTTATTTATTTTATTTCATTTATTTTTTAAAACTTAGTTCACCCCAAACATGGCAAGTTGCCACTGTAGACATAGGGGGCTACTGAGAATAAAGGTTAACGTTTTAGGGAGTCATCCTAAATTGGGAGCTGTGCAGGGAGATGCTTGTACACATTAGTTTTAAATTTCTGCATGTAGGTACAGTCAGTGAAACAGGAGGCAGGTAGAGAGTTCCAAAGGCCGGCAGATCGAGGAAAGAAGCTTTTGGAGTAGAAAGCTCTCCGGCATCTGGGGACCTCCACAGTGAATGATGGGATTTAGCTGATTGTCGGGTTGGTCGAGTGTATTCACGTCGAGGGGGCACCAGAGCAGCAAGTCCATCAGAGCACAATCCATTGAAGCACTCGTAAAACAAGCAAAAGGATGCAACATTGCGGCGATGGGACAGGGGCTGGAGCTCGGTGGATAGTGAGAGACGTATTAGATTAGTATATGTATGTGTGTGTATGTGTATATATGTGTATATGTATATATATATATGTGTGTGTGTATATATATATGTATATATATATATATATATATATATATATATATATATATATATATATGTGTGTATATATGGGTGTATGTGTATGTTTATATGAATAATTGTGTATATGTATGTATATACGCGTGTGTGTATATATATATGGGTGGGTGTGTGTATGTGTATGTGTGTTGATGCATGTATACATTTAGGTATGTATGTATGTATGTATGTATATATATATTTATATATGTATGTATGTGTATATATGTATGTGTGTGGGTGTGTAGGTATGTATGTACGTATGGTGCGTTCGTGTTTATGCATGCCTGTGTATGTATACGTACGTTATGTCGTCTCCGAATTTTGTCTTTGTCTATTTTCAAATCCCCTTATTTAGGTCACCCCCACCCACAATATACATTAGTCGCTAGACAGTAAGTGCCATCCACCAAAGAGAAGAGGGAGGATTAATACTGGTAAATTTTGACACGGCCCGATTTTTGAGAAACATAAACCCCCCACCTCCTCCCTCCTCTATGCCCACTTTTACAATTTCTACTTATACATATGGCTTCCCCTTCCCTGTCTGTAATAAATTATGCAATTCCACTCTCACTTGATACTTATAGATTAGATATGCTTCAAATTTCCCCCTCTCTCTAAATATGTATTACATAGGTTGTTAATCCATCTCTCTCTCCAATTATATTTAAATTGTCGAGTGTGAATTTAAACTTTTTCAGTTTCAAAAATGTAATCGTCTAAATCGGATGCTTGAAAATACCACAAGGTTGAAATAAATTATTGCATCGATGATTATGTAATTTCGTGTTACTATATTTTATTTTATTCTTGCTCTGTTTATTACATTGAGCACTCATACCCGGATTTCCTCCTGGAATTATTCCATTATAACACAAATATATATATATATATATATATATATATATATATATATATATATATATATATATATATGATTTCTTTTGGTCATCACTTCAATACACAGAGGGCAATTTCAATAAAACATATACACGACACTAAACTCCGTCGTCTCATAGAATCATGTTTAATCCTACGTCATAATAACACAATCATTCAAAGACCAGGTTTCTATAACATTGTACCTCTTCTGCTAGATCGATTCTAATTGAAATGAACTTAAATCAATATGACAACGGATAACTTTTAATCCTTTTTTTCTCCTCCTCCTCCCCCTCCTCCTCCTCCGCCTCCTCTTCATTTGTTGTTTAACTCATTGGTCATTAATTTCAAATTACTACTAATCTGCTCTACCCACTCACAGCGTTTCCAATCGGCGTTCAAAAGCTAACTGCTGTTTTGTTTTCTCTCTTTCTTCTTCTTCTTCTTCTTCTTCTTCTTCTTCTTCTTCTTCTTCTTCTTCTTCTTCTTCTTCTTCTTTTTTAATATTTCTTACTTTCTTTCTCCCTTTCTAATGTTTATTACACGTAACTATTTTTTTCCAATTGCGTTCTTTGTATAAAGTTCTGCTTTAATTAAAGTTCTGCTACCTACTGAAGAAGGTCATATTATAAACGATCGAAATATTTTGGTAGAACTATTCAATATATGTTTTTGAGTTTTTTTGCAAGTTGTTGATTTGCTTATTCTTTATTCCATTTTCATTTTTATATTTTCTCTGAAACATTGTTTCTTTTTTTCCTCATATATATATATATATATATATGTATATATATATATATATATGTAAAATTACTATATGTAATATATATATATATTACATATAGTAATTTTACATATATATATATATATATATATATATATATATATATATATCACTGTAAAGTGGCGATCAATGTTTATATAAACATATCGTAGATACCATTTATCAACGGCGCCTGTCCCGTGGTCTGGTGGTGAGAGCTACTGACTATCGACTAGATGGTTGTGTGTTCGATCCCTGGCTTAAGATGGGTGCTGGTCTTTCCAAACTGAAGAGCTGTGATACAACGAAAGAGTGTGTTGATGATTATCTATGTTCTATAACTATATACATATATATATATATACAGAGAGAAAGAGAGAGAGAGAGAGAGAGAGAGAGAGAGAGAGAGAGAGAAAGAGAGAGAGAGACGTTTGGGTGTCATCCGACGGCAAGAATGAATATATAGAGTATATACAGACACGTTTCCAATTTGAAACTACAAATTAACAATGATAAAAAACATGTGAAATTTATAGAATAAATGACAGTCGTCGATTGTTTTTCATTTTGTTTTTACATTTATTTCTAGAATAGGACAATTTTCTGTTCATTGACACTATTCTCTACTCCTTAGCGCGCACAATATCATATATATATATATATATATATATATATATATATATATATATATATATATATATATTGATTATATAGATATTTGTGTGCGTGTGTGTATGGTAAATGTCTGGCGCACCTACCTAGCCAAACTCCTCGAAGATGCGCCCATATATACCAGCCGCTTGTTATCCACCTCGTCAAAAGAGCGTCTCCCCACCGTCGAACGAATCGGCCCATAATTTCAGCATAACATTGTTATTCAACGCTCATTCCTTTCGGCTCTTTCTCCGACGACTCTAATTCCGCTTTCCATGCTGGCCATTTCATCTTTTCGAGTGCCTCTTTTCAATTGTCACGTCTAGCGTTTTTTTTCCCGCCCCGATGCAGAGATTTCCTCCATTTTGTTTCTTCTTGTTCTTGTTTTTTATTCTCACTATTCTTTTTATTTTATTTTTTATATAACACTCATCTCTATGTCCTGCGTTCTTCATGTACTTATCTCACGGTCGGACTATGTCATTTTATTCTATTTACTTATATCTATATATTGCATTTGTTTTTCTTATTGTGAGACTCGAAGTTCCGGGGTAGTATTTTTTGTCTGTTCATTTTCTCAACAGATTTCTTCGGCAGCCATCTTTTCTTTAAAACAACTCTAGTGTTTATCTTTTTGCCTTTCGTATTCAATCGATTGTCTCAGTAAACTGTTGACGTGTCTTAACTTGGTAAACAAAAAAAACAAAAATTAAACAATGTTCAATGACACATTGATGTATATTTGTTTTAGCTTTCCTTTCTTATTACTCTTACTCAAATTTACACTAGACTTATATATATATATATATATATATATATATATATATATATATATATATATATATATATATAAATATATATATATATATATATATATATGTATATATATATTTATATATATATATGTATATATATGTATGTATATATATGTATGTATATATATGTATCTATATATATGTATGTATGTATATATATCTATGTATGTATATATATATATGTATATATATATGTATGTATATATATATGTATGTATATACATATATATCAATGCACATACATATATATGTATATATATATGTATACATATGTATGTATATATATATGTATGTATATATGTATGTATATATATATGTATGTATATATGTATGTATATATATATGCATATATATGTATGTATGTATATATATATGTATATATACGTATTTATATAGATATATGTATATATATGTATGTATATATATACGTATTTATATATATATGTATATATATATGTATGTATATACATATGTATATATATATATGTATATATATGTATGCATGTATATATATATATATATATATATATATATATATATATATATATGTATGTATATATATACATATATAGACAATATATACAATATGAACTTTTATATTAAAAAATAGAGTTAAATAAGTATTTTCTTTTGAAACATTGTAAGGAAAACGAAAATATTTAAAACTTAAATGTATATTGAATGAATTTCATTTTTTTTCGCCAAATTTGTGAATTTTTATGCACTGGTGAATCCTTCCGATGAAAATAGGTGATATGTTGTATATCATGAGCATATATGTTACTTACACACACACACACACACACACACACACACACACACACACACACACATATATATATATATATGAATAAATATATCATGAAAATATATGTTCCTGACACCCCTACACACACTGTGCGACGGGTAACTTTCTAGCATTTTTCTGGCTATCTGGTCTACGTGTTCGTCTGTTTCTCTCTCTCTCTCTCTCTCTCTATCTCTCTCTCTCTCTCTCTCTCTCTCTCTCTCTCTCTCTCTCTCTCTATATATATATATATATATATATATATATATATAGCGTTATAAACTAAAAAAATGATCAAATAGCATCATGTATAATATTCACTAATGAAAAACCGAATAACAAAAATACTGTATAGGTAAACTGCATTAGATCTAAACCTTTTCTTGTTTTTAAAAATGATAATAGATTTAAAAACGAAAAATAATACCATGCCTTTTTATAGACATATTCGTATGAAAATAATACGTTTATAATGACGGATGGTCGTAATAACCCCAAGTTGTCTCTATCTATCTTGGACGCTGGCCATTAATCTAATAGTAAAAGTAAAGTTGTCAACCGTAGTCGAGGACGACCATAAAGCACCCCCCTTTCATTATCTACTACACCGAGGTGTATGGGGGGCACCACCACTTTTTCAGAATTACTTCACTTACCCTTGATCTTTACTAAATGAATTGATTGTTGTTTAGGGTAACCCAAATGCTCCCTTTTCATTGGCTACTACATAGAGATATAGAGGAGGGTGGCACTACTTTCCCTGGGTTGCTCCACTTACACTTGATCCTCACCTTATAATGCTGAGTTTTCAAGAAGGAAGCATCAAATACCGTTTTTTTTTAATCTTTAGTATGACTCGACCAAGGATTGAACCCCAGTCTCCTAGCCCATTAGTAAAGACTAATTATTATGACAAGTAATGCTAGTAAAATTTGATCATCACCTTATAATGCTGATGGTTCAGAAAAGTGGGAATAATGTTTTTTAGTTTTAAGTATGACTGGACAGAGGATTAAACCCTAGTCTCCTAGCTGATTAGCGAACGCTCTTACCATTATGCCAAATAAGCCCGCAGCAATAATGGGGTTATACACCCTACAAAATACACATCATATAAAATACACATCAAAATACACACCATAAAAAATACACATCATACAAAATACACATCATCAAAATCCATATCAAAATACAAATAATACAAAATACACATCAAAATACACATCATACAAAATACACATCATACAAAATACATATCATACAAAATACACATAAAAATACACATCATACAAAATACACATCAAAATACACATCATACAAAATACACATCAAAATACACATCTTAGGAAATACACATTATACAAAATACACATCATACAAAATACACATGAAAATACACTTAATACGAAATACACAACAAAATACACATTATACAAAATACATGTCATACAAAACACACATCATACAAAATACGCATCATACAAAATACGCATTAGACAAAATACACATCAAAATACACATCAAAATACACATCATACAAAATACGCATCCTACAAAATACATATCATACAAAATACACATCATATAAAATATGCATCATACAAAATACGCATCATACAAAATACACATCATATAAAATACACATCAAAATGCACATCATACAAAATACATGTCATACAAAATACGCATTATACAAAATACTCATCATACAAAATACACATCATATAAAATATACATCAAAACACACATCATACAAAATACCGATCATACAAAACACACATAAAATACGCATAATACAAAATAATTATCATACAAAATACGCATCATATAAAATACACATCATACAAAAAACACATCATACAAAATACACATCAAAATACACATCATAAAACATACACATAATACAAAATACACATCATACAAAATACACATCAAAATACACATCAAAATACACATCATACAAAATACATATCATAGAAATGACACATCATACAAAATACAAATCATACAAAATACACAGTAAAATGTACATCATACATAATACATATCATACAAAATACACATCAAAATACATATTATAAAAAATACACATTATACAAAATACACATCATACAAAATACACATAAAAATACACATCATACATAATACAACTCATACAAAATACACATTAAAATACACATCATACGAAATACACATCATACAAAATACACATCATACAAAATACACATCATACACAATAAAACTTCATACAAAATACGCATCATACAAAATACACATCAAACTACACATCATACAAAATACACATCATACAAAATACATATCATACAAAATATACATCATACAAAATACACATAAAACTACACATCATACAAAATACACATCATACAAAACACACATCAAACTACACATCATACAAAATACACATCATACAAAATACACATCATACAAAATACACATCAAAATACACATTATAAAAATACACGTCATTCAAAATACACATCATTCTAAATACACATCATACACAATACACATCAAACTACACATCATACAAAATACACATCATACAAAATACACATCATACAAAACACACATCATACATAATACACACAAAATACACATCATACAAAATACACATCATACAAAATACACATCAAAATACACATTATAAAAATACACGTCATTCAAAATAAACAGCATTCTAAATACACATCATACACAATACTTATCAAAATACATATCATACAAAATACGCATCATACAAAATATACATCATACAAAATACGCATCATACAAAATATACATCATACAAAATACACATCAAAATACACATCATACAAAATACACATCCTACAAAATACACATCATATAAAATACACATCATAAAAAATACACATCAAAATACACATCATACAAAATATACATCATACAAAATACACATCAAAATACACATCATACAAAATACACATCATACAAAATACACATCATACAAAATACACATCAAAATACACATCATACAAAATACACATCATACAAAATACACATCATACAAAATACACATCATACAAAATACACATCAAAATACACATCATACAAAATATACATCATACAAAATACACATCATACAAAATACACATCAAAATACACATCATACAAAATATACATCATACAAAATATACATCATACAAAATACACATCAAAATACACATCAAAATACACATTATACAAAGTACACATCATACAAAATACACATAATACAAAATACACATCATACAAAATATACATCATATAAAATACACATCAAAATACATATCGCAAAAAAATACACATCATACAAAATACACATCATACAAAATACACATCAAAATACACATCATACAAAATACACATCAAAATACACATCATACAAAATACACATCATACAAAATACACATCATACAAAATACACATCATACAAAATACACATCAAAATATACATCATACAAAATACACATAATAAAAAATACACATCGTACAAAATACACATCATATAAAATACACATCACACAAAATACACATCATACAAAATACACATCATACAAAATACACATAATACAAAATACACATCAAAATACACATCATATAAAATACACATCATATTAAATACGCATCATACAAAATACACATAATAAACATACACATCATAAAAAATACACATCATACAAAATACATATAAAATATACATCATACAAAATACACATCAAAATACACATCATACAAAATACAGATCATACAAAATACACATCAAAATACACATCATACAAAATTTACATCATACAAAATACACATAATACAAAATACACATAATACAAAATACACAACATACAAAATACACATCATGAAAAATACACATCATAAAAATACATTGAATGTGTTGCATAGCCGTCCCGGAATGGGCCGTGGCAGTTCTCTCTTTGTATACCCGTCCCGGAATGGGCCGTGGCAGTTCTTGCTAAAACAACTGGTCATTTTTAACATCAAAAATGTATATGTTGCATACCTTTTAATTTCTCGAGGGGTGTCGTCTCGATGTCGTCTAGTTTCTCGTACCTTTTCTTCTTTCGTCGGGTGGAGGGGTGTCGTCTTGATGTCGTCTGCTGTGTCTGCAACAAAAACCTTCATACCACTTTTCACGAGACAAACAATCTTTTAAACTTTTGATTCTTTTATTTCAGGCGTCAGTTATCGTGATGGAGATGCCTCACTAACGTTGAGGGAGAGACCAAATTCCTACTTTATTGTATTTACTTCCTAATTTAGCCATTCGAGGAGGGAGGGAAGAAGAGATCTCATGCCTGTATTCTCTAAGGGAATTTAATTCCCCTAATCATGTTGAAGACTACATAGAGAAATCGTCCGTTCGGCCCGCTTCCAAAACCCAGACTGGCAAAACTCTGCTTCCAACACAAAATTCCGTGACGTCACAGAGCCCTATGGGCAGATGCACCTCTACCCTTGATCTGGGGTCTCGTCAACGTGGTGACCCTGTCAACGTCTGTGAGCTCCGACTGTGAGAACTAGTTTATTTTGCACTCGACTGTACGGGTCACCCGCACTAAATCGCGCAAGCCAAACCAAACGATCTCCCACATACGTCCACTTTAATGTGCGTCCCCTTTAAGATGCGTCCGATCCCACAGGGCAATTATCCAGCAAATGAGCGCATCTTCAGGACATCCGGTCTTGTTTTAGTTATCTTTTGTTTCATTTATTTTCTTAAATTAAAACGAATTAAAGCAAAAAAGGTGTGAAAAATGCCTCTGTTTTGAAACTGTAAGGTGTCTCATCGTTGACCGAGCGTGACTTTTGTTGGTCGCGATTAGGCGTTCTTGAATATAACACCGATTTTCAAGAAAACAAAACAAAAAAAAAACGTGCCTTATCAGCAATTCCCTCCCGAAATTTGTAGGTATAGGAACAACAACAACAAAATAAACACCCTCACACACTATTACCACAGGCACGCATGTACACACACTTAAAATACAAGTCGCCCAAATTAAACGAGCCAACTTATCTACTGAAGTAAATTCTGATTAAAATAATAAAAAGAACGCATATTCATAAAATGTATCTGTGCAATTTGCGCTTTTAACGATAAAAATGCTATACCCCCCAAAAAAAAAATTGCCACCCATGAGATTGTTAATAATATCCGTAATCTTTTTTGCAATCATACCATATTTACTACAAATGAACTTCAGTCTATGCTTGACTTGCCCACCATATTCCCGTAATTAATGCCCAACAGTCTTTCGTTTATCGGCGTTCAATGAGAAGCACACGTAGATACGACGTTCGCAATTCTTTCTTGGCGCAGCCCTGATTTTGACTCCGATGATTCTCGTAAGTTAAGGAATAGTCTGGAAGTTTTTTTTTAACAGACATTGTATTTCAGATTACAGCGCAGATAAACATCTTGGAAGGCATAAAGTTCGCTGAGTGTGGAGTCCATTTAGAATCACACCTCCTACTGATGAGACGTTCACCAAAGTGTTCTTCATATCATTGAACAGCGAGAAGACAAAGGTTGTTGCGCATTTATGACTAAAATCTGGTTGACAAATCAGGCAGTTGTAGCAAAACAGATGGATTGCAGAAAAGATTGTGACATTTTATTAACGATTCCACTGATGACTTTATTTGAAACATAAGCGTGACTGACTGACGGGCGAACAGAGTCTATTATAGTGATCCTCGCCGCATCTTAAATAAGATACGTCCATTTATTACTTGCGTTTAGCGATGAAAAAGCTATTTCAAATGGTAGAAATAAGTGGACGCTAAAAATAAATCTGAATAGAAAAATGACACAACTCTTTACAAAAATCCGTTAAAAATGGTAAAAGCAGCGTGACGAATCTATTTGTTAATGTTCTGTAGCAGTGACCCTTGCTGTTGGTCAGCGCGAACATTTTTGACCCCCCAACGTTATCTCTCTTTTTTTTTTTTACTAAAAAATGGTCATCTGTCTTTTTTTACTAAAAAATGGTCATTTGTTTTTTACTAAAAAATGGTAATTTTACTAAAAAAATGGTCATTTTTACATAAAAAACGGTCATTTTTTTTTACTAAAAACCTAATTCTCGAGTAGTATCTAGCCTTTTACTAAAAAATGGTCGTTTTTTTTACTAAAAAATGGTCATTTTTTTTACTAAAAAATGGTTATTTTTACTAAAAAATGGTAATTTGTTTTTACTAAAAAATGGTCATTTTCTTTACTAAAAATGGTCATTTTCTTTTACTAAAAATTGTCATTTTTACTAAAAAATGCTCATTTTTACTAAAATAGGCAATTTTGTTAGCAAAACAATAGTCATTTTTACTAAAAATGGTCATTTTACTCAAAATGTTCATTTTACTAAAAAATGGTCATTTTTACTAAAAATAGTCATTACTTATTAAGGCTAGATACTACTCGAGGATTAGGTTTAATAAGATGGGGTATTTGTCAGGACCAATTCCGAATATTTGTGGGGACGTTAGATTTGAAGATGACCAAGTTGTAATCTGCGAGGAAGCTGTCCAGCGGCAATGTGTTCCACTTCCGGTAAGCCCTTGTGAAGAAGCTCTTTTCGTGTCGATTTCGCCTGAGGCTACGCACACCGAAGAAGAAAAGAACAATTTTCTTCGTTGTGATAGAATGAAGAGTTCTTTCTGTGCAAGTAGAAACCAGAATATCCGGCATAATCACGTTAGATCATCGAAGTTAAGCGACGTTGAGCCTGGTCTTAAATTCAGAAACAAAGATTCAATGTTTACAGAATTTTACTGAAAGCGCATCGGGTATCAAATAAACAAGCCGTGCAAAACGGGGTCACAGCATTGGTCAGCTTTTCACACTTAAAACTTGTTAATTTGTTGTTTTCTTTTTATCATAGTTCACCCCAAACAAGGCAAGCCGCCACTGTAGACGCTACTGAGAAAAAACGGTGAAGCTTTTTTGTTTTTTTTTGGAGGGGGGTTCAACCTAAATTACGAGCTGCGCAGCGAGATGTCTGTTTACATTAGTTTTAAATGTCTGCATGTCAGTAACGTCAGGAAAGCAGGGAGCAGGGAGAAAGTTCCAGGGTCCAGCAGCACGAGGAAAGAAGCTCTTGGAGTAGAAAGCTCTTCGGTATCTGGGGACCTCCACAGTGTATGGATGGGATTTGGCAGATTGTCGGGGTGGTCTAGTGAATTTATGTCGTGGGGGTACCAGAGCAGCAAGCTCATCAGAGCACAATCCATTGAAGTACTTGTAAAACAGGCACAAGGATGCAACATTGCGGCGATGGGACATAGGTCCTTCACTATCCACCAAGCTCCAGCCTATCAAGTTGGCAACTCTTTTTTGGACCTTGTCAAGGAGGGAGAGACTAGTAGATGATGCACCAGCCCAGATGTGGCAACAATACTCCATGCATGTGCGGATGGTGGCTTTGTAGAGATACAGCATAATGTCAGGTGTGAGGAGTTTACTAGCACGGTAGAGGGAGCCAATCTTCTTTGCGGTAGCCTTGGCAATGTCTCCAATGTATATGGTTACCTTCGATTACCATTCGATTACCATTCGATTACCATTCGATTAACTTCGGTTACCTAAATTCGTTATTTTCTCTTGTCATCAATTGAACCTTCTAAATATTTTAATTTTCTTTCATGTTTTGTTTCCTAAACTCACATAATATAATCATCCTAAACTTATCTTCTATGAGCCCCTCCAAGAGACGCAGGGGCACATTGTTACGTAAATATCATGCCAATTGTATCAAAGTTCCATACTTATCCAAGGTTTGATACGCCGTTATCCTGAATCTTCAGCCAACGCCTGGGAGGTGACGGTGCTTAAGTGTCAACGAGTTTTCATGATGCTGTTTGTTGTTCTTTTCACGTGGCGGTTTATGTGTGCGATGCTGATGCTTGCTGTCTTCTTTAGTTTCACACGGTGACGGTGGTTAAGTGGATAACGACACGGACTGAAAACCTGGGTGTTCCAAGTTCGAATCCAGTCGGTTCCCCAGTACCACTTTCATTTAGGGATGTTGGCAACCTTCTCGTTGTCCTTCCCGTAAGTACCTGATATCTTTCCAGAAAGATTTCTAATTAGAAAGACATCGGAGAAACTAATGCCAACACCAGAATCATCTGATTCACATGAAAGAAGAAGAAGCCAACGCCTCTCGATTATATTCGGAAATACTATTGGAGGGAAAATAATGTTTATTAAATCTTATTTTATTCTGAAGAGAAGGAAAATCTAGGAAAAAATACTTGTTTTTTTGTATATTTTTCACCTTGAAAGCAAACGAAAAGAAAAATCAAACGCTTGATTATAAAATGGTATAATGTCGAAAACGAGACCCACTCACTCCACAAAGCAAACAAGATCCCCGTCAAGTGTTTCATAATTTTACATTTAATTAAAAAAAAAAATTACATTTATTTTTAAATTTTTATTTCTACCATATTTCATCTTAGAGTATCGTTCGGCACAGTATTATATACGGGAATTATGTTAATTATAAGACATTTCGTCTTTGCCATTACCATATTCTGGCGATGTCTCTTTTCTTAGGTGTAAGACCGATCACGAGTCACCGACCCAACAATGTTGAGCTGACTGGCGCCAATGTCCACTTCCACAACTATTAGTAAAATAGTATAGTAGGCTGACCTCTCAAAATTTGATAAGAAAAGGAGTCTACAATATAAAATAACAATTTACGAGTATAAAAAAGATGGACTCTTATGGGATATAGTTATCATAGCTACACCGTGAATGGGAACACCAATATATCCCCAGTGGTCAGAATATCTAAGTTGCAAAACTGTTGTACTTTGTAATGTATAACTATGTTTCAGTAGATATAGTATTTTTAAGTATTCAGGAATCAGTTCAACGATTTTTAAGTCAATAGAAATCTAACGAAATTAAAATAATTCTCGCATTTTTTTCTTCTGATTTCTGATTTTTGTATGAACACAACCAAAATAAAGTATTTTATTCATCTCAACTCCAGGAGGTAAGACACAAGGTCAGTTGTAGTTTCGAAAAGACAGCGCATTAGAATTAGCTCACTTTGGCCGGCAAAAATGCATGAGCAGCCTCGTCGGCATTCTCCAGTAGGGACGCCTCAGGCAATTAGCAGTAAATTGACCCCTTCTCAAAGAGAAGATAAAGCCTGGGAGTGTGGTCCTCCTGAGACTGATCAGAACCATACCTCAGCCCAAATAGAGCAAGGCCAGAAGAAACCACAACTAACCACCCATTGTCGAACTGATCGTCGAAGACGTATCCTCGACTTGTATGAATAAAACTTTACTCAGGATGATAACTAAGATTCAGTATCTAGACGTGCGAGTCCACTGTAATTGCTAACCCATGCATTTTTGTTAAACGAAGGGATACCTAAAAAATAAAAACGAAAAATTAAAATTAAAACCAAATTTGAAAAGATATATCGGCGTCAGTTAACTGGAAGTCATAAAATTGCACCCAAATGCCCGTTAATAATAAATGGTTAAAACGTGTTCAATTATTCGATTAGCTTAATTCGATTTAAAGAACGAAACATTGTGCAATCAACTAGAATTTATCTGGACAATTTATTGAGAAATTAACACGCAAAGGCGCTTAATTACAATAAAAAGTAATGAAAAAATGTTTAATAATTAAAAAGTCCAAAGAAAAAAAGACGGATTAAGATATATATTTTATGATAGTTGTACATACCCGACAGTAATGTTGTTATAAATAGTCATAAACTATTTATAACATTTTTGGATGCAAATAGTTTCCGAACTTTAAATATTTTAATACACGAGAAATTGCTAAGAATTGAAAAGCCAGTTTAAAATAATTTTAATTCGACAGTTCCAAACACCTTGAAATTTCGAAGGGTCACTAAGTAATTTATTCAATTTTTTCAACTATTGACAAATAATTAAAATGGCTGACACGTTTCCGAAAAACTTGAAATGCTCACAGGTAGATGTTATTTCGGAATTAAATCATTATTTTTTAAAATAGGACTAAAAAACAAATCGTTTTATACACTATTGCCTTTATGATTTGAATAAATATTCCATTAATAGCAAATAATGGAAAAAAAAAATTAAATGTGTAATCATTTAAGTAACGTTGCGAGAAATAAACACACACGAACTCACGACGAACGGGTCATACAATTTTAATTATATAGAGTACATAGTCTTATTCGATTAGAATACGTTAAACGAGGTTATGTCCCTTACATTGGCGGCAGAGTAGTTTCCCTTGGTACACATTGTTAGTAAAATAACAAAAATGATTAGCAAATAAGCATCGTTCCGTTATGCCGAGTCCGTATTTACCTACCTCCCCATGAAGGGAGAGTTAGACACACGATTGGATGGCTTAATGTGTAGATGTACCCCCCTCCGCAGAATCCCCCTCCCCCCAAAGAGATTCTACTTTTTTAGCCGATTACATGTGAACACTCTGAAAAACTTGGTAGAAAGAAAAAAAAAAAAAAGAAACAAAAAAAACCCCGAGGGGGGAATTAAGAGTGAGGGAATCAATTTTGCATATACATTTTACGTAAAATTATCTCTTTCAGGGTAAGACAGGAACACAAAAAAGGAGTGGACATCTTTAGGGGGCTAGGCTTCGTTAGGTTCATTTCTTACAAATATTGTCATATATATATATATATATATATATATATATATATATATATATATATATATATATACACACACACACACACACACACACACACATATATATATATCTATATATCTATCTATCTATATATATATATATATATATATATATATATATATATATATATATATATATATTCGCTTTTAACAGTAGCAACATATTGGAACAAAAAAGAAAAAATGTTTATGTGCAGGTGCGATAAACTGGCAACAATTGAAATCCAATAATCGCTATTACATTCCATTTAAAAAACTTGTATTCTTTATAAAATAAATAATTTATTGAATAAATGTTGAAAATATAATTAAAATTGAAAAATTCTCTGATTTTGGTGATTAAATAAAAATAGCACATCGGTTTGTCTACAAAGTCTTATATTGAGGTCCCTAGGACACACACACACACACACACACACACACACACACACACACACACACACATATATATATATATATATATATATATATATATATATATATATATATATATATATATATGTCGTTGAAGACCACGGAGTTCTCCCTCTTTATGATCTTTCTGGTCAGTTTCTCGACTCTGCGAGCGATTCGTCGGGTTTCTGGTATCAATTTATGGATCATGGCGCCTAATGTTGTGTCTTGGGCCATTTCTCGAGCGCTTCCGGTCTTGCGACCGTCTTCAGGAGTTTGTGTGTTGTTTGTCTATCAATTGATACCAGAAACCCGACGAATCGTCGAGAAACTGACCAGAAAGATCAAAAAGAGGGAGAACTCCGTGGTCTTCAACGACATATATATATATATATATATATATATATATATATATATATATATATATATATATATATATATATATATATGTATATGTGTTTGACCCGATATTTTTTCTTTTGTTCTAAGTAAATAAAGTTTTACTTTTAAACATTATTAGTGATTATTTTCTTTTTAAAGAAAACATTTCTCTGGAAAAGGAGAGACAGCCAGAGCAACATTACTCGTCATGTTGTTGTTTAATATTTGTTTGTTTTACGAACGTAACTATATCGTATAATGTATATTATTATTTATAACAGAGAAACGCGCAAGTTCTTTTTTCTTATGCTTAATTAGTGTTAGTTAGTGTTTGTGTACAAGAACTATTTAAAGGTTTATTAAAAGGTTAATAGTAGTTACATGTTCGCTTTCTTAAAAAAACAATTTTCATATCTTTTTAGGCTATGACGACCTTGCCAACGGAGGGCTGCACTCTTGCCTTCTTTGGAGGTGGTGAGTCCAAGTGCTTCCACTGCATTGACTGGGCTTTGGTCTCTGGATCATAGTGATGGACCCAAGTTTCATCCTGTGTAATCAGTCTTTTGAAAAACTTTGACTCATCTTCTTGGCACATCTCCAAATTAATCCTCGAGCACTTCTGGAAACGTGTGAGAAAACCTGGGAATTCACCTTATGCATATGCAAATGGCCATGAATAATAGTTTCCACAGACCCTGTACTAATCTTGACCTCTTGGGCTATTTGGCGAATAGTAATGCGGCAATCTTCAAAAATGGCAGTCTCAACTTGACGGACAGATGCCTCATCAATAGCAGAATAGGGACGACCAGGTCTGCTTTTTACAAGGTAATATGATGGGGCATCATCACCATAAGTTTCTTTCATTTCATCAAAAGTCTCCTTTGGTGTGCGTTTTTTTCAAATACAAAAAGCGGATCACTGCGCGACACTCAACTGGCTCCATTTCACACCTGACTCAGTTCAAACACCTGTAAATCAGAAACCACTATTAGTTCAGAGCTGTTTTTTTGCAACATGTGTCATACACATATAAATCATTACACATGCAAAATTTCATCTAGATCAGAAAACTGGAAGTGGGTCAGGGGCATTACTTATTGAACACCCCTCGTACACGTGACCAGGCTTGTTTATTATCGTATGCGTTTTTAATTTGTTTTGTCGTCTTTACTTCGTTATATCTACTATTACACCGGAAAAATACGAAAGTTAGACACCGGAACTTGCCGAAGTAATCAAAGAGGAAACAATTATTGCCGTTCTCCGATTGTAAAATCTACGGTTCTCATTTGGTAGAGAAGTGACGTACTTAATCAACCTATTTTTCGGCGGGTATGTAAGACGTACAGACATAAGCATGTAGTTGATTTCATGCTTGGTAAAACTCCGTAGTTTTACCATCATATTCGTAAGTCTGTGACGCCTGTATAAATAGGTTTGGTTCGAGTCTAGTTTATGAGGCAACTTTTGCATGCTGATCGTCTCTCACGAGTGTCAACTAACGTAGATATTTTTGTATTTCGAAAATCAATCATAATATCACACACTGACATATGCAATATATATATATATATATATATATATATATATATATATATATATATATATATATATATATATATATATATATTCTAGAGATGAAAGATGAGAATAAAAAATTGTAAAGATACAATATTTATTAGAACATCAGAAGTTCAAAGCAAGGAGCTTCATATTTCTTTAAAAATCCATGCATTAAGGATATGAAGCTCTTTGCTTCGAACTTCTGATGTTCTAATAAATATTGTATCTTTACAATTTTTTATTCTCATCTTTCTATCTCTAGAATTGATTGCTCTACTTAATATATTGAGCTTTATATTATTACGATAGATTATTATTAAACGATAATTCAATTATCTTAAATTTAATTCAACATTTGAAGATTATATATATATATATATATATATATATATATATATATATATATATATATATATATATATATATATATATATATCTTATTGAAGCAAATTCAGAACATTTATTAAATTATTAAATATATATATATATATATATATATATATATATATATATATATATATATAAAATAAAATATAGTAACACGAAATTTCATAATCATCGATGCAATAATATATTTCAACCTTGTGGTATTTTCAAGTATCCGATTTAGACGATTATATATATATATATTTAGACGATTATATATATATATATTTAGACGATTATATATATATATATATATATATATATATATATTTAGACGATTATATATATATATATTTAGACGATTATATATATATATATATATATATATATATATATATTTAGATGATTATATATATATATATATATGTATATATATATATATATATATATATATATATATATATATATATATATATATATATATACATATAATGTATAGATTTTAGTTATGTACTCAAACTGAAAGTTAATTATCTCCATTCCACGGCGGGAAGACGCGACACAGGGTCGGGAAAGTCGAATTGAAAAGCCAACGCCCTAAAAGGAATAGCACTCTGCCCCCCAAGCTTTGGGCTGCCCCGTCAGCATTCCACGGCTGGGCTCCTCAGACGATTAGCAATAAACCAACCCCTTTTTCAAAGGGCGAGAAGGTAAAGCCTGGGATGGTGGACATCCCAGAACTGCACAGGACTATACCTCAGCCCGACAGAGAACAATAACGTTCGATGTAACCCCGAAGAGTAAACTGAAGTGTAGAGCTTGATGGATATTTAAAGCTCATTCAGTACTAATATTTTATTCCAGAGCAGTTATACATTGAGATATTGGCGGACACACACACACACACACACACACACACACACACACACACACACACACACACACACACACACACACACACACACACACACACACACACACACACACACACACACACACACACACACACACACACACACACACACACACACACACACACACAACACACACACACACGCACACACACACACACACAACACACACACACAAACACACACACACACACACACAACACACACACACACAACACAAGACTTAATAAAAAGCAAAACTAAGATAATTTTGAGATAAAAAACAAATTTTTTTTCATAAGGTCTTGTTTTTTATCGGAAAATCTCTCTCTATATATATATACATATATATATATATATATATATATATATATATATATATATATATATATATATATACGTATTTATTTATTTTGGTACAGACAAATTAGTACAACATTCGTACCGTCGGTTTCAAGCACAGAAGGACTTAGTCATCCGGCGCTCTTCAGCTTCTGTTGAGAAGGACTTAGCCATCCGGCTCTCTTCAGCTTCTATTGCCATGACAACAGAAGCTGAAGAGAGCCGGATGGCTAAGTCCTTCTATGCTTGAAACCGACGGTACGAATGTTGTACTAATCTTTCTGTACCAAAATAAATAAATATTACGCTCTTAATTTTTAATTCTAAACTTTATTTCTCAATTAATCGAGCATTCTGCTGGGATTTTTACTGCTATATTACAAAGAAGTTATATACATATACATATATATATATATATATATATATATATATATATATATATATATACATATATATATCTATATATATATATATATATATATATATATATAGAGAGAGAGAGAGAGAGAGAGAGAGGGGGGAGAGAGAGGGAAAGAGAGAGATATAGCGGCAAGGTATGGGAAAAGAGGAATAAAAAGAAATTAAGGAGCTTTTTCAAACATGACATAAGAGTATTGATTTACTCCTCTCCAGGAGTTAGGCACAAGGCCAGTTTTACCTTACTCACACAAGTAAGATATGACCCAAGGTCGGGTCGGGAAAGTGGGGTTTAAAAATTGCCTGGGCAGCCCCGTCGACATTCCCCGGTAGAGACGCATCAGGCAGTAAGCAATAAACTTACTCCTCCCCAAAGAGGGGAGGCGAAGCCTGGGAGGGTGGACCTCCTAGAACTGCACAGAACAGACCCATAGACCAGCGTAAATCAAGCCCCGAAGGCCAAGACAATACCAGTCTATGGGGTGCAGTATCCATCGGAACAGATACTACACTTTGATCTTAGCCAAAAGGCCAAGACATAAGAGTAAATACAATGCCTGCTGTAAAATGTTTCCTAACTAAAACAGTTTTTATTAGGAGAAACGCGAACAATGAAGAAACGACATTATGCTTGGTCTTTTGGCTAAAGTCAAAGTATATGTCTTGATACTACACTTTATCCGTTCTCTCCTCGGTCCGTGAAAGAAAGATCCTTATAGCTTGAGGCTGAGCTTTTATCTACATCAAAACCTGACCCTGTGTCTAACTCTGCCCTTATGTGGTGGCCAGTACATAGGAACAAAACTGTTTAAAATACATTTCGTTTTAGAAAAAGTATCCAGATTGAGGTTGTGTTTTTCCAAGACAGAAACGATCAATGAACAATACGCCATTTTATTTCAAATATAATTCGTGTCGAAAAAGTATCGAGACTGAGTTTGTATTTATACAGACGGAAATTTGGGTTTTCTTTAAAATCTGTTGTGTGTAAAACGGATGTCGAACTGAAGATATTTTTTACGAATACAAAAATAACAAAGAATAAAAAATTTAACTGACTTCGAAATTCGAGGTGTGTTTAAAATGAGTTTAGACGAAAAAAATTACAAAGAATTAATGCTTAATAGGTATTTTCAAAGAAATAACGTCTGAATGTACCCAAGAAACACCAAAAAGTTACTAGCACATTAGTTGAACAACGTCAACACGAAAATTAATTCCTATTGTTTACTCAAGACCGGCGTCAAATGATTCGTGCAAATATATTTTAAAACATTAAGACTAAATGAGATAGAGAAATCTTAATAATTGTTACACCGGCCGTTCTAACAGAAGAGAAACTACACCGGTTCTCACTATAAATAGTGCGAGTAGACAATCACCAGGGGGAAAAAAGGACAGTATTGTAACTGTCTAGCCGAGTGCCAGTCAGTTTCCTTACCTTTGTACCTTTTATGTTAATACACTTGTTATCTTAACCTAACCTCGACTTGACTTCTTCTTTTTACTGTTGGACTACTTCACAACACTAAGATTTATGAAAAATAAGATAAAATCTCAAAAGAAAGGGAGACTACCAACAGCACGTGCATTATAAACACAGACATTGATAGCGCTCTACAGATAGCCATTTGTTGTCCACCCAGTAAACTAGCCTTCTCGCTCATGATTTTGCCCGGATTAAAAAAAGATAACGGATCATCATCTGCTGAAATATCGGTTTTACACCAACATTATATTATTCGTTTTATGTTATCAGCTGTTTACTGTTATCAAAATGGCGACAGTATCTCAGCTGGGAGTCTAGGCTAATCTTTAGATATCATAATCGAATATCGATTTGCTGCCATAAGAGGCATATTCCTTCGAGTCTGGGATAACGCCACACGGTTCTCCTCGATTTTCTCATATGAAAACACAACCAGACACGCCCGACCATACAAAGAAGAGCAAGAAAAAAGTCCCACCAAAAAAGCAAGTGATCCCCAACACACAGGAACGAACAAGAAAAAGAAAAAAAGAAAAAAAGAAAAGACAAAAAAAATGTACTCTGTAATAGGTAAAAACATATCTTATGCGAGAACATATAAATAGATTAGAAGAATGAAGATAAGTAATTTCTTATATTAATCAGAAGGCACTTCTCGTACGAAAGAACGCGACAAAGGACTTAATTAAAAACGTAAACGAGACTTTACCGTTTTTTTGTTTTATTATTATTATTATTATTATTATTATTATTATTATTATTATTATTATTATTATTATTATTATTATTATTATTATTATTATTTCTTTCTATTTTTCTTTCGTTTTTTTTTTCGTTTCGGCCGAATGAAGTCTTTTATTTGATTCTTTACCTTTTCTCTTTTCTCAATTCCTTGAATTGCCTAAACATTATGTTCAGCGTAATGTACAAAAGTGCAGTGTTATCGCGAAGAAAAGACATGCCGTCCAAGAACGGGGAAGTGGCCGATCGCAAAACCGATCGGAGGAGGGCCAACAGGATGGATGAAATGAGATAGGTTGAACATATACACCGAGTAAATAACGTGGAACACGGAGAGAGGAGAATGGAGATATTATCCAGCAAAGCGTGTATCTTCATCAACGACAGAAAAGAATGCGCAGATATCAAAAGGAATATGATAACAAACGCATCATTCAAGCGACAGTATTGATGCAAACTGATGACAGTTTTGTCTGCATTTTTTTTATGCGTACTCGTCTTTTTTCTCTTAGTCGGTCTGTCAGGCTTCATTTTAAAATAGTACTGTCATTGCTAAACGTGCGAATCGAATGGACTCATCAGATCTTTCGTAGAATAGCCCCGCCAAAATAAATACTCCCTCTACATTAATAAAACGGACAAAATACAGTTTGTATTAATAAAATGGGTCGTTGATTTAAAGCATTGTCAGTATTATAAAAATGAAAAGCCTTTATCAATGCAAGATTAATGATTTTTATTTATTTTTTACTTTAATCTTATTAATTTCGGAATAAAATTCCATCATCAAAAAACACAGAAACAAAAATAAACAAACTTTTTTCCTTTTGTTTCTTTGATAAAATGTCCTTGTTATGATGTATCCATGTCGATGTCGTTGGCGGTTATGAATTCAAATTCTAGTTGTCGAACGACCCATTTTTTTAAACTACTTTTTTTTCTTATTTTCTTTTGTTTCATTTTATTACACTTCTAGCATGCCAATGCTTTCTTCGTTCTACAACCAGAATTTGAATTCATAACCGCCAACATCATCGGCGTGGATACATCATACAAGGACATTTATCAAAGTAACAAAAGGAAAAAAGTTTGTTTATTTTTGTTTTTGTGTTTTTTGATGATGGAATTTTATTCCGAAATTAATAATAAATTATATTTTTTGGAATTTGTTTTGTGTGTTGTAAATCGCCTAAAAGTTGTAGGAGTCACCGGTTTGTACTATCGGATTTTTAAAAAAACATAATTCTTGTCTTTTCGCAACACAAGTTTTTTTTTTAGGAAACACTGAAAACATTTTAAAGTCTTAAATAAAGTTTCGTCACATTTCAGTATCCCAGAAATCTGAGTATTTACTTTTGTGAAATAAATTAAAAAATATATTTGTATGCATGACTAAAAGACTTTCAACATCATATTAAATATATAACGCGAGTGGTATTTCCTTGTTTAGTAACGTAAACATTGGTGACGTAAAACACAGCTGTTGGCGTTAAAAGTACATATGTAATCTCTGTTTTGATACTATACGTCATCTGTTCCCTGTTCTCGGTTAGGAAAGTAGAAACCCTCTTCGACTAAGGAAATTCGCAAAGGAAAAGTTTGTGAGAAAGGTTATAAAATAATTTTGAAAAATGATGAATACATGCATAGTGGAATATTTTGTCGTGCTCGCTACGACTAACGGTCCGTGTATTTGACATCCAATCCGACATTCCTTTATTTCGCGAATAGTCATAACGTCTCCTGACGTTCCTGTATTTGACATCCAACCCGATATTCCTTCATTTTGCGAAGAGGAAGAACATATCCCAGCGTTTTGTGGTGAAAATGAAAAATATTGATTTAAATAGAAAAATAAATAAATATCAGAGTCTCAATTCTGAGGAATAAAAATAAATAGTAAATGTAATAAAAAATCAGCGGAAAAGCTTACCAACTTAGACGTTTAAACTCTGAGCGAACATTTGTTGTTTTTCATAAATTCTAATGTGAAGCGTTCGTTAACTATTCTGGAATAACCGATGATCGTGTAATTTTTATGCTATGAAAAATTAAGCACCAGTGTTACGGGTAGCGGTGAGAGTAGAAAAATAGAAGCGAGTAAAAATGCCAGCCACGTCCTTTTTGGGATGCTAATTTGGGAGAGTCAGGTTATCTGGAGAAAATATAATAAATATTGAAAGATGACGAAATGAATACATAATTTCTGAAAATACGCATGAGTGCTTAGCTTAATTAGATTGCGAAACAAATGAAGGCTTTGGTTATTATCCTATTATGTCTTAATGCGGACGGGTAAAACCGACTTTACTTGATTTTATTAGAGCCATGCAGGATACCTGTCCTAGGATGGGTATTTTACTAGACACACACACACACACACACACACACACACACACACACACACACACACACACACACACATATATATATATATATATATATATATATATATATATATATATGTGCAGATCAGTTGTCCGAGGCTGTAGCAATGCGGTGTAGTTGCCGTAAGGTGGAAAAGTGAAAAGAAATAAACGAAGAGAGAAAGTGAAACTCAAAACAATTTATTAATAATTTCACGAAACTGATTAAATACCAAAATAGTAAATACTGTCTGGTAAGTAACAGTTCGGCAAAGGGTAATCTTAAATTTTTGAAAGAAAAACTTTCATTTTCAGAAGACAACAATAAAAGACCGAGTGGGTCGAAAAAAACGGGAAAAACCGGCGTCAAAACATCGAAATACGGCAGCAGACAATTGGAAGTGGGAACGCAGAAAATGTCAAAATTCTACTAAGCAATTATACAACTAAAGTTAAAATATTATAAACATTTGCTTATTAATATACTAATTATTTTAATGTTATTATATTTTATTTCATATGATTCATTAAATAATTTTTTATTTCTCTCTTTTTCTTTATTCAATTCAAATTTAAATGTACGTGTGGGCTGTTATTATTGTAATATGCGTCATCAAAGGGGGATAACTTATGGAAAATATATTTAGGAATGAGATTTGAAATTTGATAAGGAATTTGAATTGTGGAATGGATCAATGCCAAGGAGGTAGGAAGGAACCGTTGAAACAGGGAAAAGGGGGGGAGGAATAAGAAGAGACGTTGGGGAAGGGGGGAACTAGGGATAATAAAAAACTAAATAAATAAATAAAAAAATAAAAACAAAAATAAAAAAATATACATACACATATATACATACATAAAGTATAAATATCTAAATACATATTTATTTATTCATTCATTCACTCACCTATTTTTTTTTCTTAAAGCTAATTTAAGAGTATTCCAAGGGTATAATACTCCTAGAACTAAATTTATATAAATTTATTCTATTTACTGATTTATAGATTTATTTATTTTACATTTATTTTTTTTTCTTTAATTTTCCTTTGTTATTATGATCTATTCTTATATTTAATTTATTCTTTTATTACTATAATTTCTTTTTTCATTTTTTTTATTCATTTCAATTTCAATTTTTATCTTTTTAACTTTAATTTCTTTTATTATTATTTTATTTTATTGAGCATACACATACACACACATGAGAATACACCCATATTCACATACATGTATATATGCATACACAAACAGTAGGTCCAAATACATGTAAATAAAATAAAATAAAATGTTTATTTCTTTTCACTTTTCCACCTTACGGCAACTACACCGCATTGCTACAGCCTCGGACGACAAATCTGCACTTATATTTACCAGCAATGCTTCAAGCAAACTACAATCTCCTTATATATATATATATATATATATATATATATAGAATTATAAAAAGAAAAACTATACACACATTAAGGTTGTACACATAATAACTTATTTCGACCCCTTTAATTAGGTCTCCTCAGATGTATAGACAACCACGTCAAAAAAACCTATACATCTGAGGAGACCTAATTAAAGGGGTCGAAATAAGTTATTATGTGTACAACCTTAATGTGTGTATAGTTTTTCTTTTTATAATTCTGTTTTGCTCTGTTTAAATTACATTGAGCTCTGTTATTCAGATTCTCTACACAAAATTGAAATCTACACACTATATATATATATATATATATATATATATATACTAGAACAAATACCTATCCCAGGACGGTTATAATCAATAAATATAGCATAAGTTTTAAATGTTAATGTTTTTTTCTTTTTTTACGGGGTACGACACGGTTTCAGTGCCCCCCCCTAAATTGTAAAATTTACAAAATAAAATAAAAAATAATGTGCCCAGGTTAGTCAACCTATTTCCTAGAATACATATTCCATAGTTTATAATGCTAAGTTTTATAGTTAAGGATTTTATCAAGCACATACATATTATTGACGCTCATGCGTGCACCAATCATTATTCCGATAATGAGCCCCTTTTCTCGGCTTAAATAATATCGCTTGTTGCTTCTTAGCGTTTTACAAAGCTTTATGTAAATAAACAATAAACTGTAAAGATGCCGGTCAATGTGTAGATAGAGACATTGTAGATATTATTTACCAGCGCCTGTCTCGTGGCTTAGTGACGAGAGATGTCAACTATCAACTAGATGGTTGAAGGTTTGATTGATCTCTGGCTTGGAATGGGTGCTAGTCTATCGGCACTGAAGAAACAGTTTGTCTGTGGATCACACACACACACATACACACACACACACACACACACACACACACACACATATATATATATATATATATATATATATATATATATATATATATATATATATCACTATTGGATGTGGATTGCATTTTATAAATTTACATTATCTGTGTAGCTTTTGACTCTAAAACACATGCAACTCAAGAGTCTGAGAGTGGTGTTGGTTAGAAAGTAGGTGTATCATACCAAAGTTCGTTTTCCTTTTCTACCTGTATGTGTTGGTGTGTTTATCCCAAGAGCGAGGGAAACACTTACGTGGAATTCTCATAAGAATCGAAGATGCAAAAAAGATAACCATTTGCTATCGTCAGCTGGCATTCAAGCGGCTCTTAATTACCGGCAGGGAGCACGTTTCTCAATGTCAAAAATATGATACCCCGAGTAGGATGAAGAAATAGAACAAGGAGAAGATGAAAAAGTGATGATGAAGAAGAAAAGGTTGTAAGAAAATGGTTTACAATATGAAAATGAATATGATAAAGAAGGAGAAGATGAACAAGTGATGATGAAGAAGAAAAGGTTGTAGGAAATGGTGTACAATATGAAGATGAATATGATGGAGAAGGAGAAGAAGATGAGGATGAATAAGAAGAAATGTATGCGGAAAGGGTGTGAAAAGTTTATGAGTGACGAAATACCGTATAAAAACGAAAATTATATGTGTAACACAATTTTGATATCCACTTTATGATTAAAAAAATCTGCTATTCATATACGATTATATTTATTAAATAAGGCCAATAAACGATTAATTTTAACGTAAACAATAAATGAAAACTAGTAAAATCTGAGTTTATTTTAATAAATGTTTCTTCTACAAAATCAACTAACATTCATCAGTTTGTTTTAACTATTCGTTTTTAAGATATCATTTTTATCCGTCTGCTCCAACCGCTTCTCAACTGCAACATTATAATTCGATTAAATGCCTGTTAGGTTCGTAAACGATTCTAAAATAAACACTTTATTTTTGTTAACACAATGACGTTTGTCTACAAGAAATGTAAATTTATAACTTATTTGTAATTATTATTAAAAGTCTAATGGTTAAGTGCTCATGAAGCCCCAGTATATTATACGTGCCATAACTAGTGTTAGATAGCGAAAGCGGTGTTTGGAAGGGTGTAAGTAACACCTTATTGGTCAGAGGTGATCTCAAAGCAGAAGTCGATAAAACCACATTATTTCCGGCTGTTTTTTCTGTATTTTTTGGCTGAGAACTTAAGCAAGCGAATATCAACGTGTCCATTCCCCAAGGAGCACCGGTGAGTGTGGGGATGGTCGCGTATAACATAGCTGGTTGTAAGGAAACAAGCGATCTATGTGGCTATCTATCCGTCTGTATGCCTTTCTCTGTCATGCGTGCACAAGTGGACTAGCTCTGATGTTTTATGTGACTGCCTCTCTTTTTAAATAAAACCTTCTTATAAACTAACATCAACGCTCGAGTGTTTTATCTGAAGACGATCAAGGACCTGGTTTCACAACGGCGATACGGGTGTATAAAAGGATTTATACACCTATCGATACGTGAAAATATAACACAAGGATAGTATCCTTTGTGTTGTATATTGGAAGTTGGGTATTTCAACTAGTTTGAAATAATGTTTATTTTCCGTTTATAATGCATTGAATGTTCGTTTAAACAGTTCAAGGGCAAAATTAGCAGGTGATTGTCTGGCGAGGTCAGAAGGTTATACGATAAAATATGTGAACGGACAAAACAGATAGTGAGAAGAATGTAAATCCTACGAGGAGTGACGTCTTCGAAACAGAAAATACTTTTTATGTACTAACGAGTCGCCGCTTATTAAGGCCCCAATGCTACTCGAGGATAAGGGTCAATGAGTTTGTCACGTGGAAGGTGAGACAACATCGTGAGGATTGCTAACGATGGTTGAAACCTGACAGAATTTGATTATTTAAGAGGAGAGCTCAACAAGAATTTTCTTAACATTGGACTTGAAAACGACCATGTTGTAGTCAGCTGAGAAGCAGCCCGTGGTATTGCGTTCCACAGACGGGTAGTTTTTGGGAAGAAACTTTGTTTATGGAAATACGTTCAGTTTAGTTACACAGAGAAAGAAACGAAAATTCTTTACAGTGGTTGTAGCTAGACGAGTTTTTGTTGGGGATGTTTTACAGGTGGGACCATTTTGGAGCTGTGAAAGTAACGATTTTCTATGTAAGAGAAGCTGACTGGCAAGTGGATTGAGCAGAAGTATAAAAATGTCTTGAAAACCTTGTTTTTCTCCCCGCCATTTCCGACTTATGAGATTAGAATCCAAATAAGACAAAAGGTTATTTCAAAATCATCTAAGAGTTTGTTTTATTAATCTCAATTAACAGCAGTCGTGTCAACCAGGGTTTTTTACCCCATAGACCGGTATTGTCTGGGCCTTCGAGCCTTGATTTACGTCGGTCTATCGGTTGTCTGTCCTGTGCAGTTCTAGGAGGTGCACCCTCCCAGGCTTTGCCTTCTCACTCTTTGAGAAAGGGTTAGTTTATTGCTAATCGCTTGAGGCGCCCCTACCGGGGAATGCCGACGGGGCTGCCCAGGCAATTTTTAATGGCCAGAGTGCTCAAATTCTCGAGCGCTGGTTTTTCAAATCCCACTTTCCCGACCTTGTGTCACATCTTACCTTGTGGGAGGAAGATAAATAGAAGAAGTCGTGTTTCTTTCGCTCAGCAAGAAGAAACCTTCATTTTTGTTACTATTTCACCGCTAACAAATTCCATACGAGAAAACCCTCATCATATCTTGAAAGTCTATCTTCAAGAGTTTCTTTTTAACCCTACACCCACTAGACGATCGACCACGACGGTAATATGCAACACAGGTTTTAAACATTAAGATGCATGCGTTTCAAATTACTGTACAATATTAGTATTAAAACTTTTCATTTAGCTCCGATCCCACAACATATGAAACGGAAATGAACTGCTGAAGAATTTTCAATTATTGAATTAGTATGTAGTTTGTATAATTTTGGTTATTCGGACTACATTTCTCATCTTGAGTCTCATCATCACAACGTTTCGGCCGCTGTAACCTCCGGCATTCTTCAGGTGTATCTCTTTGAACTCTGGAATATTTCTGTCGAACTCGGGAATCTGGACGGAATTTCGAACGGAACCCTTTATTTAATCCACGGGTGTAGCATGCTCTTCGTCCGTCAGCCATTCTTCGTATTGTCCGCACCGAGGATGACTAAATGTAACTTAGCACAATATCGACTGCGCCACGGGTCCTTGCGGACAGTTCTGGTATGAAATTTGGGAGCCTTAAAGCTATTCTTTTTTATGTGTAGTCAGTTCTCGCTTAAACAACTGGCCATTTTTAACACCAAAAAGGAATATGTTGCATACCTTTAGACTCTCGTACCGTTACTTCTTCGTCGCGGAGGGGTGCCGTCTCGATGTCGTCTAGTGGTTGAATTATTTCTTTGGTTCTGTACTGCCATGAACATCGCCGTCCGTTGTGTCTGCAACAAAACCTTTATAACACAAATTCACGAGGCAACAATATTTTAAACTTTTGCTTCTGTTTTATTCAGGCGTCAAATTTCTGTCGGCCTTGGAGATGCTTCACTAATATCGAGGGAGAGACCAAATTACTACTTTATCGTTGTTAATTCCTAGCTTAAGTCCTTAGTCATTCGAGGAGGGGGGAAGAAAGAATCTCATGCCTGTATTCTTTTAGGGAATTTAATTCCCCTAATCATTTGAAGACTACATAGAGAAATCGTCCGTTCGGCCCGCTTCCAAAATCCAGACTCACCAAACTCTGCTTCCCACACAAAAGCCCGTGACGTCACAGAACCCCCATGCGCAGGTGCACCTTGACCCTTGATCTGAGGTCTCGTCAACGTGATGACCCTGTCAACGTCTATGAGCTCCGACTGTGAGAACCAGTTTATTTTGCACTCGACTGTACGGGTTCGCCCGCACTAAATCTCGCAAGCCAAACCAAACGATCGTTCACACATACGCCTACTTCAAGATGCGTCCGGCGTCAGAGGGCCATTATCCAACAATTAGTTTAGGAATTAATATTGTACTTACAAATATATAAACATATACACATATACACGTACATAACTTTATACAAATAGAGATGAGGTCCCACTCGGAAACAAATACACGCGTTATTTTTTTTTCACAAAAATCAAAATTATCTAATTATAATTTTATTTTTCAATAAATTATATATTTCGTAAGGAATTAAAGTTCTAAGTTTAATGTTATAGACACTTTAAATAGAAATAAATTATGATTAATTTTTAAATTGGGTTCATTTAACGCATACGATCAGTTTTTTTTAAAACAAGATATCCTCTATAATTTTATCCTAACAACAATGTGAGTAAAGGGGCCACAAATAGAAATACAACAAACGAGACACCCAGATCGTTGCTAAATCCACCCCTTTCAGTCTAACCAACAGACTTAGTCCGACCTCGTTCGGCGGGTTTGGGTGTAGTGCTTCTTCTTTCGTTTGCTTCACAGCATCTCACTGTTAGATCACCAGCTCAGTTGAGAAAAGTCATGCTAATGTTTTGCCGTTGGGTGGTCGATATTTAAGGCATGACTCGATGATGTGGTCTACTGTCTGTTCAGAGTGACCACAGTCGCAGACAGTTGAGTCCCTGAGTCCCCATCCTTTCATGGTCGCGGCGAAACGGCCGACACATGTCCTGGGGGCGGTTGAGCATTGTCCACTGTCGGCGAGGGAGGTCCATGCCTGGCACGTTATCCGGGTCTTCCACAAATCTGTGCAACCATGATTTATCTGCTGCCTGCCATTCCTCCGTCCAGCAACGTTTCCGCCAGATTCGTTTTGTGACGTCACCGGGAGGAGATAAAGTCAACCTTTTCGTGGCCTCCTCCATAAGTACCTGCTCACAACAGCGAAACTAGTGACTTCAGACCGCTTCCAGCGACCCCAGCGCGGGTGTAGTGCTGGTTGTAGCTAAATCACGCTTATTTTACACATACATCTCCATGCTCCACGGATATGTATATCAATATATTCCCGTGTCAAACCAATATCTTCTTTTATATATAAAGTAAAGTCAAAGATCACTAGCTATTTGACTATGAGTTACATAACAACTCCCTTCTATCAACCATAAAAGACATACATCGTGAAATAAAATCAATCGATTTTGATATTTAATCTACTAGTTTCTGCTTCCATTACTAACGTCACAAAGAGAGCCGGAGGAGTTAACTCCTCCTCAGACTCTAGTTAGTTTCCTGACACCCAAATAACCAGGTACTAATACCTTAGATAGATATTCTTCTTCTTTCGTGTGAATCAGATTATTCTGAGGTTGACATTAGCTTCCCCTAGTTAGAAATCTTTCTTGAAAGACATCGTGTAATTACGGGAAGGACCACGAGAAGGTTACCAACATCCCTAACTGAAAGTGGTACTGTGGAACCGACTGGATTGGAACTTGGAACACCCAGGTCTTCAGTCCGCGTCGATATCCACTTAACCACCGTCACCTCCCAGATAAATATTCTAAAACATTGGATGTACTAATATATACTGTAACACACTATGGAATCAGCCAAATTAAAAAAAAATCTGTTCTATCCAATTTCAAACTAATATAATTGACAAATATATGAATCACCTCCCCCATATGTGTTAAATGATGAGTTGCGTTCAAATAATCGTATACAATTAATAGTTGACAACAGTTATACAGTGGGTTGATGTGACGCAATCAAATAAACCAAACCAAAACCTTGATTTACAAAGCAGCGTTCTTTCACTTGTAGAATATAGTTTAGAAGTTTAAGCAAATGCATCAATCCGCAATTTCTGACACAATCTAAACACGCCTGTCACGTGGATGAACCTTTTTATCGTAATGTTTCAAGGGAATACAAAAAGATAAGGGTTGTAAATAATTAAAAAAAAAAAGAAATGAGCAAACATATCACACCTAACTCTCAAAATATAAAAGAGGAAAAGAAAGATAGTAAGAAAGAAAAAGAGAAAGGTTGAAAGAAAGAATACGTTTTTAGGTTAGTTAATGCATAATTTAGGGTAAAGAGGTTTGCAGAGGGGCAGTACATTTTAAGGTTGACCTCTAACCTCTGCATAAGTAATGATCGTCAATGCGTGGTGAGGAGTCACACCCTTCTCGAGGTTACCCTGTTAATATGCATGGGCATAGACAGAACACGGATGATCTAGGGGAGTAAACCTTGATCACAAATCCTGCTATTCCAAGGGTAGCAGTAGTTTCCGTTGCGCACATCGACAAACTGATGATCTAGTTCTGAGAACAGCATGGCGTGCAGATGATCATATATATTTGACAATAGGAAGACGTAAGACTACAGTTAGTGGAGTATTTATTTACTCCTCTCCAGGAGTTAGGCACAAAGCCAGTTTTATCTTACTCCCACAAGGTAAGATGTGACCCATGGTTCGGGAAAGTGGGGTTTGAAAAGTCAGCGCCCGAGAGGTGAGCACCCTGGCCATTAAAAATTGCCTATGCAACCCCGTCGGCATTCCCCGGTAGGGCGCTTCAGGCAGTAAGCAAAAAACTTACTCCTCCCCAAAGAGGGGAGGCAAAGCCTGGGAAGTTGGACCTCCTAGAACTGCACAGGACAGACCCATAGACCGGCGTAAATCAAGCCCCGAAGGCCAAGACAATACCAGTTTATAGGGTGCAGTATCAATCGGAACAGATACTACACTTTGATCTTAGCCAAAAGGCCAAGAACAAGTATTGATTTACTCCTCTCCAGGAGTTAGGCACGAGGCCAGTTTTTATCTTACTCCCACAAGTAAGATGTGACCCAAGGTCGGGTCGGGAAAGTGGGGTTTAAAAATTGCCTGGGCAGCCCGATCGGCATTCCCCGGTAGGGGCGCCCCAGGCAGTAAGCAATAAACTTACTCTTCCTCAAAGAGGGGAGGCAAAGTCTGGGAGGGTGGACCTCCTAGAACTGCACAGGACAGACCCATAGACCGGCGTAAATCAAGCTTCGGAGGCCAAGACAATACCAGTCTATGGGGGGGGTGTAGTATCCATCGGAACAGATACTACACTTTGATCTTGGCTAAAAGGCCAAGAACAAGTAACTTGTACGATATGCAGGTCTGGCGTGCCACATATAAAATCAGCTATTCGATAAACATAGTCTCACTGTCAATAGATGGATGAAACAAGTAATGCATATTTACGAAGTCTATTGTAAGCGATGCATTATATACGATTCATTGAACATGTGTTGCTATTCTATCCATAGTTTGGCTGATTCCGGTTTCTCAGTATTCGTGCGTGAATAACAACAATAGATCTATAGAGAATTCCGTAGTCGGCGATGATATCTATGAGGTGAAGCACACATCCCCTCAAAAATAAGAGAAGGAATAAAAGTATGGAAGAAAGCACGCACGTGCCGAAAGACAGAATGACAATCGGAAATGAAAACAGAAGGAAATAAATAAATATTCAAAGAATCAAAGAAAAAAAATGAAAGTAAAACAAGAACGAAAGATTAAAGAAATGAAAAACAAAAGTGGTTTCCATACTAAAATTATCCAACTAATGCTGTACAACATTACGCACAATCTGGCGAATATACCTGGTGAACCAAGTGCAAGAGAGATACACACGATTGCGCTTGAAGAGATAGGTTAGAACCCTTAAATATGTCTCTGTTGGAGTCTTTGAATGTGTAGGATACTGTAGGATGCCCCATCCACAACAAAAACAAAAAAAACATAAAAGGAGTTACCAGATGTCGACAAGACGACAATCTATTTTTGTAATTAAAACCCAATCATATTATTAGAATTAGTTTTCCCACTCAATATAATAAACTTTCTGGAGGCTATAGTCCAGGGGTGGGCAACCTTTTCAATGTGAGGGCCAGATGAGACTTTTGGAAGGAGATCGCGGGCCGGAGTGAAAAACGAAATCTCAGAATTACTATATTTTGTTCACATGAATAAAGTGTACAGAAATTGCATTGAACACTCTACAAATACGATATTTTTTCTCAAGAGACTTCTGTATATGATGTTATAAAAAGCGCCGACGAAGAGCCATTTTGGAATCATAAAAAATAATGACGGGGGGGGGGAGTAGCAAATTGATCCAGCATTTGTTTTGACACACCTCACATAGGTTCTATGTTTACTGCCCTTTCCACGTCTCTCGTTTCCTCTTGTCCTTTCTCTTTCTCTTTTTCTATTTTTATCTCAGGCCAAGGATTTGAAATTAATAGTTAAAGAAAAATGAAATATACATGCATCATCGCTCGCTGATATTTATACATTTTTATCCCATAGTAAATCTTAATGTAAACCTACTTTTACGTCTATGTCACAAAATGATATGAGTTTTACTGGGAGGTCCGGATGTGGCCCACGGGCCGGAGGTTGCCCGCCCCTGATGTAGTCATATATAAAGCAATACCTAACGAGTCGCACTTCGTTTATAAGCGGATATTTTTCACTTTTTCACTTTTTAAATTTTCTGCTATGTATCGCAGAAAGTCAGCCAAACAATCGCACGTAAACGTAAACATTATTATTTAAATACAGAGGAAACAATGAAATACGAACAACAGATATGATATAAATAAGTTGTTTGCAGTCATGCTATGCACACTTTCTGGATTTTGTCGCCTTTTATATTTTTAACGAAATAGAACTGTTTTATTATGCATACATACATTCAATTTACGCGTATTGATGTTTTGTGTATGTGTAAAAGGGAACAACAGCAGCAGCTGCGTTGATGTATATGGCATTAATGATAAACTAATGCATGTGTTTATCTTATGCGTGTCTATATGTGTAAACTATAAGACGTTAAAAGAAGCAGCAGCAGCGCTAATTTCAAAATATAAGTAGAAACTGCGTATGACTATAAAGTAATGTGTATGTTTATTTCATGTGTGTGTATATGTAAGGCTTTGAAAGAAGGATCTCTGGGCTGTAAGACATTAACATGTACTGGTGTATGTATATATGTATGTAGGCTACAACCCCCATGAATCAGGTCACGACTAATGGACTAGTTGTGTGAGCTTATTAGCACCTAACAAGCACCCACCTTGCCCAACCCACTCTATAACAAAACAAACATGTCATTACAAAAAAATCCAATCGAACCTAAACTAGACACCCAACAAAAAATACCTTCACCTTCACCTCCGCCCTTGAGGCTCGAATTCACAAATATCCGGAGACTTAGAACCAACATCAACGACGTAGAAACTTTTCTCCTGACAAACTCCCCGGATATCCTAGCACTAAGTGAAACTAACCTTCAATCCTCAATCTCCTCTGGCTACCTTGGTGCCCCCTCGACGTAAATTCACTAGACCAACTCGACAATCAGCTAAATCCCGTCCATTCTCTGTGGGGATCCCCAGATGCCGGAGAGCCTTCTATTCTAATAGCTTCTTTCCCCGTGCTGCTGGCCTCTGGAACTCCCTCTCTGCTCCCTGTTTTCCCGATAGTACCGACATGCAGAGGTTTAAAACTAACGTAAACAGACATCTCGCTACACTGCTCCGAAGTTGGGGTGACACCCAAAACCCACACCCAAATTCTCAGTAATCCTTTACGTCTACAGTGGCGGCCTGCCTTGTTTGGGGTGAACTATGTTTAAAAAAAAACAGCTGTTGCAGCTTTTTTAGCGCGAAATGTTTTTGTCCTTTCTTCGTTTACTTTCAGTAATAAATTCGTACCGTCCATACATGTATTTATATTAGTTCCTCCACTTGACTTGATCAGTTAGTATTTATCTCCCACACTAATTATTCTATCATGAATTACTTTACAGTTTTGGGGACAAGCAATGTTAAAAATACTTTTACACACACAACTTTCTATTTAAGCGATACCAATTTCGATTGTGTTAAAATATAAACATTTGTGTATTCATTAATTTTACCGGAAACTCTACGTAGAACCACCTGCGCACGAACTATTTGAAACACTTTATATATGGAAATTGCAGGGTAAAATCCGGTTCTCTGTAAATAACTACGAAGTTTCTCCTAAAAAAGACGACAAAAAACACGAAAGGAAGGTTAACATCGGCTATCTTCATCACGTGGTGTCGGTGGTCATCAGATATGACTCCGTTGGAAAAGATTCACGACAGATTAACGGCGTCTTTTTGTGAAACTTTAAAGCTTGGATGAGTGTGGATTATCCAACGAAGGATATAAAGTCTAGTGATTTATGCCATGAACGAATATAATGAATGGTAAGAAATATGTGAAGAATGATACGATGTTGTTGAATCAGTTGGGGTCATATAATGTCAAGGAAGCAGTAAAGAAGCGATAGGAAGAAGAGTCTCTAAAAAGCAAGGTAAGGGAGATAACTGAGAAGGGAAAATAAAATAATAAGGGAAGAATGGGAAAAGAATGAGGAAAAAAGGAATATAAAATAATTGCAGATTTAGAAAGTAAAGAAATAAACTAAAGGATGACAGAAAAATAAAGGAACTTGCGAAAAGAGAAAAAGAGAAATCTAGAAAAACGAATGAAACGAACGAAAAGAAGTAAAGGAAAAAGAAGCGGAAAACGAAAACTTTAGAGAATAAGATTGAGAGAAAAAAATAAAATAAAAAATAGATGAAAAAAGAATGAGAAAAAATAGTTTAGAGTTGATGAGGAGAATAACTATTTGAAGAATAAAGAAGAAAGAGGGGGACAAGTAATTAGGAAACTGAGGATAAGAGAAACATGAACGGTTTGTCAAGCTTCGAGGTTATTTAGGCGTTTATCAATGCAATAAGGTTATATATAAAGTCAGTTTAATATGGAGAACAACCATGGAGAAGAAACAGAGGGCACTTTAGACGAGTGGACATTTTTGCCGTAATCGTTGGCATTCTCTGCTTTAAGTATCTTAAGCAATTAGCGATAAACCTCATGAAAATGGATATAATGCCTGGGAGGATGACACCGTAGCACCGAACCAGAACTATACCCCATTCCGATCGAAAGTCTGGACCCCGGAACAAGCCAAACCTTTGTGTTAGAATGAGCCATGATTATCACTGTGCCGGGTAAAATTTAGTTTGAAATAGCATTTTTCTTGGTCTTTTACGTCCGTTTTAAACAGAATGTTCGTTAGTCTGTCACGCTTTAGGTGAAACAACATTGCCATCGCTAAACGCGCAGATTGATCGGACGCAGTCGTTTTTTATTCTTTCTTTTTGATATGAACTAGTCTTAGTTTTCTGTTTGCAACCGAGTCGAAGCAGAGTTCATTGTTGTTTCTATCATTGGAGACAAAATTAAATTAGAATTATTTTGACATTAGATCCAGATTTTTTAAAGAAATATTTCAAAATCATGAAAACTAATTAGTCCAGACTCCATTATTTATTTATTTATTTATTGAAAAATAAAATATAAAAAACGTAGAAAAAACAAATTATGCCACAAAATACAGAAATAACATAAAAAATTAAAATCAAATGTGACAAATGAATCCAATTCGCTTCCACCCATTGGTCGATTCTTACAACATATTCAATTCATATTGAGGGGGTTGACGGAGATAAATTGGCCTCTTAGTTCTGAGAAATGGTAACATTTGGCAGAAATTGATTTAGGATAATTTGTATCATGAAAACGTTATTCAGAGCCGCAAATGTTGGACTAGAAAGATTTAGGATAATTTGTATCATGAAAACGTTATTCAGAGCCGCAAATGTTGGACTAGAAAGATTTAGGATAATTTGTATCATGAAAACGTTATTCAGAGCCGCAAATGTTGGACTAGAAAGATTTAGGATAATTTGTATCATGAAAACGTTATTCAGAGCCGCAAATGTTGGACTAGAAAAATTTATTAAATAATAAGAACTATGAAAAGTCGAATCCACACGTATAAATACGCACACATATATACATATTTGGCATACATTCTTTATTCATACAAATATTATATTGCTACACATCTGCAGACATATTTCGGTCAGTGCTAAAAATAGACGCAGCTGTTCGAGCTTCAAATCGCTGAAATAAAAAGTGTCTACTTGACAATACTTGCTTTTTCTAAATCGGAAATTGACAACCGGTGTTTATGCTAAAACAGTCACCCATTGTTTCAGACCGTTTAGACTATTTAAAAAAACATGACAAATAATATTAAAACAATTTAAACGTGACAGAGAATATTAAAACATTTATTAAAATTATTATTAGAAGATTAAAATAACTATTAGAATATCAAAATTATTATTAGAATATCAAAATAATTATTAGAATATTAAAATTATTATTAGAATATCAAAATAATTATTAGAATATAAAAATTATTATTAGAATATAAAAATTATTATTAGAATATAAAAATTATTATTAGAATATTAAACTTATTATTAGAATATCAAAATTATTATTAGAATATAAAAATAATTATTAGAATATCAAAATTATTATTAGAAGTTTAAATAACTATTAGAATATCAAAATTATTATTAGAATATTCAAATAATTATTAGAATATCAAAATTATTATTAGAATATTAAAATAATTATTAGAATATAAAATAATGATTAGAATATCAAAATTATTATTAGAATATTCAAATAATTATTAGAATATAAAAATAATCATTAGAATATTAAAATTATTATTAAAATATGAAAATTATTATTAGAATATAAAAATTATTATTAGAATATCAAAATAATTATTATAATATCAAAATAATTATTAGAATATAAAAATTATTATTAGAATATAAAAATTATTATTAGAATATAAAACTTATTATTAGAAGATTAAACTTATTATTAGAATATCAAAATTATTATTAGAATATAAAAATAATTATTAGGATATAAAAATTATTATTAGAATATCAAAATAATTATTAGAATATAAAAATTATTATTAGAATATTAAAATTATTATTAGAATATCACAATAATTATTAGAATATCAAAATTATTATTAGAATATCAAAATTATTATTAGAATATCAAAATAATTATTAGAATATAAAAATTATTATTAGAATATTAAAATTATTATTAGAATATCAAAATTATTATTAGAATATAAAAATAATTATTAGAATATTAAAATTATTATTAGAATATTAAAATTATTATTAGGATATCAAAATAATTATTAGAATATAAAAATTATTATTAGAATAATAAAATTGCAAATATTACAAACGGCCAATAATTTCCAATCGAGTAATGGAAAATATCAAGATAACTATTGGTGGGCGTGCCTAACTGTTTTGTATTGGATACGTTATTACATGGTGTTTAATGTGTTAAGCTGCATAAAAAGATGAATTTCTAATATATTTATATTTTGTTAAATTTGCACTTATAAAAAACAATTAAACTGTTCAAAAATATAAAAAATACTATTTAAAAATATTTTCAACATAAAATATTTAAAAAATATTTTCAAACTAAAAAAAAATTCAATTATCAAAAAAGTTTGATTTGATTAGTTGTTAAAAATATCTTACAAAATAATTTTTAAAATTCCCAGCTATAAAAAAAACAGTTTTATTTTTTTATGAGTTAATAATGAATAAAATTGTTGGAGACACCCCTCCCCCCACTGCCAAAAGAAAAAAACATCCGGCCTGAAATATAATGAGAAACTGTTTTTTGATAAACACTGGTTGTCAATTTCCAATTTAAGAAACGGCAGTCATCATTAAGTGGACACTTTCACTACGGCTGCAGAAAGCAGAATAAACACAACATTTCTATTCTGCAATTGAACATGTGATCAACTCATGAAAAATTAATTCTAATTGCATGGAATTTTTGTTATTTTATAGTAAGTGCTTAATTTATATTTACTAGTTCTATTCACTATTGAGCACTTTTATATAAACACAGTAAGCATTTACTGGATTTTTCCCCTATGGATGTAAAATTACATTGATTACTATATATATATATATATATATATATATATATATAATTTATTTAGATACTGCATATTACGTATTTCAGCAATGTACCGCGGTTTCATCCAAAAGGGCAGATTTAGACACCTTTGTAAATCTTCGTGCCCAGTGGAATCATTGGCAAGCTGAAACGATTGTAGTCACGCCCGACAGGGAATGGCGTCAACAATGACAGAAAACGGTGTATCTCTGAGGGGGTCCCCGAAAAAATCCAGTGTGGGATAGTAATTAACTAAGACTTAAGGGAGGCCATCATTTTATTCCCTAGCAAGTTTTATTTATTTATTTATTTATTTATTTATCTGTTAGCAAGTTTTATTTATTTATTTATTTATTTATCTGTTCTTTTTGTGATGTTATTATTATACCTGAAAAAATACGAAAGGGGCGGCTATATAGTTTGCCGTTTGGGTTTGTGAAATTAGTGTGCTTTTTTGTTGTCGTTTTTGGGAATAAAATTATGTATCGGATTAATTGTTCGATATAGTGTTGAAAAGAATGATGCAATAATGTTGTTATGGACTTAACGTGTTTGTTTATTTTTGTTTATTGAATTGGTGTTTTCGTATTCTCTAGATCTTAATGGGAGGAAAGCGGTGTTTCGTTGATATGTACCGTTTATAACCAGTAGTGTTGAAAACAAAAACCAAAACAGAACACAAAATGGTTATAAACGGAATGATGCATGTTATCTGTTATTTCCATTTGAGGGGTATAAGTTTAGTCTCTTATTGAAGGTGTGTTAATAATATTAATATTTATATTTATATTTATATTTAGTGTATTTCATTAAATTCCTTATCTTGTTATTTTATTTCACTCGTACCTATGTCCATGCGCACCGGCAAATAAACCTATATACACAGACGAGCATGGAACCACAAGCATGCCTATACACAACATCTGCACGCATATGCACATGCGTGCACGTACACATATCTTCACTCACATGTACGGGGGGTTATTAATTTAATAGTTTTTATTATTTATTTTTTGTGTTTTTAATTTAATCTTTTATTTATTTTATAAATATTATTTTATATTTTCTATTTATTAATAATATGCTCCTATACATACACACGCGCACTCGCACACATGCTTGTACACACATCCGGACATATACATACGCCTGTACATTCATCTTCATTTATACAGGGGTGGGTGGGTGATTTGAGAATCTATTATATGGATTGTATGAAGCGGCGGTGGGTGGGTGGGGGGTATTAGAGGTGAAGAAAACTTTCGTTCTGTGGTGTATCTGTATTCCCGTGATAGTAGGGTCACGTGGAGATGGGGTATCTGCTGATAAATGTATAAGCCACTGAGGATGGGGTTAGTTTTTGGTATGGATGATGTGATTATCTGTAGTGAAAGGGTGGGGTGTTTATTGATGAATGTTTGATCTGGGTTAGGAATAGGTTGTATCAGGGTAGGCAGGGGTTATGTAGTCGCGCCCGTGGTGTGTTTAACATATATCTGGGGGGGGGGGAGGAGGAGGTATTTTGTACGTAAATAGACAGATTAGAATTTTGTTGTGGAATTAGGGAAATACGTAATATACAGTATTTAAATAAATTATATTAGCTCTCTTATATGATCGAGCACTTTCTTTGATTTCTTTTCATATAAAACCTGACACACACACACACACTATATATATATATACATTCTATGAAACTATGAAACGTGTGCACGGATTACTTTTATGTGTGCAAAAATAAACATAAATACATATTTATATATCTATATATATAACTAATGACCGAATCATTATCAATTTTAAATATATATTTTCTAGAAAAAACAGTGAGTAACATGGCATGTTATTTCATTGTAAATGTTTAAATTTAGGGGTATATATATATATATATATATATATATATATATATATATATATATATATATATATGGGAAAAGAAGGATGAAGGTAATCTGACGTAATGGAAAAATAAAAAAGGAAAACTAAAAAGGGATGTTTTTTATGTGTACATCAACGTTTCGTCTTTATTTATAAGACTTCATCAGGATGATAATATTAAGAAAAATGTCATGCAAGTAATATTATCATCCTGATGAAGTCTTATGAATAAAGACGAAACGTTGATGTACACATAAAAAACATCCCTTTTTGGTTTTCCTTTTTCATATATATATATATATATATATATATATATATATATATATATATATATATATATATATATATATATAAATAATCTTTTTATTTTGATTAAAAAAGTTTTATGAACTGATATTTATGAATTTTGTATATTTTTTGCAACCAAGTGAGTAACATGAGCACATTACTGTTTTTGTAAACATTTTTCTTTATATTATCATCCTGATGAAGTCTTATAAATAAAGACGAAACGTTGATGTACACATAAAAAACATCCCTTTTTGGTTTTCCTTTTTCATATATATATATATATATATATATATATATATATATATATATAAATAATCTTTTTATTTTGATTAAAAAAAGTTTTATGAACTGATATTTATGAATTTTGTATATTTTTTGCAACCCAGTGAGTAACATGAGCACATTACTTTTTTTGTAAACTTTACCATTTAGGGGGTTTTCCCGACCAACTTCGCACCCGACTCCAAAACCTTTTTAAATAAGTTATTACAAACACTTCAATAGAGAATATAATTGCTCTACATCAGAGTTACATGAAACAATACATTTTTTAAAAAAATCGGTGCGCTCGCGTGAGCTTCAATAATATGTATGTGCTTGGTAACATTCTAAACTATTGAACTCATGATTATGAATTATGGAATATGTATTCTAAGTAACGGGGTGAGTAACGTGGGCACTTTATTATTTTGTAAACCTTTACCATTTAGGGGGTACCAGCGAAACAGTACCATACCCCGCAAAAATTATAATTTGAAACTAATGCTATATTTATTGCTTATATTCGACCCGTAGCGTGTATTCTACTAGAATCGATGTTGGATGGAAGTCAAAAAGTGACTTTAGTTCGGCGTTATTTTATTTCATCCGCACTTACGAGTAGACGAAACATGTGGATAAAAATGAATAAAAATATTTATTGTAATATTCAATTGCTTTCTTCAAAAAACGTAAAGCAAGAAAAGTTCGAAGACTACCTGTATATTAAATAGGCTTAATTCTCTTCTTTACAGAAGGATATATAAGTGGCCGAGCTAGCAACAATGTTGGATTGATCTATAAAAGTGAATTCGAAGCCATATATTTATTTTATCCACACTAATGAGTCTTAAAAAGATGAAACAAATATGTATGTGGATAAAAATAAATAAGAATATTTATTGATGTGATATATATATATATATATATATATATATATATATATATATATATATATATATAAAACTATTTATATATATGTATAGGTAAATATATCATAATATCTGTCATATATAATTATATATATATATATATATATATATATATATATATATATATATATATATATATATATATCATATTACTATTTCATGTATCTACATAAAATTTTGTAAGGAGATATAATTTTTTATGTATCAATTTTCAGTATTTACTTCAAACGTGCTCGATACGTAAGTAGATCAAGGTAATAAGCTATGAAAATATATTTATGGCAATTAAGCTACACAGAGACTATAATGCCTGAAGATCCTCTCTTCCCGAAACGCGGGAGTCTCTGTGTAGCTTAATTGCCATATATATATTTTCATAGCTCACTATATATATATATATATATATATATATATATATATATATATATATATATATATATATATATATATATATATATATATATGGGGCCTTTGGCGATCAGCAATAAATCTACTCTCATTCTTATATTGGTAAATATATAGTTTTATTACTTTTTTCTTTTCTCATTGCGAAATTTTAAATTTTCGCAAACTTCTGTCGTCCATTTCATCCAAATATCAAATTATATATATATATATATATATATATATATATATATATATATATATATATATATATATATATATATATATATATTAATTTCAGAGCAGATATAAATTGAAGTATTTTCTGACAAAAACAAGACCCTATAAAAAGTAAAATCGGTATTATCTAAGAAAATTACAGCTGTTTCCCCATAGTCAACACAACCGGAACATTTTACAATCAAAGTCCGAATTTATCAACAAATGAATGCTCAGATTTATAGAAAAAACTAACTTACTTCGGTCATTATTTACGAAAAAAAGCATTCATTTCTTTTTCTTTTTTTCACGATAACCGCGGTGAATAAAAATCCCATAATCTCTATCGTTCCACCTAAAAGAGTACAATATTGAAATATTAAAATATTTACAACAGAGTCATCTTTTTCTTAAAAAAACTCGTAAAATAACTAAGACAACACAATAAAACTAATTATGTTTGCTTAAAACACGAACTATATAATAGAAAACCAAGGGAGATAATCTACTAATCGACTTATATTATTGTATAAACATATTTACATAAGATTCAATGATTTATATTTCACATGTATCAATTTCTATTATCCTAAGTGGTATAAATATAAATAATTGGTTAAATATTCTTGACACGTCAGGTTGAAATTATTACTTCAGTTAGTTGTTATTAATATAAACATACATACATATATTACATTTTTTTATGTACCTAGACATGTTTGTATTGGTATATGTAAATTAGCGTTGGAAGTTCAACGAAAAATAAAAGTCTATCATTCACTTGAAAAAAAAAATGACGACCGAATTCCAGAGAAAGACACACACAAAAAAAAAAAATATTCGTTTTTTTTATTATAAAAAATTAAAACAAAAATAAAATGCCAAAACCCAAAACCAAAAAAAGCCAAAAAAAATAAAATAATAAGAAACAAAAAATTGAAGTTAGAAAATAAAAATTCAGTTATTGATTATTTCTGATCAAATTACAAAAGTGTTTCGGACTTCAGTCAGAAAAGAAATAAATTCAAAAAACAAATGGAGTCTGAATGAAACACTCGTTTTCTCGTGTTTGAAAATCACTTTGGCTGTGAGTTATTTGCCCTAGACTTTTGGAGACAACGAACTTGTTAATGTACTCAAATCAGACGTGGGTCGCCAATAATTCACACGCACGCACGAACGCACGCACGCACGCACGCACGCACGCACGCACGTACACGCCTGTGTATGTGCGTGTGTATGCTTAATCATCAATGTACTTATCAATCTATATATAAAAGTGTATGTGTGTGAGAGAGAGAGAGAGAGAGAGAGATAAAAAAGGAAAGAGAGAGGAGGAGTACATGAAAGATATTTGGAATCAGAACAAAAGGGTCAGTGTTCTTTTTGAACAAAATGCACTTTTAAGGAATGAAGTGAGGGCGTAAAGTTTACATATTAAGTTATCAGAACAATATCATGATCAGCATCACCAACAAACACACTGTATCTTCCTATTGACCCCTCTCTCTCTATCTCTCTGCCCCCTCTCTCTATACCCACTCTCCCCCTCTCTCCCTTCAATTTTTATCTTTCTGTCTGACTCCATTTTTGAGACAATTAGTATTTACTTGCTTCCCACTGCAAGAAAATGTGGCAAACGTCGCTAGTTATGAAAACCAGCTACCCTTAGGGGGCATTTCGTCGGGTACAGAAACAGCTAAGAACTGACGCGTCAACATTGACCTGTGGGGCGCCTTTAGCAATCAACGATAAACCAACTATCATTCTTGAAGCCTGGAAGAGGGCACCTCCTAGGATCGAGTTAGACTATACATCATTCCTAATAAAGACTTCAATAATAATAATTGCTTCAAATCAGTCGAGCTAGACTATACATCATTCCTAATAAAGACTTCAATAATAATAATTGCTTCAAATCAGTCGAGCTAGACTATACATCATTCCTAATAAAGACTTCAATAATAATAATTGCTTCAAATCAGTCGAGCTAGACTATACATCATTCCTAATAAAGACTTCAATAATAATAATTGCTTCAAATCAGTCGAGCTAGACTATACATCATTCCTAATAAAGACTTCAATAATAATAATTGCTTCAAATCAGTCGAGCTAGACTATACATCATTCCTAATAAAGACTTCAATAATAATAATTGCTTCAAATCAGTCGAGCTAGACTATAATCATTCCTAATAAAGACTTCAATAATAATAATTGCTTCAAATCAGTCGAGCTAGACTATACATCATTCCTAATAAAGACTTCAATAATAATAATTGCTTCAAATCAGTCATTATTTATTTACAATGAATTTAACGAGTCTAGCTTGTTTAAAATGAAAAGAAGCAATCATGCTATAAACAAGACATCTTCGTTGAATTACACACCAATAATACAACAATTTACAACACTCTAAATAAACTAGAGATTCCAACAAAACATCAACACCACAAACTATGTAGGATGTAGGAACATTCAAGGAATAAGGAATGTTTAATAAGGTTTGAAAAAAAGGGGGAGGGTTTAATTTAAACAAACGTTCCTTACACTAAATTTAAACAAATATACATAACACTCTAAGCAAATAACGCGTCCGAACGAGAGTGACACGTGACTTCACATTTCCGAAACAGATGACAACAGAAGCTGAAGAGAGCCGGATGGCTAAGTCTTTCCGTGCTTGAAACCGACGGTACGAATGTTGTACTAATTTTTCTGTACCAAAATAAATAAATATTACGCTCTTAATTTTTAATTTTTAACTTCAATTCTCAATTAATCGAGCACTCTGCTGGGACTTTTCCTGCTATATTACAAAGAATGTATATATATATATATATATATATATATATATGTTACACCGGCCGTTCTTACACAGGAGAAACTACACCGGTTTTCACTATAAATAGTGCGAGTCACCAGAGACACAGAAGACAAAGCACAGTCTTGTAACTGTCTAGCCAAGAGCTAGTCACTTTCTTACTTTGTTAATAAACTTGTTAAACCAAACCTCGACTTGACTTCCTTTATTTATTATTTACTGTGGGACAACTTCACAACAACATATATATATACACAGCGTCCTCAATTGTCATCATCTATTTAAAAATTTCAATAAGCTCGCAACTGTATTTCTGATGATAAAAAACTTATATACTTAAATCGAAAAAAACTTTTTTACTGAATTACTGCATCATTTTAATTACGCCATATCGTTTTACGCCATATTGTTTTACGCCATCTTTTTTTACGCCATATTGTACTACGTCATCTTGTTTGAGATTTACCACCATCTTAATGCATACAACACAAGAGAGTGTTAGAACAGTTATTCTTTATAGTAGAGTGGCACCGCCTCATATTTTCTGTTGGGTTTCGTAAAACCGAAAGTAACAACAGACAGTTGATCAATTAAAGTCATTTATTGAAAAAAGAAGTTTAAAAATACCTCCCGAAATTTTGGAAAATGTGATGCAATCATTGGGGAGCCTCTTAAAGTAATGTGTGGTAAGTAAGGGACATTCGGTTGAATGGCATACATTTTTAATATATATATATATACATATATTAATATATATATATATATATATATATTAATATATATATATATACATATATTAATATATATATATATATATATATATATATGGTTTTGGCCGATACAATTTGTGTTGCATATATTTATTATTTTGTTAATAATTTTTTTGTTATTAATTTTATTATTAATTTTGTTTATTATTATTATTATATTTTTATATTTTTATCTTTTAGTAAAGTTTTATTTACTCGCTGTAATTCCACTGCGGTAATGATCCTCTGACAAGAAGAATTTTCTTTGAAAACCCATGGGTTAACAGGACCGGCGACACAGTTATAAAAGTGGTGGTGGGGGGCTCTCCTAAGAAGTGGGGGGCCGGTTAAACACATGCATATATAACTTCATTATCGATGACCGTAAAGTGGGGGGGGGGGGGCAAGTAAAAAAGTGGGGGGGGGCTGTAGCCGGTGCCGCCGTCCATGGTTAAGGACTTTCAATTACTTTGCTTGAACTTTGAATTGTAATAAAATTTGATTCGCACTTCATTTTATTCTTTCATTTCATCTAATGCTGTATATATTTATATATATTAAAACTTATTTTGTTATTATCAGAAATACAGTTTTGATGTTATTACAATTTTAAAGTAAGCCATGACTTTTTGAAGACCCTGAATGTTTAAAAAGTATGTTACCAGCTGCTATACTGTGCATATTACTTTGAATTCTAAAATTCATTCAAATTGTAGCATCGCTTAAAGTCAGTTTAAAATGCTTCGTTCAAATGACTGAATAAAGCAAAAAAAATAAAAAAAGTTGGTATCAAAATAAAAGAAAGACCTAAACTCCATTTTAAGCTTCCTTCGTGTGTATTCTGTACGGATCAGAATCAATCAGTTTCTTGCGTTGGTAATAGACACTTGACGGGAGATTTTTTCTTCTTTTTCTTTTTCGATGTCCATAAGCGACATTGGAACGGTTTTGTTAAGTGGAACAAACGAAGAGGCCTATTTCCCATACGCGGAAAGAAGTGCACCACTCATGGCGATCGCCCAAGAAAATAGTCCAGCGCAATACCGGTGTTTTAACGGGCGATCAAACGGGAGCTTAGACCGATCGCTTACTGGCATGCGCCGGGGCTTTCGCTTGCCAAAAACCGTTATAATCAAGTCACGACTCTCGATGTGTCGCGCCTCGCGACTCTTTCTTTTCTTCTTATCGTTGATATAATTTCCACTGACCGGATTACGACAGTCCCCAATGGCGCTACTTGGGCCAAGTTCAATTGCCATTTTGCTTTCCTTTTTATTTTCTCTCTTTCAAGGGTTAGAGAGCATCGATCAAGCTCTTCCGGTTCCTGTTAAAACGAGAAAATGGTTCTCGATTTTCTAATTGTTTGTTTTCGGCTTCGTTGCACGGCGCGACAGAGAGATAGTTTATTTGTCTTCTCGGAGGGATTCTTGAAACTGTTTATTTGCTCTTTTTTATTTGTTTTTGTTTTTGAGCTTTGGTTTATCTTTTGGTTGGTTTTTCTAGCCTGTGGTTATCCTCAAAGGATTGATGATAAATGCAACGGCGGAATTCGATGACGAAATCCGAAACAATTTTTGATTTCTTTATTGTTGGCTATTTGATGTGGAAATGATTTGAAACTTGACAGAACAACAGCGGTAACAACACAGAGGGAAGACACAGACATAAACCAAGTACACATTTTCGTACGATACGTCCACTCAATCTGCGCGTTTAGAGATGACAATCATATTTCAATGGTGACGAACAAACATGTTATATAATATTCATGTGTGCTAATTTTTCTTATTTGTTTCATTAATGAGTCACCAAGCTACTCGAGGACAAGGAATAACGAGTTCGATAAATTCTCAGTTCAATGATGAAGAACACTATGAGAAGATTGAAAATGGTGAATGGAATGAACAAAATTTGATTACTTGTGAGGACTGTTTATGACAATGATTTGTTTATATTAGCTTTGAAGACGACCATGTTTTAGTCTGCAGAAAAGCAGTCCTGCAATAATGTGTTCCACAAATGGGAAATTCTTGGGGGAAAAAACTCTGTTAATAGAAATTCTGTTTTATGTAAGTCACAGGGAGGAAGACAGGAAAGTGTTTTTTAGTTGTGGTATTTAAACGAGTTCTTGCTGTGAGTGTCTTACAAGGAGGAACCAGAGATCGAAGCTCAGTCATATAACCAATAATGTTATTTAAAACGTAACTGTGTCAGATTAAACAAAACGTTATTTCAAACTTAACCGTGAGTTACTGATTAGAACGTTATTTTCAACGCAACCGTGACAGACTAATAAAAGCGCTATTATTAAAATTAACCATGGCTATCGATGAGAACGTTAATTCAAACGTAACCTTAACAAACTAACGAGAACACTATCTCAAACTTAATCGTGATCGAACAAGCGACAGACAGAGCCTCTTATTAAGATGCTTGGACGAATCTACAATAAGATGTGTCCATTAAATCTACGTGTGTAGCGATGGAAATTCTATTTTAAATGGAATCGTGATAGATCGAATGACAGACAAAGCTTTTTATAGGAATACGAGGACGCGTCTAAAAACAAGGAAAATAAACATTTTTGTGCTGAAGTCTCTTGTCGTTTGTTTTCAATGAATCAATTGCGATTTTTTTATTTCCTCGATTTATTTTGATTTTGTTTTTATTTTGTTCTTTTTCGTTTTCTTTTTGTCATCCATTACTTTTCCGTTATCCATTTTCTTCTCTCTTTTCTATTTTGGCCACTTCGATAGCCAAGTGGCAAATAAAATAACTTTTCATATAAGGCCTGCACTTCTTTTATTTGTTGTTATCTGTTTCTCAGAATTATTAGGAGTTGCCTTCGTCGGACCATATCCAAGTTATCTTCCCCTGAATTATACTGACTAACGAAAGAATGCATTCTCCTATTTTCGGAAATCAAAATATATAATTCCACCACACGTGGAGTATATAGAAACCTGATTCAGTCGTAAGGGAATAACGGTATATCAACCAATTTTATGTTATTAAATGTTGAAAGCTAATACCTTTATGATAAACTATATACGATGTGTTGAACACAAGTCAGTATTTTTCTAGGGTTTTTGGGAAAATAGTGGGTTCATACCTTTTCCCCACTATATTAGTGTGTTACTGAACACACTATATACGATAAGATTCAGACTTGGTATAGCTTATTTCATAGTCCGTTATGTTATCCATTAGGCTAACCTTGCTTTTTTGACCAAACGGAAATGTATTAACTCAAAATATTTAAGAATATAAACATATTTACAAAGACGATTATGGCTTAATAACACAAAAATAGACCATCCAATGAGAAGGGTCCGTTTTGATATGCGAGATTAGCTTATGTTGTGTTCAGATGAAAACAGACATACCGCACATTTTAATGGATAATAATGCAGAAGTGACTTGCAGTTTTTGCTCAGCGATTACTATTTGTATAGACTAACAAGCACATGCATCCTCCAGACGCAAATATTTATTAGTTTTGAATACACACGCATCTCTATAAGAGGTTTGGTAAGGATCTTATGGCAAACACTTTTAATGTTTCAATTTTTCTTTTTGTATAACATCTGTTTCTCATTGAATTGATCCAGAATACCATTGTTTATATTTATCTATTATTATACTAAAGCTGAGTAAATAACATTTTGTTTACTTAAGGCTTTTTTAAACATTAAATTTTTAAATTAAAATTTTTAAATTAATGTTTATTTAATTTTAAAGTTAATTTTAATTAAATCAGTGACTTAATTAAATTTAAGTTTAATTAAATTTAAATTTAAATTTAAATTTAAAATTTAAAAGAGAAAATTTAAATTTTAAAAAATTTAAAATTTTAAAATTTTAAAGTTTTATTTTAATTTTCAATTTTAATTTTATACATATATTTTTCTATATTTTTCTATTTTTTCTATATATTTTTCATATATATATTTTTCTTACATATATTTTTTAATTTTAATTTTAAAAATTTAAAAATTTAAAAATGTTAAATTTAAAATGGTGAAAATTTAAAAGAGAAAATTTAAATAATCATTTAAAATTTAAAAGAGAAAAATGAATTAAAATTTAATTAAATTTAATTAAAAATTTTTTAATTTAATTTTTTCAAATGTTAAATTTTTAAACATGAAATTTTTTACTCATTTTTCGTAGTTTGCCTTCCCACTATTTCTTATACAGAATCATGCAAATCTCGCTTCTGTCTTTAGTAGCTGGTATTACCAGATCAGGCTGTCTGAGGATATTGGCTTTCTAACTTAAATCCACCAAACATTGATGTTATTGTTTTTTCCTTACCCTTTGCAAAACTCAATCATGTTCTAGAAAGCTAAAAAAACATTTTTTGTTTGCTACAAAACAACCAAATCAAACAAAATGAATAACTATTTGAAGATATAAAGAACTTAAAGCATAAAATCTTTGACCAAAATGGCCTGATTCGGCATTAAATAAGCCGAAAAGTCTTGATATGCCGTAAAACAGAACAACCAAAGAGTCAAATTTAATAAAATAAAGACAGAATAAAAATATTGGAATAGTCCATTATAAACAGAAGGAATACTTTATAACCTGTGTGTTTTAGAGAGAGAGAGAGAGAGAGAGAGAGAGAGAGAAAGAGAGAGAGAGAGAGCAGATATAAGCTAATTTTGGATTTTGTCTTTTTTATTTTAAATGTAACAAGGTTTGCAAAATCACTTTTCCTAATTCAAGCAATTCAACCCGAGTTCAATCAGTGACTCAAGGGGTCACATCTTTCGTTTCCTATTTTTCTATCTCTCTCTGTCGTTGCCTGTCTGTCTGTTTGTATCTCTCTTTCTCTTTCCCTCTCTAGCTCTCTCTCTCTCTCTCTCTCTCTCTCTCTCTCTCTCTCTCTCTCTCTCTCTATATATATATATATATATATGCATATTTATTTATGAGAAAGGAAGGATGAGAGCAATCCGACGTAATGGGAAATGAAAAAGGAGAAAAACCCAAGAGATATGTTTTTATATATTCATCAACGTTTCGTCTTTATTGTAAAACTTTCTCAGGATGATAATTTGAAGTAAAATGTTATGCAAGTACATCGAAATTGTGGATTGACATGATAGGTTGATAAGGAAAAGTAGTAGCCGTGGCTACTGTGAGCGCTGAAAGAGAGTCCAGGCCGCGAGAAGTTAGTAGTGGCAAAGAATGAAAGCAATATGGAAAGCTTTGAGTGGGTACCAGTAAGGCAGCTGTGAAAAAGGGAGGGGTGAGAGTATTAGTGGATTTGTCTTGGGGTGGGAGAGAGGAAGGGGGGTGAGGTTTTTGTCGTGGTGAGGTGTGGCATGAATTTTGAGAGGCTGGGGAAAGAGGAGGGAAGGGGGAAACTCTGTGTGTTTGGCATATTTATTTATATATGTATTACAGAAGATCGGTTTTAAAGAATAGCCGTGACCACCTTTTCATGGACTTTCCTTGGCCTCTGTTGTGGCCAGTTGCTCTATTAATAAAGGGCAGTCACGCGTTGTTCTATGAAATTAGCAATCAATGATATCGAGGAATTATGTACCAAGATTCGCTTTTTAAAGACAATTATGTAAATAAGATATCATTAGAGAAAATACCTGAAGATATACTGGCAGTGAGAGGTGAGTGATATAAAACTATAAGAAAGGAGATACGATTGCGGTCATACTTATAAAATTTATAGAAAAGGTTGTGGTTACGACTACTAATATATAGATGATGTAGACCGTTTTTGCGATCCTCTACGGTTCTCTAATAATCCGTTAATTTCAGTTAACCTTGATTCATTCACAGACTCATGAGGATGTTGTTGTAAAGTCGTGTCTGAAGGGTTCGTGCAATTCTCATCGTCTTTTCAAACCTCGGGATAAAATAACCCAAACTTTTAATGAAAACCTGTTCTGTAAATGCTTGAGGCGTTGATATAAAAATGTCGAAGAAGTAATGGGTGTTTAGGTGGGAACCTGCATGTCTGTAGAAAGCTTTGTCTGCCACTCGTCGCTAGCGATGATTTTGAAATAGCATCTTCGTCTGTCTGCGAAGGAATTTGTGATTAGCACTTTTGCACTGGAAACTACTTAACTGTAGGCGTACCGAACGTTTCGACATAACAAGAATTACTCGTAAAAAGGACAAACGCCAACAAAACACTGACCTAAGGGTAGAGTTCGAACTATCGTCGAATTGGCAGACAAAGTAAAATAATATACGTTTACGATAATATCAAGATGAAGTAGATTTCGATGTCCGATCTGTTTGTGGTTGGAGAGAAAAGAGATAGATTCTAAGTTTGTCCTCTTTCCTATTTTTCTTTCTCTAGGATTCACACCGATAGTTATTACTTGACTATTGTTCGTTTTACGGCATATCAACTACATTTTCAGTCATTTAATGTAATGAAATAATACCTATTTCTGAATATTATGTGTATACGATTAGTTGACCAGAAGTCATTATTTAACAATAATATGTAACGTAACAGCAAGCAAACTGGAGCAAAAATTTCGGACACGAATTTTACTGATGAATATGTATTTATTTGCGCGCACGTGGCCAACGCTGAACTATAACATCCTTTCACCGTAAAACTGGAAATACATGAAAATAAACAAGTCTTACACACATGTTTTAAGACAAAACAAAGCAAATTATAAAAGAGTAAATATTCAAATAGGTTTAGAGAACTATGCGTTGCTTACCTCTATTTTTGCCAAGCTACTTGCCCCAGAGCCAACGTCCATCACAAGCGGAACAAACGTCCGACTCCCATGTTGACTGATTCGAAAAGACCGCCTCTGGGCAAACAGACGGTGTAGAGATACGACAGTTACCCCGTGCGCATGTCTTCCGGAAGAGGACGGTGCTGAATACAAAATGTCTCCTTCCTGAATTATGACCGGCCAACATGTGAAACTCCTACGTTTACATGTAATATATATGAAACTATGAAATTAGTAATCAATGATATCGGACTATTATGTGCCAAGATCCGCTTTATGTAAATGAAATATCATTTGGGAAAATACATGAAGATATAATGGAGAGGTAAAGTGAGTGACATAAACATAAAAGAAAGGAGAGACAACTTCAGTCATACCTATAAGATTTGTAGAGAAGTCTTTAACAATTAATCTCGTTCCTTATTTTGTTCATGCATTCTGTGACTTATATGTTCGTAACTGATTAAAAAAGTCTTATTTTTCGTTTCAGCCTGAACCAGTCTACACAAGGACACGCTTGGCACTGATCTCCAATCTTCAGTTGATGTATTACATAACGACCAGATAAATATATTTTTCCTAGCTGCCCCTCTCCGGCGTTGCCCGGTAGTGTATTTAACTACAAGTTGTTTTGCTTTTCTTTTTGTTTAAACTATGCCATTCAATAACATTTCTGACCAGGACAAAGTATTTTCCGTAAGGGATTAATTCGAACCAGAATCAAATATTGATCGTGTAGGGAGAAAGCTATCGATGACAAAGAAACGATAAAGAGACTGACTTTACTTTATACACTAGATTGTTTCTATTCTTTCGTATTCTGTCGTAGCGGTAATTGTTGGAATACGTTATTTCAGCAATGGCGGCCTCACCTGATTCAATGCGGCCGATAATGTCAACATTTACGAATTCTTTGATGATTCAAACAAGGAATTCGATCCGTAGCGATTCACAAGTGGAACCGATTGACACGATTTGCAACGGATTCTCTGTTTGGAATCCCGCCATTCAGTGTTTGCTAATTCAATGTTCGACTTGACAGATATCAATCAATTGTCGCATCTTTACTTATACAACGAACGGTAATACGACGATGTATCATGGATATATGTCTTTAAGCAAGGCTTTATAAAAGACACCCTTCTGCTTGTTTATTTTTTTCTCTCTCTCTCTCTATTCCTCTCTTTCTCTCTCTCTTTCTTTTTTCTCTCTCTTTCTCGAACCTTGTTTAGTTAGTCAGAAATTTCCTGTAGTGGTTGCATATGTTATTAGTGTCCGTTTAATAAACAGACTGATTAATGCAGATGGTAAACATTAGCTCAACAGCTCATGGTGACCGGTTGTATTCAGGTGTGGGGTTCTAAAGCGAAAAAAATATAATTACTATTAACTATTTATCTTATGTCTCCAAATTTAGATCAGCATAAGCTCTATCACCGATATTGAGTATTTTCCTCGATAAATATAACAACTAATACGTATAAGTATATTTGGTCCCCCGATTTATAAAATCGGGGGACCTATGTTTTGAGGCATTTCCGTCCGTCCGTCCGTCCGTCCGTCCGTCCGTCCGTCCGTCCGTTCGTCTGTCCATTCGTCTGTCCGTCCGGATTTTTCTCCGCAACCATCCATTGAATTTCTCTGAAATTTTGCATGAAGTTGTAACTTTGGTCAGGTTAAAAAGTGACATTCTGCGATTTTTGAAAAAAAATCTGGTTAGCCCCCCCCCCCCCCCCAAAGGGTCAAAAGGCCCCGAAATGGCAAAAAAATGACATTTTTTGCCCCATAACTTTTCATTAATCCATTAAATTTCTCTGAAACTTGGCCAAAATGTGGAGGCAAATGTTCCTAATAGAAACTAAGTATTGCTGACCTTGGCAAAAATCTGGTTCGCGCCCCCAGGGGTCAAAAGGCCTCTAAAATGGCAACATATGACCGTTTTCTCTCATAACGTTTGATCCATCCATTCAATTTTTCTGAAACTTGGCCAAAATGTAGAAGCAATTGTGCTGGATATAAAATGAGCATCCTTGACCTAAAAAATTCTGGTTCGCGCCCCCAGGGGTTCAAAGGGGGGTCAAAAATGCCCCAAATTGCCCAAAGTTATTGCATTTTACACTCGCCACATCGAGTCACATACAGAGGGGGACCACGCATGCGCAGCTTGTTATTAATAGACTGGGTGTATCTATTCGGAATGGAATTGATTTTTTAGAAATATGTTTTTCTAAACACATTATTATTTTTCTTTCAAAATAGAAATAAAGTAAAATGTAATTATTACGTTATTGTTTTATCATTAAATTATAAATCCACCCAAATTGTTGTCAGACTATAACTAGTTTTGTCAAGGTATTGTTTTTATCTTTATAAAATTATTGGACGTAAATAGCTTCCAAAACCTTTAACACATATGTGGATGTTTTAATATTGGGTGTGCCAAAAAGTTAGTTCGTTTTTTTTTTAAAGTGGATATTAATACAATTAATTTTCCACGCTCAATTTGGAAACCTGAGAATGTCTTCGATTTGCCTTGTTGTAAAAACGGCAATCTTGTTAAACTACGGCTTTCATTTACGAGGGGCGTTCAATAAGTAATGCCCCTGACCCATTTCCCATAGCAGTAAATTAATGAAACTTGGTACAGTTATTAGTCTTTCTCTACATAGGAACCACCAAGAGTTATGCATTTCTCCCATCGTTTGATGCAACTCTGGACACTGTTTTTGTAGAACACCCATGGTTGGTCTTTCAACCATGTCGTAACTTCAGAAATCAAGGCTGCATCATCTGAGAAACGCTTTCCTTTCAAAAACAACTTTATGGTTTGGATGAGATGAAAGTCAGAGGGTGCAAGGTCAGGGGAGTAAGGGGGATGGGGGTGGATTTCATAGTCATACGCCCGTGCTTCTGATCTGGCGACATGCGAGTTGTGGACCGGATCGTTGTCCTGCAGGAGGAGAATACCTTTGCTGATCTTGCCCCGCCTCTTGATTTTGATAGCTTCTCTTAATTTCATAAAAAGTGAAACGTAATAGGCTCCTGTAATTGTGGTACCCTTTGCCAAGAAATCTGTCATCACTACTCCACCCTGGTCCTAGAAGACTGTGAGCATGACCTTGCCAGCGGAGGGCTGAACCCTTGCCTTCTTTGGAGGTGGTGAGTCCAAGTGCTTCCACTGCATTGACTGGGCTTTGGTCTCTTGATCATAGTTATGTACCACAGTTTCATCCTGTCTAATCAATCTTTTGAAAAACTTTGACTCATCTTCTTGGCACATCTCTAAATTCATCCTCGAGCACTCGACGCGTTATTGGTTCTGGAAAGGTGTGAGTAACCTGGAAATCCATCTGGCAGACACCTTATGCATATGCAAATGGTCATGAATGATAGTTTACACAGACCCTGTACCAATCTTGACCTCTTGGGCTATTTGGCGAATAATAATGCGTCGATCTTTCAAAATGGCAGCCTCAACTTGACGGACAGATGCCTCATCATTTCCACAGACTTTCGGCCATGTTTGAATTCACGATGTTAGCGTTTTACAAGGTCATATGATGGGGCATCATCACCATGAGTTTCTTTCATTTACTAAAAGTTTCCTTTGGTGTGCGTCCTTTTAAATA
>OY744524.1:14330921-14358421 GCA_963556195.1 Sepiola atlantica | reverse complement strand
CTGACTGTTTTCCTCCTGCCTTGATCTTTTCAAGACTAAGGTCAATAGGCATCCCTCGCCATTGCGATAATCATCTTTCGTTATTTTACGCTCCTTACATCAAGTGTCTTGCATGGAACGACTTCCATAAAAAAGTACGAAATATATGGATCATGTCCAAGGGGGGGGGGGGAGACTAGGGATTGGTGCACCAGCCGTGACGTGGCAACTAGACGTCAATCATCGGCGAATGGTGGCTTTGTAGAGGTATAAGATACTGGCAGGTGTGAGAAGTTTTCTAGCCTGGTAAAGGGAGACAACCAAGTTTCTGTCGGATGAGAAAGGTCATGCGTTATGTACATATGATGTGTGTGCGTTAGTATGTTGTGCGCATGTCGTGTGTGTGTTTAATGTGCATGTATGTGTTTTTGTTTACTATGTGTTGTTTATATGCTTTTGGCCATTTAATTTCGTAACATGATATAACCATTGTCAAGGATTAATTGTATACACTTATTTGAATACAAGTCTCTATTTTATTCATATATGAGAGTGTGTTTATACTACGGTGCGAAACCGACTCATATTACAACCTTTCCCTTGCTCCGGCTACTCTTGGAGGTTAAGTCGTAGGAATTAAAGTCAGATCCCTAAGTGCGGAGAAGTAACCTATGCTCCTATTTCGTTCTCTCTTTTTGTCTCTTAAAGCTTGCCTAGGGAGAGGGGCGTGTGTTTCGATGAGCGGTGTCCCGACGGTCAGAAAACGCGCACCTTTCCTCGAACCATCGGGAGGAAGATTGGGGGAACTTTACATTACCACGGTTCACTACATTCGTTCCTTGAAAACACGAATAGACATGTGAACCTTACAAAGTGGGTCGTTGTTTCTCTGTAAGCTTTGACTCTGGGGCTACATGTGTTCACTCCTAATTCAAGATGGCTTACTGGAAGAACCAACAACTACGAAGCAAGCCGAGAGCGTCCTTCATCGTCGTCATAATAGCAACGGGGTGAGACTCTACACTTCCCAAAGCTCCCGAATTGGGGTCTCCCCACTGGATGCACTTTAAGATTATAACGAACATCAAGAGTGGCAGGACTGTTATAAAACACGGGAGATTTTCATGTGAGTTCAGCTGTTATTTATTATGTAAAACGTTATTATGTCGCATCTAAAGCAAAACAATTATTGCAATTTCATCCGCTGTTTTTTCCGAAGTTGTTCATGTCCCGCCATTTTTTTTTCTTAAAAAAAAAGAGACGTTATTTGATATATTTTTAAAAAATTCTCTGGCTGCATTTTTTTTGTATTTTATCCCATCCTGTTTCAATTCGCTTTCCGCTCGTTTGGTCTTTTCTGGGAGTAAGTCGAATCTTTTATCCGCTTCTGGGTGAACTGCATCGATATTTCTTTGTTCCGGTTTTATAGTCAATATATTCATTCCAGTTTTTATCGTCTTTGCGGTGTGATTGAAGCACTCGGACATCGCCTGTTTTGTATCATTTTTGTTCAACAATGACGATAAAAAATATTGGAAAATAAAAAAGGAAGGGTCAGGTCTGATAGGTATAAAGAATACATCAGGATGGATTCGGCTGCTCTGGGGTCGGGAGTGATGATTGTTATATAATCTAGAATCATATCGTTAAGACAACCTTAGTTCATATACAGCAAGCCATGTATAATAATCAAAATAATATAGGAGACATGAGAAGGGGTCATAGACATATATACATTTATAAGTATATCACGTTTGAAAACATACCGTTCAATAGAGGAATACATAGATTATGTGTTGGAAAGGATTCTTTTACATGAACTTTTGTATCTAATAAATTCGGAACTTCAGTTTCTCTTTCCTCATCGGCTGCTGAGATGCAACGGGGGTTATTGGTTGCTAGTTTGCGTTTTCAATGCGCAATAGACTTAAAGACTTCTGGCTAGAAAGCCTATTGCAAATGGTCTCACTAAACTTATACGTGTCTTTCAATTACATGATATAAAAATGTTACACAACTTTAGATTATCTAATCTCTCGTTAGAACAACATGTACATGAGAATAAAAGCCAATTTAACATTTTTTGTGGTAGGAGAATGTTTAATGAACCCCTCTAAAAATAATACCATCTATGGAATCCTTAATAAAATTCACAATCTTTTCTGCAATCCAACCATATTTAGTTACAAATAAACTTTGATCTATGCCTGACTTGTCCACCAAGTTTCAGTCATTAATGCCCAACAGTCTTTGTTCTATCGGTGCAACTGCAGCCGGTCAGCCTTTAGCCAGTCGAGTGCTGTGATTGGTGTAGATAGCAACATGTCAATTCTCACGTTCCCAATATCTTAGATCAACGCATTGTCATTTCCTTACCCAATCCGCCGCCGACACCTAGAATTTTAAGATTACAGGTTTTATTTGTATTATTAACCTCCTCCCGAGGGGATGTCAGACACAAGGCCAGGCGTCGTTTTAAGAAGCCACTGAACTAGGATTAGCGAACTCTGATTAAGAAAAAAATCCAGGTATGGGCGCCTCAGGCGATTAGAAAAAAAACTAAATTCTCCCTCTTCTTAGAGAGAAAGTAAAGCCTAGGAGGGTGGATATCTAATGACCGAAAAGACTAGTGAAAGTCAGTCGTAGGAACTTATCAAAGCAAGTGGCTTCAAGGTGAGAGCCATTCATTTTTATTGAGGCAAAACAAGGGTCCAAACATTGGTGATGGAAGATAGATATTGACCCTCTACAACAGGGACGGCCAACCTCCGGCCCGCGGGCCACATCCGGCCCGCGAAGGCATAGCGTCCGGCCCGCCACCCTGCTATGCTTTATTATTGCAATCCGGCCCGCGGACCTTCCAGTAAAACTCATATCATTTTGTGACATAGACGTAAAAGTAGGTTTCAAAGATATTGACCCTCTACAATAAGGCAGATACCATAGCCTACAACAGTGGAACTATTTTAAAGCCCCAAGCTTGTTTACTCTTTGTTGAAAATGGCGCACAAATGGAAATAATTCTACAAACTAAACTCTTTTAACAAAAACAAATTATCTTTATAATTACTCTAGTATTGTTATCTTTCATAGCATTTTTAATTTCATTCTATTTGCTCAAGAATGCGAACATTTATAACTCGGATCAGATTTTCAAGTTTTCCACTCTTGACACTCGCTGTTAAAACGGTGTACAACATTTTAACACTCTTAATTTCTAACGGTTAGTTCCGATTCCATTAGGATATCGTTTTACTATAAACTTGAATAATGCAAAGACCCCCACCCATCCGCCGGAAACTTACTAAACAATACAGGCTCCCTCTATCAGGCTAGTAAACTTTTAATACCGACCAGTATCCTATATCTCTACAAAGCCACCATTTATCGATGATTGGGGTATTGTTGCCATACTTGGGTTGGTGCACCCGCTCCTAGTCTTTCACTCTCGGACAGTGCCCCTAAAAAGAGTATCTAACCTAATGAATCTCATAGTGTCTACTAATCTCCAGCTCCTGTTCCATCGTCGCAATGTTTCATCCCTCTACTTGTTTTACCCACCCTTCTACCATAGACTTCAACAGATACCGGAAGAATTTCTACTTCAGTAGCTTTTTTTCCTCGAAGTGCTTGTTTTTTGGAATTCCCACCCTGATCCCTGTTTCTCCGACTGGACTAACATGCAGAAATTTAAGTGTAACGCAAAAAAGTATCTCGCTGCACAACTCCCCACTTAGAATGGCCCGATAAATCTGCCCACTAATTCACAGTATCTCGTGGAAGTGTACCTGTTTGGGGTGAATAGAAGAAAACATAACATTTTCTGAATTTTTTTTGCTGGAATCTGAATGTTTGGCATCTAAACGATATTAATTCATTACAAAAAATATGAAAGACGAAAGAAAAGTTGGGGTGATGTAAACCCACCCAAATTGGTTATTAACCTGATTTGCGGATAACTTACATTTAAAATCAGTTTTGACAATTATCGTTTTTTTTATACCAGCACTAATTAATACATTTGCGATGTTATTTAGTGCAATACTGAACAGAATAGACTCGAAAGGGTTTTCAATCGGTGTAGCCTATTCCATCGTCTGTGACGGTATCAATTAGCCCCAGTGTGTGTTCTGTGGATAATTAATAAAAGCATATTGCTAAAATTAAGAAAAACCGATACATTTCGTAAATATTTCACATCATTTGCCTTTTCTTTAAACCCTACATTTTGAAGATATTTATTAATCAATAACGGACATCTGAAAGTCGATATACAGAGTGTTTGTAAAACTCATGGCATAACTTCGGGATTATGTTCTATAACTGCGTGCACCTCCAGTGTTCGCATTCTGTATTTATCTAGACATATTACTAAAATATTAATATAAAATCAGAGAAATACGTGGGAGGTGATAGTGGTTAAGTGGATAACGACACGGACTGAAGACCTGGGTGTTCGAAGTTCGAATCCAGTCGGTTCCACAGTACCACTTTCACTTAGGGATGTTGGCAACCTTCTCGTGGTCCTTCCCGTAAGTACCCGATGTCTTTCCAGAAAGATTTCTAACTAGAAAAACATCGGGGAAACTAATGCCAACGTCAGAATCATCTGATTCACACGAAAGAAGAAGAGAATTACGTCAACAATTTAATTTTTCATATATAAAATATTATCATTTCTGATGACCTAAACAAAAAACATTTAGCCGTAACTTTTTTTTATAACGTGTAGGTTTTTTTTCCGAATTCCTTTCGGACGGCGCGATAAGTTCGGGATAGTTGTCTAACTTTCTATTTGCTTTCTTGCGCCCCTTAAACAATTAAAATGGGTTCGTCCCGACATTAGAAAAAGACACGTGTTTTACTCGCTAACCTTTGCGTGACGCAATGGAAATACATATATCTATTTCTATGTATATACAAATATGCAAATAAATATACATTGGTCTTGATTATAGAGTTTATTATGTATATACAAATCCGGAGTCTCTTTTTGCGCGGATTGCTTTTATAATATCACTTCGTTCCCAGCTTAATTTCTTTTTGCGGTACTTTTCTTTCTTTGTGTGCTCTTTGGCTGGTGCTGATCATATTTATCTACCTGTATTTGTTCTGGTATATTCTGTTATCTACAACAAGGAGGTCTAACATTCGCAGGATGCCGACCGGGCACCTTAAGCTGGCTATCAAAAGAACCCCTGATGATCATGACTCTGAGATATTTCTTCTAACCTCCGTCGGTTAGTCACGGTTGCGTTTTAAATAATGTTTTTATCGCTAAATGTGCAACTTGAATAGACACGTCTTAATTTTAATGCGTTCAAACATCTCTTTAAGAGATTTCGCCCGTGTGTTGGCCTGTCACGTTTGTTCGAAATAGCATTGGAAACATATAAGTACCTTGAATCAATGCTGGACACAGAGGTAAACATCACTAACCGAAAAAGGCTTTCTCTAGATGCCTACAAGACCCACGTGTACGTCTTAAACAGCAAGGTTCATAGATATATACAAATGTATAAGTTTATTAGGTTTGAAAACGTATCGTTCAATACAGGAATGCATAGATTATGTGTTGGAAAGGATTTTTTTGTTTCATAAACTATTGTATCTAATAAATTCAGAATTTCAGTTTCTCCTTCCTCATCTGCTACTGAGATGCAACGGGGGTCATTTGTTGCTAGCTTGCGTTTTCAATGCGCAATAGACTTAAAGACTTCTGGCTGAAATCCTATTGCGGATGGTCTCACAAAACGTACACGTGTCTTTCAATTACATGATATAAAAGTGAAACACAGCTGTAGATTATTTAATCTCTGTTATTTCAACATGTACACACATCTTAGTTTTACAATAGAATCGTTTTCATCAAATTTATTACTTCATATTTGTGTCTCATTATTCACACACTCGTCACAACAGAATCAAAAAGCAATTCTCAGGATTGAATTTTTTTAAAGCAAGGGAAGGAGGGGATTGGACAACAATACTCTTACCACGATTAGAACCTCGAACTTCAGCTTCGTGAGCAAATGCTTCACTGCATTCGATAGCTAGAATTTGATATTCATAGACATGAACCAAAATATGGTCCAAGTAACCCTGCAATCAAGATAGGGGAAACATTCTATAGTGAGATCTTGAGGAATTAGATATAGTTTGTTGAGTTTGATAAAAGTGGCTAAACAACAATTGATATTTTTATAAAAATCAGTGGACCAATTGTAGATTCATGTAACTGCTCTCTTTCGAACATGTTGATGAGAATAAAAGACAAATCTTTAATTTTTTGCGGTAGCAGAATTTTTAATGAACCCCTCTAAAAATAATACCATCTATGGAAGATCTTAATAAAATTCACAATCTTTCCTGCAATCCAACCATATTTAGTTACAAATCAACTTTAATCTATGCCCGACATGTCCACCAAGTGTGTACTATCGGTGCAACTGCAGTCAGTCAGCCTTTAGCCAGCCGAGTGCTGTGATTGGTGTAGATAGCAACATGTCAATTCTCACGTTCACAATATCTTAGATCAGCGCATTGTCATTTCCTTACCCAATCCGCCGTCGACACCTAGAATTCTTTGTTTTATCGCCGTTCAGCATTATGCTCCAAACGTGTACCTCTGTGTTGATCAATGTTGAGCGCTACTAAATCGTCGTTAAGAAGAGTTGAGTACCCTTAGACAGACAGAAGAAGTGTTATGAGGGATAGACAATGGTTACAATAAGATCGGAAGATCCGCGCACTTAAACAATGACTCGTTAAGAATGGCTTCAAGAATATTTTAGTGATCGTCTCATTATTAGTAAGTGTGACGTTAAAAGCAGAACTTTTAATGAACCCCTCTAAATTATACGAATCAACTGGCTAAGAACAGTCGCATTGAAGAAAAAAAACATGGGTTATATTTAGACGAAGACTGTCATTGTTTAACCATTTAATGAGACTGTCACAAGAAACACCTGCACGTCAAGCACTTCAAACTTTTATAAAACCAAAAAGCATCAAGATGACCAAAAATGACATACCTCGACCAAATGATAAAAGACTTGAAATCAGTATTAGACTTCCACCTTAAAAACGACATGAACAAAACTATCATTATTCTCGAAGTTGGGCATTCCGACAGAAATGGATGGAGATCGGTTGTTAACATCATGATGTTATCCTAAGTTAACGAGCATGCATTAATGATGATAATGCCCACGCACCTCTATTCGTTCGTTGCTAAACACGCAAATTATATCGGAAAATTTTAAGGATATCCTGACGTGTTTTCTTAGTGTTGTGAAGTTGTCCAACAGTAAATAATAAATAAAGGAAGTCAAGTCGAGGGTGGGTTTAACAAGTGTATTAACAAAGTAAGAAAGTGACTAGCACTTGGCTAGACAGTTACAAGACTGTGCTTTGTCTTCTTTGTGTCTTTGGTGACTCGCACTCTTTATAGCGACAACCGGTGCAGTTTCTCCTGTGTAAGAACGGCCGGTGTAACACTTAGATTCTTCAAAGGTATTCGTTTTTCTTATGTTTAAAGCGACGTTCTCGTCGGATTCCTAAAGTTAAGCAACACTGAAATAATCAGTATTTAGATGGGTGACCATTTGAGAAAATCAGATGGTGTATGTTTTGGATTGGAAGTGACTGTAAAGGGAATGTACAGACACCTCTCTTACTCTACTAGCTATGTTTGTAATAGTAGGGCAGATTAGACTCTCAGGCCATGGCAGATCAACTCGTTTGCGAGAGAACAGTTCAAGAATAACACCAGGTTTTACTCCGAACAAGCCAAAGAGATACGTCTATGGCCTAATCAATATTGTTGTTTTAGAGAAATCGTCTATACCGAGTTCAAATTTCAGGAGAAATTAAGCTAATTCAGATAACTACTATAGAACTCAAATTTTATTCAAGAATAGAGATTCCGCTTCAGTTTTTACTTTCAAACAGTTAACATTATCTCCCTGAATAACAAAAAAATGTCTCTTAAGACATTCTAAATTTCTATTACATACAACTATTTCATTAAGCTTTTCATTTATTTGCTTTTAAAGTTAACCAATACACACATTTACTTGGTCATAACAAAGTGTACTTTGCTTCTTAATCATATTTTTCGTGTTTTCCCTTTTTAAAAAAATAAATCATAGAATCACTCGTGTAGTTTAATGTTGAGCCCGGAATTTCTTGATTAAATATACATTCATGGGCAACGCCGGGACACAGGTCCCGCTAGTAAGTGCAATAAAATTGTGTGGCCAATTGATTGCATACCATCAATTATTTTCTCAGGTTGTTTTCTTCCGTCATGAAATAACCTAAAATTGTTGATATACCAGAACACCTCCCCCAATCCAAACCAGTTGTTACTTTTCATTCCAAGACTTAAGCAATGTCGATTCAGAAGAAGGATATGACACCATTTTTCACTCTAGCTGTGGGTGAAATAATCAGGCAGACACAAAGTTTAAGTTCTGTTAGGTAAACTTGTCTGAGAAAAGGAAAATTACAAAATAATTCCAGTCTACCGCTATTCCAAAACTGTCGTTTTCGTTTGTCTTGGATTCTCAGTTCAGAAGAAATTAGGTTGCTCAACCATTGCTTCATTATAAAAGTCCCCACCACGTATACATTCTTTAATAGGGTACTATTACCTATCGGGGCAAAAGGAGGCCAGCAACAACGACATTCTTCCTCAAGATTCTTTTTTACCAAACTCTATTTGATTTTTTTTTGTTTTTATTAGCATTAGTTTTGCCCACTACAGTGAAAAAAACCCAACACATTTTAGAGTCCAAGTACTTTTTGTTTAAACAATGACGTACCCATTTCTGATTGGCTATAAATTAAGTAGGGGGCGGGATGTGTTCTCATCACGTCGAGCACAAAATGCCTTTGCTTTTAAGCTATCTACCCGACTTATCGGCGCTTCGTTACTCCAGAGCGCAGATAAACCAGTCAATCGGGTAAGCAAAATGCTTGCTAAATCCTTTCATCTGATTTAATTAGCAGAACGTATTCGGCGATTACCAGGTATCCTCCTTCTGCGCGACGGGTTCTTTCTTCGGTTTTCGACGCTTCTTCGAAATGTGGGGATGAGAAGTGTCCCGCATATCCACCTACCGCCGTCTCGTCTCAGTTTGCGTCCCAGTCTCATTATACAATTATTGACGAGCACACACACACACACACACACACACACACACACACACACACACATATATATATATATATATATATATATATATATATATATATATATTTATGAATATTTGCTTTATTGACATACGTCTTAACCCCCAGGGCAATCATGAACAACTACATAAACGAAGAGAGTTTTAAGCCAATTGTAAGAAGCCGACGTAAAAAGTGTTCAACATATCAAGGAACATAAATTAAGGCTATGATTTTGACGGCTGTATTAATACTACTCAACACAGTGCCCAGCCTAGATTGGGGGGCGACAAATAATGATACATATTTGTTTTATCTACATAGTATACGTTTCATCCTTTCGGAATCGTCAGTGTAGAGATAATTATTCAAGCCAGTCCCAGGATTCGAAATCCCAGAACAAGTCATGTTTATGAGTCAAATTCCGACGTCTTAATCATCACGGCCATCATGGACAACTACATAAACGGTGAGCGTTTGTACACTATTATAGGACACCCACGTAAACAGTGTTAATCCTATGATTAAACACGCATTAAAGCTATGATTTTGACGGCTGTATTAATACCACTCAATACAGTGCCCAGCCTAGATTGGGGGCAAAAAATAATTATGAATATTTATTTTATCTACATACTATATATTACACATTTAAAATTTTAACGGCCATGTTTTATTCGGAAGAAAGAACAAACCCACTTTTTTCACACACAGAGTATTCTGTTTTTAATTTATTCTCTTCAAATCAATAATCTTGGGGAAGTCTTTTAAATGATAACGAAAAGTTGATAAATACATAAATAATTAAGGTTTTCCTGTTTAATTTTCCATATATATATATATATATATATATACTGAAGAGCTGTGATAGAGCGAAACAGTCTGTATGTGGATGACTATATACATATATATATATGTATATATATTATTGTGAAAATATGTTTTAGCCATATACTTTCAGTACTTTATGTTTACAACCCCTTTCAATTCAAGCTCGATAAATGTCAACCAGTAACAACAGAGCATATATAAGTAAGTAAAGTTTATTTACATTCCAAAAGCCGATAGTTTAAAAAATTTTCTCAAAAAACCATTTGTCAAAACAAACACATTTCAGTGCAAATTATTACGAACCGTTTCGCTTAAAGTAAACCAAACAACATCATTATGTGAATGTTGGATATGTTCACATCAAACACGTCAGAAAAAGTACATAACATATCCTGAATTTGAAAAAAGTACAACGTATGGTGACATGAAAAGCCAAACGTTAAGAAGTAACACTTTTGAACTCACGTGTGACCTTCAGAGGTCCGACATCTTTAATCAAAATTAAGAATAAAGAAAAAATCGCCTATTCCAGTAATTTTAAGTTTGTTTAATTCTTCTGTTTTAAAAAGTGATGCTTATTGTTTATCTATAAAATGCTTAAATTAACAGACGGATTTTTCCTTTGGTGTTTATTATTTTTTACAAAGGGAAAATTTTCCCGAAATATTAAATGATTTTTAATAATCATCCGAGCAACACACACACATCTCCAACACCACACTTACTGTTATGTAAGATTTTAAGAAAAAATAAATAGTATGTTCCATTTCGATTTATTATTTTTGTTCCTTCCAGCTTACAACCTACCCGGCACTTTGCATTGCCTTCTTAAACATACTACTACATTACCATTCTCTCTCTCTCTCTCTCTCTCTCTCTATATATATATATATATATATATATATATATATATATATATATATATATATATATATATATGCAAACACACGAATGAAAGAATAAGTTAAATACAGAAATGTGTAACTCACTAGATTTTTAAAATTGTTTTTATCGGTATTTTATTGTACATTTAGAACCAAGTATTAGTATATTATTTTATCCACCAACATTCTCTACACGATTTATCCATGGATACCTTACTATAATATATATGTATTTTATTTACATCTTCTCCAGGAGGTTAGCCACAAGGTCAAGTGTGGTTTTTGATGAACGTGTTTCTGTGGAACAAACTGGTTTCAAACCCGACGCACCCAAGTCCTCAGTCCGCGTTGTGCTATCACCATAATATATATATATATATATATATATATATATATATATATATATATATATATATATATAATATATTTTATATATCTTATATATTATATATATAACATATAATATATATAATACATATAATATATATATATATATACATATATGTATATATAATATATATAATATATAATATATAATATATATTTGTATATATATAATATATAATATATATATATATATGATGTATATATACATATATATATGATATATATAATATATAATATATATATATATATAAAATATATATATGTATACACATATATATAATATATATAATATATAATATATATAATATATATATACATATATGTATATATAATATATATATGTATATAATATATAATATATAATATATATTTGTATATATATAATATATAATATATATATATATGATGTATATATACATATATATATGATATATATATAATATAATATATATATAATATATATATATGATATATATAATATATAATATATATATATATATACATATATATAATATATATATATAATATATATATACATATATATATAATATATATATATATAATATATATATATACACACATATATATACTATATAATTTTCAAAAATTCACAATGAGAATATAAAAATATATTTGAAAAACTAATGTAATTGTACATATGTCAACTTTAATCTATACTCGATTACATATAACATATAACAGAGGTGATACAATGTTTTAAGTTTGAAGTTATTCCACGAATCGAACATTGTACATTTTTTAAAAATATGTGAATGTCTTTTGATGCAATCAAAGCTAAACCAAAATATACATGGCCATGGTAGGTTGGAGGTTATGGAAGGTCGATGTGAGCGGTAAGACAAGAGGTCAATGAAGAATTTGTCTGAAGGGTGACAATATTTCAAGCATGAAAAAATACATTGTTCATTCCTTGGTAATGCTATAAGTGAACATAGAGGATTCAGAGATAACAGCGCTGTGGCAATCAAACTGCAAAGAAGTAAACTCCCACTGATGGCTGTTATAGGTTAGATAATTCTTCACAACAAAGATGATGAATTGAGAAAGAACTCGTTATTTCGGGATTTGTCTGACAACGAATCAAGTAACTTTAAACACATCACTCAATAAATCACGGGCCTGACACATAGATGGCGCCACTAATAAAAAATCTATATGATTTTCATAAAGTACTAACCTTCAAATGATTTTTTTATAAAGTACTAACTTTCAAATGATTTTTTTATAAAGTACTAACCTTCAAATGATTTTTTCATAAAGTACTAACCTTCAAATGATTTTTTCATAAAGTACTAACCTTCAAATGATTTTTTTCATAAAGTACTAACCTTCAAATGATTTTTTTATAAAGTACTAACCTTCAAATAATTTTTTTATAAAGTACTAACCTTCAAATGATTTTTTCATAAAGTACTAACCTTCAAATGATTTTTATAAAGTACTAACCTTCAAATGATTTTTATAAAGTACTAACCTTCAAATGATTTTTTCATAAAGTACTAACCTTCAAATGATTTTTATAAAGTACTAACCTTCAAATGATTTTTTATAAAGTACTAACCTTCAAATGATTTTCATAAAGTACTAACCTTCAAATGATTTTCATAAAGTACTAACCTTCAAATGATTTTCATAAAGTACTAACCTTCGTGTCAAATTTGAACCCAATTGGATTATTAGTTTACAAATTACAGTTATTTAAGTGAAGCTTCTGTTGCAAATGTTCACAATAATGTAAAAATCGGAATATCTGTGTTAATAAATCGTTGCTTTTTGTTAAAATAATATTTAAACAAAACGGTGGTTTGTCAAGTGTTATTCGTCTCTGCTCTGTCGAAAACAATGGTTAAGAGATGGTATACTGAGTTCAAACGCAGTCTCGTACAGACACAAATGATGCTGAATGTTGAGGTCGTGCAAATTCGGCAGTCGTTCCAGAAAACATCAAAACAGTCGACAAACTCTGTGTTTAACAATACTAGCAAATGCATGCCCCCTCCGGTCGCATATCTCTGCAAGACTTGTAGGGTTATATAATTGTAAAAGAACTACATACAATACGTAATTAAAAGAAAATAAACTGTTTTTACCTATTAATATAATTTCCAACGCTATTGATAATGATTACCCATTCATTTATTTATTTTTATTAACACTTATGTTTGAATTCATGTTTTGAAACACGGCGTAAATCGTAACCATATGGCGTCATGTCAAAGCTATACATATTTTGTAAAGGTAATTTGTTTTATCTCTATTGAAATGACAGTCCAAATAGGTCAGTTTGTAGAACCTCAGACTGAAGATCTCAATGTTTCGGTTTCGATTTTTGATCATGGCATCCGCGGGAATTTATAATTAATATTAAAGCAATACTCTTAATTTCAGAAATAGTGAAGATCTCTGATATTTCGAAATCAGACAAATTCCGCAATGTATTTATTACGTTTAAAACCAATTTTGCCGAGCGGACCAACTGACAAAATCTCTATTTATATAAAATTAATTTTCTCGTCGTTCTCTTGACGTTTTACAAGAGTTAACCAAACCTTGAAGTTCTATTTATTCTTGTTTGTGTCTTGTGCAATTTTTCGCTTGGTGTGCCATGACGTCAGACAGAGGTTATCCCTACTCACTGATTTAACGTTATGTCGTAGCCTACTTGTTATCTATCTCCGGGCGACTGCACACAAATAAACACACCCTGACTAATTCCCACAACGTCTCACACATTTACGAACGTACTTGCGTCACTCTGCGCACGCCATAATACGAAACTATAAATAGTTGTGTATCTGTTATATTGTAGTTGAGTTCGAATCCTGTACGAATCTCATTGTGGTATTCTTTGTTTATTCTCCGTCCCGATGAAATCATCATTTTTTAATTTTTTTTAACAAAGTTCACCCCAAACAAGGCGGGCCGCCACTGTAGACGTAAGGGGCTATCGAGAAAAAAGAAGAGGGAAAAAGATTTTTTTTTTTTGGGGGGGGGGGTCAACCTAAATTAGGATCTGAGCAGCGAGATGTCTGTTTACATTAGTTTTAAACTTCTGCATGTCTGTACTGTCGGGGAAACAGTGGGCAGGGAGGGAGTTCCAGAGACCAGCAGCACGAAGAAAGAAGCTATTTGAGTAGAAGGCTCTCCGATATCTGGGAACCCTCACAGTGAATGAATGAGATTTAGTTGATTGTCGAGTTAGTCTAGTGAATTCACGTCTAGGGGGCACCAGAGTAGCCAATTCATCGGAGCATAATCCACTGAAGTATTTGTAAAACAAGCACATAGATGATACATTGCGGCGATGGGACAGGGACTGGAGCTTGGCTGACAGTGAGGGACCTATTAGGTTGGCGATTCTTTTCTGGACCTTGTCAAGAAGGGAGAGACTAGTAGATGATGCACCAGTCCAGATGTGACAACAATACTCCATGCATGGGCGGATGGTGGCTTTGTAAGGATACGGGATAATGTCAGGTGTGAGGAGTTTACTAGCATGGTAGAGGGAGCCAACTTTCTTTGCGGCAGCCTTGGCAATGTCTTCAATGTATTTGTTCCAATTCATGTTACCTGGTTTCATTGATAGTAAAAACGTAAAGAAAGTTTCATCGCAAAGCTTATTTGTACATTTTTTATTCGATTTTTTAAATTCAGATTAAACGTTACAGTCATTGAATGTAGCTTATCAATTTCTTTTTTAAATCCAATATTTGAAAAGACATGTACTTTTCTTCAGCAAAAACAATCTAGATAATTATTTATGGAGGTAATCAATTAGAAGAAGATCAAAGTGTAGTATCTGTTCCGATGGATACTTCACCCAATAGACCGGTATTGTCTTGGCCTTCGTGGCTTGATTTCCGCCGGGCTATGGGTTTGTCCTGTGCAGTTCTAGGAGGTCGACCCTCCAAGGCTTTGCCTCCCCTCTTTGCGGAGGGGTAAGTTTATTGCTTACTGCCTATCGGGGAATGCCGACGGGGCTACCAGACCTTTTTGTAGGCCATAGTGCTCACCTTCTCGGGTGCTGGCTTTTCAAATCCCACTTTCCCGACCTTTTGTCACATCTTACCTTGTGGGAGGAAGATAAATAACAATTAGAACAAATCGGATCTATAAAGGATATTAATTAAAAAAAATTCTCAGTAACATATATAGTAAAAGATATGTTCCAATCGTTCGTTTGAAGCCACATTTAAATATCTTTTAGAGTCTGTTAAATATATTCACCTATGGGTAACACATTAAAAGATCTTGAAGCATCTTTAGAAATTTTAAGTAATGAAAAATAAATTAATAAATATACAATAATTATTAATACTACTATTTAATTGTACAACCGAGGTTCACCAGTTGCTCTCAGACACGCCGAGATATGGCAACCTAGCGGCTGTGTTTCATCATCAGACTCTTTGTTAGAATAAGGTATGGTCGTGGCCACCGAGAGTTACTACAGGTCGGTTGGCTAGAAAATGACGTCACTGCATTGCGTGTCAAAACAATGGCCGTCGTAATAACAATAAGAAGGTATTTCGAAGTCTCCATTCACTAAATAATCCATCAAAATTCAGGAAATCAACCAATTTTAATGAAATTTTCAGTATTTATTAATTAATGATCACAGAATATAATAAATCCATTACTTTATTATAAAGTTTGGTGCAAATGTATTATTTCTTGTAAAAAAAAACACCTTTACTAAAGTTATCCAAAATATCAAAACATGTTGACCATACGATATTGTAAATATTTAAAACAAAGCATTAGAAAACTTTAAAAATTGCATGCAAAAAAGAAAAGAAAGGAACACGATTCGATTTATCCTGAAACTGATCTTTATTCAATATAAATTTAAAGAAAATAATAATTCACGATCAAATACTGCAAAAAACTGAATAATGAATTACCATTATTTAAACTTCTAACCCAATCAACCGTAAGTAATTCAGACTTTGAAATTTGTTTTAAAATTATACAAAAAAAAAGTTCACGTTAGAATAGGGTATGGTTCGGCTCGGTCATTAAAGGTGCACCCCTTACTCTAGGCAGTATTCTTTTTTCGGGTTATTTACCTCCCCGGGAAATTAGGCACAAGGCCAGTTTTATCTTACTCCCACAAGGTAAGATGTGATACAAGATCGGAAAAGTGGGACTTGAAAAGCCAGCGCTCGAGAAGAAGGTGAGCACTCTGGCCATTAAAAATTGCCTGGTTTTCGGAATGAGCTTTATTTTGCCTGTCGCCTTATCCGTTCCGACCAGGCAATGCCGACGGGCCCGTTTTAACATAATAACATAACATATAACATTATTTCAAAAGTACACGAAACTTATCGATTAAAAGAGTCGCTTACTGATATTTACAGTCAGTTTTTCTCTCACTTTTTCTTTGTTGTCGCTTCGTTTAACCCTTGCCCCCCTTCCATCTCACTGTATATTGACGAAGAGACAGCGATATATATTACGCTATATCTATTTATATTAATCTTTATCTCTCTCTGTATACATATCTATGTATTTATGCAAGTAAGTATCTATCTATCTATCTATCTATCTCAATCTGTTATATCTATATATCACAATCTATCTCTCTCTCTATCTATCTATCTTTCTTTCTATCTAAGATAGATTTATCTATCTATCTATCTATCTATGTCTATAAATTCGTTCAGTATCTATCTATCTATCTATCTATCTATCTATCTATCTATCTATCTATCTATCTATCTATCTATCTATCTATCTATGTCTATAAATTCGTTCAGTATCTATCTATCTATCTATCTATCTATCTATCTATCTATCTATCTATCTATCTATCTATCTCAGTCCGTTCATATCTATCTATCTATCTATCTATCTATCTATCTATCTATCTATCTATATATATATATATATATATATATATATATATATATATATATATATATATATATATTTATATCTACCTATCTATCTAAGTGCGTTAAGGTATGTTGAAAAGAAATCAATAAAGTCCATTCAAATCATCAGCGACTCACGAAATAAAAACAAATCGAGGATTTGAGTTCAAAGATCACTGTTAACATCTTCCGGTGAATTCGCACAAGCCTTCCTTTTGGAAGAAAGTACCGAGTCAATAGGGGCGGACTATGTTTATATGGGTCTTAATGATAACTAAGTGTTTTTTAGACAAATTTAATTATTGATACCGGATGCTGTATGTTTCTCGGTTTAAAAGGTGTATTCATATTTAGAGTTGATTGTGTATGGCGTAGTTTATTTGTTGGTGAGTGGGTCAGATTCTAGGTGGGATGTATTCCTGTTAATTAAAAGGTTTAAGTGTTATATTTATGTTCTTATTTTGTGGTGATGTGTGCATATATTTGAGTGTAAAATTATTGTTATAATTTTAGTTGATTAGCTATGTGAGAGTTTGGTGTTGATCAAAGAGGTATCCTTATCAGTGAAAAGGTTTTCTAAAGGGTATCAAATTAAATGGATGCGTCAATATCAGCATGATATCATCGTAATATGTATGGGTTCGTGTGAGATCCTTGTATTTAATTAATTCTGGTAGCTTTTATCCAATAACATTTACGAGCCTATCGGATGGTGTGTGTGAATCGGCTAGGTTTAAATCTAGGTCATATATTTTATTTGTGTTTATTTAAGAGTATTCGAAAATTATATTTCTAGTAAAATTTAATGTATTTAATATATTTAATATAATTAAAATGTTTAACATTTTTTAATTGAATATGACGAGGTATCTAATAATTTGTTATTTGTGATAGGTAGGGATTACGGGGTTCAAGTGTAGATTATATTTGGCTTGGTAGAGGTGATGTTAATGTGATATGTATTTTAGTTATTTACATACAAAAATAACAAAAAAAGAGTATACATGTATTCAACATTAATCAAATAAATAACGCCAATTTATATAAACCATTAAAAAAAAAGTAATCCAGAGCAACACCCCCTACTGTTAACAATACAGAATACCGTATTTCTAGTGAAAGCGGTACTATCATAACACTAACATAAGCTATTTACTATATATATATATATATATATATATATATATATATATATATATATATATATATATATATATATATATATATATATATATATAATTATTAATCACAATACTTTGCAGTCCCCTTAAAAGATTCAGATCGATGATTGTCTATTAGTGACAACAGAGCAAATATAAGTCAGGTTCATATTACATTCCACTAACCATGTTTTTATATATATATTTTTTTTATTTTTTCACATTTCCGAAGATCATAACACTTTAATTCAAGAACTTTTTACTCTTTGTGAATTTTTCTGATGATTTTGTAATGTTGCAGAGACGATATTGACATAAAAATGTTGTTTGGCACAAGACAAACGAAACGGGCCGTAAAAAATATATCTCACAGAAATGTTATGTTTTTTGGAAATGTGAAAAATAAAAATAATAAAATAAAAACAGGGTTAGTGGAATATAATATGAACCTGACTTATATATATATATATATATATATATATATATATATATATATATATATATATATATATATATGTAATCGTTTTTATTTATACAGCTATGTACAAAAAGCCGCTATACTGGCATGTCGATGTTATCGATCAATAGTTATTAGAAACTAAAATCCCACCAGGCGGTAAAAACACTCTGATCTTTCACTTCGATTTTCATATTGAGAAAGCTAACAAATATATATACAGAGAATTATCCGCAGACACGTGTTTTGTCGTCTCTACGATTCATAAGTACGGCTAGAAAATAATTAGAAAGTATATATTATTTTCTAGCCGTACTGATGAGTCGTATAGACGACCAAACACGGGTCTGCGGATAACTCGCTCCCACTCTTTATCTCTCTCTCTTTCTCTTTCTCTCTCTCTCTCTCTCTCTCTCTCTCTCTCTCTCTCTCTCTCTCTCTATATATATATATATATATATATATATATATATATATGAGGGAAGTTTACATGAAACGAGAGTTTCAGACAAAATGTTAAATGGGTTTAGGAAATGTGGAAAAAGCGGAATAACATACTAGCATGTGTTAGTGTCCTTATTTTTGTTAGTATGCTACTCCGCTTTTTCCACATTTCCTAAACCCATTTTACACCACTTATATAAATATATATATATATATATATATATATATATATATATATATATATATATGCTTGTGCGTTTGTGTAACAGAAGTTTACTAAGGATTATGAATATCTTTTTCAAAGGGACAAAGTAGAAAACGATTATTTTATCCATAAAACGCATATGTTAATAGATGTCTTTTGAAGAGAACCTTGCCGATATTGATATCAGGTTGGACGCAAGTACATTTGTAAGCTCGCCCATCCCGCCTCCCTCCCGCATTCTACGACTGTTCCTCTTGTTCTTTTATGAGTGGGACAACTTTTCTGCCAGTATAATTTGCGCGCGTCCACAAGATCATAAACACTTTGTTCCTGTCTCGAAATATCTTTCATAGATACCGTTCGCTAACTTATGTTTTGGTAGTTTTTTTCTAACACTTTTCATGGCGTGTCCAAGGCGTCATTCAGCCTCCTCTACGCTGTGATATATATATATATATATATATATATATATATATATATATATATATATATATATATATATATATATATATATATATATATATATGTGTGTGTGTGTGTGTGTGTGTGTGTGTGTGTGTGTGCGTGCGTGTGTGTGTTTCTACAGACGCCAGTTTTCTGCAATCGGATTCCTGGTATAAAAAGTCGCTTAGAATTGGTTTGCATTCAAAGCGAAACACTTTTTTCCTTCTTTAATGTTTGTCGCAATCCAATCCTTCAGCTCCGATCTCAACATTTGTACTCTTTATTAAACTCTTCTCTATCTGATGGCCACCTTCTGTGGTACACCTTATATATATATATATATATATATATATATATATATATATATATATATATATATATATATATATAGTTTTTGCAATATTTTTGTTCATAGGAGTTTAGCCCATAAACCTACTGTGTAAATACAATACTGCTCAACAATAAGTTGAGCTATATCTTAGAATAATGTATTTATTAAAATATTTCGGCTTCATATGTGCCGACACGTTTCGACTATAGTCTTATTCAAGGCCAAACTTCGCCAGGCCAATCCAACAGTAATGCAAGTGAAAAGGTCTTTTGGAGGAGGTTTTGTCTTATCTAAGGCAATAGTCAAACTATTTGTATAAATAAACAAATTATACACATTATAATAATCTATCTATGTATCCATTCATCTATTTATTTATCTATTCATCTCTCTAATTATACGTATGCATATATGATTATCGAAAAACTCGTATCAGTAATAAAAAATATTGTTCAAGGGCATGATATACATTTTATTTTAATGATATTCAATTAAAATTTAATCATACGCTTCCCATGTTTTACGAATCGACTATAAACAGAGTAGTCCATTATCAATTGATGAAAAAGGAACCGTAGGATTAAGTCTTATTTGTGTAGTATGTATATAATATATATCTGGGGAAGTTTAAGATTTTTCAAATACGCCTTCTCTTCCTCTATTCTTTTTCGTTCTCTCACGCCAACTCTAACTGAATCTATTCCACCCTATAACTTAGTAAGCTACAACTCGGTATTACTATTTCACTCTATTCTGAAATTCACAGTTATATAAAAAAAACTTAAGGATAAAATTGAAACTTAAAATATTGAAATATCATTATAATTAGAATTTAAAACGCCTATATTCAAACAACAACTGTTTAAATTAAACAAATAAAGATAAAATTGACATAAACAATTAAAAAAAATAAAAAACGTAAAAAATAAAAATTGAAAAGTTAAAACTAAAAATTACACAAATAAAAAAAATGATAAAAATAATAACCTAATACCAAATAAAACAAAATAAAAGGTGTATGGAGGGAGAGATTGGAGTAGAATTCTTATTACTCATTTTGGGCAACCAATTCTCGTTGTTCAACATCTGCTCAGTTTATGTTCCTTGAAATACTTTCAATTAAACGCTGTTTTCTGTCTTACACTAATTAATTTGTCTCTGTCTTTAAATCTTATAATCTTAAATTTTTCATTAAGACACAATGAATCACGCGAGTTAAGGGGTCTACAAGTCCTGACTATTTTAATTATCTCCCATTTAATTATTCGTGTCTAAAATATAGGGGTTAAGCTAAAAGGGTCTTAAAAGGATACTGAAATTCAGGGAATCTTGCTTGATTGGTATCTAATGACTATGGATAAAATTTAATGCAAATCTAAAATCCCCAAATAGAACATACATCTTCTTAAATACACCAATGTATTTCGATTAATAGTCGTTTTTTAACATAAAGTTAAGAAAAACTGTATGAATCACCCAAATCCTGAAATAAAATCACCGACAAGAAAGATGTATTTCTGTTTTAAAACAAAGCCTACTTGTAGCAGTTTTGTCGTAGTGACAAAATGTTATTTGAAGTTTTTCATAAACAATTGAACATAATCGAACAGGACTTCCTTTAGTAAAATTGATTAAAATATCGACGAGTAAGAAACTTTTTTGAAAAATGAAAATACTGCTAAGAGAAAAGAAAGAAAAAAGGATAGAAATTTTTCTTTCTTTTATTGTCGAAGATTACAAACTACACTGCTTTGATGTTCATTTCTAACAAGCAAGATGATGCGGTGTCCACATTACCGACACATCTAACCCCCACATTCAATGTCATACCTTATCAGAAAATATTTAAATAGATTTAACTGTTAAATTTACTGATTTAATGAGAACGTAATCGTTAGTTCGTAACTAAGTGAAATTATGTTAAATATAAATTAAATAAAAAAACACTTACTTCCATCTGACAATTCTGAGTGAAAATTTCTGTGTGAATTTTGCACAGATAGACCTTTTTCTTAAAAAAAGAACGTATGCTCAAAATCACCTACGCATAATACACAGGTGGCACATTACATGTTCTTTATACGGTACACTCGATTCAGCAACAACCTTTAAGATTATAAAAAACTTTTTTGAAAAACTGACTTGTTTAATTTTTAGAGAGATCACAGGGTTGGACCAGTTTGCTATGTTTGTATAATGTAAATTGACCACCTACATGAGAGAATGTCACCTCATACACCTTGGAAGTCAATTTAGATCAAACTTACAAAGCGAACTGACCTCTTCCCCTTATCTAAATATTAAACTGGTAAGTTTTTCGATTTTCTTTACTATCTTAACATGTGTGGTGCCCGAGAAAATTTCATAATTTTGATAAGGTAGGATAATTCCGAATTCGGTAACTATGAATTGGAGGATCGTAATTGAATCATTCAAATGATTTACATTGAAACTGTAAATGCAATTCTAATTTTATGTTATGAATTAATAAAGAATAACATACGTGTAAAAATACTAAAAATACACAAAAATCACTCGCTGTGAAGCTGTACTAATACTTTCTCTGAAATTCTGGGTAAAGTATCCACAACAAAAAGGTATTCGAGCATCAATCTCTGTTTTTTTTAAAGATAAAATACACTCTAGATACTCGAACCGTGAGTAGAAAGCCATTACATTGAGTTTTTCTGCTGACATTCCAGTGGTTGGTACTAAGCAGGTAAACAATATGGGTACTTATATCGATCTTGACTCAGTTTTCGCGAGTTTCTAGTCGGAAACGTTCGGCTGTGCTACGCAAACGTCCGAGAGATGACGAGCCGATTTGTACCAGACGACAATTTTGATTGCGGTGGTTATTTTAAAAGTATGCTTGTCGATAGCCAATATATTCTTACTTTCTGTTATTGTTTTGGTTTTCGAGACTAATAAGTCATCACTTACCAAGTCGAAAAATCTACTCGAGGATAAGGGTTAATGTGAATGTGAGTTGGATGAAAAAAATACGATAAGGGGATTGAAAACGAAGAATGAAATAGTAAAAATGTGATTACTTAAGAGGACGGTTCGATCAGCCATTTATTGACATTGGACTTGAGGACGACCATCTTGTAGTCTGCAGAGAAGCAATCCCGTAGTAACATGTTCAACAGGTGAGTGATTCTGGGTAAATTCTGTTTGGCTTTAGAAACACAGAGGAAGAAAGGGAAAGTTATTTGCAGTTCTGATAATAAGACGAGTTCTTTTTTGTGAATGTTTTACAGAAAGTTGGGGACCAGAGATTGGAGTTCGGTCGAGCAACTTTCATGGAAATAACGATAGAAAACAGAAAGACTACTAAGGTCTTTTTTGATTTATTAATTTGTTGTTTATAAGTGCGACGATTGTTTTATTTCCATTCGTTATTAGCTAACACCACACTGACTGTGAAAATAAAGAAAAAGATTCCCACATTTTACCGATGAAGTTGAATCATTGAAAACAAACTCGTACATTTAGTGATTGTTGTTGGCACCCGTCTGTCTCAGGAGACAATGGAGTTCTGCGCCTCAGATCAGTCCGTTGCTGAATTGCAGCTTCTGCTGTGACTGTGCAAGCCTATCCTGAATCGGCAGTCTCTGTGGCAGTTGCCACGCATGGAGGTGATGTCTAGTTGCGAGAGCTCTGTTACAGCCCTCTGCCGCCTGTTCTGTCTCCTCCCTCTCCACTGTTGGTCTCTCTTCCCCTCACTCCTCTTGGAACATGCCCTCACAGCGCTACTCCAGCAGCTGCGATCTTCAGCTATGGGTTTCGAGCCTGTTGGGTCGATGCCACCTGCATTCATGTCTCGTTTGCAAACATCTTTATAGCGTAGGACAGACCTTACTGCTGGTCTGGAGCCGGTTGCGAGCTCGCCGTATAGAATATCGTTTGGGATCCTCCCATCGTCTATTCGCCTGGCATGGCCAAGCCACCGGAGTCATCGTTGGGTGAGCAGAGCATTCATACATACTTTAGTAATTACCATTTAAGGCATTAAGATTGTTCATTCTAAATACAATTGCGATTTAAACAACGTCCTACAGCCTATAATAAAGCCCAATGTGTATTTATTTGTATATAAATAAACAATATATATTCATATATATCTGCCCCATCACCGAACATTTAACGGATAAAAAAACTGTCAGATGAAACTATTTCAAGTGTTTAGTGGGATAAAGAAAGAAAATAGCAGGTCTGAAAATCTCGCTATCTAAAATTAATTCGTAAAGTAAACCTCACTATTTCTATAATTAGACGTTTTCTTTGATTTTCTCTGTCTTTTTCTGCATCGATACGATACGTTTTTTCTTTCTTTTTTATATATATGTTTAAAAATCTTTCCAGTTTGCGACGTTTTCTTTTTCTTATTCCTTCTTTTAACTTCATCAACTTAGACGTTATTTTATATGAGTATGTGTATTAGTGCGAACACTAGCGGAGCATAATGTTTTTCATTCATTGTTTTTACAGACGGTGTTCACTCGTTTAACTATAAAAATAAACGATTCGAAGTTATAATACATTTGGGAGATGAGTGTAGATGTTTGTCGACTGAACTTTTGAAAGTCAATGGACAGAGAATTAATGCAACGTTAGGGCGTTTGTTCTATTTCAAGCGATATTCAACTCGATTTGATGGTGCAGGACGGGTAGAAGGCTTCCTCCGCCATCGAGCGAATTACAATTTGAAACAAAACTTTGAAAACCTTGAATAAATCTTAACAAGATTGATCTGGTATTCGAAGGTAGAGGATATTTTTGTTGATCCCTTGTCGATGTTGGTCCATCTCATGGCGGGGCGATTTTCACTTATGCTAAATAGACTGATCTGAGGAATTGAAGTAACGAGACGAGAGCGTGGAATGGTGGAAACAAGAAGGAGGAAGAAGATAAAGAATGGGAAGAAGAATGAGAAGAAGAAAAAGAATGAGAAGAATGAGAAGAAGAAAAAGAAGAAGGAGAAAAAGAAGAAGAAGAATGAGAAGAAGAAAAAGAAGAAAGATGAGAAGAAGAAAAAGAAGAAGAAGAATGAGAAGAAGAAGAAAAAGAAGAAGAAGAATTAGAAGAAGAAAAAGAAGAAAAAGAAGAAGAAGAAAAAGAAGAGGAATGAGAAGAAAGAAAAGAAAAAGAAGAATGAGAAGAAGAAAAATAAGAAGGAGAAAAAGAAGAAGAAGAAGAAGAAGAAAAAGAAGAAAGATGAGAAGAAGAAAAAGAAGAAGAAGAATGAGAAGAAGAAAAAGAAGAAGAAGAATGAGAAGAAGAAGAAAAAGAAGAAGAAGAATTAAAAGAAGAAAAAGAAGAAGAAAAAGATGAAGGAGAAAAAGAAGAGGAATGAGAAGAAAGAAAAGAAAAAGAAGAATGAGAAGAAGAAAAATAAGAAACAAAATGAGAAGAAGAAAAATAATAATAAGAATAATAAGAAGAAAAGAACAAGAAGAATAAGAATAAGAAGAATAATAAGAAGAAGAAGCAGAAGAAGAAGAAAAAAAAGGTGAATAAATGATGGCTGAGAAGAAGAGTAGCAGACTGGATTTGGAAAGAGTTGTGCCAGTTTTAAACGCAGTCTCGTATTTTGCATTTCTGCCTGACAACACAGGATTTGTACATTTATAAACATGTCCGCCTCCACAAAGAGAGATAGAATGCCATGTGCATACGTCATCCGTGTAAAGCGAAACCTACACATACTTACAAAATATTGTCTATTTTTAGCTTAGTATATCAGTGCATTATGTATAGTGTTGCAGGTACATTTAAATTAACGTATATTTTGTTTTTAACTAGATAACGCAATTACTCGGTTAATTTGCAAATATAAACTAGTTGAAACTTTAAAACTGGTCAAACTAAAAGTTTAAAATGAACTTGTATTGAATTATGTTCCATTTTATTGTTGGTTATGTGGATGATTCTTACGATACAAATATTAGATTGGTCTGTAAGATACATATGAGCAAAGTGTAGTATATGTTCTGATGTTACAATTCAACTTTTCTGTTCTCGGTCAGTGAAGTATAAGTCATTCTAAATAAGAGCAATTAAAATGTTTACCTAATCCAGAGTGCCCCGTTTTGGGAGTTGCATTTTTTCCCACATTAAAAACCAGACGTGTATCTAACCCTTGCAAGTAATAAGGTACATATTACCAACGACAATATAAGTAAAATCAAATAGGTACTGGTACATCTTTTGAACCAGACAAAACCGACATTTGCCGACACATAATTACGAAACAGTCGGAAAAGGAAGAATGTAAACGAACCGACGTCAAAATCTAAACGAGGCGGCGTTCCTACAGAAAAAAAAAATCATGAAACAACATTTAAAATGTTTTTTTTTACAAAGAATCTTTTATTTTGTGACGAACAAACTTAATGAAAAACTTTTATAATTATTTTTCATGAGAAAGTTAAATTATATATTTGTTCGGTATTAGCACACTTTTTTGAACCGTTTTTTTACCTTTTTATTTACTGTAACCCTGAGGCGTACTCCAATGGATGTTTTCGCATTGTACACAGGGCCCGTTCCAAACATCATCTCAAGGTTTTGGAGGCAGTTAGTGTTACAATGCGAAAACCATCTCTCTGTAGGCAGAAAGAGTTGTTTCATAAATTAGATCTATTTAGAAACTTCTAAAAAAAAAAATACTTTGCCTATTTTGACCATTTATTCTTTGCAGTTTAATGGCATTATTCAATCTACCTTTTTTTTTCTTTTGTTTCCTCCCCACGTTATTCTTTCCCCCGTTTTTAAACGATATTTGCCGACGTTTTCTCTTGACAATGTGTCGGCCGAAAGGTACCTAGGGACGTAGTTTTTATTTTGTAAATTTTAGTCGATCGTTTTATTCGTTTTAAATCGAAAATTAAATATTATTTAATATTTCCTCTCCTTTTTGTTTTCTTGTAATAGTGCCTCGTTCGCTATGACTCCGTTTATTTTATTTAAAAGCAATATATATATATATATATATATATATATATATATATATATATATATATATATATGCGTGTGTACGTATGTAATATGTAATATGTATATACATTTTATGTATTATGTATTATATATAGATTGTATTATGCATCTCGTTAATTTCGGTTAGTTGCACTTTGTTTGTATAGCTAATAACCTTAAATAAATAGTTTATTTAATCCATGTCGGTGGAAATAAACAAAGCAATCACCAAAGAACAACATGTGACTCGTACATGATTCGAAGCTTTGTCTCTTAAAGAAGGAAATCATGTTGAGAGTGTCGTCAACTTCACTAACAATCAC
>OY744524.1:14298421-14325921 GCA_963556195.1 Sepiola atlantica | reverse complement strand
ATCTAGTAACTGTATTATATTAGTTTCTGAAGATGTAAATCCGTTGAAACTCAAGTGTTTATAAAAAGTTCTTAATAACAAGTAGAGCTGTTCTTTAGTATACATTTTTATTTATACAAACATTATTGGTTACATATGTGCATACATGTTTCGGTTGTACTCTTCACATGGAGTCCACCTCTTCAGACCAAAAAAGACAATAACGTGAGATGAATTTGGAAAACTTTCCTATTCAGTAAATCTTTTGTGATAACTCAAATATATATGCATATATCCATACATAGATATACACATATATACACAGATATACATACATATCTACTGATACACACACACACACACACACACACATATATATATATATATATATATATATATATATATATATATATATATATATATATACATAAATACATACATATACACATATGCACATACATACATAGATAGACATAGATATAGATTCAGTAATACACATCCACTCACACATATACATACACATTGCCAATGGATACATCTTCTTTCCACTAATTAGTTCAGCAAAACATATTACAATATATATATAAATATATGTACTTCTTTTTGTCGTTATTCTAACGTTTTTTTTGTAATTAACTCGTTATAAACACGTGTGCAGACTTTCATTCATGTATATGCAGCACTATTGAATGTACCTATCTGTATATCTATGTATGGATATGTGCGTATATTTTTGAGTTTGTTTTATTTTTTCTATATATGTTTATATACGTATGTCTATGTGTGTACTTGTGTATCTAAAGATTTGTGCGCATGTGTGTATTTTATATTAAAATCAAAGGATGTTGATATTGATATGATTGTGTTTTTAACTCGGCATCGTGTAGATTTGTTTTGTGTCGGTGTAATTAAAGCCACTTTAATTAAACTGATACAAAATAAATCTAAACGACGATTAATCGAATCAGCTATCATAGTCCACGTTTTTAAAGTGAAAACGATGATCATATTATGAGGACATAAAATACTCTACTTAGTCCTATAATAAATAAAGATTAAGCTTTATCGACTAACACCATTAACAATCCTACTTACACAAAACTGAATAAACTAGGTATTGATATAACCCATCTAATAACTACATCTAATATAGTCCGAAAATCTACTAAATTCGACACTACACCCACAGTTAAAGCTGGCATATATTCAATCACCTTTTGGGTTGTGATGGGGTATATATTGGGGAGTCCAAACACAACCTACGCAAGAGAATTTACGAGCCCAAAAGATCCATCAAAACTAACAACACGCTCAACGCCTTATGTTCGCATACTATGGAATATGATCATTGTTTTAACTTTGAAAAACGCATCTTTAATTAAACCGATACAAAACAAATCTACACGACAATTCATCTAAGCAGCTCTAATCGCCAAGTCAACAAATACAATAAAACAGAGAATTGTCTTCTATTATGTCTCCTTCATATATCTAATGTTATTATCAATGAAAACAATATCAACGCAGACATCGGATGATTCCTAGCTTTTAAATTAGGTCCCTGTGAACCGCCTTTATTCTATTTTCCTCTTATTTCGCCTTTCATTTTGCAAATACGACATCTATGTATGTTTTGTATATATATTCCGAGAACATATATACGGATATGTGTTATATATATATATATATATATATATATATATATATATATATATATATATATATATATTAGGGTAGGTCGATTTTACACTTTTTTTTAAATATTAAAAAAAGGCACGTACCGAAAGTTGTATATAGACCTATTAAATACTCATGCAAAAAATTAGATCAAAAACTTCAGCGGTTTTTTGAGCGTTTGGTATCAAAGATCGTAGACAAGAATATACTGAAAATTCCTCGTTTTTGCAAGATTTGCTTGAATACTGGTGTGAAAACCAAATAATTTGTGCATTTAAAATCAGCGAACGTCCTTTTATTTCATAAAAATGATATTAATTAAAGAAATCTTCAAATTGAAAATTTGCCCCTCCCCCCTCATTTTCAGTATCTGCTTTTGTAAACTACATTTTAACGTTATAAATTAAACAGTAATATTAGAATACCTAAAAAAATGATTTTTTTCTGTTATAAGTGAAAATATAACAAGCAAAGAAATAAGGAAAAACCTAACACTATTTTAATGGAGCTTAATATTGAGAGTCAAATTGCTCCATATAAGACCCCTTAGACAAAAATGCTGGTCTCAATTTCTGACTCAAAACTTTGGCTGTAATGTGTTGATGCCTTGCTTCAAAACCATATACAGTTTGTGAAGCTTCTGTTATTAACTTAACTGCCCGTTCCACGCCCTGAGAATGCCAAAAATGCAGCATAATTTTAAATCTATTAATTATGTCCAATGTGTGGCATTAAAATTAATAGGTGGTATTCTTTTTAATCTTTTTTTGGTTGACTCCTCACTCCTGAAAGAACTAATTAATTAATTGAATTATTAAAAAATTCCAATCTGTACTGCTTTAATAATTATGGTGAAATTAGATAAAATCTTTAAAAATCATTCTATAAATTGGAATAAATAATTGAGTAAGAAATATATGAATAAAAATTACTTACCTAATGGCCAAAATTCTTTTTAAAGCTTCTTCTCTTACTTCAATCTCTTCAGATTTAACCATGGAATATAGAAAGTTTTCAGGCAGTAAACAAAATGTATTACCTTGTATATTTCTAAATGTGATATCTTGGATTTCCTGAGGCTGCTCCTTAATCCTCTGGGTCATATTAAAAATGTGCACTTGCTGATTGTGGAATTTACTATTTCTTTTAATTTCAAACCAAGAAGTGGCATACACATTTACAATAAAATTTACTACATAGTGTAGTTTTGTTGTGTGCCTTTGTGGGTATGCACCACGAGTCCATAAACACATGAGCCTGATGACTAAAGTTAACCATCTTGCTTGGTTTAAAGGACCAATTTTCCAGGAGGTATATCTAGAGTCAACCTTACCTCTAGAAATACCTACTGTGTATTCATAAAGGAGTCTTTGGTCAGAACTAAGATCATGTATTTCATCAATTTTAAAAATTGACTCTAGAGGATTGCTAATAGTGGAAAATGATATTTGGGGTAAATCATGGCAATCATTTGAGCATAATTTCCCCAGAGGGCCACTGAATGTTGTAGGGCCCTTTGCGCAACCATCTGTTTTTAAAAAGGGCTCTGAAAGGTAGTTCATTATGATGCAAAGAGCAACCAATTGTGTTAAGATTTTTAAAAAGTTTTTTTTTCTAAAATTGCAACCATTCCACCTTCGCAACCTGTGTTGGTATTAGTGTTGTCAACAAGTATAGCCTTGATACTGTTCTCACTGTGGAATTCATGCAAAACATCCACCACTTGATCTGCATGAACAGCACCTGTTGCACCACTATTAGGAAGAACTCTGTGTCAGATATTTACTTTCACATGGTGTTTCTTTTGTAAAAGTTAAATGGTGTTCTGGTCTCTTAGTTTTTTTCATAATTCTCTGTCTATTTTCATCCACAATTTCCTTATACATCAATGTGTCCTTATCCATTCTCCCATCAACTCCAATACATATAATATTTTAGGTGGGGTAAAACCCCCTGGCTGAAATAGTTTTATTTGTCTACCTCCAACAAGGTAAGATTTGACACAAGGTCATGAAAGTGATTAGATAAGCCTGCGCTATAGAGGTGAGCACTCTGGCCATTAAAAAATTGACTGGGCAGCCCCGTCGGCATTCCCCTGTAGGGGCGTCTCAGACAGTTAGCAATAAACTTACTCCTCCCCAAAGAGGGAAGGCAAAGCCTGGGAGGGTGCACCTCCTAGAATTGCACAGGACGGACAAGCCCCAATAGACGGGCGTAAATCCAGACCCAAAGGCCCGGACGATACTGGTTTATTTGGTGGAGTAAAAAACCCTGGCTGAACTAGTTTTTATTTATCTAACTCCCACAAGGTAAGGTGTGACAAAAGGTCGAGAAAAAGGGGATTAGATAAGCCAGCGCTCGACAATTCAATATATATTTGTGATAATTATATTTGTAAACACAGAATCAACACGTGAATTCAAATTCGCTCGTTGAATTTTAAACCGGTGAATACCATAAAAAATATCCAATAAATAAAACGCCTATGTAAATAAATAATTATTTATATATAAAATTAAATATTATAGTGTTTTATTCCTTTTTAATTTGAATATGTACATTTAATTTCTTAAGAAAAGGAATAATAAACTTTAAAATATTTATTATTAAGTAATGTATTACTTTTTTTTGTTAAACCCCGGTGTAATTTAAGGCGATACTTCTGCCGGTGAAATCTAGGCTGTGAGAAAAAATCTCGATTTATTTGATCTTAAAGTTGCAATGCTCAAATAAATACAAAGTTTTGAAGAAAAATATTTCTTGTGGTAACTTTTGACATTATTTGGCAACTTTCTTCGAGTGCGATAAGTTACAGTTTCAAAATCGACCTCCCCTAATATATATATATATATATATATATATATATATATATATATATATATATATATATATATGTGTGTGTGTGTGTGTGTGAAAAAAGAGAGTAAGAGAGATTAAGGGTTAAAGACATGGAAGGAATAGCGCATGGTGACTAGTAGCTTCTGACCTTATGTTCTTAAGAATATGATCTAGCACCATGTATCCAATATAAATACGTATATATATATATATATATATATATATATATATATATATATATAGAGAGAGAGAGAGAGAGAGAGAGAGAGAGAGAGAAGGAGAGAGAGAAAGAGAGAGAGAGCTAGCTAGCTAGGTAGATAGATAGATAGGTAGATATATAGATAGATATATACGTATTTGTATATCTTCCCTCTCAACATGGATTTAAATTTATTATACCCTATCACTATATAAATTACAAACAACAGTTCTGCTTGTATTTTGTAGATCTTTCGATGTAGTTCGTTAACGTTCGTTATCGTCACTTTTACTTAGCTAAACACGGGTATTTTTCTACTATCGTCGAATTTCTCTCTATATATGTATTGAATAGTGAGTGTGAATTTCTCTTTTTCATTTTCAAACATGTAATCTCCTCGTTTAGGTGCTTGAAAAGGCCGGAGGGTCGAAATAAATTATTGCACCGGAGATTATGTGATTCCATGTCATTTTATTTAAAAAATCTTATAATCAGAGGAATTACATAGATGGATAAGTTGGTAGGGGAATAGCGAAAATTAAAAATTTGAAAAATTAAAAAAAATATAAAGTAATTGAAAGTAAAAGTGTGTGTATCTACGGTTAAATTGAACATCATTCTATTGTATTTTCTACATTTTGAGCACTTTTAACGCAGTCTCCACGAAATCTTAAAATCTTTCGCCACCGGACATTTTATCAACGGAAATTCGCCGACTGAACAGACTCTATATTTTGATAACGTTTTCATACACACACTTTTACTTTCCATTACTTTATATTGTTTTAAAAAATTTCAAATTTTAAATTTTGTCTATTCCCCTGCCAACATTTCAATTTATGTAATTCCTCTAATGATAAGATTTTAATCTTTGAAAAGCCTGGCTTAAGGAAAGAAAAATAAACATGTTTTTATCGAGTACACCTTGCATTGAACAATCGAAGATGAAATAGATTTGTCAACCGCACATCTTTATCTCTCTTCCTTCATTTATCTTTATCATTGCTCTATCTCGTATATCGAGCTTAAACCATTTCACTATAGGTTCAATTATCTAAACGTATACTTTTAGTCTCATATTTTATATATATATATATATATATATATATATATATATATATATATATATATATATATATATATATATATATATATATATATATGGTTTACTATTTTATTCTTTATGTTTTGAATTTATTTATTTTTTTATAATTTTATTAACTTTCTTTATATATTTATATATATTTTTTTTATTCTTTTATATTTTTTTATTATTATACTTACTTTTATTTTTTATTTTATTTCAATTTTATTCTATTTTATTCTATTTTACTTTATTTTTTATTTTATTTTTTATTTTAATTTTTTAAATTTTTTATAGTATTTTAAAAATAATTTATCCTTTTATTTTATTTTTCCTGTTTATATTTTATTATTTTTTATATTTTATATTATATTTTATTTTATTTTTGTTCTAATTTTTATTTTTATTTTATTTTTATAATTTTTATAATTTTTATAATGTATTATTATTATTATTATTATTATTATTATTATTATTATTATTATTATTATTATTATTATTATTATTATTATTATTATTATTATTATTATTATTATTATTATTATTATTATTATTATTATTATTATTGTTATTATTGTTATTATTGTTATTATTATTATTATTATAATTATTATTGTTATTATTGTTATTATTATTATTATTATTATTATTATTGTTATTATTATTATTATTATTATTATTGATATTATTATTATTGTTATTATTATTATTATTATTATTATTATTATTATTATTGATATTATTATTATTATTATTATTATTGATATTATTATTATTATTATTATTATTATTATTATTATTATTATTATTATTGATGATATTATTATTATTATTATTATTATTATTATTATTATTATTATTATTGTTATTATTGTTATTATTGTTATTATTATTATTATTATTATTGTTATTATTGTTATTATTATTATTATTATTATTATTATTATTATTATTATTGTTATTATTATTATTATTATTATTATTATTGATATTATTATTATTATTATTATTATTATTATTATTATTATTATTATTATTATTATTGTTATTATTATTGTTATTGTTATTGTTATTGTTATTGTTATTATTATTATTATTATTATTATTGATATTATTATTGTTATTATTATTATTATTATTATTATTATTATTATTGATATTATTATTATTATTATTATTATTATTATTGATATTATTATTATTATTATTATTATTATTATTATTATTATTATTATTATTGATGATATTATTATTATTATTATTATTATTATTATTATTATTATTATTATTATTATTGTTATTATTATTGTTATTGTTATTGTTATTGTTATTGTTATTATTATTATTATTATTATTATTGATATTATTATTGTTATTATTATTATTATTATTATTATTATTATTATTATTATTATTATTATTATTATTATTATTATTGATATTATTATTATTATTATTATTATTATTATTATTATTATTATTATTATTATTGATGATATTATTATTATTATTATTATTATTATTATTATTATTATTATTATTTATTTATTTATTTTTTTTTTTTTTTATCTTTCTATTTTTATTTTATACTTGTAACTCATTCCTTTTTCTAATATTTGTCTCTGTGGCTCTTCCTGTTAATAGATGTTCCTCTACGACGAGCTTGTTATTTTTTGTTGAATTTCTGTAAGAAGTGGTGCTAAAAGCGCTGATGAAGACGCGTTTTGGAGTAGCTTTGTTAATTTAAAGAAATAAAATAAAGTATTTCCAGAATGTTTTAGAAACGACCGTACGCCATACTAAACTTAATGTTCTAATTCGTGGAACAATTGTAATGTTCTAATTCATTAAATCCTCTTTTCGATCACTCGGTCATATTTTTGAACTTTTGATAATGAGAGGTTCCACTCTCAAAAATTAAAGTTTACCTTTTCCGGACCTTTTTAAGTTGCTTGACAGTAAACTTTTTTCTAGTTACTGCTCTGGTATTTAAACCGTTAAACCGTGAAATATTAATAAATTGACTTAGGATTCCATTCCTATTTTCTCTTCTCATTTATTTTTATTCATCTGTTCCACCTTCCGGTTCCTATATCACATTGCTCCTGCCTCGGATTACTAACTTACATTCATATATATATATATATATATATATATATATATATATATATATATATATATATATATATATATATATATATATATATATTGGTTCATCTGTAAAAAAATCTTCATTCTTTATTAATTTTGGTATGAGTCTCAGTAGATAACACCGGACACTATAACTGCAGTTATGTGTAACAATTTAATACGAGTTCATGAAGACCATTGAAAAACTGCAATGCCCGACATCCAGAGTATTTTTACGAGGGTTGTAAGGAAAAGAAAAAGTCCGCATAATGATATTCCCAAAGCATCTGTGTCTCTCTTGCTTCTGTGAGCCACGATGGACAGATATAAAAAATAAGAAGACAGGAAGATTAAGAACAGCGGACAAAAAAGTCAAAGTTAAAAAAAAATAAACAAAAAGTGAAAAAAAAAATAAGCAAAAAAAAAAATGGAAAAAAGAGCGCAAGTCATAAAACAAAAAGATCGTAAAACAATGAATCTCGCCATTTCTTTCTTCTCTGTCCGCTCTCGTAATCTATGTCGTTGGGATTCTTCAAAGATGGCCACTATCCATTAAGTTAGGAGTTCTACAGATAAAGGACAAAGAAATGAAAATCCCAAAATTGCTTACTTGAAATCCTCTTTAAAAAAATATAAGAACAACTATAAAGTTGCGTCCGTTAGATCTTCGCATTACGTGATGTTAATGCTTTTTCAAGCGTGGTTACCTACGTTACATTAGACGGACATAACCTCTTAAGGTGATGTGAGGACATATCTAAAAATTCTATTTCAAACTAAAGTTTAAACAGATCAAAGAAAATGCTTTTTCCATATTCAGTATAACCACATGAAATCATCAGTATAAATGTGCGGATTTATTTTTAGCGCGTGTAATTATATCTAAGTAGTGTTTACTTTAGCAAACTAACCAATCTGATTCATTGTTATTACTCCCGTCCGAGCTATTATGTTCATTGACCAATGTCCGAACTCCTCTCAAACAAAATTCACTATGCCTAACTGAACTTTGAAAACTCAGTTTGTGAATATTCTATGACTGCACCTTTCCCTTTCTTAGTAAAATTGCCGTGAAACTACATTCTGGTGTTTTGTGTTCCTTCTCTCAGGCTTTCGTCCTATATCTCTCCTTTGATGATTTATCTGCACATTGTTACCCCATTCTCACGTGCGAGAATTGAACTTTATTTACAGGAATATTTTAATCCCAACATTTTGCGAAAACGTGGTTCGCGAGAACTTATCTGTATAGAGTTCGGGTAACTGCGGGAGGGCATAAAGTGTAAACATTTGGGAATTTCCTTGCTTTTGTACATTTAGTGTATATAAATTTTCATCTTAACCCTATTAAGGACTCATGATTTCAGTATACTGGCATTTTTCATGGAATGTCACTACTTTTGTAAAGGCTATGCCTCAATACAATGGTCATTTTTAAGGTTTTTTGGAATTTTCTGAAAAACTCAGGGATATGGTGAACTGAAATTAAAATGCCATCAACTAGACCCTAGAACCTCTATCTCTGCCAAAAATCAGCTGAATCCATCAAATAGTTGATGAGATACAGAGTGGCACATATGTACGTACACACGGATTACATGATTTCATGATTGAACTTTCTGGATCTCTGGGTTGCCTTGATAATGATGCTGAAATTCTACACACTTATAGAACCTATCAAATAAAAATTTTGTGCAAAGTTTTAACTAATTTGGTTTATTGGTTTTTGAGTTATGATTGATCAAAGAAATGAGATTTCTAGCATAGGCCATTCTCTCGCGCCTCCCTTGATTCACTGACACAAATACTTTTCAAACCTGTCAGCCGACAGACAGAGCTTCTTATACAGATACTGGACGCACCTATATTAATATGTATTTATTCACTATGCGCGTTTAACGATGATAATTCTATTTCCAAAAAACATAATTCTATTTCAAAAAAAGAAAATTCTATTTAAAAAAACATAATTCTATTTCAAAAAAAGAAAATTCTATTTAAAAAAAACATAATTCTATTTCAAAAAAAGAAAATTCTATTTCAAAAAAACATAATTCTATTTCAAAAAAAGAAAATTCTATTTAAAAAAAACATAATTCTATTTCAAAAAAAGAAAATTCTATTTCAAAAAAACATAATTCTATTTCAAAAAAAGAAAATTCTATTTCAAAAAAACATAATTCTATTTCAAAAAAAGAAAATTCTATTTCAAAAAAACATAATTCTATTTCAAAATAAGAAAATTCTATTTCAAAAAAACATAATTCTTTTTCAAAAAAAGAAAATTCTATTTCAAAAAAACATAATTCTATTTCAAAAAAAGAAAATTCTATTTCAAAAAAACATAATTCTATTTCAAAAAAAGAAAATTCTATTTAAGAAAAACATAATTCTATTTAAAAAAAACATGCTCGTGACAGAGTGAACATTCTTTACTTTCCTAACCACGAGGGTTGAATTAGACATATCGGTTTTTACTGTGGGGGGAAATCCAGCTCTCCAAAAAACAGCCCTCCCGATTGGAACAAAAATAAAAGAAATGCCCCAATCATTAAGGATTTCTCCGTCACTGATTGAAAACAAAAAAGCTGAAGTGTAGTATCAGAACAGACACTACACTTTTCTCCTAGTCAAATCGACAGACCGACCTACGAATAAAGCTTTACATAAACATGCGTTAGAATTATTGGTATGGATATAGATTTTTGTAATCGCTTCCGACCGCAACGCAGAAAGAAAAATGTATTTTACGGTTTTCTATTTAAAAAAAGGGGAGGGGGGGGGGAAACGCAGTGCATAAAAGTTGACATACCCAATCATCACCTGCTTTGGATATTATGATTTTATAGTTGTGAGCAAGAACTTCTCGTTCTTTAAGTTATTACGTTGGACAGAAAGTTCATGGCGTTTTATTGATCTAGGCATTACTTTTACAAAAGGGCAGAATAATCACCATAATTTATGATTACATTCTGACATTGTTCGAAAACGCACACAATTCTCTGCCTGTAAAAGTCTTCTGGGTTCGATAGAAAATAATTCTGGCAGAACGATTCAAACCATCTTCATTAATAAAAGTATTTCGCTCGATTAAATTTCTCATTGAGAAAAACAAGTGATAGCATTTAGGCGCGAGTTGATGCAAATTAGATGCGCGTGGCAAAACCTCTTAACCTAGCTATACGTTAAATATGCGACAATGTTCTACAATTCAGAACTCATACAGACCAACAATGTGCAATTTGCGCTCCAATCTATCATGTTAAGCAATATCAAGAGAATTTGTGATTAATGGTTCGCTTAAATCAACTCCGAATGGATGATACCCTCACAGTTCTACCAGACTTGGTCTTAAACATTTCCAGGGGGGAAGGATTCTCGCGCTTGTCTTCCCCGAAGGGAAATATTCCTTATCTTTACATTGTGAATCGCACGTCCTCTCAGTTGGGCAGTGTGGGCAGTAGCTCCATCCTGTTGGAACCACATTTCTGGGTTGTCCTGAACAGCTGGCCTTAAAACATTTTCAATCATTTGTTGATACCGCTGTGCAGTTATCGTCACCGCGACACCTTCTTCGTCTTCAAAGAAATATGGACCGATCACTCTTTCCGAGGTAACACCACACCATACGGTACATTTTAGTGGATGTAATTCACGCTGATAAACGGTTCTTGGATTTACAATGGCCCATATTCAGCAGTTCTGTTTATTTACGAACCCGTTCAGATGAATATGGGCTTCGTCGCTCATTATCAGCTTAGGGATGAACTCATTTTGTTTTCTGGCTAATTGCTGAACGTTGGCCGCAGTAGAACATAGATACTTATCTGATGAGGAGTTGACAGTAAAGCAAGTGTTGCGCAATCAATACCCGTATACATCGCTCAAGTAAAATAACAATAGGAAATGCCAATTGATATAAGTCGAGAAGGCATTTCTGAGTTGTACTATTCAAAAACCGTTGAACACATTTGACTATATTTTATATTTAAAATAACTTAATCGAAAGAACTGAACATGATGCATAAGTTTTTGTGAGACAATCGTTTGATATAATAAATAGAATTTACTTTTAGATTTATAGCTTTAAAGAATCCATTGAAATTCAATGGTTTAATAATATATATACACCGATGATATACGATCAACACATTAAATTTATAAAAAAAAGATAGAATAAATGTGGTGGAGGAACAGACAAAGAGAAATACCGGTATATATATATATATATATATATATATATATATATATATATATATATATGTGTGTATATGTTTATATATACATATATATATATATATATATATATATATATATATATATATATATATATATATATATATATATATATGTGTGTATATGTTTATATATACATATATATATATATATATATATATATATATATATATATATATATATATATATATATATATGTATATGTTTATATATATATATATATCTGTATATGTATATGTATATATATACATTTTAAAGGAGAAAAACTACACACACATTCGGGTTGTACACATTATAAATTATTTCGACCTAGAACGGTCTCATCAGATGTATAACCAACATGAATGCGGTTGGTTATACATCTGATGAGACCGATCCAGGTCGAAATAAGTTATAATGTGTACAACCCGAATGTGTGTCTAGTTTTTCCCCTTTAAAATGTATATATATATATATATATATATATATATATATATATATATATATATATATCATAACTTATTTTGACCTAGATCGGAGTCATCAGATGCATAACCAACATGAATGCGGTTGGTTATACATCTGATGAGACCAATCTAGGTTGAAATAAGGTAATCGACAATAAGCCCCATCCGAAAGAGGAGGTAATTTTTGAAGAAGGAGGTGCTTCTCATATGACTGGGCGAAATCATACCTAATCTCGACAAAGAAGCGTCTGATGGTTAAAGTCAGCACCTAAGTTTCCAAAGTGATGCCAAGGCGAACCAAAGATGGTATAACAACTGGTTAATACCCGACTATGTTATGTGCCCAGACTTTACGGACACTAGTGATATCTTCCTGAATTCGAAATGAATTGGCAAATATTGCACTTAAACCTTGTGACATACATTCATTCATTTATATCGTATGAATCAGATGATTCTATTGTCGGCATTAGTTTCCCCGAATTAGTTTCCCCGATATCTTTCTAGTTAGAATTCTTTTTAGAAAGAAATCGGGCACTTACGTGAGGAACCACGTGAAGGTTGCCAACATCCTAATATTCTGTTGAACCAACTGGTTTCGAACTTGGGACACGCAGTTCGTCAGTCCATTTCGTTAACCACTTAACCACTGCCACATCCCTGTGTCATACATGGAAATTCATAATCTTACCTTGTACTATGCCTTCACGTTATCTGGCCAGACTGAGTAAACGCCGCATGCAACTGAGTTCTTTTTATACATTGAGAAAAAGTCAAAATAAAACTGTTGAAGACAAAAGAGGTTTATTCGCCTTGTTATTGTTCGAAATCACTGACACGTTGGACGGGATGAGGAGACATACATGGAGAGAAAGAGAGAGAGAGAGAGAGAGAGAGAGAGAGAGAGAGAGAAAGAGAGAGAGATCACCACTGTCTAATCATTTCTCATCAGAACATTTTTAAATAGTTCGCACTTCTAGGTTTCCAATCAAACTGACTACTTCTCTCACTCACTTTCTCTCTGAGCCATGCTACGTCACGTCCGTTTCTATCATTTATCACTGTCGAATAAAACCAACCTTGGATTTCAATAAGTTGAATCGAACTAAACTATTTTCTCCCGTGTGTTTGGCTTCCATCATCAATATTATATACTAATGGGTCTACTCTACCAATATTTAAAATTATTAAAACAAAAATAAATGTATCATACAATTAAATTTTCTTTTCTACTAGAGAAATATATTTTTTAACAAATTGTTAATGAAGTAAAAAATGTCATGAGTTCGGAAAGTTACAAGAATTAACTTGAAGAATTAAAAAAAGAACGTAAAAAACCCTGACTGGAGCATTTCCTGGATCTATCTGATGACATAATGTAAAACTAATCTGATATTTATATAGCTATTAATCTGATATTTATATAGCTATTAATCTGATATTTATATAGCTATTATAAATTCTCTGAGATTACAAGATTATATAATGCTTTTTTATTATCGGGTTATGTGTGATTATTGATTAAAATAAGAGATCACTACAAAAGTGGTATAAGCAACTCCCAAAGGGTGAATCTGACGTTAAAATAACATTTTAATGACATCTTTTAAAATATAGCATAACATGTTTCAGAAATCTGACGACGCATCGGTTACAGACATTGGCAAAGTCTCCCACTAGAATTACATCTCTATAAATAAAATTAGGTACGTTTATATGTTTATATATTTGCATGTAGAGGATTCACTCCAAACACTAATTAACCGATCATTATGAATATTATAACACAGCGGGTATGCGTAAGATGCGTAATGTGGGCTATATTCAGTTTAATGTAGTTTTAAGCAAAGGTGGGAAAAGGGAGTAGAAAACCTTCACGTAAATTCAGATACCTCCAAATTTTGTGAAATGTTAACAATATGTTGAGCTCTCACCAGGCTTCATTTGTCTGACTCCAAAAAAATAACAGGGCAATGATTAGGTGGATATGCAACGTAAAGCTATACGGAGATTCAAAACATTAGGTCAGATACTCTACTTGAGAAATTGGCCATCCCATAACTTGGTGTCCTAATAAAGGCAAACCGTCTTCGCTGGTTCGGGCATGTTGAAAGAAGCAAGGGGTATATCAGCACTTGCAGAGACCCAAGACTAGATAGCAAAACGAAAGCCAAGCTTCCTAAGAAGGCATAGAAAGAAACCATCAGACATGACCGTAAACAATAGCAAATGGATACAGTTAATCCCCACAATACTGATCACTGGAGACTTAGCATAAGGACAACCAGAAAGCGTCGAACCAATTTTTGAAGGAAACATAGACGATACACCAGAATAGTGAATGAGTATTGATTTACTCCTCTCCAGGAGTTAGGCACAAGGCCAGTTTTTTATCTTACTCCAACAAGTAAGATGTGACCCAAGGTCGGGTCGGGAAAGTGGGGTTTGAAAAGCCAGCACCGAGAAAGTGAGCACTCTGGCCATTAAAAATTGCCTGGGTAGCCTCGTCGGCATTCCCCTGTAGGGGCGCCTCAGGCAGTAAGCAATAAACTTACTCCTCCCAAAGAGGGGAGGCAAAACCTGGGAGGGTGGACCTCCTAGAACTGCACAGGACAGACCCATAGACCGGCGTAAATAAAGCCACGAAGGCCAAGACAATACCAGTCTATGGGGTGCAGTATCCATCGGAACAGTAAGTATGAGTAAAATATTAGACATAATATTTCCCAACTTTCAGTTTCCTTTGGATATTTTAAAGTGTTCGTGGAGAGGGCATACTATGGGCACAAGGTCACATTTAAAATTCAAATATTTTAGTTTAGCTTAAAATTTTTAACCATAGTAATGTGATACCAATAAACAAAGTTCTCCGAATTTCTGGACGAATTAGATCCTTCCTATCCAAAAGAAAGATCCAGGTTGTCCTCGATGGCCGTTCATCCAAACAACATGACATAAATTCAGGTGTACCACACAGATCGATCATTGGACCTCTATTGTTCCTGATTTTCATAAACGACCTCCCTGATGACATTGTGTCTGAGATGAGTAGATTTGTTGACGACACTACGCTCTACTCTCATCTGGGTAAACCGGACGTGCAGATATCCGAGGCAATGGCTGAATCCTTAGAAAGTGACCCCCAGTCTGTAGTAGAATAGGGTCATCAATGGCTGGTAACATTGAATGTTACTAAGATAAAGCTCCTTTCCTTCAACAACTGCAAGAAACCTCTTCAACCACTGATTGCCATGGAATATAACACTCTCCCTGAGAGTCTAACGTTCAAACTTCTCGGTATAACATGCATAGGTTACATGAATTTGAACAAATACATTGAAGACATTGCCAAGACTGCTGCAAAGAAAATTGGCTCCCTCTACCGTGCTAGAAAACTTCTCACATCTGACAGTTTCCTATATCTCTACAAAACAGCCGTCTGCACATACACGCAGTATTGTTGTCACATCTAGGCTGGTGCACCATCCACCAGTGTATCCCTCTTAGACAAGGTCCCAAAAAAGAGTTTCTCATCTAATAGGTCATTCACTATCCAGCAAGCCCTAGCCCCTGTCACATCCCCGCAATGTTGCATCCTAGTGTTTGTTTTAAAATACTTAAATGGAATGTGCCCCGATGAACTTGCTGCTCTGGTTCCCCCCTCGACGTAAATACACTCGACTAACCTGACAATCAGGTAAATCCCATCCATTCACTGTGGAGGTCCCAAGATGCCGGATAGCCTTCTACTCTAATATCTTCTTTCCTCTAGCTGCCGGCCTTTGGAACTCACCCTGCTCCTTGTTTCCTTGACTGTAGCAGCATACAGAAATGTAAAACTAATGTAAACAAGCATCTCTTTGTACAGCTCCCAAATTTAGAATGATCCCAAAAATGTTCACCCCTTACGTCTACAGTGGCAACTTGTTTTGCTTTGGATGAACTGAGTTAAAAAATAATCAATTTCTTCTTAAGACCCCTTAAGTTTAAGCCTTTAATTTTAGTCATTTTCGAGAGTCGAAATAGCGTAATGAATTTTAGTAACAATTATCTTCTTATTATTTCGTGTGAAATGGCATTAGTTCCCCCCGATGTTTTTCTAGTTAGAAATCTTTCTTTAAAGACATCGGGTACTTACGGGAAGGACCACAAGGAGGTTGCCAACATCCCTAAGTGAAAGTAGTACTGTGGAACCAACTGGATTCGAACTTGGAACACCCAGGTCTTCAGTCCGTGTCGTAATCCACTTAACTACCGTCACCTTCCCGTAACAATTATAGTAATGATTCTAGACATAAGGTTAAGTATCACTATATCTTGATTTTAATCTTCGTAAGTGGACATAATTAATAGTGCAACACTCCTCTGAATTAATATAACTGATATAGGACGGGTAATCTTTTAGTGTATTTATAAAATGACATTTCGAAAAGTATCACATTTTTGGTAAAATCAAACACGTCCATGCAGGTAATAGTCTTGGATAAATTGGTGGCCCAACTTGGAGGCCATTTTCTTCATTAATATTAAATAGCTGGATACTTTTCGAACATACCTAACCAATCCATGCCTGCCGAAGAGCCGTGTTTACAGATGCATGCAAAACCGTTACAAGTTGTCTTTGTTTAACAGCTATCTCCGTTCCTCCATTCTCGGTAATCGAAAGGAGCGAACCCAGAAAATTAGCTGATTTAAGAAGATCTTTTGAAACGGCGAAGAACCGCATTGAAAAGATGGAGAAAGGAATAAAATAAAAGAAATCAATAAAATAAATAAAGAAAGAAACGTAAAATACAAACAAAACAGACGAGAAATCCCCCCCTTTCACTCCCCGCAGCAAATTATGACGAAAACCCTTAACGGTTGGTCGATTCTTATTCGCAATAGGTCTCGGGTGTGCGTCTACTGCTTTCCTATTCTCTCAGAGATTCCGTGCTGTTATCGCCAAGATCCTATGATCGCAGCGAGACGATAATTTCGCTACATTTGTCCGGTTCGTTGAGCCTTCTCTTTTTTGAAATTTCGCGACACGCAGCTTAGCGTATCGGTCTTTCGCCAGAAAGAGGAAATGAAACGCGAGACTGTGTGGACATTTGTTGAAAATTCTTCAGACGCTGGATGTTAATTTATTGGAAACACTTTGCCTTTTGTCGCCGAATAACTCAGCTGAATAATAATCGAAGTGACGGAAAACGAGGCGATGCTGGATAAAAATTTATTGGGAGGCCACACATCATTTGCTAGAGTAGAAATCGGACGGAGTTATGACGGAAGCTAGACGAAACTGTGGCCATATTCTGGTGAATGGTCAGCAAGCAGACGATCATGCTTGATTGGGAGTCAATGAGCATTCGCAGGTATTGAACTCTCTTAATAAATATCGGCGAACGTGGTCTAGCAATAATTTATTTTTTTTCTTTCTTAGAATCTGCACAGTTAAAAGAGAATGGAAGAAAAGGACGTCAAACGGGAAATATGGAGACCGAATCAAAAACAACACACGAAAATTGTGCTTGTTAATTTCTTTCTTCCTCAACCATATTGATTTAAGAAGCTTTATTTGTCCTGCGCATGGGCAGTTGACGTTTGATCATGAGACAGACCTTGACGTATTCCCTTTTGATATTTTCCCGCATTATATTAGTTAAATATTTGTCAGAGTGAGTGGAGGAATTCGATCGATATAAAATAGTGCGTATTAGAAGCAAACGTTTAGAATTCATGAAAATATATAAACAAAGAGAAACAAAGGATGTCAAATGATTTTCACACAAATACCAAAGCCGAGAAAGTTATAAATGTCTTCTTTTTTTTTTTACTTATTACTTATCAAGGCCAACAGTTACTGAAGAATAATAGTTAATTAGATGGACGGATTGTCGGTTTAATAATGAAGAATATTTGAGAGGAGTGCAAATGACTGGAATGAACACAGATTGGATACTTTTTGACGCGGATTACTTAAACTACTTTTTATATTGGATTTGAAGACAGCTATGCTATAATCTACGGGGAAGTAGTCCCGTAGTAATATGTATAACAGATGGGAAGTTATTGGAAATAAACTCTATTCATGGATATTTAGTTTGATGTTAGGCACAGTATAAAATAAACGACATTTTATTTCAGTTGTGATAACAAGACGAGTTCTCGCTGTGTATGTCTAACAAGAATAGCTTTTTTAAATGAAAAAAATAACATAAAAAAAAGCATTAAACATTTTTTAAAATCATGAATTTTACCAAAAATGGTGGAATTGATTCTATTAATAATAAGATTGATCTATCAAGATCATAATCCAATTACTCACACTTCTAAGATACCCTGCCACACATAAAATATGTAAGTATATATTGAAAAAAACAACAACAATCTCTCCAATTATACCTATTTGTATTTTATTTGGGATTAGCATTCAATTTGCGATGTGGCGAACTTATTATCTCTCCCCCCTCTCTCTCTCTCTCTCTCTCTCTCTCTCTCTCTCTATATATATATATATATATATATATATATATATATATATATATATATTTATTTTTACTCTTTATTTTTGTTCTTATTTTTATTTTTTTCATTTTTTCTTAATAATCTTTATAATGTTTATAAGGTTTTATTATTATTATTATTATTATTATTATTATTATTATTATTATTATTATTATTATTATTATTATTATTATTATTATTATCATCATCATCATCAGTTTTATCTTTATATTCTTATTTGATATCTGTAATTATTCTTTTTCCAATATTGGTCTATGTACGCGCTCCTGCCAATGGATGTTCCTCTAAGACGAGCTTGTTATTTCTTCCTTGAATTTCTGTAAGATGTGGTGCTAAAGGCGCTGATGAAGTACGTTTTGGAGTAGCTTTTGTTGGTTTTTTAAAAAAAGTAAAGAATGAAATAAAGTATTTCCAGAATGTTTTGGAAACGACCGTACGCCATAATAGACTTGTTGTTCTTATTCTTTGAGCAATTGGAATCTTATAATTCACTAAATCTCCTTATATATATATATATATATATATATATATATATATATATATATATATATATATATATATATATATATATATATATATATTCTCCTTTTTTCCATATTACTTCAGTCGAAGTTCTCAGAGATCAAGGAGTCCCTTCATTGGGCTAAAACCTGGTCTCTATATGAGATACATAGATATTCGTATGTTCGATTAAAGTTCCCATTTACCTGCCAAACGTTGAGTTGGTAACAAATTAAGAACATTAATAACATTAAGTTTCCCTTCCTCAATTGACCAGTTAACTATGTTATAGTATATCTTTCTTGCGGTCTCTGGGTCTTACTGGATTCCAGGACAAGAATTCATCTAGTCTGGTGGAGTATCCAGCTAAGTGCTTTTAGTTGAGGTAACATCACTTGGAGAAGGTGCACTATTCCTCGTATGAGCCAGTTTATAGCGGTGTCTAGGGGATCTTATTTGCTTGTAATACTATGCTATTTTGAATATTTGGTCAGGGTTTACTTGTATCCTCATGTCAGGTTGTCCTGACAGACCCTTGTACAAAGAGACCGAAGACACTCGAGGATAGTGTCTTGTAGGTAATTTAACCTCATATATATATATATATATATATATATATATATATATATATATATATATATATATATATATATAATAATGGTAATAATCCAGGTGAAAAATATCCACAGGGTGGTAATCCAGAGAATTTTAACCGGGTTTATAAAAAGTGCTCAATATCAAAATAGAGCTTTATATATATATATATATATATATATATATATATATATATATATATATATATATATATATATATATATATATATATATATATATATGGGGTAAGGTACACGATAAGTCATGAAAATGAAATGCCGTGGTAGACAAAATGTGTGAAAAATGACAAACGGAAAACAGGTTAAAATGCAGGAGAAACACAAAAACGAGAGATTTGACGGGTTTCGTTCGTGTTAGCGAACGTCTTCAGAAAAGTGAAGATTTGGAAATAATTTTATTTTGAAGGCACACACATGAGAGAAGGAAAAGATGATCCAATTGGACCATATGAGAAGACTTTAAGTGACATTGAAATATGATTTGACAAGTGGGTGACACATTCTTTTTTTGTTCCTTATTCTTCTTTTTATATTATACTAGCTCAGTAGATGCGGACATTTACATATGCATGTTTATCGACGAACATTCCGTTTCAAATTAAGCCTGACAGATTGATGCAGAGTTGGACAAAACCTGTAACAGAGACGCATTGGCGCACCTTAAAAGTTTAGAACGGATGTAATAGAGAATGCATTTGAAAGAACATCATGAATTGGTTTACGCGGGGGTTTCACGACAAAGGTCTTTAGATCTTGCGATTTCTTCGAGTAAAAACAAAGAAAAATCCTTTATTAACCACCAAATGAAAAAAAAATGAAACAAATAAAATATCCGAAGTCAAAATATTTTTGTTAATGTTTTTCAAAATTAAATTTAATATGATTTTGTATTGTCAATTCGCGCGAAGCCCTATCAAAATGTCCACTTTTCGTCATACTGAATCACTCTTTGGAATGTTTTAATGTCATGACGTCAACCAGTATTTTGGCGTGAGGATCATGTCTCGAGGGCTTTGGATTTGGTGGGTTAGAATTTCAAACCATCGTACAGTAGTTCTTCCTCAGTTATTCATTAGATTCGACTATTCCAATAATTAATATTATTAATAAATAATATTATATTATAAGCAAAATTTAGTGTTTGTCTCTAACCGAAACTACAACAGATTCTCCTATAAAAATTGCGAGCGGTCCGAGTAAAGAATCTATTTATTAGTGTGGAAAATGTTCCTGCTTCTCGGGAGGTGTACAGAGAAGGGGTGTGATTTTGCTGCTAGTCGAGTAGAACGGGGTATTTACATTGAATGGATACAAGTGCAGAAAGTTAATTGGATCACATTCAGTGAAAGTACTCGAAAAACAAGCACAGACATGCAAAGTTGCAGCTATGCGACAGGGGCTGAAGCTTGGCAGCCAGTACGGTTTCTATTAGGTTATACATTATTTTTTTGCTCCCTGTCCAGAAGGGATAGCAGAGTCGAGTCGGTGGTGCACAAGCCCACATGTGGAAAAATATTCCATGAATCATCTTACTCCATGTATTATCTAAATGAGTGGCATTTCATCTTATACCATGTATTATAAAAATAAGTGCGATATCATCTTACCCTATGTATTATCTAAATGAGTGCAATATAATCTTACCCCATGTATTATCTAAATGAGTGCCATTTCATCTTACCCCATGTATTATCTAAATGAGTGCCATTTCATCTTACCCCATGTATTATCTAAATGAGTGCCATTTCATCTTACCCCATGTATTATCTAAATGAGTGCCATTTCATCTTACCCCATGTATTATCTAAATGAGTGCCATTTCATCTTACCCCATGTATTATCTAAATGAGTGCCATTTCATCTTACAACATGTATTATCTAAATGAGTGTTATTTCATCTTACCTAATGTATTATCTAAGTGAGTGCCGTATAATCTTACCCCATGTATTATCTAAATGAGTGCCATTTCATCTTATCCCATGTATTATCTAAATGAGTTCCATTTAATCTTACCCTATGTATTATCTAAATGAGTGCCCTTTAATCTCACCCCATGTATTATCTAAATGAGTGCCATTTCATCTTATCCCATGTATAATCTAAATGAGGGCCATTTCATCTTACCCCATGTATTATCTAAATGAGTGCTATTTCATCTTACCCTATGTATTATCTAAATGAGTTCCATTTCATCTTACCCAATGTATTATCTAAATGAGTGCCCTTTAATCTCACCCCATGTATTATCTAAATGAGTGCCATTTCATCTTACCCCATGTATAATCTAAATGAGGGCCATTTCATCTTACCCCATGTATTATCTAAATGAGTGTTATTTCATCTCACCACATGTATTATCTAAATGAGTGCCATTTAATCTTACCCTATGTGTTATCTAAATGAGTTCCATTTCATCTTACCCAATGTATTATCTAAATGAGTGCCATTTCATCTTACCCTATGTATTATCTAAATGAGTGCCATTTCATCTTACCCCATGTATTATATAAATGAGTGCCATTTCATTTTACCCTATGTATTATCTAAATGAGTGCCATTTCATCTTACCCCATGCATTATCTAAATGAGTGCCATTTCATCTTACCCTATGTATAATCTAAATGAGTGCCATTTCACCTTACCCCATGTATTATCTAAATGAGTGCCATTTCATTTACCTCTATGTATTATCTAAATGAGTGCCATTTCACCTTACCCCATGTATTATCTAAATGAGTGCCATTTCATTTTACCCTATGTATTATCTAAATTAGTGCCATTTCATCTTACCCTATGTATTATCTAAATGAGTGCCATTTCATTTTACCTTATGTATTATCTAAATGAGTGCCATTTCATCTTACCCTATGTATAATCTAAATGAGTGCCATTTCATCTTACCCTATGTATTATCTAAATGAGTGTCATGTCATCTTATCCGACTTTTGCGGTCCGTGGTCGCAGGTACTTTGTTGATATTTCCCGAAATAGTATACTGCTAATTCCATAAAGGAATCCACGACAATTTTAATTTAAAATATATTTTATCTATCTATAACTAGCTGTAAATACTGGGAAGTGTTGTTATGGTAGTTATTATTACTAGCAGGGGTATCCGGTGTTACCCGCCCCCCGATTCCCCCTACCTCTCTTCAGGTGTAACAATCTCTCTCTTCCCGGTTGCTCGGGGCAAAACTTCGGTCGTCACCTCATCCCCACACCCCCTACCCAGTCGTCTCTCCCTTTCCTCGCCAACTGACTTCCGACTCTTACCCTTATCCCCTCACCCCGTCCACTCTCTCCCTTTTGCAAAAGTAAGTATTAACTCTGTCTCCGGTAATCGGACGATCCCATCTTCTTAAAAAGAGGGGTCAGAGCATGACACAGCTAGGTAGACGCTAGCGTATTATTATATAGATTATTTTTCATCAATAGCACGGAAATAAACCGTTACTCTTAAAATAGTATGCAAAAAATAAAAGATAATGAACTAATGAAATGAAAAATTGGTAAACTTACAATGCATCATCCGCGTTTCATTTAGTAGACATTTCCTAAAAGATGTGATGCTACTGCTGATGGGTCGTCTTTTTGGTCAGCACCACAATCCCCATGCACTCAAACGGGACGAAAGGAAGACATTGTTCATGATTTAACTGAGTCGAAACCCATTGTCCGCTTAGTAATTCATGTGACTGAAAGAGGAATTTAGCTGTAATGTTGACGTGTTAAAAATAAATATAATGTAAAGTAACTTTTGAGAAGAGATAGGTTCTTCCCGAAATATCAAAATATTTTTTAACCATGCTTCTATTGACAATAATTGTGTAAAAATCTACTGGAATAATACTTGAAAGATTTATTAAAAAATATCGCATATATTGTCTTCACTTATTTGTTTTCGTTCATCTCCTCTAACACCGTTTTCTACATTGCATACAACCTTATTAAATACGCCTCTCTCTCTCTCTATCTATCTCTCTCTCTCTCTCTCTCTCTCTCTCTCTCTCTCTCTATATATATATATATATATATATATATATATATATATATATATATATATAAAGATAAATGAAAGAAGAGAGATAAATATGTACGAATGACAAATCTATTTCAACTTCGATTGTTCAATGCAAAGTGTACTCGGTAAAAACATGATTATTTTTCTTTCCTTAAGCCAAGGTTTTTCAAAGATTAAAATCTCATCACCAGAGGGATTACACAGATAGATAAGTTGGCAGTGGAAAAGCCAAAATTCAAAATTTGAAAAAAATATTAAGTAATGGAGAGTAAGAGTGTGCGTATAAAAATATGGTGTCTGTCCAGTTGGTGAATGTCCGTTTTTTATCATTTTTTATTATATATATATATATATATATATATATATATATATATATATATATATACTTAAAGATAAATATGTAAAATCCTAATTTCTGAATGGATTGAATGTTTAAATAATTATTTACATCGAAAAATGTTATAGAGATTAAAAGAACATCATGCTATAAACAACCAATTATATTTTAATAACATATTTGTTTAACACGTAAGTTTAGAAAAAGCATTTGACGATAAAAAATACTATTTTACGAGAAAAACCGTTTTTGTTTGACTGTTTTTTTTTTTTAAAGAAAGTTAATATTCATCTATGGTACAACATAAGCTAACGTAATTGTTAAGGTGAGTAAGGGAAATGTATCTCTTCGGGCATTATTCTAAGCCGGAATAAATATTTTCAGAAAGAAACCGAAGCAAAATAAATCATACTCGTATCAATAAAATCGTGGAAGAAAAACGAAAAAAATAGGCAAGTCTGAATCAAACATTGATATGCTAGATGAGTTTCCATTTGTATCTGACGTTTAAAATCCTATAAGATAAATGTATATGTTAGATCTGGATATCCATTTGCTTAACTACGAGTTGTTTGTAGACTATTTCCAAATGGAGCACAATTGTTTAAACCCCATATCTACCATAATATTCTTCATTACGATTTCAGCGGCAACAGAAAGCCAACTACAAATCGTCCCCTGTGTAACATGATGAAGGCATCAATCCAACCAATCAGGTATTTCTTTCTCATAATGACGTCACATATGACACACAAAAAATACCTCCAACAACCGTACCTAATAACATCAGACTTCGGAAATAATAATTCCAGTTATCTATAAAAGCATATGAATGCCAATTAATCTCTAAAATTTCCTAAAAATATTACGCCATAATCTCAAAGATTAGTAATTGTTTAAGCATTTAGGATTATGATCAGATTGTAGTGTTAATGCAGAAAGCAATAACTACGTACACCCCAAGATTTAATTTAAAAAGTTGCTGCCATTAATATATATTATTAATAGATAATATGTATTATATCGCGTTTGACAGAATAAATAAAACGTATAATATGCATAATAAAATTAAAATGCTGTATTATTTGTAAAATTTGGACTATTATCTCCGTCTTGGTGGTTATTTTCACAACGTTTTTGCTGATGTAACCTCCAACCTTCTTCTTTTCGAACTTTATTATCTTTATGTAGAATACGAGCACATGAACAGAATTTCGAACTGAACCCTTTATCAAATCCAGGGAGCAGATTTTTCTCGTTACATCAGCCATGGCCGAGTGGAAAGCTTAACTGGCACACGAAAAGAAAACAATCTAGCCTTGTGGATTACATAAAGCGTCCAGTCGAAATTATGTATCGGTTCTAGAGTTCGACATAGAGACTCTAAAGTATCCGCCAGTCTTCAGAATATTCAATAAATATTCATATTTTAACAAATACAAATGCTGTATCGATTTTGAAAATGTCTCTGGATATACAGGTTGTTTTAGAAATCGATGGAATAACTTCAGGATTATGTTCTATATTTGTAAATAATTTAAAAAAACCTTTTAATAAGTATAAGTTCGGGTAATAAAACAAGTACTAATCTACAGTCTTTATGACAATTAAGTGTGATGTGTACTGTTATTTCTACATATGGGATGGATAAACACTAATACCATGACAAGATCACAGGTAAAATAAACCTGGGCTTGGTGTTGCCACATCCACGGACAAAACCTAGAAAAATTACACGTAAACATAAAACTGTGGGGCTAAGAAAAAGTAGATCTTAGTATCTTAGTCGACAGTATCTTATTTCTAGCCAAGATTGAGTAACCGGTCGGCATCCTGCAAATGTTTGCACTTCTCCTTTCAGATAACAGAATGCAACAGACCTAATATTGGCAAAACAGACACGATCATATCCGAGGCAATGGCTGAATCCTTAGAAAATGACCTCCAGGTTGTTGTGGATTGGGGTCATAAATGGTTGATTACTTTTAATGCCGCAAAAACAAAGCTACTTCCCTTCAATAACTACAAGAAACCTCTCCAACCACCGATTGCCGTTGCAAATAACACCCTACTTGAGAGTTCATCATTCAAACTCCTCGGCCTACCTACACAGGTAACATGAATTAGAACAAATACATTGAAGACATTGTCAAGGCTGCCGCAAAGAAAGTGGGCTCCCTCTACCGTGTTAGTAAACTCCTCACACCTGGCATTATCCTGTATCTTTACAAATCCACCATCCGCCCATGCATGGAGTATTGTTGCCACATCTGGGCTGGTGCATCATCTATTAGTCTCTCCCTCCTTGACAAGGTCAAAAAAAGAGTCGCCAACCTAATAGGTCCCTCACTGTCAACTAAACTCTAGTCCCTGTCCCATCGTCGCAATGTAGCATCCTTGTGCTTGTTTTACAAATGCTTCAATGGATTCTGCTCTGATGAATTGGCTACTCTGGCGGCCCCTCGACGTAGTTCACTAGACCAACTCGACAATCTACTAAATCCCATCCATTCACTGTGGAGGTCCTCAGATGCCGGAGAACTTTCTACTTAAATAGATTCTTTCCTCGTACTGCTGGCTTCTGGAACTCCCTCCCGTCCCCCTGTTTCCCCGACAGTACTGACATGCAGAAATTTAAAACTAATGTAAACAGACATCTCGCTGTGAAGATCCCAATTAAGGTTTACCTCCCAACCTTCTCCCTTTTTTTCTCAGTAGCCCCTTACGTTTACAGTGACGGCCTGCCTTGTTTGGGGTGAACTATGTTAAAGAAAAATATAGGTAAATAAATATGATCAGGACAAACCAAACACAACGCAAATGAAAAAAAACAAGGGTCACAAAGGAAACTAGGTTCTTTAATGGGGTACTATTACAAAAACAACCCACACACAAAACGGCACAAATAGAATAAAAACACAATTTTG
>OY744524.1:14290921-14293421 GCA_963556195.1 Sepiola atlantica | reverse complement strand
TTATTTTTTATTTTTATTTTTATTTTTTATTTTTTATTTCTTACCCTTTTATTTTATTTTTCCTTTATATATTCTATGATTATTTATTTATATTTTATATTATATTTTATCTTATTCTTTATTTTTGTTATTTTTATTTTCATTTTATTTTTATAATTTTTATAAGCTTCATAATGTTTTATTATTATTATTACTATTATTATTATTATTATTATTATTATTATTATTATTATTATAATTATTATTATTATTATTATTATTATTATTATTATTATTATTATTATTATCATTATTATTATGATTATTATTATTATCTTTATATCTCTATTTTATATTTGTAACTTATTCCTATTTCTAATATTTGTTCCCGTGTCACTTACTGTCAATAGATGTTCCTCTACGATGAACTTGTTATTTGTTCCTTGAATTTCTGTAAGATATGGTGCTAAAGGTGCTGATGAAGTGACGTTTATGAGTGGCTTTCTAAATTTTTAAAAAAGAAAATTAAAACATATAAAAATAAAATATTTCCAGAATGTTTTGGAAACGACCGTGCGCCATAATAAACTTGTTCTAATTCTTTGAACAATTGGAATGCTCTAATTCATTAAATCCTCTTATATATATATATATATATATATATATATATATATATATATATATATATATATATATATATATATATATATAAAGTAGTTTCTATATCGAAATAGACGTGTGAGTATATCCTTGTTAAAATTATTATTATTATTATTATTATTATTATTATTATTATTATTATTATTATTATTATTATCATTTTTTCATAAGAGTTCTTTATACGGATATGCTTATGTTGTAGAAGCCGAAACCCATTCTCCAGCTGTGGGTAAACTAACAATTGTTGTTCATTTACTAAATATATAATTTCGGCATCAAATATCGAAAAACACATTTGCGTTGGTTTACATATAAGAGTCAAGAGAGAGAGAGAGAGAGAGAGAGAGAGAGAGAGAGAGAGAGAGAGAGAGAGAGAGAGAGAAATAGGACTAGCTTATTTGCCATGTCTCAATCGTGACTTCCTGTTACGTCATTTCCGTTGACCACTTTAAGTAAATTTCCATTTTCTACGCAATCTTATTTTTTGTAGTAAAAATTTCCTATTTCTACATAAGTATCAAATCCCACACTATATTGCTGCAACCTAAACAGTTGATATTCCGTAAAATAGAAATACTAAACCAAACCGACATTCGATATATATTCGTTGTATTTATTCCAGACAAACAGCGCTTGTTCTTCTTCAATAGCTAAAAGGGAAATGTAACCAACACGGGTATTCTAAAATACAAACAAACATGTATTTACCAAAAATCGCTGGACCAAAAAAAAACAAAAAAACAAAAAAAAAAACGATTATTATTTTTTTAATAGAGCTTTGTATATTCTGCTGGTGGACAATATGAATGGGGTGAACATGGATGGGTGAGCGGTTTTCTAAAAAAACAACTGAGGGACAAGCATTTCTCGGCGCCTATTTTCACGATCCGTTCCGTGTGACTAGCGATATGGAAAGGCATGAATCGCTTCCTAAGGGTCTCTCCATTACACTCGTTACCGGTTTAGCCTTAAAATAGCCTCACAATTGGAATTTACATCAAACGTTAATCGCGTTTAAGGACCGGCTATTCACGGATGGGGTTGCTTCCTGTATTAACGGACGGATTCTAAAGCATTTAATTGCTTGCGTCGTCAAAATGCGGTCAAAAAGGTCGCCGGGCGCATGTGTTTCGATTCTAACGTGCGCAGCGTTTAATATTCTGTCAGCAAGTTATTACGCCTCATATAGAAATATAACCCGCACTCTGTAGTGAGAAAGAGCACATAGACTCTGCGTTTTGATTTCGTTTATGTTCTCGTTTCAGATGTAAGCAAATGGTATATTTAATATTTAAGGCGAATCGTTTACATATAGGTTAAATTTGGACAAATGATACCGGTGTCGTTTGTGGTGGCTCCTCTGTAATTTGGTAGAAGTTGAATTTGATTACAGAGTTATTTTATGTTTCGCTAAGTAAGCCGTGATATCTTTATAATAAAGTAAAGTAAACTTCATTCTTTTACCATTATAATTCTCGAACCACAACGTTCATATGCTAATCTGTTCTGTCAAGCACTTGGGCTGATTCTTGATGCGTGTTTTCAGTAGATATGCCTTTCTGTTTCTGCTTTAAAATTTGATTACATTTTTCTGACCCAGCAAGTTATCTCAACATAATTATACACACAGCATGTCGGAGGTAATTTCACTCTCATACTCAGATTTACTTTAACTGCCACCACCTTAGAACGGCATTGTTGTTTATGAGATTATTCTTTAAACATGAGACCGTTTCTCTTTTATTTTTACGCTATTCCCTTTGTCTGTTACGTACTCTACATCTTCAACCACAATAATGGCCGCTCCCGTCAAGTTCTGGACGTCCTAATGTTCTTTCAGAATGTTTTCCTCCACATTCCA
>OY744524.1:14268421-14285921 GCA_963556195.1 Sepiola atlantica | reverse complement strand
GACATAACTTCATCTTATAAGATATCGAGACGTTTATTTGCTGTCTCAGTTGTCAACTGTTGTGATTTTAAGAAGTTTTTGTTTCTTGTTTGTTGCCTGGGGCGTCAATAGTAGAGCGAAAGTTCTTAAACCGGCATTACTTGAATGGCAATGATAAGTGCATTGTTGTCGGGATAGGCAAGGGGATACTAATTTTATTTCTACGTTTTCTTTCCAGTTGCATTATCAAAGATTTGATAGTCTACTCTGTCTGCCCTACTATTTAATTAATAGCGGGAGAGACGATACATAGATTCACACCTTTCTAAAGCGAAAGTGATTCAGTAGCCTTAACAAAACTTGAACCTGGCACGTCGTGCCCACAATCCGCGCCTTTAACCATTACATCATACCACTTCCATGCGTGTGTGTATTTTATGTTGGAAATTATATCACGGTCGGGAGCGCAGAGAGAGAGAGAGAGAGAGAGAGGCAGACAGAAACACAGAAAGAGAGATAGAGAGAGGGGGAGAGAGAGGGAGAGAGAGGGAGGGTGGGAGAGAGAGAAAAAGAGAGAGAGAGAGAGGGGGGTGTTGGCTAATCCTATAAATGTTCATACACTATGTCTTAAACACAACAACGCAAAATAATAGACTGAACAAGACCAACAAGAACAACACTAAAAAAATAAAATAAAAAAAAACAACCAAACAAAAAACGAAGAATGTGCTAAGAGAGGGGGTGGGGTGGGGGGTGAAGGTGCACACAAATAAGTCGAGAAGGTTCGGCGTGGGCTTAATATCCTGTCGTGGCGGCTTTTAATATCCGCTATGCGTCTGCTGCTCATTGCAGTGTGCGGCCACCGAGAAGGGAAAAAGCGGCAACACCGGAAACGCTAGCACAACTGATGTGACCATTGCGGACCGGAGAAGAAAGAAAAACAAACAGAAAGCCACCCTAAAAATAAGAACCCCACTGGTCAAACAAACTCAAATGATCTTTTTTTTTTATAATCAAACAAACATAAAATAATAAGAAACATACAGAAGGAAAAAACAAAAACAGTGGTCAAACAAACAATAATGATTTTTATAACACAAACACACATTATAAAACAAAAGAAAGTATAAATTCCATGGAGGCAGACATCTAAAAACGCAAAAAGAGAAAGTGGTTCTGGCGAATCAAAAACGGAAAATTAAATAAAGTAAAGGATTACCTCCCTTTATTTGTACAACATTAAAGAGAAGTGTGGATCTCCATCCTTCCTGTCTGGGACAAGTAAACAAACATCATAAAGGAGTAAAAAGAAGGGATGACTTCTAACCCATGAACAACTTGGAGAATAAATGATGAAGGACATAGAAGTGGAGAGGAACGAAAAATATAAATAAATATTCTGTCACACACACACGCACATATATATATATATATATATATATATATATATATATGTGTGTTATTGTTTATTATCTATGTACGTATACGTTTCGTCCTTTTTAAATCAGGACTCATCAGCATAGAGATATGACTCCAGTCACTACCAGTCATGCGATTTGAAACCCCGGACTGCAAGTATTTTTCAACTCAAATCCGACGTCTTTAACCGCTCGGCCAATTTTAAACAGCGAATAAACGATGATAACTTTAACACTCTATAGGTGGGCTAGACGTCTAAGCATTCTACTTCTTTTAAGGGAAGGAACGATGCATTATAAAGCAAGTGACGTCATGCTGTGTTAATACTACCATTACAGTGCTCTACTTTTTCGAGGAGCGACAAATAATAAATATTTGTTATTGTTTATTATCTATGTACCCCCCACACACACATTTATATATATATATATATGTATATATATATATATATATATATCATACGACACTGACTGATTGTAAGTGATATCTCAATGTAAACATTGTCTCGAATTAGTTTTACCTAATTGGCGTTGGCAGTTGGCGATATCCTTACAAGTAAGCTCTACCTAAGAAGGGAGCTTTATATAGTCATCCACATACAGACTGTTTCGCTGTATCTTCACTGCGGTTAGACCAGTTAGTGCCTCAAGCCGGGATTGAAGCTCAACCGTCGAGCTGGCTATCATACGACACTGACTGAATGTAAGTGATATCTTAATGCAAACATTGTCCCGACCCGAGAGCTCGAATTAGTTTTACCTAATGAGCTATGCCTTAAAGCTAATGGCAGTTGGCGATATCCTTATAAATAAGCTCTACATAAGGAAAGAACTTCATATATATATATATATATATATATATATATATATATATATATATATATATATATATGTGTATATATATATATATATATATATTAAGAATGACGTCAGAATTTGATTATTTAATTGAGCGGCTCAACAAAAATTCGTTGACATTTGACTTAAACATAATTATGTTGTACTCAGCTTGGAATCAGCCTCGCGGTATTGTATTCCAGAGATTGGAAATACACTTTGTTCACGATAGTTCAGTTTAGTTTTAGATACACAGAGGAAGAAAGAGAAAATAATTTACAGTGGTTGACGCAAGACGAGTTTTTGCTGTGGATGTCTGACAGTGAGGAACTAGAGATTGGAGCTCAGTCGAGCACCTATCATCAAAATAATGATAGAGTAGAGAAAGTCTGTCAGGGTCTCTTCTGTGAGGAAAGGACTACAGGGAAGAGAAGAGATAATCCCTCACCAGATTTCGAAGTCGATTCTGTATTCTGTAAAGGCAGGAGAGAGTGCGCTTCCTCGATGTGGCAAAAGTATTCAATTTTAGGACGTATCTGGTTCTTTTACAGGTAATGGATTGCGTCAAGTTGAGGTACCTTCTGGAGCGGTTGAGAAATCCGACCAGTTTTCCTGCGACCGTAGCAATGGATATGATGTAAGTCTTCCATTTCAAGTCTGAAATGAAGGTTAGTCCTAGAAACTTATCAAAGCAAGGGGCTTCTTCAGTGATAGAGCCATTCATTTAAACTCGGAAAAGCAAGGCTCTGAGTAACGGTGATGAAATGCGGGAAGCTTGGTTTTAGATGCATTAAAAGGAACACATTACCATTTCATCATTGCACCACGTGCCGGAGGTCGGAAGAGATAGAACCAGAAGTATCTTGCTCATCAATGCTTTCTTTAGTGCTGCCGTAGATGGTTGTGTCATTTGCGTAGATATTAACTAATGGTTACAGAATATAGTTGGACCAAGTATGGATCTTTGACGTACACCGACATTGATATTACGTGCTTCTGACTTCTGATGATCAACAGCTACATTTATAGACCTATATGAGAGGAAAAAATCTGATAGTTTAGAGGACATTTCAAGATATTCCATAGTAAACAAGCTTGCGAAGCAACACTTTGTGTCAAACTTTATCGAAGGCCTTTGACATATCAAGATCTATCGTCCTATAAACGATAGATTGACTGATCCTGTGCGATATTACAGTCAGCACGTCAGCTGTTCATCTCTCAGAACGAAACACATATTGCTTGTCATTAAGTAGATTGTTTTGGCAACTTCGTGATTCATCACAGATTCAACCAACATACACATGACGCGTAGGATACTGAGAGGTCTGCACAGAGATGACAAAAGATCAATCTCTAGAAAACAATTGAACAGATTTGTAAGAATAAGAGCTAGTTCGGGTCGCAGCTTTTTTAGCATTAAAATAAGGAGGTTGTCAGGAGAAGGTATCAAGCTGACACCCAAATTCTTGATGAGTTTAGTAACATCCCGGAGACTAACTCGACAATCAACTAAATCTCATTCATTCACTGTGGAGGTCTCCAGATACCGGAGAGCCTTCTACTCAAATAGCTTCTTCCCCCGTGCTGATGGCCTCTGGAACTCCCTCCCTTCCCCCTGTTTCCCCGACAGTACTGACATGCAGAAATTTAAAACTAATGTAAACAGACATCTCGCTGCGCAGATCCCAATTTAGGCTGACCCCCCCAACTTTCTCCCCTTTTCTTTTTTCTCAGTAGCCCCTTACGTCTACAGTGGCGGCCTGCCTTCTTTGGGGTGGACCATGTTAAAAAAATATATATGGATGTTATTTAGCGTATTTACTGTCACAGAGGAAATTCTGGATTGAAGAGGCACTGATCGCAAAAGGTAGAATTTGATGTAAAGTTAATTGCAAAAAGTTTGACTTTAGCAGATTCTGATGATATATTCTCTGCTACATTGATGAGTTTTGTAAATAAAGGTTTTAGATCTGTTCACAACTTTGTTATTCGCTAAAACTAGTGGGAACCAAGTCTCTACTCAGCCAATCTACATTTAACAGATTTTGCATAGGACCTTTTCGCGTTTTCTTGCAGTAGTTGCGGGTAACCTAAAGATTGCATTGGTTTCAGAGTATCTGTTTTGTCGAAAGCAATTGAAACATTAATTTCTATGATCAATGGCGTCAGCACATTTATGGGTGTACTATGGCTGTCTTTTCTCTTAGTGGAATTTTTAAGAGGGTATAAAGCTCTCAATACCCGCACTTAACCAGCCAGCTATACCGAATGCGATACACGACACATTCCTTTTTAAATGGAGTGTAGAAAAATGTCAAAAATGAAAGAGCTGAGGTTATCTCAACAAGCCCTTGAGTATCGATACACTCTGCGATGTATAGGGACATCGTAGGACTTACTAAACTTTGATTTTACCTTACTTAAGATAACTGAGTGTTCAGAGTATCCCGGGGAGACAGGACAATAGATGTGCAATGTTAAGAGAAAGTTGTCAGGAAAAGATCAAGAAAGCTGGCAAAATGTCCGTCAGTATCGGAAACATGAGTCTGTTTGTCGACAATCGTATGCAAAGAAAAAATCGTGACAACGCATCTTTCTTCATCTTGTTTAAGTTGACTAACAATTAGAAATGATAGGATATTACAGTCACCACAGACATGCATAACAGTAATCCATTATGAGTGCAAGCAAGTGAGAAAAATAAAGCGGTGCTATGAAAAAGGGTAACACGGAAATACATATAGGACAATAAAGAATCTTCACTGAAGATGTTCCTACAACACGGAAAACTGCCCCTGATGTAAGCACATATATCGTGTCTATACTGATCTTAAATATAGGGTTTTGAGGTCATGTTCGAGTAACATGTAACCAATAGAAACTGACAGACAAATGCTAGTATATATATATATATATATATATATATATATATATATATATATATATATATATATATATATATATATATATATATATATATATATTCAGCCATGAAATTAAATACTGTCTTGTTTTTAAATTCCCGAAACAGTTTTTCATGGTAAACAACTGATGATCCCTTAAAATAGTGTTAGAAAGAAACTAATATAATAACTGTAAAAAATAAATTGACTTACATGAGTGATTTTCCACTGAAAGACTTGGGACTATAAGTTTTTTTTTTAATATAGTTTTAATGGTTGAGAAACTTCCGAGACTATATATATATATATAAAAGGATTCAATGAATTAGAACATTACAATTGTTTCAAGAATTAGGACATCAAGTCTAGTATGGCGTACGATCGTTTCCAAAACATTTTGGAAATGCTTTATTTTATTTTATTTTATAAATTAACAAAGCTACACCAAAACGTCTCTTCATCAGCGCTTTAGCACCACGTCTTACAGAAAATCAAAAAAAAAAATAACAAGCTCGTCGTAGAGGAACCTTTATTGACAGAAAGAGCAACGGAGACAAATATTAGAAAAAAGAATAAGTTACACATCTGAAATATAAAATAGAAAGATCAAATGATAAAATTATAATATTTCAGTGTATGTTGCAAAGAAATCAATAAAGTACTTAATCGCAAAAAAGGTGAGTTTTTCCAAGACAAACGCTGAGTGAACTCACCGGAAGATGTTAAAGTGACCTTTGAGCTATTCTCCGATTTATTTTTATTTCGTGAGTCGCTGATCATTTGAATTGGGCTCTAACGACCTTTTAAAAAAATAAAATCTTAGCCAATCCCAATGAAACCATAGTACGTCCCTAAAGTATGTAACGTATAGTTTTGAAATAATATATATATATATATATATATATATATATATATATATATATATATATATATATATATATAAGCTGGTTGGTCGCTAAAAAAGCAGAAAATTTGAGCAGGAGCTTCAATTCAATTTCATCAGCAATCAACTGATTTCATTTCACTGGAGGAATGACCCTCCAAAAGACCAGACTTAAATGTCACATATTAGTGTTTAGAACTTGTTATTAGCTAAAACTCAGAAATTTCGACGCGACATAGACTCTATTGATGATTTGAAAACGTGCTTGGCAAAAGCTTGGAATGATATATCACAGGTCACTATTCAAGACGCCACGCGAGCTTGCATGTCTAGGTTAAGACGCTGCTATGAATTGCACGGCTGTACATTTAAGAATCTGTGAGTGTATTATTATATTAGTCTTTGAAAAAGTTTATAAAAGTTATTCTTTGTAAAAATAAATCATTGCTTGACAAATTTGCCTCTTTTCTAACGACCCCACTCTCTCTCTCTCTCTTTCTCTCTCTTTCTCTCTCTACACCCCCACATATATATATATATATATATATATATATATATATATATATATATATATATATATATATATATATATGTGTTGCCTAATATTTTTGTTGGTTTCCATGAAGAAGGTCTCTTATCTGGTCCAAACCGTTTGTCTCGTCAACAATGAAATAAAAGCGGACGTTTTTTTACGTCCCTTAACAATATTCATCCAGCTCTTAAAGTTACAATTGATAAGGATGCCAATTCTTCACTCCCATTTCTTGATGTATTGGTTAATAAAGCTTCCTCTGGTTTCTTGACATCAGTATATCGGAGACCTACCTTTACTGGTCTTTACACTCGTTGGGACTCATTTTGTCCCACGAAGAAAAGTTTAATCTTATTAAGACCCTTACCCATAAGGCCTTAATGATTTGTTCGAAGTCAAAACTGGATGAAGAAATTAAATTTATCACTAATCCCTCTGCAACAATGGCTATCCTTTAGACATTGTACACTACCATTAAAACAAAAATATCAAATTTTTACAAAAGCAAACCAGCTTCTGTAGACAGATGCCCTATTTACCTTCGCCTACCTTGGCTTGGTAATATTAGTGATAGATTCGCCAAACAAATCTCTTTGTCTGTACAACAATGTTATTTTGCTGTGAATACACGAGTTGTTTTTTCCTCCCGACCGATCTTGACTTCTATTCGAAAAAATGTCCTTCCCCCCACATCACAATAATTCTATTATTTATTTATTCAAATGTAGTTGCAGTATGCTCTACGTTGGGATGACGTCACAAAGATTAGACATCCGGGTCAAACAACACGTGCCCACAAAAATTCGCAATGCAAATTATTCACCAACGAACGTTTTGCATAATACTTATAGTTCAGCGATAGACGAACATCTTATAAATAACGCACCTGTGCCTCTAATTTAAGTGTCGACTTATTCTCCATTCTTAGTAAGTCGCACTCTCCCTATCATCTCAAGACCCTAGAAACAATTTATATTAAGTCCTTGAGATTTTCTCTTTGCAAGCAATAAGAAAATTTCCTCGGGCTTAATGTTGTTTCTATTTGATTGGACTTTTTTTTACCCCTTTCCCTCGCTGTAATTCTATTAGCATCTTTATTATATTTTTTATACAATACCTTGATATTTGGCTGTGTTGAGCGAGGTACGAAACCGGTCAGCTGCCCTTTCATCTTTTTAATTCTTAATTCATCATGATTAATAAATATTGTCTCTTTCATGCCATTATAAAGTTTTGTACCACAAATAATATATATATATATATATATATATATATATATATATATATATATATATATATATATATATATATATGTGTGTGTGTGTGTGTGTGTGTGTGTGTGCGTGTGTGTGTGTGCATTATTTTGATTATCTGGGCTACTATTATGTTATATCTACAGCACTGGGATTTTTGGTAATATTTGGGTAGAATTTGAGAATTTTTACAGATCAAATAAAGGGTTCAGTTGAAATTCAGTACACGGCACAGAATTCGACTTGACTGTACCCAAGTTCTAAAAAGAAGTACCTGAAGAAAGTAGAAAGGTACATCGATCGAAAAGGTGTTGAATAACCACGAATACGAGAATAGTAGTCTGAATAATGCCAATAATGCAAATTATCAATCCTCATGTAAATGATTCCCAAACATTATATATATATATATATATATATATATATATATATATATATATATATAAATTCCCGAAACAGTTTTTCATGGTAAACAACTGATGATCCCTTAAATAATGTTAGAAGCAAACTAATATAATAACTGAAAAAGTTAAATTTACTTACATGAGTGATTTTCCACTAAACGACTTGGACTTATTTTTTTTTTAAATTTTGATTTAAAAAATATGGTTTTAATGGTTGAGAAACTTCCAAGACTATATATATATATATATATATATATATATATATATATATATATATATATATATATATATATATATATATACATCACCAACATTTCCAGTGCTGTGAATATAACAACGAAGATGAGAAACCCCTGTACAGAGAGACCGAAGACACCCGAGGGTGGTGTCTGGTAGGCATTCAAGTACTCCCTGTGTGTGTGTGTGTGTGTGTGTGTGTGTGTTAGAAAAATACCAATCTCACGACGGGTAAAATTAATTCCCTGTAATCACTCCGTTATTGTTGGGTGTAGACTGAAAGGTGACTTCTATCTCTCTCCCTCTCTTTCTCCCCCTCTCTCTCATTCTCTCTCTCCCTCTCTTTCTCCCCCTCTCTCTCATTCTCTCTCTCCCTCTCTCTCTCACTTAGGATAATTAGAAATAGTACCGAAAAACCCGAAAAAAGACGGAAAACTAGGAATCAAAGGAGAAAATTATATCATACAAATCACAACAGTAACCGAAACAATTGAAATATTAAAAAAAGTCTTTGAGTGCGAAAACCAAACCAAATAGCCAGGTGACAATAGCCAATGGGACACACTAAGACAAAGAAAAGAGAAATGAAACAATATTGGTAGATATATAAGAACAATAGTATAATCTGCCCCCCTCAAAAAGACGCAGTAGAACTAACATGGGTTGGTACCACAGAAAGTTGTTGATTCTTGAAAGTCTGAGAGGATGGAAAGACGGAAGAGAGATAGTACCAACCAGACTTTTACTGGAAAAGTACGGTGACTAATGTACTATTAAGATGGCTTATTGTCATTTAAATTCTATATAGAAGTGCTGCTCGTTATCAGCGAAAGCTCAATGATAAACGAGTGATGCGAGAACCTCATGAGTTGAACATGTGACCAAAGAAAGTAGAGAGTTCTTACTCGCGTAAGAAATTCTAGTAAGTAAGAAATAATAAATTAAAAGTTATTTTTTTAAAAGCAGCTATTAATGCTGGATAATGACCCTGTGAGGCCGGACGCATCTTGAAGTGGACGCATGTGTGAGAGATCGTTTGGTTTGGCTTGCGCGATTTAGTGCGGGTGGACCCGTACAGTCAAGTGCAAAATAAACTCATTCTTACAGTCGGAGCTAACATACGTTGACGGGGCCACCGCGTTGATGAGACCTCAAATCAAGGGTCAAGGTGCGCCTGCGCATGGGGGTTCTGTGACGTCACGGACTTTTATGTGGGAAGCAGAGTTTTGTCACTCTGGTTAGTGGAAGCAAATCGAAGAGACGTGTTTCTCTATGTAGTTCGAAATGAGAAATGGGAATTTATTTCCCTAAGAGAATACAGACATGAAAATTCCTCTTCCCCCCTCCTCGAATGGCTAAAGACTTAAGCTAGGAATTAACTACGATAAAGTAGTGGTTTGGTCTCTCCCTCAACGTTTAGTAAAACATCTCCATCGACGGTAGACTTACGCCTGATATAAACAGAATTAAAGTTTAAAAGATTGTTTGTCTCGTGAGTCGGTTATGAAGGTTTTGTTGCAGACACAGCGAACGGCGATGTTCACGGCAGTACAGAAACGAAGAGAGAACTCAACCAGTAGACGACACCCCTTCACGCGACGAAAGAAGAAAAGGTATGAGAAACGAGACGACATCCAGACGACACCCCTCCATGCGACGAGGAAAGAGAGAAGGTACGATAAATTAAAAGGTATGCAACATATACAGTTTTGTGTTAAAAATGACCAGTTGTTCAAGCGAGAACTGCCACGGCCCATTCCGGGACGGCTATGCAACATTAAGAATTTAACTGTGAAGCACTAATATGATGCAAATACTTGCCTATAAATATTTGCATCTTATTCGTGTTTACTAAGGCTTTTTAGCCTAGGTTCAAATAAGAAATCAAGGGAGGCGTGAGAGCGCTCTATCCCTTAATAGACTTCAAAAACGGCCTATGCTAGAAATCTCATTTCTTTGCTCAATACTAAAACCAATAAACCAAATTAGTTAAAACTTTGCACAAAATGTTTTTCTGATAGGTTCTATAAGTGTGTAGAATTTCACCATCATTAGTCAAAGCAACCCAGAGATCCAGAAAGGTCGGGCATGATTTTGTGTTATCCGTGTGTACGTACGTACGTATGTGCCACCCTGTATCTCATCAACTATTTGATCGATTCAGCTGATGTTTGGCAGATATAAAGGTTCTAGGGTCTAGTTGATGGCATTTTAATTTCAGTTTACCATATACTTTAGTTTTCCAGAAAATTCCAAAAAACCTTTAAAATGACCATTGCATTGAGACATAGCCTTTACAAAAGTAGTGACATTCCATGATAAATGTAAGTATACTGAAATCATATGCCCTTAATAGGGTTTAGATGAAAATTCATATACACTAAATGTACAAAAGTAAGGAAATTCCTAAATTTTTACACTTTTATTGTCATTAAGGGTATGTGAGCACAACAGGGCTATGTATTTTACTAGTAGAAAATTTTCTTCAGCGCACCTCACACACTTCATCCACTCATGCATAGAGATTTATACTGTAGTGATGTGATAACGAAATGGTTTGGTTGATATGTAGTCATACCCTTAATTAATCAAAATAAAAGTGAAAAATTTGGGAATTTCCTGGCTTTTGTACATTTAGTGTATATGAATTTTCATCTTAACCCTATTAAGGGCATATGATTTCAGTATACTGGCATATATCATGGAATAATAATTATAATTGAAAGACGACGAGTATTAGACATCTGGGAAGACTTACCCTTACTTAGAATCCAGGGTAAACAACCTGTTTTACCAGCGAGAGATCACCTGTAAGGGTTGATCTGAGAACTTTTAGGGAGTTAGAAATAATTAAGATGATTGATTTCGTCTGTCTGCGTTATTTACTGTGCTCACTATATAACATTCGTTGAGCATCATTAATTGACCAGAAATAGAAATAGTATCCACAGATGGAGGGATTCGGTGGTTAATGCCTTTCCATCTAGTGCACGAGGGAACTGAATAGATCTGACTGACTTTGAACTTAGTTTTTCCATTCTAAATTCCTTGTCGCAAATATTTTGTTTATAGAATACTAGAAAAAAATGTGACCCGTTGGGTCACCTATTGAGATCGGTTATGGTTGTTTGAATCAAGAAAAAAATATGGTTGCAAAGTCAGTTAAATTTAATAAAATAAAAAATTTCAGAAATGCGTATGTTCGCTATATCTCCTTATCTACCCGTTACCTCCTTTTTCTGTCTATAAGATAAATAGTATTACTAGTGCTGGTAATATTACCTATTGTTTATAATGGACGATTACGATCTTCTTTTTTATTGTAAGTTTTATTATCTATGCCTTTGAAGAAATACATTGAATAAAATGAGAGCGGGTAACATTAACATACAGTGAGAGAGGATGAGAGTCATACACAGAATTAGTAAGAGATGAGTGACTGATTAAATTACAAATTACGGCTTATTACAACAATTACAAAGGTTATCAGTGATGAACACCATCTCCTTTATGGACTTGAACCAACGGCTCATCGACTGGAGTCAAGGAGAAGCTTCCTCAGCCACGTTCAACCCCTAACAAAATCTCAGGAATAGACGATACTACAGCTGTGAACCAGACGGTTAGTGAATGCCCCCATTCCTACTGACATAGGAATCTCCTCTACTGAGGCCCTGCCTCCCCGGTTCCGAAGCACTCTGGTTACAGTGGAAAACACTCAATCACCTGAAAATGGGAATGGGGCGATCAAAAGTTGCTATGAGTAGATTGGGCTACAAAACTGACCCAACCATCTGCGAATATGGAAGAGGAGAATAACACGATGCAACACTGCCTTGTCTGTCTGTTACTGCTTAACCTGTGCAGCTTGAAAAGTCTTGCAGAGTACAACAATAACGCAAAGGAATACATAAAAATGTGGGAAACTGTTGCATGAACACATGCTTCAAAGAAGAAGAACAATCACATTTGATTTTTTTTAGACATAACCTAAATCTTAATACCAAGGAATATTTGTACATTTATTTTGTGTGATTAAAATGTATAGGAATAAATCCTTAGGAAAACAAACGTTGATTAACTTAGCTTTAGTACAATAATAAATGATTGAGAGAAAGTTTATAATTATTTGATATCTTCTTATTTCAAAACCATTTGAAGTGTTTAATAAGCCGTGCACTATTGAATGTGTTTTAGAACTCGAGACAATCGACGACTGGAAAGCACTGAAATATTGGCAGAGAGTTACCTGAATCATGATGATTCGGAAATATTAACTGCAGCACAGTGCCCTTTGATGACATTCAAGGCCGTGCTATGCGAGCTTGATAATGGAAGCAGTGGCTAGCAAGAAGAATCATACAAGGCGTTCTGACTGTGTTCGTGTAAGAAACTTTGCCGAAAAGCTGTATAAAAGGTACGGCAAGGTCTAAGTAAGAAAATGTGGACCTTGGCGGTAGAGATTGGCATAGAGCAGCGACTACAAAAAAAAAAAGCATTGACCGAGCAACTTCGTTACTACTCAGGAAAAAATCGTAAGGACCAACTACTCACTACCAACTACAAGGCTCAAGAAAATGCCTTACCCCCTTACCCCCCCCCAAAAAAACCCTCAACAATGTTAAACGCAGTTAAGCCGGACATGCCCTGGTTCTTCTCAGAATCAGTTGGGCTACGCGCAGAATAACATGTGGTTAGTTTACCGTCCTCATGGATCCCATGCGCTATGAAGGCCAAGCTCACTGAATGGTCTTCCAGCATGTTCCCAGCGAAGGCCACGTTATATGCCCTACTTCTTTGAAATGGGCGCAGCCTCAATTCAGATAGCTACATTGAGTTGTGAAGCGCTGGTTAGAGAGGGTGAATATGAAAAGGTCATACGTATGGCCGCAGGACAGCTCCGTGTAACACCCCCGAGTTCTTCTTCTTCTTCTTTCGTGTGAATCAGATGATTCTAGTGTTGGCATTAGTTTCCCCGATGTTTTTATAGTAAGAAATCTTTCTGGAAAGACATCGGGAAGGACCATGAGAAGGTTGCCGACATCCCTAAGTGAAAGTGGTACTGTGGAACCGACTGGATTCGAACTTGGAACACCCAGGTCTTAAGTCCGTGTCGTTATCCACATAACCACCGCCACATCCCAACGCTGGAGTTGCTGTCTAGGAACTTCAACAATTTCACTAGTTCTAACATCTACCTTTCAACTCGCCTGACTAGAACCCCATGGACTATTATGTGTGAAAGGCAGTTAAGAAAGAAACCAACCGTACCGCCTGCAACAAGGACGATGTGATTGCTACGATATAAACTTGTCTTCAGTCGCCTGTCGAAAGACACTGTGAAGGTTGCGTGCTCCAAAGTCAGGTCATGTCTTTAGGCGGTTGTGAAGACCCAGGACGGCCTCTTCGAGTACGCTTTACTAGACAAAAAATCGCCTAAAAGATGTACTTTGAATCTTGAGAATACATCAGTTATTGGCTGAGATGAGACGCCTTTTCTCCCCTTTCGAAAAAGTGTCAAATTTGTTTTGAACAGCTTATACTACTACTACTACTACTACTACTACTACTACTACTACTACTACTACTACTACTACTAATATATCCTTTATTTAATATCTCTCTCCCCCTCTCTCTCTCTCTCTCTCTCTCTCTATATATATATATATATATATATATATGCGAACAACCATTATTCGTTATACGTGATTAAGACAAGTCATTAAAAAGCTTGTTAAAAATACAGTAGAAAAATGCTGTGTTGTGAAAAACAGGAAATCAAAATTAGTTCAATCGAGCGGTAAATAGAAAAAAAAGCCGCTAATAATTACGATAACACACGGTGAGAAAATACAAAAAAGTTTTAGTGTTTGTATTGAAAGTTGTTTTCGAAAATCATTCATCTGGAGAGGACAAACAAGAGGAAGTAACCGATAAAATATAAAACAATAGAGAGCACTGTTCAGAGTTGAGTGTTGGGGAAAAGTGGGAAAGAAGGTTAATGAAAGAATACACACATGAAAGAATAAAAGAGGCAACGAATAAAAGAATGAAAGAATGATAGAATGAACGAATAAATGGATAGCAAATGATAGTGTGTATTGGAATGGGAAAAAGAAAGTCAATAGAAATGATTATTGATGGCGTGTAATGATATTGATCAAAAGTGAAAACGATGATACGCGATAAAGAAAAAAGAGTAAGAAATAAATAGAGATGTATAAAGGTAGGCGAGTGGAAAGTAAAAAGAAAGAAAGAGAGAAGAAGAAGAGAGAGAGAGAAAGAGAGAAAGAGAGAGAGAGAAAGAAAGAAAGATAGAAAGAGAAGAAGAGAGAAAGAGAGAAAGAGAGAAATAGAGAAAAAGAAAAAATGAGAAATAAAGCGAGATGTATAAAGGTAGGCGAGTGGAAAGTAAATAGAAAGAGAGAGAGAGAGAAGAAGAAGAGACAGAGAAAGAGAGAGAAAGAGAGAGAAAGAAAGAGAGAGAGAGAAAGAGAGAGAGAAAGAGAGAGAGAAAAGAGAGAGAAAGAGAAAGAGAGAGAGAGAGAGAGAAGAAGAAGAAGAGAGAGAGAAAGAGAGAAAGAAAGAAAGAGAAAATAATAGAGATGTATAAAGGTAGGTGAGTGGAAAGTAGAAAGAGAGAGAGAACGAGAGAGAGAGAAAAAAGAGAGAGAAAGAGAAAGAGAAAGAGAGAGAGAAAGAGAGAAAGAGAGAGAGAGAAAGAGAGAGAGAAAGAGAGAGAGAGAGGAAGAGAGAGAGAGAAAGAGTGAGAGAAAAAGAAAGAGAAAGAGAGAGAGAAAAAGAGAAAGAGAGATAGAGAAAAAGAGAGAGAATAAGAGAAAGAGAGAGAAAGAAAGAAAGAAAGAAAGAGAAAGAGAAAGAGAGAGAAACAGACACAGAGAGAGAGAGAGAGAGAGAGAGAGAGAGAGAGAGAGAGAGAGAAGGGAAAGAGAGAAAGAGATACGGAGACGTTTTAAAAGAAAAATCTTATACATCCTTCCTTTGTAGTCTTTTATTTTGTTATCTATGCTCTCCGGGCAATTCCAGGTAAAACTACTAGCAATCTATAAACTATGCGAATAATATAGAGGACAAATATAGTTCTGCGGCCAAAGTGATAGAAAGAAAAAACGTTCGAGAAAAAGAAAATGACAAAGGTCAACGAAAAACAGTAAAAAAAATAATACATAGTGATAAATACCGAGTAAGAAAAAGATAGATAGATAGATAAATAGATAGAGAGATAAAAGAGAAAGAGATAATTGCGATAGACAGAAAGAGAAATAGAAATATAAAACACATAAAAATAAAAACAAAAATAAAATTTAGAAAAAAACGCAAAGAAAGTAAACGAATAACACGTGTACACGCCTATATATACATGTAAGTAAAGATTGTCTGTTTCTCGACCTTTGTCATCGATACGTCCTGTCCTACAACATCAATTTAATTCTGAATCGCCTTTTATATGCTCTGAAGTTTGTCCATGTTATTACGAAAAAAATACTTTACTTCAATTTAATTCCGTGCAAAGAGTACGTTATCTGACTCAATATACTTTTCAGATGGCTGCCATTTTTGTTATCACTAGAAAATACACCTTTACTAAAGTTATATTTTTATATATTAATAAAAAAAATGCATGATTTTTTAAATGTTGCTTATGTAAATAAAGTATCGTAGATGTTAACAATTAATTTTTTTTTGAAAATATTTCGTATATATTACGAAAAAGGCCAGTAAATACCGTGTTAATAAAATCACTATAACTCGAAGAAAAATTAATTTTTTGAATTAGCGATATTATTATTGAATAAAGTATTGTTTAATCAATATTTTCACCAAAAAATAATATAATTGTAAATAATATTTCATGTGATTTTAATGATTACAGTTTTTGGAAAAATAAAAAATGCGACATAATTATATTTCCCTTTCATACATGAACGTGACATCATCAGCGCAAAAGTTTTTTTTATAATCTTGAAAATAAACCAAACATTGAAAAATTTGAGATCCAGGAACTTAACGAAAAAAAGAATTAAAAAATTGAATAATTTCTACTAACGATGAACTTTCATTAGTATGGTAGCCCCGTTCTGTAATAACCATGTGGGATTAGCCTTCCAACAATCACTTACTTTATACTGCACTCAAATTTTCTTTTTTTTAGAGATTCAACAATTTCGTTTATTTCACAATTCATCGTCAATTATTTGGAAAAATTTGTATTTGTTTTGTCTTTTTTTCATTAATAAATATTTAAGTTACAAACAATTATTTATTAATAAATAAAGAGAATTCAAACATGACATTTTCTTTCAAAATTGAATTCTGTTTATCAATAAATAACTGTTTTAACTTTTTTTTCAATGAATAAATTGTCAGTGTAGTCATTGACATTAATTTACTTTTTCACACTTAAAATAAAAAAATAAAAACACTTTATTTTTAAAAGATCAATGTAATTTATCGTTACGATTTTTAAGAATACATCGAGTAACTAAGGTTTTAAATCATGTAAAAAGAAATTGATAAAATTGACCCAGTTCGTAACGTAAAAATATTTTTTATTTTAAAAATAGTTTTATTTTAAATTCTAAGGAAAAACATTGGTAAACAGACGTTATCAATAATTTCAGAGTATTACGAAATTAAAAACTGAACCTTTTCAGTTAAAAATAATTGCGTACACTCACAAATAATTAAATAAGCATTTCCTTTTTTATTATAACAAAATAAGGGTACTTAAATTTGTTTAAAACCTTAAAAAGAATAAAGAAATTAATGGATAATAATTTTTCAACTTCTATAAACTATTATTACATTTTTATATATAAAGTTAAAAATGATAAATTATGACATTTTTGTCTTCCATATATTTTGCATAGCGATAGTCAATTTGTAAACAAAGTCCTTTTCCGATGAAGTTACGGCGTATTTTACTCATTTATCCCATTTGAAGGGATAATTTTGCTAATTTTTAGTCAAACGTGGGATTAATGTTTTTTTAATTCAGTGTCTTATGACTTTAATTTAATAATTATCTTT
>OY744524.1:14175921-14263421 GCA_963556195.1 Sepiola atlantica | reverse complement strand
GATTAATTTACCGTCTACTTTCCTTTTTTTTTACATAAAAACTGCAAGGAAAGATAAATCGCGAAATATAACGGCTAACATTTAGTATTACGTATGAAATAGGAAATACACTTTTTAAATCATTATATTAGTCGACATGCTGGCATAGATCCAACATGGCCGATAGTCGATATAACGAAGTCTTTTTGTGAGGTATATAAAACAATTTATTTAAAACAATTAAACTATTTATGAACATATTCATTTCGCAACATCAATATTTTCGATGTTAATAAAGTACTTTACTTCTTTTCGTCTTAATTTTTATTCGTTTTTATATCGACAAGCGTCCATCATAAAAATATGCCAGTGTGTCGGCTTAATTACTAATTTACTAACATTACGTGACAGGAAACGACGTGATTACCAATAAATATTTGTATGAATATATGTGTTAACACCAGCCGAGAATACTAATGCTAAAATTTGCATCATAAATGTAAAGAGCAAATAAGAAGATGCTGTATTCTTTCTTGTGAATCAGATGATTCTGGTGTTGGCATTAGTTTCCCCGATGTTTTTCTAGTTAGAAAACTTTCTGGAACGACATCGGGTACTTACGGGAAGGACCACGAGAAGGTTGCCAACATCCCTTATTGAAATTGATACTGCAGAACCGACTGGATTCGAACTTGGAATACCCAGGTTTTCAGTCTGTGTCGTTATTCACTTAACCACTGTCACCTCCAAAAGGACGCTGTGATCAAAATGAATAAGAGATAAAATAAGTTTTTTTTTCTTGGGATGACAGAAAGTTGTCGAGACAGCGCGGCAAAGCGGTTACGGTCAAGTGGGGAAAACAAAATGGCGGAGAAGGAAAACAAGAAAAGTAGAATAAAGAAGAAGAGAGGTAAAAAGAAAGAATTAGCGTTAAATCGAAATGCATCGTATGGAAGAAATGGACACGCAGTTGAAAGCTATAAAATTAGAGAGAGAGAGAGAGAGAGAGAGAGAGAGAGAGAGAGAGAGGGGTGGGGTGAAGTCTGAGGAGAAATTTGAAAGTGTAGGAAGAGAAACATGAAAGGGAGAAAGAAGAGGTTAAAAAATGGAAGAAGCGAGAGGAGGAGAAAGGCCGAAGGGGAAGGAGGAGGAGAAATACATGAATAAAGAGAAGGGGGTAGCAAAAAAGTGTTAAAACAATCGAGAGAATTTCTCGACTAGTGAAAACATAAAAGCCAAACGGACACAAACAGTTAATGCCGTGTTAAACACGGACATTTGCCAAATTGGGGAACAGGCACACTTGAAATAATAGAAAGGGGGAAAAAACGATCACAACTTTGAAAGCATTTTGTAAACATGTTTATAGACTAGAAAATATAACAAGATCGAAATTATATTTGTAATATGTCGAGATTTGCTGTTGCTTTTTTCAATGTTTGTACTTACACCATTTTTCACTTCCCTAATGGCAATTGGATCCTAGTTTTTATTTTTGTTTTACACGTTTCATAGACATCGATAAAATACTAAGTTAATTATATTGCTATTCTCATAATAATAATAATAATAATAATAATAATAATAATAATAATAATAATAATAATAACATTAATAATAATGATAATAATAATAATGATAATAATAATAATAATAAGAAGAAATACCATAATCTAACATTACCTCCCCCCCCCCCCACCTCGATAAAAAGCAGACATCAGCCTTTGTTAGAAACGCACAACATCATTGTTAAGTTCCAAGGAAGGATGAAGAAAGAGACCGAGGAAGGAAAACGCTTTCCAGACCTCCACCGGAAGAGCAGGAAAAGTACAGGAGTCTTTATTGCCACTCAAACATCAGAAACGGTCGTTATCAACGGGGAATCAAAGGAAAACAACTGTTGCAATAATGCAAAATGATTTTTAACATTTACTGAAAGAAACAGAAAGTGTTATAAATCTGAGTGAGACTCATCGTCACTCAGCCTCTTGAGCACAACGCTGTTCTCGCTGTTCATATAACTCGTTATGATACAACTTACTATTATAGTAGCTTCCTTACAAGAACTGCAGGCTTGGGGAACTCTTTTTATGCTGACTGTTTTCCTCCTAACTATAGCCGTGTTTTTTTTCAAGATAAGGGTCAGTAGGCATCTAAAAATGGGGAGACTTGTTGTCACTTTGACTCAAGGGAATACCACCGGTTGTCGGTGAGCAATCATTGATGACCTGTGTGAAAAATGGGGAGACTTCTTGTCACTCAGACTCCAGAGGAATACCACCGGTTGTCGGTGAGCAATCACTGATGACCTGTGTGAGAACTCCTAGTGAGTACAAAATAATAATAATAATAATAATAATAATAATAATAATAATAATAATAAGAGTGCCCCTTTTGGGGAGCTGGATTTTCCTCACATAAAAAACGACCTTGTGTCTAACTCTGTCCTAGTAAGGAGGCAAGTAAATAAGAATTTAACGGATTTCTATGTTTCGGAACTTTTGAGATGGGGATTGATAATTTGTATTGTTTAGATTATTCGGGTTACTGTTCTCATCTTGAACGTTATTCTCACAACGTTTCGGCCGATGTAACCCGTTAACTTCTTGGTAAGAGCCCATGGCGCAAAGTATAAGAATGTTAAGTAGGAATAAGTTCTAAGTTACAGTCTTCTGGGGGTTGAAGGTTCAATCCTCAGTGCTGGCGATACTAAGAATACAATTACGAATTACTTTAGACTTCTACTCGGTCATGGCTGACGGAACAAGAACAACCTACCCCCGTAGATCCAATAAACGGTTCCGTTCGAAATTCCGTACAGATTCCAGAGTCTGACATGAAGATTTCCGAGTTCGATAAAATGCACATGAAGAAGGTCGTAGATTACATCGGCCGAAATGTTGTGAGAATAACATCCAAGATGAGAACAGTGTTTCGAATAAACCAAATAATAAAAATGAATTATTATTCACGGCGTCTCTTTAACCGATCATGAATCGGATTTCTTCTGAATATATAATTTCAACACGGATTATACTTTCTATCAAGTCACGTGGTAGCTGTCCAAATATTATACGGTCTGTTTTGATTTATTTATATATTCATTCGTCAAACATTTATTGTATATTATTTTGATTAATCGCCTGTCAGTTTCGTTCCTTGTTTTTGCGTTTTCGCAAAGAAGACAGTCATCCTATAATTTTCATCCAAATCTACGAATCCTTAAGTCCCGATTAATTAAATCTTCATAACTTTAATCCCTTCTTCATAACGATAACGTTATTTCCATGAAAGGTGTTTGCCTCATCTCCAGTCTATGGATCCTCTGTGTAAGACATTTACAGCATAGCCTCGTCAAACTAACACTACTGTAAAAAAAACTTTGCTTTTTTGCTCTTTGTGTCTATCATAAATTGTAATTTCTACGAACAGAGATTCTTTCCGTGAACTTCCAATCTGTGAAACACATTACCACAGGACTGCTTCCTTGCAGAGTACAACATGGTCGCCTTCAAATTCAATGTTAACAAATGCTTGTCATAAACCGTCCTTATAATTAATCAAATTTTGTTTATTCCGTTCATCATTTTCAATCTTCTCATAGTATTTGTCATTATTTATCTGAAAATTGATCCATCTCATTAACCCTTAACTTTGAGTTGCTTTTGGCCTTGATTCAATGTTAACAAAGTATTTTCATAAACCGTCCTCATAAGTAATAAAATTTTGTTCCTTCCTTCAATCATTTTCAATCCTCTCATATTAGTTGTCATCATTTAACTGACAATCTATTCATCTCATTAACCCTTATCCTCTGATAGCTTTTGGCTTTGATAAGTAGGGGCGTTACATCACTTAAACAAAAGCATCTTTAATATAAGACTGGATTGAACTACACCCCATTCGATTAAAAACTGAACGCAATTGTGTCTCAGTAATGTTCCATGCAAGTAAAACTAATTGTTTCATAATCCAATACGTATACGCATATCTTTGAATCTCACATCTAGGAACTAATAATGTAATCACAAACAAATGAGACATGTTTCAAAATTACATCTAAAAGGCATTTTTATACAAGAAGAAGCTCCAACCAGATTAAAACGTAATTATAACAACAAAAAGGAGTAACGTGACCGTCTACAATTACGTCCGCATGCTAAAATTTCTTTTAACCGTCAGCAACAATCACACTTCATATTTTCTATAAAATGATTCGATATGAAGAGTAAAACTCCAGATGCCGGCAACCAAAAGGAACTTAACACGCTTGCAGAAATGCACCCCCCAGCTAGTAACTGGGAAAAAAGAAAATGGTACTTCTATCAATTCTCTTTCAGAAATGCCCCTAATACTCCCACACTGACAAAATAAGGCTAGCATACACGCTAATTCTGACATTGGTTATATTACCTCCATTTTACAAGCAAAGAAACAATTTAAATATCCGAACTTACACAGACAAATGAGCAATTCACACATAACATTTTTATACTTGTAAATTTGTAAATATATATGTTGCTTTCCGTTAATTTTATCTTTACCTTCTTTTTACATATTCCCCTTTTACGTCTACTTGTTAGAGTTAGGCATGTAGCCAATAGACAAAGGGTTCTTGTCTATCTTATCGCTATCACAGCTCACGCTACAAATTTGTTCGCTTGCTAACAAATAAACTTTTCGTGTCATATTGACACTTCCAATGTATATTTCCTCGTATTTATTTACCCCCCCAGAAGGTTAGGCACAAGACCAGTTTTATCTTACTCCCACAAGGTAGATGTGACCCAAGGTCGGGTCGGGAAAGTGGGGCTTGAAAAGCCAGCGCCCGAGATGGTGAGCATTCTGGCCATTAAAAATTGCCTGGGCAGCCCCATCGGCATTCCCCGGTAGGGTCGCCGCAGGCAGTAAGCAATAAACTTACTCCTCCCCAAAGAGGGGAGGCAAAGCCTGAGAGGGTGGACCTCCTAAAACGGCACAGGACAAACCCACAGACCGGTGGAATCAAGCCCCGAAGGACAAGATGACACCGGTCTATACGGTGCAGTAGGCCAAGAAACTCGTATTCTTCAAGTCACGATTTAACGAATAAGATACTTTTGAAAAAGCATACCACACCTGAGCTCAATAATTACTTTTAATCATACAAGACCTAATAGAACAAACATGTTGGGATGAAATTAAAATTCGAGACCGATTTTACCTGAAGATTTGTCCGATTCAGCATCGCATCAAATAATGTAAGTGACAGAGATGCAGATGTATAACTTCCGTTGAAGAGTTTCTCCAGCATCCGCTGTACTGTCGTCGTACAGCAATATTTAAATGCAGGTGTGTAAAAATAGTGTTGAGAACAGACGTTTCTACGTAAGGTTAGATTGAATAAAAAAAAGAATTTTCCATGACAAAGTGGAACATGTTACTTGCACAAAAAGTTGATCGTGGGAGGAAGTAGGTGTCAGAGAAGCGATATCAACTCTGTTCGGTGTTCTGACGTCACGCTGAACCGGCGTATATTCTCGAGGTGCCTTTTACCACCCCACCACACTTAGACGCACTTGCTGTAATTTGATGTACAAAATCAAACCAACACCCCAGAGTAAATAATAGAGTTATTTGTTGTTATTTTTTGTTTGTAACAGTATTACAGCTGCAAAAGAAGAAAAGAAGTCACAGAAATATCTGCTGCTACATACTCACTACAAACCCCTTTTACAACTAGACGTAACTACAAATTGTGCAACTACTTACAACTCGTCAAGGAAAAGAGGATCATCTGGCAGGGATCGAAGAACTCCTCACGCAATGTTAGAGTCCTAGTGTCGGTTACTTATAAGGATATCTCGATGCAGATGAGTTCCTTTCTATAATGAAAGTCCTAAGCATCAACCCTGATCATTGAAAGAAACTTAATGGCACTGTTATTGCTTTAAAATGCTACCTGTGGGACAATTGGTTAAGTCCGCAATTGAACTGGAATCTAACGCAGCGATCAAAATATAAATAAATTTTCTCATATGTGGATTAAAAAAAACACCTCTTGTGGCAGTGGACACCTCTGCAGTTGTCTCTCTTCTTCTTCTTCTTCTTTCGTGTGAATCAGATGATTCTGGTGTTGGCATTAGTTTCCCCGATGTTTTTTCTAGTTAGAAATCTTTCTGGAAAGACATCGGGTACTTACGGGAAGGACCACGAGAAGGTTGTCAACATCCTTAAGTAAAAGTGGTGCTGTGGAACCGACTGGATTCGAACCTGTAATACCCAGGTCTTCAGTCCGTGTCGTTATCTACTTAACCACCGTCACCTCCCAGTTGTCTCTCGTTGTATTGCTTTGCTCCGTAAGATTGGCGAGATTACGTATTGGTTAAAGGATGGATATTGCAAAACGAAATGGCTTTTATACTGTGTCTCATTGGGTTAGGTACTCGATAATACTTTCATCAACATTGCCTCTGAAAGGAGATAGGTACCACCGTCCTGCAATAGGATCCAAAAGATTCGGTAATATTTTATATTAAATTGTAGACATTGTTTAGAAAATTTGACATTTTCTTCATATTCCTTAGGTATAGCTAGGAAAATATCATACATATGAATTACTTTTCTCAAATAGTAACTAATTGACTGGTCTTTTCTGCCGAGAGACAATGGATTCCTCTTGAAACGGGGTTTGTCAGACGATGAGCTTATAGTGAAGCAAGGGTCGCATAATTCTTAATCTCACCCCGCCTTGATCGATGTAGCTTTCTACGTACCTGTTTAAAATAGTTTTTGAACAACGTGCCTTCAAGTATTCCTCGGCTTACACAAAAACAAATATAATTAATCAAATCAAAATTTATGATAATTTATGATAATTTATGATAATTTATTATAATTTATGATAAGTTATGATAATTTATGATAACATTTCTATTTGTTATTGTGGGACAACAGTATGCATGAAAGGGTTAAGTAATTGATAAGGGGTCATAAGAAGTGACCGAAATCAATGATGGGTAAGCGGAGAATTAATGGTGTTATTTAAGAGTTTTCCTTCTCCTAGATTAGTTACTCTATACCATCTTGGGAGTCTAGTATACTATACTATTTCACCAATAGCTTGTAGAAGGCGACATTCATTTATATATTTGTTAAATTATAAAGTGACCCCAAAATACCACCCATGGAATCATTGAAAAAACGCCCAATCCTTTCTGAAATTAAACCATATTTGTTACAAATGAACTTAAGTCCATGCCTGACTTATCAAACAAGTGTCAGTCATGAATTTCCAACAAACTTAATTCTATTGCCGTTCAATTATATGCGGGGATACTTCGCTGATCGTTTAACCAGTAGGAGGTGAGTTCCTAAATGCGTTTTACAGTATCCGCCCCTCCTCCAATTTTTATCTATAGGGTTTTCTCAAATGTAACATCTATCAAAACAGTCCTCAGAATATTCTTGTTTTGTTGTCTAGCGCAGCTAGGCCGACTTCGCCGTTGGGTGGTCGACGTTTAAGGCATGACTCGATGATGTGGTCTACTGTCTGTTCAGAGTGACCACAGTCGCAGACAGCCGAGTCCCTGAGTCCTCATACTTTTATGGTCGCGGCGAAACGGCCGACACCTGTCCCGAGGCGGTTGAGCATTGTCCACTGCTGGCGAGGGAGGTCCATGCCTGGTAGCTCATCCGGGTCCTTCACAAATCTGTGCAACCTTGGTTTATCTGCTGCCTGCCATTTCTCCGTCCAGCAACGTTTCAGCCAGATTCGTTTCGTGACGTCACCGGGTGTTGAAAGCAGGAGCTGGTGGGCATGCTCCGAGAATGGGCGTCGTGACTTCAGGGGAGCTCGTGGAGGGGTCTCTGTGGCGAGCTTGTTGAGAAAGTGGTCCCATCGATAGTGGCCTTTCTTGACAGTGCAAGGACAGTGGCCTCACGTGGTGATCTAACAGTGAGATGCTGTGAAGCAAACGAAAGAAGAAGAAGAATATTCTTGAACAAAAAAAGTCATCCTAGTCAAAACGAGGAAAGTGTGTGAGTTATTGATGATTTTACACGCTGACCCGCAATAAAACTAAGTCTATTAGATATTTATGTGCGAAACTTCGTGAACAAATCAAGCATGCAATGAAGTTTATTTGTACCAAAGATGATTGGTTTTAAGAAAGTATTCTCAATTTTATTAGTAACTCCATGGGTGGCATTATTTGCGGGTCACCTTGTATATAAAACAACAGATTATCATATATACTTTCAAGAAAAGTATTTCTTGTTAAAATGAATCTTTATTTTTAAATTCAATTCGTCTTAAAAATCACAGATAATTATATTGTTTCATTATTTTTTATTAAATTCTAAATTGCTACATACCTTTTTATAATATAATTTCAGGTTTTCTATATAAAATTAAAAAAGATCGATTCTATTAAATATACAGAAAATTATTTTTTTAAATCCCAGAAAATAAAGGGGTTTCATCTTTCTATGATATACATGAAATTCATCAATTACCCTTGCCTTTCGCTTTTATACCGCCTGGAATATTTTGTTTTTTAAACATTCCTTTGATCAGTTATTCTGAGCATAATTAATGGAGACAGTAAGATAAAAACGACTAATAAAACTAAAGAAAGGCCACCACACACGTCTTCGATTGTTTCGCGATGGAACTCTTAATATTGAATTATGTATTTATAATTCTTAATCATATAATCAGGCTACCTTAGCTTTCGTCCCCCAAGAGTAAATTTAAATACCGAAATCAGGATCGCTGGCGTGGAGGAAATTTCGTTCCGTTCAATTTGATTGGCTCGTGTAATGAGTTAAAATTACAGCGTTAGACGAATACATAAGTGTTATAAATACAATCGTGAACACCACTAATCACTTGGGTATCTCTATAATAGTATTACGATGGCTTTTGAGCGGGAAGCGATTTAATCCACCTGGCGACGGTTTCAGAAATCATTGGAGAATTGAAGACGCGGTTGTAGAATTTTGGAAAGGGCGGAAGAAGGAGAGTAATTTATTGCGATTAATGAATTAAATTAGAATTATTTAATCTGTTCGAAATGATCTAATAGAAAAACAGCAAGAGACGAACAAATTTAAGAGGAATGGTTGAAATGAGAAAAGGCAAGACGCATAGAGGGAGAATGAAAAGAAAGAATATAGATAAAAAATATAGAATAATTAATGAAAAAATAATGATGATGTTATAAATGAAAAGAAAAGGAAGAGAACAAACGCAAATATAGTAATAGGAAAATGATAAAAATATGGAAATAAATAGAAAATGAAAGAAAAAGGAGGGTGAGGGTTAACAGAGGTGAAGAGATGGGGACAAAAGCGTACATGACAATGAAAGAAAGAAAATAAGAAATTATGAGGAGTGAATAAAAGGAAACAGGAAATAATGAAAAAGAAAAGTAAGAAGGCGAGAAAGGAAAAAAGAACGGGACAAGTAAGTAAAGAGAAAAGGACAGAAGAAAAGATTAAAGGTAAAAAGGAAGGGAAAACGAAATAGAAAAAGAAAAAAAGGGAAAAGAAAAGTTAAAATAAAGGAAGGAAAGGGATGGAAGAAAAGGGACAAGGAAAATAGAAAATGGGGAAGAAAAAAGAAAAAGAACAGAAAGAAAAAGGAAAGGGACAAAAGGAAAGGGGAACGGAGAAAAAGAAAAATAGGAAAAACGAAAAGAAGGAAAGTGGAAAGGAAAGAAGAAAAGAGGAAAGGTAAAGGAAGAATGAAAACAAGAATAGAGATAAAAGTGAAGTAAAATGAATGAAAAACTAGGGAAATATTATAAATGAAAATAAAAAGAGGACTAAATCAAGAGAGGAGAAAAGAAATGAAAAAAAAAATGAAAATGGAAAGAGAATGAACAGGGTAAATACTACAACAGATATGGAAGCGATAGAGTCAAAGGCGTTGATGATAATGAAAAAGAAGAAGAAAAAAGAATTTAAAAAAAAAAACAAAAGAAAGAAAAAAAAAGTCCAAGGAAAATCAGACGAAGAAGAAGAAAAAAGAAGATAAAAGTAGAAGAAAAAGAAAAAAAGGCAAAGATAACAAAAGACGAAAAAGAAAAAGAATTTAAAAACAAAAGAAAAAGAAGAAAAAAGAAAAGTAAGGAGAAAATAAGACGAAGAAAAAAAATAAGAGAAAAGAAGACAAAAGGAGAAGAAAAAGAAAGAAGGAAAAGATAACAAAAGAAGAAGAAGAAGAAAAAAAAAAACAACAACTGCAAAAGTAAGAATGAAGTAGAACCAATGGCGGATATTTTCAAGATGCACCCATTTAATCTTCGCGTTTATCGATGAAAATGTTATTGAAAACGTAACCGTTCCAGATTAAACTAAAATGCAACAAACAGACTAACTAACCAACAGACAGAGCATCACACATACATTGAAGGACGCATTTTCTTTCTCATGGATGAGAAAAAATCGACTTTGAAACTTCTTGGTCTTTCTTTCTAATCAAATCATTCTTGGAGTTCATACATTAGATCCATTGCTCTTTCTGCTTCTCGTAAAATCGGTTCTCTCTATCGCTCCAAACACTTTCTCACACCTGAGGCTATTCTACATCTCTAAAAATCTACTCTCAGACCATGTATGGAGTACTGTTGTAATATTTTTTGCTGGTGAATCTCTGTCTCATTTGAAGGTTCTTAATAAGGTTGAGAAACGTATGTGTAATTTGATTGGCCACACCTTTTGTTCTTCTCTGCTCCATCTATCTCACAAACATGATGTTGCTAGTCTCAGTCTTGTCTATAATTACTATTATAGCATACGTTCTTCAGAATTGTCTGATCTATTCCCTGCTTCCTCTGTTCCAGCTCATTGACTCGTTGGTCATGTGATTTCCATCAATTCGCTTTTTTGATACCTTATTATAATACAGCTTCCTGTTCTAGTAACTTCTTTCCAAAAGCTAAAGGTTTGTTGAACTCTTTTCTTGTTGGCTATTTATCTTCCTTCCTACCGCCTTGGCCTTTTCAAGACTAAGGTCAATAAGGTATTTCCTGTCTTTGAGTTAATCATCTTTCGTTCCTGTTACTTCTTTACATAAAGTGGCTTCATGTCTAGTCTGAGGTTATTCCCATAAAAATCTAAGAATATGACAAGAAATCAAAGAATGAAAAATTATAAAAACATACATATGAAAAAGATGAAAGAAACACTAAATGGAATTATAAGGATAAAATCTATGAGATAAAAGAAAGAAAGATAAAAAAGAGAAGAAAACAAGAAATACAAGATAAAGAATGAGTAATACGTGGTTGACGTCATGAAAGAAAAGATAATATAGAGAGAACGGAGAGAAGACTATGAGGAAGAAATGAAGGATTGGTTGGAGTCAGAATAAAAGAAACATGGAAAGGGTAAAAAATATAAGTTTGAAGAAAGGAGAGGAAGTTAGAGTATAATAGGAGATAGACATTTAGAGAGTCTGTTTGCTTGTGATATATATATATATATATATATATATATATATATATATATATAGAGAGAGAGAGAGAGAGAGAGAGAGAGAGATAGAGAGAGAGAAAAAAAAATGGCGGAAATATGAATATAGAGAGAAAGAAATGGAAATAGAAAAAAGCAAACATTTCAGGATAATGAGAGAAAGAGAGAGAGAGCGAGAGAGAGAGAGAGAGAGAGAGAGAGAGAGAGAGAGAAAAGGTGAATGTGTGTGTGTGAGAGAGAGGGGGCAATGGCGGAGGTATGAATAGAGAGAAAGAAAGAAATGGAAACAGAAAAAAAGCAAAAGATTAAAAAAAATATGAAAGATATATATAGAGAGGGAATAGACAGAACTACCAAAACAATAATAAAAACACCCGCAAAAATATAAACAAAGACACAAAAATATAAACAAAACAAAGCAGGTTAAAAAAAAAGAACAAAAAAATCAATGATAAAGGAAACAATACTGTCAGTTCACAATTTTCGGTCGCTTTTTGCAAATGACTCACGATGGTTTTGATTTGATTAGAGGGCGTCACGTGATTTCGTTCTTACAAATGAAGTCTTGTCTCCCAAGTGGACATCGCGCGCATGCGCAGTCACTCAGCATATATGACTTCAGGGTTTGGGGTGAAATTACATTAATTAATCGTATTTCCAAATATTCGTGTAACCTGAAAGTTGTATTAAGTAATTATTCTTATTTGGATATAATTATAATTTAAATAGAATTACTACTTACAAAAATAATAGTACTTGAACAAAAAGCAAGGATTATGTCAGTTGTAATGTGAGCTCTTGGATCAACCCCCAAGACGCCTGAGAGTTCCTTGTAAGAACTTAGAATAACACTTAAAGATGAATTGCTTGGAACAGCTCATATTTTTCAAAAAGTATTCGCTGTCTGAGTTTTCAAAGACTTGAATAACCTACAGAAAATAGTATTGACCATTTCTGTAAAACCCATATAATAATAATAATAATGATGATAATGAAAAGAAAGGAAATCCTACCAAATTGTAGATTTCGACGTCCCAGCAGTTACAGTATGGACATAAAGGCGGCAGAAAAACGAAGCAAATACAGGGGACTTGCCAGATAACTGAAAAGATAAAAGTCAATATAATACCACTAATTGTAAAAGAACTAGAATCAATTAAAAAAAAAACTGGAAAAAGACTACGAAAAATTGGGGAAAAAACAGAAGATTTAGACCATACAACAGACACCAATGCTGAAAACAGTCAGATTATAAAGGAAAATACTTAGATGCGAAAACTAATCAAGATAAACACGAACGCTAACCGGCAACAGATTATTATAAATAAACAAATAACAAAATATATAAAAAACACATCAGATGAGCCCAAGATAAATGAGAACAGCCGGAAGCCCAACAAATTGCCCTCACCCACAAAAAAAAAATCAGTTATACACAAATGCATGTGGTGACACAAGTCTCTACTGGTACCGCACCAAACTGTTGTGAAAGGTCACGGAGGATCAAAAGACTGAGGAAGGAGAACACTAACCAAACTTCCACTGGAAGGGTGCAAGGAGTACCGAAACCTTGGAGGGTCTTATTGCTTCTCAAATTCAAGGGTAGACAAACGGTCGTTATCAGCAATAGATCAATGGTAAACAGCTGTTTTGATGATGCAAAATTAATTGCAGTAGTTATCGAAAGAGGTGGAGAGTACTGGAAATACGGGGTGCCTTGTTCTCGTTCGGACTCCAGGGAATATCGCTTGTTAATGATAATAATTTGTGTGAAAACTCCAAGTGAGTAAATAATAATAATAATAATAATAATAATAATAATAATAATAATGATAATAATAATAATTATTATTATTAAAAAAAAAATAATTAAAAAAAAATGGTGCCGGCCTAGGCTGACACCAGACAAAACATTTGTAGAGGGTTGAGGAGGATGAGAAAGCCGAGGAGGGACAGCACAAACCAGACCTCCACTGGAAAAGTGCGGAGAATGCTGGGACCTTGGGGAGGCTTATTGTCACCCACATCTCAGAGAAGACCAATTGTCCTTACCAGCGAGAAATCAATGGTAAGAGGCTGTGGCGATGCCGCATCGTCCTCGAAAGGAGGTGAAGAATACTGGAAATATGGAGAGGCTTGTTGTCACTCAGACTCCAGGAAATACCACTGGTTGTTGTCGATCAGCAATCACTATCGATGATCTGTGTGAGAACTCCTAGTAAGTACAAATAATAATAATAATAATAATAATAATAATAATAATAATCATAATAATACTTATAATTATAATAATTATCAGTGAGCAATCACTGATAATGATTTGTGTGAGAACTTGCAGTGAGTACAAATAATAATACTACTACTAATAATAATGATGTTAATAATAATAATAATGATAATAATAATAATAATAATAATAATAATGATAATAATAATTATGATAATAATAATAATAATTATAATAATAATAATAATGATAATAATAATAATAATAATGATGATAATAATAATAATAATAATAATAATAATAATGATAATAATAATAATAATGATGATAATAATATTAATGATAATAATAATAATAATAATAATAATAATAATAATAATAATAATAATAATAATAATAATAATGATAATAATAATAATATATGGATAGAAGTGTTACATTATGAAAGTCCCATGTCGAAAAAGAATACATCAACTCGTATGAATTATTAAAAAGCTTGATATTAGTGCAGGTTAAGCTGACATAAACTTTGGAAAATGAATCATGCTCTACAAAATAATAAAATAGACAGGTTGAACCGAACATCAAAAGAACAGGGCATTGGGGGTGTCAATAAAAGGTCTGAAACAAAAAGCAGACAAATCGAGTAAACGATGACGTCAATTGTTTATCGCTGAGAAAGAAACGAAAGTTTCAAGTGAGTTCTAGATTGGAGTTGGATCGAGCCAGACGTCGCAAATTATGCTATCAAACTTTTGAAACAGTTAGAAATCGCCTCAGGCGAAGAAGCCACCTTCCCTCTCAAGAGACCTGTTCGTCGAGTCCCTCGATTATCTTATATAATAATTTAAGTATATACCTAACATTTTGAACTAAGGTATAGAATCGACAAATAGTTAAGATGAATGGCCTCTCTCTCACGTGAAGTTATCTCTCCAGGAGAATAAAAAACCTGACTCTCCTACGAATGTCTTACGACTCCCTTTTTGTGCGGAGAGAAAGCTTTATTATCTAGCCACACCGATGAGAATACGATCGCGGTCACAACAACACACAGTGTGAAATGAAGAGGTATCTAATGCAGTGACGAAGAAATAAGCAGCGAAGCGAATATCGGTAGTCACGCGATCATCGGTAAAAGAGAGAAGAGAAAAAGAAAGAAGAAAAAAGAGTAAATTTACACTTGAACATTGAAGCGGACACTGATTGAGCAAAGAGAAAAAAGCGACGGCTAGTTGAGGTATGTCACAAACAAACATAATAGAATGAACATTTGAAGTTGTCACTGCACACGCCCCGCACACAGATTTTGAATTACAGAGTTTGAATTACCTACTAGATACCATCCTCGAGTGTCTTCGAACTCTCTGTACAAGGGTTTGCCAGGACAATCTGACATGAGGATACTTCACTCTGCAAGTGAACCCTGACCTAATATTCAAAATAAATAGTATTTGAAGCCCAAATAAGATACCCGCGTCACGACTACACACTGAGCCAGTGTGTAGTCGTGACGCGGGTATCGTATTTGGGCTTCAAATACTATGAGAAATGGTGCACCTACTCCGAGTAATGTTACCTCAAGTAACAGAACTTATCTAGATACTCCACCAGACTAGAAGAATTCTTGTTCTGAAATCCAGCAAAACCAATAGATCACAATAAAGATATATTATAAAATAATTAACTGGCCAATTGGGAAGAGGCAAATTAATGTTGTTAACCTGTTTACTAACCAAATGTTTGCCAGGTAAAAGGAACTATAATGGGATATATGAATATCTATGTATCTCATGTAAAGATAAAGTGTTAGCCACAGGAAAGGGACCCTTGATTTCTGAGAACTTCGAATGAAGTAAAATGAAACAAAAAAGAGAGGTACACATATGAGATTTAAGAGAGCGCATGGATAATGATTAAACACGTAGTCATGTAAAAGGAAATAATGACTGTACACCCACACACACACATTACACGGCATATACTCCCAAACTCGGATGCATTATGAAAAATCCGCGAAAAAGCTTTAAATAAAAGGGGGGGGGAAACAGTTAGGAGAAATTTTAGTAACGTATTTTAGTTTTTTAACGTTTACAAAACGTTGCAAAATCAGCTGATGGAAACTGATTAAAAAGGCTGAGATATTACGACTTTATTTATGATGAAAAAACCAACTCGCGTGACGTCACGATGACAGGTAAGCTAAAATAGAATAACACAACTAGAAGTATAGAAAGTAGATTACACGAAATCAAGGGAACTGGAACTGCCATCTGAGATATGTAATAAGAGAAATATAATCTGTCAAGTCATCCCCGTGCTAGAAAAGCGCAGTTGCATCGGCATCGACTGGGCCATAGACAATATTCGTGAAGGTATATGAAAGTATGAAAAGACCGATGAGCGAGAACACACAGTATGGTTTAATATCCATTACGATCATAACAGACCCCAAACTTATTTGAAACTATTATTTATTTAAACTTAAAGAAAGAGGCAAAATGCCTTCAAAAACCATGTGTTAGATGCAGATATCTTTTTTATTAAAATCAAAATAAAAAATCAAAGCAATTTTTTTTCTTCTTTATCCTGACTTTTTATCTAATATTTCGCTTGATATAACAAGCCTCGCCAGAGCATTAGACAAATAGAAGGTATTAACCTGATTTTTTTTCGTAATAATCCTTCCTGGTTTACGATTTCTCGACTGTTAACTATTCTAGACTGTTACGTTGCAGTACTTGTACAGAAAAGTCATCCAAGAACTTAACGGAGATTTCCAAAATTTGACGTCAAATTCCGGACTTGGCCGAGATAAGCTGGCGATAAATTGGCAGACGATAAAATGCCGGATACTGATGAAAAAGTACATTCTGTACAAGTACTTAAAAGTGGTGAATGTAGTAAACATATAAAGAACGTCATCCAACTCCTTCTTCTTCTTCTTTTTCTATTTCGGCGACATCGTTTTCTACTACTTTTTTGCCCTTTTCTTTCTAATATTTCGTAAATATGCCTAATTCTGATTTATCGGCTTTCAGTCCTTCTTTTGCAGTCTTCCTTCCGTCACAGAAATAAGCACTAGAACCTCACCGCTAACCCTAACCCTTTGTCCAGTTTAGAATAGAGCACACACCCCTTAAAAAGACCGTAAAATAATAAATTAAAAATATTTTTTTTAAAATCAGCCTTCCCACTTCATTTGCAGTCTCCCCTCCCTAAATTGTAGAAGTCACGTCCGATGTTGTGTGGACTTAACGGTGTAAATGTCTAATTTAAATTGAACTTAAATCGCGCATTATCGCTGTTAGGTATAAATGTGGGAAAATTCATTTTTTAAGCATCTTTAGGATTTAAAACTTAAAGAAAGAGGCAAAATGCCTTAAAAAAACCATGTGTTAGATGCAGATATCTTTATTAAAATCAAAATCAAAAATAAAAACAATATATATATTTTTTCTTCTTCATCTTGACTTTTTTATCAAATATTTCGCTTCATATAACAAGCCTCGTCAGAGCTTTAGACAAATAAAAGGTATTAACCTTATTTTTTTTCGTAATAATCCTTCCTGGTCTTGTAGAAGTCACCTCCGATGTTGTGTAGACTTAACGGTGTAAATGTCTCTTTTAAATTGAACTTAAATCGTGCATGGTCGCTGGTAGGTATACATTTGGCAAAGCTTATTTATCTTCTCAATTCAACTGTTTGAAAAATAAATAAATAAACTATTAGTACAGTATCGATATCCAGATCAAATTCTGTTAAATATTTCAATTGACAACTCCCAAAAGTGCCCCCTCAATTTCTACCTCCTACCACTTTCTCTGAATTCATCCAACCTCATCTTAAACTGATGCACACTATTAATAGCCCCAAAGTAAAGGGAACTTCTCTGATACTTTACGATTTTCGAAAGGGTCACATGTAGCATGTTAAATGACGATGGTTGTCATATTTGATCATCCCTGACTTAGTTACTCATCGATGTTTGATTACACTTATTCGGTTCTCCATGTTTAGCCTAGCAAATATCATAATTAACGATGGATTAAAATAACAAATGAAAATTGTATTTACGACGACGCTGATGACGAAACGGGACCATTTTGTTTTCATTTCACGCTTGGAAACGAAGAATCTAATGTAAAACAATTAGGATCCTATCGATATTAATACGACCCGTAATGGTAATTGTTTTGACAGGAAAATGACTAAATTTCTGACTGAGGAGATTAACAGCGCCATAAAATATCCATTTTAGAAAGTCAAGCGATTCTGAAAATAAGTCCCAATTTCAGAACGGACGACAACACAAGCGATTTCACTTATCAAAACGGGCATCATCATTTCCCGCCATAACCGCCAACATGGCGGCGTCCAAATCGAGAAAACCATCGCAAATTATTCTACCCTACGAAAATGTTTCAAACGTCAAAAGTTATCGGAAACCGGCGTAGATTCCAAAGATTGGCATCGAAAACAGAATAATATTTTTGATTCTTGTCTTTGAACGCTTGTATCTTAACATAAGTGCATTTTCCTGTGCATGGATTCGTATATTACTATATCAGTCTAAACGATATATATATATATATATATATATATATATATATATATATATATATATATATATATATATGTATATATATATATATATATATATGGAACGATTTTTTATACAGTATAAGTAAGATATTTGTCCGTATTTTGTTAATCTATCCTTTAATTCTTTGATAGTAAGCTTTTATATGAATTTAACATTAAACAGTCATCTATTTTCCAATTGAATCATATAATTTATCAATTAATAGCATAGAAATATATCATAATGAAACTAATAAATATACATATAAATAAACTAAGCTTTTAGACAAAGGGAAGTACCTTTTCGTTTATAACATACATATAATCATTTGAGAAGATGATTGTGATAAAGAGTTTAATAAAAAAAAATGTTTTTAAATATCAATTCTAATAATTATTCAAGGAACCACCCAAAGTTTTGTTTTTGGTAGCATTTTATTTAAGCATCATAACTATTATTTTTAATTACATCTGGCATCCTCAGGACTCTTCATGCAGTTCTATATTAATTGTATTAAATGTACTTCACAGATAGGCAACACGATATTGACATTGACATCATCATACTAACGTAGTTTCTCATCGATAGCTTCGAATCTGACAAATAAACATTTGATTCTGACTAGTTAATTTTTCTTCTTCATCATTGCATCATGTTCTTCTATATAATAATATGTTGTTCGATTTCGGTATTTTCAGAATATACTTTATCCGACTAGGAACATTTTTCGATAGCTGCTATATGTGATATCAGCAGTAAATTTATATAAAAATGGACACCATCTTTCTACTTATAAGTAGATTATACTGCTAATAGTGAATACTGATTATACTAGATTATTACATTTAATATTGATATATAGATAATTAATAATATATTAGCATAACATATTATTAATTAGCTTTAATTACCCGGCGTTGTCCGAGAGTTTTTTTTATTGAATAAAACAAAACACGTACGCAACAACTAACTACATTATTTAGTTGTTGTTTTTATCATGAATTTTAAAGGTTTCGGTTCTTTCAATTGTTTATTAACAAAATATTTTGTTTTCATATTGTCTGTTTTAGGCTTGAATGCTTGCGATGATTTGTCGAGCTGCTGTAGATATCTTTGAGTAAATCAGTACCATTTTAGATGTTTTGTGTTGGATCTCACTATGTATTTATGAGTGTATGCGTATGTATGCTTGTTTATCTCCTTTCTTCCTGTTACATTTAAATTGAATATTTAATAAATATTTGATATGTTTAACATTTGTTTTGTTTATCAACCGTGATAGTAAAATCTATTATTCCAATGGCCTAAAATCACTTTCGTTTTGCCGTTTGCATAGATTAAGCCGATTGTATATGTTTTCAATCGATAGCAGTTACTTCCCCCCTGCAATAAAAACCGTTTCGTATTTCAAGACCGGCGTTGACCCTATTTATTCAATGAGTGCGATTTCTACGTTGTTCGGCACTTGCAGATAACAAGAAGCCTATCTATTGGGAAAGTGTTTAAGTGGTGACGTGTTCCATTTGACCGTTATAAAGATCCTTTCTTCGGATAAAACACTGAGAAGAATATATTGTATTTGTTAGTTCTGAAATAATAATACTCAATTTAGAATACTTAATAATCTATAATAAATCAGATTGAGACTATATCGTATTTGTTAGTTCTGAAATAATAATACTCAGTTTAGAATATTTAATAATCTATAATACATCAGATTGAGACTATATTGTATTTGTTAGTTCTGAAATAATAATACTCAATTTAGAATACTTAATAATCTATAATAAATCAGATTGATACTATATCGTATTTGTTAGTTCTGAAATAATAATACTCAATTTAGAATACTTAATAATCTATAATAAATCAGATTGAGACTATATCGTATTTGTTAGTTCTGAAATAATAATACTCAATTTAGAATACTTAATAATCTATAATAAATCAGATTGAGACTATATCGTATTTGTTAGTTCTGAAATAATAATACTCAGTTTAGAATATTTAATAATCTATAATACATCAGATTGAGACTATATTGTATTTGTTAGTTCTGAAATAATAATACTCAATTTAGAATACTTAATAATCTATAATAAATAAGATTGAGACTATATCGTATTTGTTAGTTCTGAAATAATAATACTCAATGTAGAATACTTAATAATCTATAATAAATCAAGTTGAGACTATATTGTATTTGTTAGTTCTGAAATAATAATACTCAATTTAGAATACTTAATAATCTATAATAAATCAGATTGAGACTATATTGTATTTGTTAGTTCTGAAATAATAATACTCAATTTAGAATACTTAATAATCTATAATAAATCAGATTGAGACTATATTGTATTTGTTAGTTCTGAAATAATAATACTCAATTTAGAATACTTAATAATCTATAATAAATCAGATTGAGACTATATTGTATTTGTTAGTTCTGAAATAATAATACTCAATTTAGAATACTTAATAATCTATAATAAATAAGATTGAGACTATATCGTATTTGTTAGTTCTGAAATAATAATACTCAATGTAGAATACTTAATAATCTATAATAAATCAAGTTGAGACTATATTGTATTTGTTAGTTCTGAAATAATAATACTCAATTTAGAATACTTAATAATCTATAATAAATCAGATTGAGACTATATTGTATTTGTTAGTTCTGAAATAATAATACTCAATTTAGAATACTTAATAATCTATAATACATCAGATTGAGACTATATTGTATTTGTTAGTTCTGAAATAATAATACTCAATTTAGAATACTTAATAATCTATAATAAATCAGATTGAGACTATATCGTATTTGTTAGTTCTGAAATAATAATACTCAATTTAGAATACTTAATAATCTATAATAAATCAGATTGAGACTATATCGTATTTGTTAGTTCTGAAATAATAATACTCAATTTAGAATACTTAATAATCTATAATAAATCAGATTGAGACTATATCGTATTTGTTAGTTCTGAAATGATAATACTCAATTTAGAATACTTAATAATCTATAATACATCAGATTGAGACTATATTGTATTTGTTAGTTCTGAAATAATAATACTCAATTTAGAATACTTAATAATCTATAATAAATAAGATTGAGACTATATCGTATTTGTTAGTTCTGAAATAATAATACTCAATGTAGAATACTTAATAATCTATAATAAATCAGATTGAGACTATATTGTATTTGTTAGTTCTGAAATAATAATACTCAATTTAGAATACTTAATAATCTATAATAAATCAGATTGAGACTATATTGTATTTGTTAGTTCTGAAATAATAATACTCAATTTAGAATACTTAATAATCTATAATACATCAGATTGAGACTATATTGTATTTGTTAGTTCTGAAATAATAATACTCAATTTAGAATACTTAATAATCTATAATAAATCAGATTGAGACTATATCGTATTTGTTAGTTCTGAAATAATAATACTCAATTTAGAATACTTAATAATCTATAATAAATCAGATTGAGACTATATCGTATTTGTTAGTTCTGAAATGATAATACTCAATTTAGAATACTTAATAATCTATAATAAATCAGATTGAGACTATATCGTATTTGTTAGTTCTGAAATGATAATACTCAATTTAGAATACTTAATAATCTATAATACATCAGATTGAGACTATATTGTATTTGTTAGTTCTGAAATAATAATACTCAATTTAGAATACTTAATAATCTATAATAAATCAGATTGAGACTATATCGTATTTGTTAGTTCTGAAATAATAATACTCAATTTAGAATACTTAATAATCTATAATAAATCAGATTGAGACTATATTGTATTTGTTAGTTCTGAAATAATAATACTCAATTTAGAATACTTAATAATCTATAATAAATCAGATTGAGACTATATTGTATTTGTTAGTTCTGAAATAATAATACTCAATTTAGAATACTAAATAATCTATAATAAATCAGATTGAGACTATATCGTATTTGTTAGTTCTGAAATGATAATACTCAATTTAGAATACTTAATAATCTATAATAAATCAGATTGAGACTATATTGTATTTGTTAGTTCTGAAATAATAATACTCAATTTAGAATACTTAATAATCTATAATAAATAAGATTGAGACTATATCGTATTTGTTAGTTCTGAAATAATAATACTCAATTTAGAATACTTAATAATCTATAATAAATAAGATTGAGACTATATCGTATTTGTTAGTTCTTAAATAATAATACTCAATGTAGAATACTTAATAATCTATAATAAATCAGATTGAGACTATATTGTATTTGTTAGTTCTGAAATAATAATACTCAATTTAGAATACTTAATAATCTATAATAAATCAGATTGAGACTATATTGTATTTGTTAGTTCTGAAATAATAATACTCAATTTAGAATACTTAATAATCTATAATAAATCAGATTGAGACTATATTGTATTTGTTAGTTCTGAAATGATAATACTCAATTTAGAATACTTAATAATCTATAATAAATAAGATTGAGACTATATTGTATTTGTTAGTTCTGAAATAATAATACTCAATTTAGAATACTTAATAATCTATAATAAATCAGATTGAGACTATATTGTATTTGTTAGTTCTGAAATAATAATACTCAATTTAGAATACTTAATAATCTATAATACATCAGATTGAGACTATATTGTATTTGTTAGTTCTGAAATAATAATACTCAATTTAGAATACTTAATAATCTATAATAAATCAGATTGAGACTATATCGTATTTGTTAGTTCTGAAATAATAATACTCAATTTAGAATACTTAATAATCTATAATAAATCAGATTGAGACTATATCGTATTTGTTAGTTCTGAAATAATAATACTCAATTTAGAATACTTAATAATCTATAATAAATCAGATTGAGACTATATCGTATTTGTTAGTTCTGAAATGATAATACTCAATTTAGAATACTTAATAATCTATAATACATCAGATTGAGACTATATTGTATTTGTTAGTTCTGAAATAATAATACTCAATTTAGAATACTTAATAATCTATAATAAATAAGATTGAGACTATATCGTATTTGTTAGTTCTGAAATAATAATACTCAATGTCGAATACTTAATAATCTATAATAAATCAGATTGAGACTATATTGTATTTGTTAGTTCTGAAATAATAATACTCAATTTAGAATACTTAATAATCTATAATAAATCAGATTGAGACTATATTGTATTTGTTAGTTCTGAAATAATAATACTCAATTTAGAATACTTAATAATCTATAATACATCAGATTGAGACTATATTGTATTTGTTAGTTCTGAAATAATAATACTCAATTTAGAATACTTAATAATCTATAATAAATCAGATTGAGACTATATCGTATTTGTTAGTTCTGAAATAATAATACTCAATTTAGAATACTTAATAATCTATAATAAATCAGATTGAGACTATATCGTATTTGTTAGTTCTGAAATGATAATACTCAATTTAGAATACTTAATAATCTATAATAAATCAGATTGAGACTATATCGTATTTGTTAGTTCTGAAATGATAATACTCAATTTAGAATACTTAATAATCTATAATACATCAGATTGAGACTATATTGTATTTGTTAGTTCTGAAATAATAATACTCAATTTAGAATACTTAATAATCTATAATAAATCAGATTGAGACTATATCGTATTTGTTAGTTCTGAAATAATAATACTCAATTTAGAATACTTAATAATCTATAATAAATCAGATTGAGACTATATTGTATTTGTTAGTTCTGAAATAATAATACTCAATTTAGAATACTTAATAATCTATAATAAATCAGATTGAGACTATATTGTATTTGTTAGTTCTGAAATAATAATACTCAATTTAGAATACTAAATAATCTATAATAAATCAGATTGAGACTATATCGTATTTGTTAGTTCTGAAATGATAATACTCAATTTAGAATACTTAATAATCTATAATAAATCAGATTGAGACTATATTGTATTTGTTAGTTCTGAAATAATAATACTCAATTTAGAATACTTAATAATCTATAATAAATAAGATTGAGACTATATCGTATTTGTTAGTTCTGAAATAATAATACTCAATTTAGAATACTTAATAATCTATAATAAATAAGATTGAGACTATATCGTATTTGTTAGTTCTTAAATAATAATACTCAATGTAGAATACTTAATAATCTATAATAAATCAGATTGAGACTATATTGTATTTGTTAGTTCTGAAATAATAATACTCAATTTAGAATACTTAATAATCTATAATAAATCAGATTGAGACTATATTGTATTTGTTAGTTCTGAAATAATAATACTCAATTTAGAATACTTAATAATCTATAATAAATCAGATTGAGACTATATTGTATTTGTTAGTTCTGAAATGATAATACTCAATTTAGAATACTTAATAATCTATAATAAATAAGATTGAGACTATATTGTATTTGTTAGTTCTGAAATAATAATACTCAATTTAGAATACTTAATAATCTATAATAAATCAGATTGAGACTATATTGTATTTGTTAGTTCTGAAATAATAATACTCAATTTAGAATACTTAATAATCTATAATAAATCAGATTGAGACTATATCGTATTTGTTAGTTCTGAAATAATAATACTCAATTTAGAATACTTAATAATCTATAATACATCAGATTGAGACTATATTGTATTTGTTAGTTCTGAAATAATAATACTCAATTTAGAATACTTAATAATCTATAATAAATCAGATTGATACTATATCGTATTTGTTAGTTCTGAAATGATAATACTCAATTTAGAATACTTAATAATCTATAATAAATCAGATTGAGACTATATCGTATTTGTTAGTTCTGAAATAATAATACTAAATTTAGAATACTTAATAATCTATAATAAATCAGATTGAGACTATATCGTATTTGTTAGTTCTGAAATAATAATACTCAATTTAGAATACTTAATAATCTATAATAAATCAGATTGAGACTATATCGTATTTGTTAGTTCTGAAATAATAATACTCAATGTAGAATACTTAATAATCTATAATAAATATGATTGAGACTATATCGTATTTGTTAGTTCTGAAATAATAATACTCAATTTAGAATACTTAATAATCTATAATAAATAAGATTGAGACTATATGCACTTTCTCTACAATTCTAACCTTCCATAAAAAAAACCCGCCGTAGCTAAACTGGCTGTCTCCAACATTTGTTCGTCCTTTTTGTGGTTTGTTTGTCATACTGTGTTTTTTTTTGTTTTTAGGTTTTTTTATTTGTTTAAATTGTGATTGTTCATACAACAAGCTTTTTATATTAGCCATGTTTTATATGTAAATTTTGGTATGTGTACTCCCTTTCATATGTTATCGCATTAGTATCCTCGACGGGGCTGCCCAGGCAATTTTTAAATGGCCAGAGTGCTCACCTCTCGAGCGATGGCTTTTCAAATCCCAATTCCCCGACTCTGTGTCACATCTTACCTTGTGGGAGGAAGATAAATAACTTCTTTACTGTTATCTTTCATACTCAATATTTTTTATCCCATTATAGTCTTTGTTATAACTTCATTATTATTGTTGTTATTGTAATCATTATTACTATGATATTTAGTTATTATTATTATTATTATTATTATTTACTCACTAGGAGTTATCACACTGGTCATCGTCAGTGGTCACCCACTGCTGACAACCCGTGGTATTACCTGGAGTCTGAGTGACAACAAGTCTCCTCAGGCCTCCAGTATGCTCCACCTCTTTTCGTTCATCACCGCTGATGACCTTGCGGTAATCGCAACAGCCACCTACCAACGATTTCCCGCTGATAAGGGCCATTGGTCCCCTCTGGGGCCCGAGTGGCAACAAGCCTTCCCAAGGTCCCAGAGCTGTCCGCGCTCTTCCAGTGGAGGTCTGGTTTTGCGCTTTCCCTCCTCGACCCTCTGTCTATAATTTTCGTGGCGTCAGCCTATGCTTGCGCCTCTCGTGCGGTTGTATTTTGCGCCCGGTTCTGTCTTGTGCTTCCGTGTGTTTGTTCTCCATTCGTTGCTTATGTGGGTTGGTTTCCGCATTCGAGGACATTTCTCAGGATTGTAGCTGTTTTGATCATTACTGTCCTTTGTATGGTCTCAGTTATCCCTTTGATTCCTATTTCTCCTAGTCTTTTCTCCATGTTTTTGGGGACTGTTCCTAGTGCTCCTATGATTATTGGTGTTATACTGACTTTCTTCATGTTCCATATTCCTTTCAATTCTCTGGCAAGTTCAGCATATTTGCTTCTCTTTTCCGTCTCTTTGATCTTCACTCTGTGGTCTGCTGGAACGGCGAAGTCCACGATTTTGCAGGATTTTTCTTTCTTGTTGATTATTATCATATCCGGTCTCCTTGCTGTTATGGGTTTGTCTGTTTGTACATTCATATCCCATATGATTTTGTGTTTTTAGTTTTCTAGTACAGTTTCTGGTTTGTGTTTGTACCGTTTTCTTGCATATTCGAAATTCAGTTGTTTGCACATTTCCCGGTGTACTTCTTGCCCCATGCTGTCATGTCTGTTCTTGTATTCCCTTTGTGCTAGCTTGCTGCATTCACTTATTATATGATTTATCGTTTCGTCTCTTTGTCCACACAATCTGCATTTGCTGTTTTCCTGGGTTTTATCTATCTTTGCTTTAATAAAGTTTGTCCTAATCGCATTGTTCTGTGCGGCCGTCAGCAGAGATTCCGTTTCTCTGTTCAGGTTTCCTTTTCTTAGCCATGCCCAGCTGTTTTCATTGGCTTCATCGCTTGTGAGTCTTATAAAGCGTCCATGTAGTTGTTTTTCTTCCCACTTTTCCTTTCTTGTCTTTTTGTTTCTGGGTTCAGTGCTTCCGGGGTTGTTTGTTGGGCTGGTGTCTCTTGCTGTGGTGATCAGTCTTTCCGTGTTCTGGGTTACATATTTCTCCAGCTCTTTTTTGGTGTTTTCCACACAGTCTTCTATACTTACCAGTCCTCTACCTCCTTCATTTCTTCTCACGTAGAGTCTGTCCGTGTCGTCTTTTGGGTGCAAAGCATTGTGCATAGTCATTAGTTTTCTTGTTCTTTGGTCAAGGTGCCTGAGTTCTTCTTTGGTCCAGCCTATGAATGGTCCAGAGTATCTTATTAGTGATACAGCCCATGTGTTTATCCCTTTTACTAGGTTTCTGCTATATAGTTTAGTTTCTAAGAGTTTCCTTGTTCTTCGTAGATATTCTTTTCCAATCTTCTCTTTCATTTCTGTATATTTGATTGTGTCTGCTTCCAGAACTCCCAGGTATTTGTAGCTATCTTGTTCTCCTAGCGCCCTCATCTCCTCTTGGTTGGGGAGTTCTATACCTTCTGTCGTCTCCAGTTTTCCTTTTTTGATCTCTAGCAGTGCACATTTTTCTATTCCAAACTCCATTTGGATATCCTGGCTGAATATCCTGGTTGTGTTTATCAGCTTTTCCAGTTCTTTTTTGTTTTTTGCAAACAGTTTAAGGTCATCCATGTACATCAAGTGGTTTATTCTTTGTTCTGTATCCGTAAACCTGTATCCGGCATCACACTTTCTGAGTATGTAGTTGAGTGGCATCATGGCTATTATAAACAGTAGTGGTGATAGGGAGTCTCCTTGAAAAATGCCTCTCTGTATTTTTATCTCAGACAGGTATTGTCCTTCGGCTGTCAGTTTTAGTCTCCATGTTTCCATCGCTTTCTGGATGAGATTAATAATCCTGTCTTGTATCTTGTATATCTTTAAGCATTCAATTATCCATGTTTGGGGGATTCTGTCGTAGGCTTTCTTGTAGTCAATCCATGCCATGGTTATGTTCTTTTGTCTTCTCTTCACCTCCTTCAGGGTCTTTTGATCAATGTATAGTAGATCATGTGCCCCTCTTTGTCCTTTCCGGCATCCCTTTTGTTCCTCGGGGAGCAGTCCACGATTGTCCAGGGATTGGTAGATTTGTTCTCTCAGTTGTGCTGTGAGAATTTTCCACATTATTGGTAGACATGTTATCGGTCTGTAGTTGCCGGGGGTCGTTCCCTTTTTGGGGTCTTTTTGTATTAGTGTTGTTCTTCCTTCCGTCATCCATTCTGGTACGTCTGTTTTATGGATACATCCGCTCAGTTTCTGCGCTATTCTTTCATGCAGGGTCGTGAATTTTTTAAACCAGTATGCATGTATTCCATCGTGGCCTGGTGCTCTCCAGTTTGCCATTTTTTTAAGGGTTCTCTTGATTGTTTCTTTGTTGATTTCTGTTTCGGTTCCTTCTTCGATTTCCTGCAGTTCATCTCTCATGTTTTTCAACCATTGGGCATTCTTGTTGTGCTTTTTTGGTACTTCCCATATCTTGCTCCAGAATTGTTTTGTTTCTGTTGGGTTCGGTAACTCTGTTGTTGTTTTTTCTCCATTTACGTTTTTGTAGAACTGGCTTTCATTGTTTACAAAGGTCCTGTTCTGTTTGCTCTGTTCTGATTTGTACCTGTATCGTCTCAGTCTTCCTTCTATTGCTGCTATCCTTTGTTTTATTTCTTCATGTTTCTCATTTAGTTTTTCCTTGCGTTTCTGATTTTTGCTTCTTAATCGTTTCATGTCCTCCTTCCTTCTGTTCACGGTTTTAGCTTCTTTCCGAAGTTTGGTGATCTGGGTTTCCAGTCTGATTTCCCATCCAGGTTTTGTCGGTCCTCTCTTTTGTCCATTCTCTTCGTTTCTTAGTTTCATACTTACCAATTTTGCCCCAGCATATATCAGGTTGTTTAGGTCTGTAATAGTTTCTGTTGGGATGTGTGTGAGGAGTCTGTTTACTCTTTCTGTTTCTGCTTGTAACTTCTTCGCTACTTCATTCCTGAGAGATGGGAGTTTTGTTTTGTTTTCTAACATGTATCGTCTAATGTTCTCTATTTCACTTGCTTCTTTTTCGTTGAGTTCTATCTCAGCAGGTTCTGTGGTTCTGCAGTCTTCTATCTCCCCTGGTTCTGTGATTCCGTAGTCTTCAATCTCTTCAGTTTCAGTGTGTATGTTTTGCTCGTCCTCTTTCTGTGGTCTCTCCTTTGGTGGTGTTTCTTGCTCCGTTTCGCCATTAGCCTTCTGTCTGATTTCCGTCAGTTCCATCTCCGAGAACCATCCTCGCTTGAGGATCTGTCTTGCTTGATCTGCTATCCTTTATTATTATTATTATTATTATTATTATTATTATTATTATTATTATTATTATTATTATTATTATTTATGATTATTATTATTATTAGTAGTAGTAGTAATAGAAAAATAATAAATTTAAGTACATTTGTATTTTCTATTCACCTGTAATAAGTTAATATATATTTTGTCAAATGAGAACAAAATGTTGATGTTTTTATTTATTAACTTCTATTTGGGATCTTTTGTAGTTTGCGCTTAAAACACACATCTTGGAATTTTTAAGAATATTAAAAAATCCGAGTTGTCTCAAAAACGATCGTACGCCTAATCATTGTTGATCTGTAATTCTTGGAACTGAAATAAATAATGTTGCAACTTACTGCCTCTCTCTCTCTGTCTCAGTCTCTGTCTCTGTCTGTCTCTCTCTCTGTCTCTCTCTCTGTCTCTCTCTCTCTCTCTCTCTCTCTCTCTCTCTCTCTCTCTCTCTCTATATATATATATATATATATATATATATATTCCATGATAAATGCCAGTATACTGAAATCATATGCCCTTAATAGGGTTAAGATGAAAATTCATATACACTAAATGTAGAAAAGCAAGGAAATTCCCAAATTTTTACACTTTTATTGTCATTAATTAAGGGTATCACTACATATCAACCAAACCATTTCATTATCACATCACTACAGTATAAATCTCTATGCATGAGTGGATGAAGTGTGTGAGGTGCGCTGAAGAAAAATTCCTACCAGTAAAATACATAGCCCTGTAGTGCTCGCATACCCTTAATGACAATAAAAGTGTAAAAATTTGGGAATTTCCTTGCTTTTGTACATTTAGTTTATATGAATTTTCATCTTAACCCTATTAAGGGCATATGATTTCAGTATACTGGCATTTTTCATGGAATGGTAATTTTAAAGTTTTTTTTGGAATTTTCTGGAAAGCTAAGGTATATGGTAAACTGAAATTAAAATGCCACCAACTAGACCATAGAACCTCTATCTCTGCCAAAAATCAGCTGAATCCATCAAATAGTTGATGAGAGACAGGGTGGCAAATACGTACGTACGCACACCCAGATAACATGATTTCATGATTGAACTTTCTGGATCTCTGGGTTGCCTTGACTAATGATGCTGAAATTCTACACATTTATAGAACCTATCAAATAAAAATTTTGTGCAAAGTTTTAACTAATTTGTATTATTGGTTTTTGAGTTATGATTGAGCAAAGAAATGAGATTTCCAGCATAGGCCGTTTTTGAAGTCTATTAAGGGATAGAGCGCTCTCACGCCTCCCTTGATATATATATATATATATTGGTATACTTACATACACACATATATGTCAATTCCAATAATATAATTTAAGATAAATGACGGTCTTCTTTTCTCTTTACAAGCAATTATCTCCTCTTGTAAAAAGGGATTCTTACCGACGAGTGTCGAGTAAACAGAGTTTATAGAAGAAAAATGAGAAATAAAAAGTGTTATGAACGTTACAACTTGGTCAATAAGGTAGAAAATTTCTATCTAATGCGTTTGATATAAATGATGTGTTATATATCGAGTGTTAGCTATTCAGTACTTTTAACAGAATATATGTCATATTTTACTTACGTTGGACGTTTGCTAAGTACCAACAACACAAAATTATAATAAGTTGATTGCCCTTCTATTTTTAAGAAAATACAAGGGATAACATTGTATGAGTGATATTCAGAGGCTATCGTTACAAAATATTCAAAGTTCTTATATCCAAGATTGGTTACACACATTATTTCGTGGATACAAATAAAATATAATATCGTTATATTTACTCATCTCTTTTTCGACTATGAACACAGAAACGATTGTTTCGATTTCAAGCAAACTTGACTATTTTACGTGCCATAGGCTATGTAATATTATCTTCGGTCAATTGATAAGAACTTTTCCGTCGCGAATTACTTTTGAGCTTAGGGTTAACTTTTATTATAGTAGAGCATAAATTGTGTAAAACTAGTAAAAACATCCTCTACAAGAAAAGTGACGTCACTATATTAGCACGATGTGTCACGTGTCATAGATCTACTTAGATAAGGGTGTTATTTGAAAGGTTTTTTAAATTTTATTTTAGAATTTAGTTACTCTAACAAGGCTATGGAGGTTTTGTTATTTATAGCTGGCTATGAATGCATAGCTTTTCCAACGATATAAGAAAAGGTGATACTACCACCCGACATACCATGAAGACATCATTCCAAGTCCCAACTTTGTTTAATAGTTGTACATACATACACACGCGCACGCACACACACACACACATATATATATAAATAAATATATGTACATATATATATATATATATATATATATATATATATATATATATATATATATATATATATATATGATCCTAGTTAATTCTAAAAAAAAATTATTTCTTTTTCGCTAATGCACCGATGAAGCCATTTTGTAAATGTTTAGTAAAGTTTGTATACCATAAATGTGTTTATTTACAAAAATGGACAGAAACAATTGTTTGTAAATAAAATGTTTTCTTTAATAAACTAGGATTGTACCATGTTAAATTAAGAGTTCCAATCGAAGTATTCACCATTGAGCTACTATATAAATCTTAATGCGAACTTTAAAAAAGTATATATATATATATATATACAGCTGATGATCCCCGTGTTAATATTAGATGCTTACGTTAAGGTCTCCTGTTTTTGTTTCACTGTTAGATACTTAATCCCCCTTTTTTATTTACTTACTATTATATATTTTATTTATTTATGAATTTTCCAACGAATGTTAAGTCTTCACTATTTTGGATTTAGTTAGTTTCTGTGGGAATTTAAACTGCATTTTCCTTTTTTTGTTGTCTTTTTGTTTAAAATAACTCAAAGCTTCTTTAGACTATATATATATATATATATATATATATATATATATATATATATATATATATATATATATATATATAAGAGCATTTGAATTACCTACTAGACAACATCCTCGAGTGTCTTCGCACACTCTGTACTAGGGTTTGTCAGGACAACTTGACATGAGGATACTTCATCCTACAAGAAAACTCTGACAAAACATTCAAAATAACATAATATTCAAAGCCTAAATTAGTTCCCTTCGACACGACTATAAACTTGCTCATACGAGGAATGGTGTACCTTCTAGCGATTTTACCTCAAATAACAGCACTTAATTGGGTAATCCACCGGACCAGATGAATTCTTGTCCTGGAATCTAGTAGAAATTTTAAAAAGCCTAGAATAGCGTTAAACGGTAAATTGGGGAGAGGAAAATTTACTAACTTGATTGCTATGTAGCTCATGAAGTAAAAAGGCTTTTTAGTTTCTAGGAACTTACTGAAGTAAAATGCAAAAAAAGTCATTCATTAAAAATTAAAAACGTATATATATATATATATATATATATATATATATATATATATATATATATATATATATAAATGCGTATATACTGTCACTCAAGAAGTCTTATTAAACAAATTAAAAAACTTTTTCCTAGTAAATATTGGCCAAGATGAAAGTGTAGTATCTGTTCCGATGGATACTGCACCCCATAGACCGGTATTGTCTTGGCCTTCGGGGCTTGATTTCCACAGGTCTATGGGTTTGTTCTGTGCAGTTCTAGGAGGTCCACCCTCCCAGGCTTTGCCTCCCCTCTTTGGGAAGGAGTAAGTTTATTGCTTACTACCTGAGGCGCCCCAACCGGGGAATGCTGACGGGGCTGCCCAGGCATTTTTTGTAGGCCAGAGTGCTCACCTTCTCGGACGGTGGCTTTTCAAATCCCACTTTCCCGACCTTGTGTCACATCTTACCGTGTGGGCGGAAGATAAATAGAATTGAATAAAGTGACGAACAAGCTAAATCATATGTTTTATTCAATCAGTATGCTGATTTAACAGACTATACTAATGCTATAAAAGAATGGCAGATTTCCCTCTGGATGACAATCGAATTAATTCTTCGACCCTATAAATGGTATCCTTAATACTTCTAGAAATCCGTTAAATTCAAAATTCCCCAAATTCTGCCCGAGTCCCAAAGGTTTTCAAGATTCTAATGATTGTAATCTACTATAATTCGATTCTATTTAAGGTAAGTAAAACAATAAGCATTGCTCTCAAGACTTCACAGGGGCATTGGGAAAATGTCTGTTTAAAAAAAGGTATCAATTCTGTTTTGAAAGGACATACTTGGTCTCATCAAACTACTCGTAAGGAAGGACGAGATTATCTGGGTATTAATTAGAGTTGTCAGGTGTGGCCACGCATCCCTATAAAAGGCTCCGTCGGTAGGTCTGTAAAGGCATTTTCACCGGCTTGTCACACTTACATCTGAAATAGCAATTTTTTCGATCAGTAAAACTTAATTTTGACAGATAATTTTCAGACGCGTCTCTACATGACGTCGGTCTGTTACGTTTACATTTGAAATGGAATTCATTATAAAACGCGCAGATTAAATAGACGCATCTTAAAATATTTCGAAAGAATTTCCTAAAATATTCCCACACATCTGCTTAAATAGATATCAGTATTTCAATCAGAAAAGTTTGACCGATTCAGTAAAATAGAAATTAAAGGACTTTAACATCTCCCAACTCATCACAAATGGCTTGGTTGCTGTCCGGCTGGGGTATGGTTCTAAGAGGGCAACTCTTCCAGGTTTTATTTTATCTCTGAGCAGGGGTTAGTTTATTGCTAATCGCTTGAGGAACTCTCTTACTAGAGCATATCGACGGATCAGTTTTTGTAGGCGAGGGTGTGCTCATCTTAATGCACAGGCTTCTAAAAATCACACGTAACGTTGTTTCTAACTCTTGGCATAGGAAAAACGACCATGATTCAAAATCTAATCTCACGACTCTTTACCGACTTTAAGATGAAGACATTTGATGACGAAACCTTTAAAAAGATATATCAAATAACTTTCATTCGCATGATTACGAAACAGCGGATGCAGAATTACTTGTTAATAAGCTGTGTTATATATATATCTTCGTTACGGACGAACTGTCTGTTTAAAAGGTGTAATAGTTCGTTAAGCATAGTTTACAGTTCACGATCGATTTTAGACAATCTCAGATCACCAACAGTCAACTCTCAGCCCATATGTATATATATATATATATATATATATATATATATATATATATATATATATATATATATATATAAGCTACACAGAAGCTCCCGCATTTGATCCCGAGGGAATCTTAAGGCTAAAATATATTTTCATAACTTACTACCTAGCTCTACCTACGATACGTAAGCACTGTTGAAGTAAATACTGAAAATTGATACATAAAAAATTATATCCCCATATGAAATTTTATGTGGATACATGAAATAGTAATATATATATATATATATATATATATATATATATATATATATATATATATATATATGTATATATATATATGTGTATATATGTGTATATATATGTACAAATATATATATATATATATATATATATATATATATATATATATATATATATATATGGCGATTTGTGATCGAGGTTCGCGCCTACTGACCGTTGAAAATGAGTTCCTACACTGAAGATTGCGTTAGCATGAAACATCGATGTCTGTAGGTATTTAAATAATTAATATTTATAAAAATATTATTGTATATATATATATATATATATATATATATATATATATATATATATATTAGTACTTCATGTATCCACATAAAATATTATAAGGAGATATAATTTTTTATGTGTCAGTTTTCAGTATTTACTTCAACAGTGCTCGATACGTAAGTAGAGCTAGGTAGTAAGCAATGAAAATATATATGGCAATCAAGCTACACAGAGGCTCCAGTGTTTTATCTCCGATAATTAAGGGACAGAACAACAAAATACTAAAAGACAATAACAGAGAAGAAAAAAAAAAACAAAGAGAAATAAACAAAACACTAATAATAACCACCCAAATAGAAACGAAAAAGTTAGCAATGAAGAGAAAAGAGGTAACTGCATAAATCGTAAATTTTGTCCACTAAAAAATAAATGCCTAACTAAAAGTGTTGTATACCAAGCAATGATATTTGCCAACGAAAGACACAACAACAAGAAATACTACGTGGGTATGACATCCCTAGATTTTAAGACCAGATATTATGACCACAAAAGCACATTTAAAAACAAAGAACGTCGAACTAAAACAGCACTAGCAAACTATTATTGGGAGCTCAAAGAAAATGGACACTCACCAATAATTGAATGGAAAATAGTAAGACAAGCCAGTACATGTAGAAACTTAGACGACCCGTGTAGATTATGCCTGAATGAAAAATATGAAATCCTAAATTTTAAAGATCCCCGAAATCTATTAAACTCTAGAAGTGAAATAGCAAACAGCTGTTTACACAGAAATAAATTTATCTTAAGATGATATATAATAAATTAAAAAAAAATAAAATAAAAAAATAATTAAATAAATAAATAAATAACTGAACAAGTTAAAATTTAAAACCTAAAATAGAAATACAAGAAACCACGTGTTAAAATAAATTCGCCCACTGTATTGACACAACCAAGGAAACAGGATATAGGAAAATCCATTGTAAACAAAAATAGGATAGGTATAGGAGCGCCACCAACAAAGCCTTTGTTCGCGGGAAGCCCAACGATTGGCTGAGGGAACAACAAAGAATCTGATTGGTAAACTAGCAAGCCATGTATATAAAAACACCTGACAAAAATAACTCCATGCATTTAGCCTGACGATTCCTCCGGGGATGAAACACGGGAGCCTCTGTGTAGCTTGATTGCCATATATATTTTCATTGATTACTATATATATATATATATATATATATATATATATATATATATAGTCTCGGAAGTTTCTAAACCATTAAAACTATATTAAAAAACAACAACTTATAGTCCCAAGTCTTTCAGTGGAAAATCACTCATGTAAGTCAATTTGTTTTTTACAGTTATTATATTAGTTTGTTTCTAACACTATTTTAAGGGATCATCAGTTGTTTACCATGAAAAAACTGTTTCGGGAATTTAAAAACAAGACAGTATTTAATTTCATGGCTTCCCAGCAGAGTTGATCAGACCCACTTCCCTTAAAAGACAAAAACATAAACGTTCCTTATACTAAATCTACGTTTTGTTCCATATAAATGTTTTGCTAACTTATATTAGTTATTTAAAAAATTTTTTTTTTTACCTGTGCTGTTCGTCTGTCTAATAAAATTTATCCGTTACTTACAAAAATGTTGCTGCATTTTAAAGTGTTTGAACGAATCCATTACATTATTATTTAGGTGATTAATGTATTATTTTTAGTTTTATATTATAAATACAAAATATATCAACACATCAAAAAATAAAAAATAAATATATATATATATATATATATATATATATGTACATCAACGTTTCGTCTTTATTTATAAGCCAAAATCACTAAATATATCCACAACAAATCTCGGCGAAGATTATTAGAAACTGCCCTCATCACCGCCTCCACCACCATCAAGCAACGTAATGGTTTCTTTAACCTATTACCCTTAATAAGCAAGATCATCTTCACAGAACAAAGACTCTTGCCTGATCATGGTTAACTTTTTTTCATCTCCAACCTCTATAACACTCTCCCATTTACTTTTCCCTTTCTTTTTTCTCCTTGAATCTTTATTTTCTCCTTACTTTTTTTCCCTCACACTTTTAATACTGCAGTCCAAATAAACTTTCTCATGTTCCAAATATTTCAAATATTCCATACCCACCCTTTCAATCACCGCCCTCCTCCACCCCCCCAATCCCTCACTCATTGCTATAATTTTCCAAATATTTCAAATATTTCACACCCTATCACAACAAATCCTCCCTCCCCCTCTCAATTATTTTCTCCCATACCCCTTCTTAAATTCCCTCATTTTCTCAAAACGCTCTCTAAGACCATAACTTTCGCCCATCCACCAAAATCACAGCCCCCCTTCCTCTCTACCCATCCTCCTTTCCCTGCATACACCCCCCATACACAAACATTCCAACTTACTTTTCCCCTTCAATCTTGAACCGCAGCCATCTGGTCAAACACCTCCCCCCTCTTCCTCCACTCCCTCTCTGCCATCCACTTTACCCCTGCTCATCCCCCACCTCTTTCTCTTACCACCTGCCACAGTAGTCCTTGCTCACCCCATCCTTCCATTTTTTCCCCACTCATTTTTTTCAACATTCATTTCTATTTCTCCAACAAATACGGTCGTCCACCCAGCAGTGGCCACTATTTCATTCTATTTTTCCTCCCAATATGTCTACCCTACATGTATCTGTACTTGCATGACATTTTTTCTCTATTTTATCATCCTGATGAAGTCTTATAAATAAAGACGAAACGTTGATGTACACATAAAAAACATCCATTTTTTGGTTTTCCTTTTTCATTTTCCCATATATATATATATATACATACACACATATATATACCTTTAGTCCCTCCTTCTCTCCCTCCTCCTCCTTTGTTGTCCATCTCCCCGTTGTCGTCAACCTCAAATAAATATTAATCTTCCTTGTTCACTTACAGTTTTTCTAATCTGCGTTCACAACTGTCGCATTTTTCCTTTTCTCAGTGTTTCAAATCAGCGTTTATAAGTTAACCGTACATTTTTTCTCTTTTTCTTCTTTTTCTTCTTCTTCTTTGCCCATTCCCAGTGTTTAAAATCGGCGTTCAGTCGATTTCTTCTTCTTCTTCTTCTTCTTCTTCTTCTTCTTCTTCTTCTTCTTCTTCTTCTTCTTCTTCTTCTTCTTCTTCTTCTTCTTCTTCTTCTTAACATTTCTTTCTTTCTTTCTACTGTATTTTTATTGTTTTTCTTTTTCTCATTATACTTAGTAGATGTGTTATATATACGTTTATACATATTCGACATTATTTTTATTTATATATCCTATGATTTGTTCTATCAGTTTATTATATATATATATATATATATATATATATATATATATATATATATATATATATATATGTGTGTATATATGAAGTGTTTTTATGAACCGCTCATTATAAATTTTGGAATATATATACTAGGCAACACATTTTAGTAAATTTAAACATTTAGAGGGTATATATTTAAAGTCTTAATTTTTTATATATAGTATTTATGGTTATAACAAATTAAAATAATTAAAAAAATGAAAAAAGCGATCTGATCAGTTTCGTACCTTGCTCAACAATAATGTAATGAAGCAGCGTCCGACCTAATTACGGTATTATTCACATTCCATATCTTGTTCAGCTCTCTGGCAAGTTAGTAGACCTGCCTCCTTTAGTTTTATTTCATGATAGGTTGGGACGCGAAGTCTTTTTCTGACATAATCTATTAGTCTATTTGTCTTTCATATTTATGCTTGTTGAATTATTTACCTGCCTTTTAAAAGAGAATGTTGTCCGACCTTTGGTTTTCTAGCTCTCCGATTTCTTACAATAAACGCGGACAAAAAAGAGAGTCGCACAGCAAAAATCTCTCTGGCATAGGTGGAAAAAGCGGAAACAGAGTATGTTTTTTTATTGTCGGAGTTCTACAAGCTAAATTAGTGTATTGTAATAAAGGACTAAATGGTTATGTTACAAGAAGACTCCGCATCCCAATTTATCAGAGGGTGAAGCTGAAGAAAGCAGGTCAACAATGTAACTGCATGAATTTTGCCAAAGAACTCAAGGATCTACGCTACACACACACTAAATATTTATTAATATAGTTTAATAAATAAAATATAATAGTATTATAAGTTGTCCCCTCCTTTGTTCTTCAAAATAAGCGATTTCTACATCGAAAAATTTGGAAGAAAAATTTCGAAATTGTTATGATTCCTTTTTTTCATTCCAACTTGCGCTTTTCAAATAGGTGCACTCCACGACTGGGGCCTGCAGTACGTCGCTTTCATTTTAGATTTATTTTATTTCAATCTGCTGATTATAACAGAACATGTGAAATTGAAACTTGATTATTTTTTTTTTCATCCCGACATTTGCAATTTCTATATGAATTTAGGGAACATGTAAGATTCGAAGAGGCGGCTTTAGTTTTCACTTGACACTTTTTTACTCCAGCTTTGTATGTTTTGCTGTTATTGTTGCTTTATATTAAAAATTTTAGATAAGAAGAAAAACAAGGCGTGACGAGCAGAAGCCGAGGGAAAACATGTTCTTTAGATTGTTGATTTTGTCGGAATGATAAAGAACTTCAGAGTTATGTTACTATAGCAACGTAAACATAACACGAGTTGTATATATCGAAAAACAATTGTATCAGTGTGAGTTCCATCGCACTTTTCATGGACATGTCAAGTCGTAGAAACAGACCAACACCTTAAAATTATATACGAAATTTGTACATTTAGAGGATGTGTTTTTGTAACTGAAATCTTGTCTCAAACAAATTTAGCACCCCGCTAAAATGTAAGCGACAACTAATCAAAATATTTAATTCGTGTGTAACACGTCCATCAATCCATCCAGTTTTTGTGACTGTTAGATACAATCTGTCTCAAATAAATGTAGCATACAATTAAAATATAATTAATACGATAGATTATTGTTTCTTATGTAAACATTAATTATGTTTACATAAGAAACAATAATGTATCGTATTATTTATTAAATGGTATCGATCCAAACATCTCAATCTACCCGTTGTGTTTATGCCACGCACGGCTTGTATTACACCGATCTTTTGGCTAGGAACAAAGTGCACTTAATCTATTCTTTCCTCTCAACTATCAAATACCTTGTTGACGGAAGCACCTGGCCGAAGTATATAGTATCCAGATCGGCGTGCTTTAAGGATCCGTTTTGGGTTCAACGCTCTTCCCGATCTTTGCAAATTATTTTCCAAATTATATTCTTAGATTATTCATGGAGACGACACAACTATTTATGGCAACACTTCGAAGAGGATTGGTGATCAAGATTTTCCTGACTCTTTGTGTCTTCCCACTTGGAGCACGTGTTGCAATTAGGGAAAAGTAGCTTGTTACTTTTAACACTTATTAAACCAAGCTTTTATATTTTCACCACCAACGATCGAATAATCACTTTTCCCAGTCGAAATTAATTGTTCTCTCCTCGAAGAATCTACCTTCTTTGGTAAGATACTAAGACTGACTTGAAACCTAGACCTGAAATGGAAGACTTATATAAAATCGGTTTCTGTAGTTGCTGGAAAAATCGTTGGATCATTCCCCCGCTCCGAAAAGTACCTTATTTATGACGCAATACTCTACCTGTATAAGAACCAGATGCATCCTAAAATTGAGCACTGCTGTTATATCTGGGTAGGTGCCACACGGAACACACATTCTGGTCTTGACAGAGTAAAAAACCGACTTCGCAATCTAGTGGAGATTATATCTTCTCATCCCCGCAGCCTCTTTCACACAGAAGAGATCATGCTAGCCTCTTTCTCATGTATCGTTGTGTTCATGTGCTCGACCGAGCTCCAATCCCTGCACTCCCATGTTAAAAATCACAGCAAGAACCCGTCTGGCTACAACCACAGCAAATAACTTTCCTTTTGCTCTCTTTGTACTAAAAACCAAACGGAACTTCCATGAACAAAGTTTCTTTCTTAGAACATCCCGTCCGTGGAATACAATACCACGAGGCTGCTTCTCAGTTAACTACAACGTAGTCGTTTTCAAGTTTAACGTAAACAAATACTTGTTGAGCCGGAAAATCAATTATCCTCTCGTGGCGGCGATCATCGTAAAACCAACACTCCTTTTAACCCTTATCCTCGAGTGCCTCCCGGGCACTGATAAACAGTGACCCATCAGTAAAAAAACAATCCCTGTGACGGATCCAATGTATAATGTTCATGATGTCCAACCGAGGACAAAATGATATGCTTCTTTTCAACATTCAATTAATTATTTTTTACAAATTCTATATGTAAAATATAGAATGACATCGTTATAATATTGGATGAAATAGAATAGTTGATATGAATTAAGGCACGGATGAGTAATACATCAAGACAAAACAATCCGGATCACGCTATATGTGCCTAATCTATAAAATAAAGAACATATAGCGTAACAATCGACGAATTCTTCTCTCCATCCGATTCATCAGATTGTCGCTTCTTCCTCTTCTTTCGTGTGGATCAGATGATTCTGGTGTTGGCATTAGTTTCTCCTATGTTCTTCTAGTTAGAAATCTTTCTGGACAGACATCAGATACTTACAGGAAGGTTGCCAACATCCCTAAGTGAATGTAATACTGTGGAACCGACTGGATTCGAACTTGGAACACCCAGGTCTTCAGTCCGTGTCCTTATCCACTTAACCACCGTCACCTCGCAACAATATGTAGATTTGACTTTCTTTCCTTTCTTTTTGTTAAAGCCGCCTTCTTATTTTTCGTTGTAGATGTAATAATTTCAACAATTAAGAAAAACAACGATTTTATTATTTGCTCTAGGCTGCATATACTTTTCTCGTTGATTTTTTTCTACAGTAAGGTAATCTAAATCATTGCATTTTCCAGGCAATCTCCCATAAGAGTGATAGAAGAGCCCGAAAAATAGTCATTTCTCTTCGACTTCGATATTCAAGAGACAGGATCTATATTGTTTTTTTTTGTCACGTCGATTTCCTGCCATGACACAACTTCTTATACACGTCAGCTAAACCACTATTGTAACCGCTAAACAAACATTCCCGTTTCTTACTTAATCTAGCTTTACGTATTTCCGACCGGTATTAATTAGCTGTAAGAAGCAACGAAATAAAAACACAGAGGACACACACCCATGTTTTGCCAATCAATATAAACCTTGTCTCCTTTTGATTATGTATCTATTGAAACAACTATTATAGATTAAGGCCGTTATCTAGCATCCGGTAAGCAGCCAATATATCAATGTCTCCTTTAATTTCACACTAGATAATATTACATAAAAATATCCCCGCGCGTTCGGACGGGAATATAACATGGTGTCAGAAGCGTGATAATAGCTGCATCACCGTCATCAACATTTGTTTTTCCAAGCTAATGAAGTATCTTTTCTTGAATTTGTTCTGTTTTGTTACGGTTTCTTTCTCCCCTTCCTCCTGAATTTGTTTGAATTGCTCCGGTCCGAATTTTAAAAACATTCTTACGATAAAAACTTCGTCAGATCTGCACCTATCTACAAGCATCATGGACACTCTCCGGGTTCCAAAACATTTTGATTTAAGTCAGGAAAACTTAGATATGGCCTTGAAGTGTTGGAAGAATTAACTGAATCTCTATCTGATGGGCACAGAATATTACACGAAGTTGTGTTGACATGCATAAGGCTGAAAAGACGAGATATCTACTCCACCTTCCAGTTCATTTCAGTAGAAGACAAGTCTTTTCCTGGCCTTTTGGCTGGAATCACAGTCTAGTATCTGTTCCGATGGATACTACACCCCATAGACTGGTATTGTCTTGGCTTTCGGGGCTTGATTTAGTCTGTCTAGGGGCTGTCCTGTGCAGCTCTAAGAGGTCCACCCTCCCAGGCTATGCCTCCCCTCTTTGGGGAGGAGTAAGTTTATTGCTTACTGCCGGAGAATGCCGACCGGGCTGCCCAAGCAATTTTTAATGGCCAGAGTGCTCACCTTCTCGGGCGCTGGCTTTTCAAATCTCACTTTCCGACCTTGTGTCACATATTCCTATTGTGGGTAGGAGTTGGAGACACCAGCCAAAAAAATTGACAATCCTGAGACACAAATTTCTCACCAGCAAGCGAATGGACAAAAGTTCACTCACTTTGTTACAGTACTTCCTAAACGTGCCACAGACTGTGAATTAGGAGACCTGACGGACTCTTTAATTAAATACATTGTCATTATTGGAACAAACGATCTCCGTCTCACGGAACGCCTATTAAGAGAGCATAGCATCACGCTGGATCAAGCAATCTAAGCCGGTCAAGCAGCAGAAGAAAGGAGAGGCCAGACCAATGTACTAGCAAGTACAGAGGGATATGATGTAGACGTGGCAGCTAACACACACAGACGGAAAAGGAGAGAAATTATTTATATTTTAAATTCCAATTAACAAGTTTTTATTCATCTTTTTACTTGGCGAATTAAGAAAAAAATCAATGTAACTTTTGATAACTGTTTCATGCAGAAACGAACAACCAGGTATAAACATATTACCAGGATCTTTCGTCCATGCACCTTATCAGAAAACCATCAGATCACTTCCGGAGAAAAATCTTCAAGCAAAAAGAAAAATGCCAAAACCTTGAAGTTCCATTCATAGACAAAAAATGACCGGTTATCTATGAATGGAACTTCTGGTTCTATTACGGAACTGTTTTTTCTGTGAGAAATGCATAGTAATATTTTTATTTATCGCACTTATGGAAAATCTAAGATATATAACTCTGTATTATAGTTGTTCATGTGTCGACGAAACGGTACGTCAAGTATCTAGATTTTTTTTGAAAGATGAAAAAGACATAGTTACTAGAATCTAAATGTCTATTGTATATTTATAAATGCCCTGCTGTTAAAGAATTAACATCCATTTACTTTAAATTTTGAAAGTCTGACTATTAACAATATATATATATATATTTATATATATATATATTTATATATATATATATATATTTATATATTTTGTATAGTTAGGCAACATTCCTTCTTTTATACATATCTGGTTGAACGGGAGTGCCAACTTCTGTTTGTTCCTTTTTTGATCCAATCTTTCTATTCCTCGGACGATAGATCTTGTGCTTTTAATAATGGAGTGTAAGAAATGTCCATATTTAACGCGAACGTTTTCGACCATCATTGGTCGTTTTCAGGCGGATGATTGATAAATGCAAAATAAAATTGGTGAATTTATTTAAGAGAACGTTTCCATGTGATTAAAAACATAAAATCATTCAACAGCATTTCAAAACGCCTTCGCACCCCTCATAACGAGCATGGTTAATGTTGGGCTTTTTTAATTGAATGAACAACGCTTCCATTATGGGGAGGCGAATACCGCAAAATGATACAGCAAGAATGGATGTGCTACCGGTTAAGATATTTCTAAAATTATCTTTGGAGATGTTATGTGCTGTAAGGTGTTTGTAAATGGAGCTTTGTGGGGAGGTCAGGTGGCAAGTTAATCGACGTGAAATACTGGTTCGAGTCATGCCTATATACGTGCTGTTGGCGGAGACACATTCTCCGATAGGACATTTGAACACGTATATGGCATTACTAGTCTTTAGTAAGCCATTGTCGGTAGGATTATTTTTTATTAGTAAATCGCTAGTTTTAAACTTTTTGTAGTAAATAATAAATCTAATATTAAAATCGTTATCTACAGGGGATATATATTTATGTATAATATTTTTATTTAAAGTTGGAACTCCTGTTCAACCAGATATGTATATGTATATATATATATATATATATATATATATATATATATACATATACATATACATATACATATATATATATATATATATATTTATCGTGATTGTGATTCTCTTTTGAATCTACGAACTGCGTTCGAACCCGTCTGACCGCCTTAAACCGCCAATTCCTGCACCGATGAGTACGTAAGCCTGAAAAACGTTGTTTGTAGGTAAATACACTATAATATTTAATAAAAGATATTCATAGTATATATATATATATATATATATATATATATATACATACACACACACACACACACACATATATATATATATATATATATATATATATATATATATATATATAGTGGCACCCGCAAGAATATACCTTCAGGAATGAAAGGGGGCGATAACTGACTTCGATATAAAACAAATGGGACATATATCGATTGCTTCCAAAGTAGGAACATAAGTAAATGGTTTGCTAATGTCGTAAGATCACCTACATTTATTAGCAACCTTAGACTTTTGAATATAATTTGCAAAATAAAATTAATCTTTTAAGCAGTATTTACTATAGTCCTCCAATATTAGCTGTCAGCTATTAAAGATCCATTTTGCAACCTTGTGTTGTGATGACCCTACCACGTTCGTTTAAACGTCCCTCGATTTGTAAACAGAAGGAGTGTCTATTAGGATTAGACGTGATCAGTCTCGAAGACACATCCCCCAATTCGGACCTGTATTGTCTTGTCCTTCGGGGCTTGATTTACGCCGGTCTATGGGATTGTCCTGTGCAGTTCTAGGAGGTCCACCCTCCCAGGCTTTGCCTCCCCTCTTTGGGGAGGAGTAAGTTAATTGCTTACTGCTTGAGGCGCCCCTACCGGGGAATGCCGACGGGGCTGCCCAGGCAATTTTTAATGGTCAGAGTGCTCACCTCTCGGGCGCTGGCTTTTCAACCCCCACTTTCCGACCCGACCTCGGGTCACATCTTACTTGTGGGAGTAGGATATAACTGGCCTTGTGCCTAACTCCTGGAGAGGAGTAAATAATACACATCCCCTATTGTACATATACAATAACGCTGTTTGTTTTTTTTTTATTAAATATATACATTTTTCTCTTCTCCCTTAAAAAAATCCCTCCATACACTTCTTTATTAGTGAGGGCGAAACTGGTCGGCTGTCTTTTTTTTACTTTTAATCATGAATGATAAAACATGTTTTCTCTTCATACTTGCTATAATAAAATTATGTACTCTTCCAAAAATCATGATAAAGAGAGAGAGAGAGAGAGAGAGAGAGGGGGAGAGGGGAGAGGAAGAGAGAGACAACATCGTCTCACCTGACCCCGAAATGCGAACAACGTTAACAGCCACACAAATGCAAGGGTCACACTACAATGATGCTAAAATAAGAAGCGTAGTGTTTACACTTAAAAAAAATTATAATTAAAAAAAAAAAAACATCATCTGGGAGGTGACGGTGGTTAAGTGAATAACAACACGGACTGAAGACCTGGGTGTTCCAAGTTTGAATCTAGTCGGTTCCACAGTATCACTTTTACTTAGGGATGTTGGCAACTTTCACCTGGTCCTTCCCATAAGTACTCGATGTCTTTATAGAAAGAATTCTAACTAGAAATATATCAGAGAAACCAATGCCAACACTAGACTCATCTGATTCATATAAAATGAATGAATGAATCTGAAAGATTTGATATATAATCATTTGGTTCTCTACTTGTAACAAATTGAAGGTGATTGCTTGGAAAAAAAGTTTTGTATGTATGGAAACTGAAGTACAGTTATTTCTATAATGGGAAATATACGAAATATGAAAATTGACTAAAAAAAAAACAATTTGTGTGAAACGATTGCGTAATGGATTCTGACAAGTTTCTTACAAGGCGAAAATGGATTAACTAACAAACAATTTCCCTTGGCCTTTTTACTAGGAACAAAGTGTAGTATATGTTCTGATGTTGATCTTAGTTCATTCTGTCCTCTATTTGTTAAGGAGAAGTCTTCTAGACTGGGGAAATTTAAATTTTTGTCAAAATTCAGAGTGCCTCTTTTCGGGGAGTTTGAGTTTTCGCCGCATTAAATGATGACCTTGTGTCTAACTCTCCTCATGCTGGGAGGCAAGTAAATAGAGAACAATGATTTTTTTTCGTGTTCAGACAAGATGAAGGGTGGATAAGAGAACTTAGTGAGAGAAGCGAAATGCGGGGTGGGGATGGCAAGAATGTAAAAAAATATGAGTCAAGTTATAATGCAGAAAATATGAAACATGATTAAATAAGCAACCAATGATGTGGAAGTAAAGAATAGAAACGTAAAAGACACTAATCCAGCTGTATTTTCTTTGTTGTTAAAATACGTTTGTCTCTTCTTGCCTGTAATGTTCTTCTGACTCAATTGGGTACAGACGACAATTATACTTCTTCCCTATTTTGAGTTGATGAGTCTTGCATTCTCTCATTCTCATTTCTTTTGCAAAGTTGTTGTCCTACTCTCAGTGGTAATTCGCTGATGAGTTTATAGCTGCCCTCGTCACTGTATGAGAGTATTCCTATTCCGGTCGGTTGGTCTGTCACGTTAACGATTGAACTCGCATTTACGTCGTCTGCCGAGCTTAAGTATAAATTGCATTTTATTTCCCCTGTCACGCTTAAGTTTAAAATAACATTTCATTTTCTCTGTCACGCTTATGTTTAAGAAAAACATTCTATTTCCTCTGTCACCTTACGTTTTAAATAACATTTTATTTCCCCTGTCACGCTTAAGTTTAAAATAAACTATTTATTTTCTCTGTCACGCTTATGTTTAAAAAAAATTATATTTCCTCTGTTACCTTAAGTTTAAAATAACATTTTATTTCCCCTGTCACGTTTAAGTTTAAAATAACCTTTTTATTTTCTCTGTCACGCTTATGATTAAAAAAACAACATTCTATTTCCTCTGTCACGCTTAAGTTTAAAATAACATTTTATTTTCTCTGTCACGCTTATGTTTTAAAACACATTCTATTTCCTCTGTCACCTTAAGTTTAAAATAACATTTTATTCCCTCTGTCACGCTTAAGTTAAAAATAGCATTTTATTCCCTCTGTCATGCTTAAGTTTAAAATAGCATTTTATTTTCATCTGTAACGCTTAAGTTTAAAAAAGCATTTTATTTTCTCTGTTAGGCCTAAGTTTTAAATATTATTTTATTTCATCTGTCACGCTTTAGTTTTTAAATCGTATTTTATTTCCTCTGTTACGCTTAAGTTAAAAATAGCATTTTATTTTCTCTGATTTAAGTTCGAATGTAATTCTTATGTTTCACATAGAATGTTGGTTTATCTGTCACGCTTAAGTTTAACATAACATTTAAGTTCAACTGTCACGCTTATGTTTTACATATAATGTTGATTTATTTGTTACGCTTAAGTTAAAAATAACATTTTAGTTCGTGTGTCACGTATAAATTGTAAAGAAAAGGTTTCTTAATCTGTCACATTTAAGTTTTGAATGGTAGTTTAATTCGTGTGCAACGCTTAAGTTTGAAAAAGAATGTTACTTTATCTGTCACGCTTAAGTGTGAAATAGCATTTTAATCGTAACACCGGCAGATTGATTGAACGCATCTGCAAAATAACCATTCTTAATTCTTGTTTTTTTCTTCTCAGTTTTCCAATTGCAATCATTGTTACAATTCGAATGATGTACTTAGACATAAACACGGAATGTTTAACAGATACGAAAATTGTGTAGCATCGACTCGTTTGTAGTTATTTGCGCGCGCAAAAAAGAAATGTAACATATTGAACGTTGAGTATTTCGACTAGTTTTAAATACTTGTTATTTTCCTTTTTGTAATATATTGAGCATCCTCAGAGTAATTCAACGACAAGGCACAGAATAAAGTGTTGAGACAGTTTGGAGCTTTCGAAAGGTCGTTGTGCGGAGACAGACAGAACATCGATGACGAATATAAATTTGCAGAATGATAAAATGCCGTGTAAAATGTGATTTTGACAAGGATTTCGTACCGCAGATAGAAGTGAAAAATAGAACAAGACACAACCCAACTATAGACAGAAACATACGTTACAGGAGCTATTCACTGAAGCTCACTCGTCCCACCTTCTTTTATATTACGCCGTGAGCATCTTTCTCAACAGAAGATCAGTAAACTGTTTGAAATTGCGTCGAATGATCTTTTCTCAACCAATTTACCAAAAAGATCACGGGACTTGTCCGACAACGAATGAAGAAAAGTTACTCAGTTAAATATTCTTGTAAATATTTACATATAAATAGCAATAATTACTAGAGATCGTGTACCTTCTGTTGTATAACCAACGATCGCAATAGTATTCAGATGATCACGATGTTAAAAAAAACGCTGTTCAATATATTTAACTATATCGTTACATAAATATTATGACTGGTGTTCTTTAGCGTTTCCATTGAAATCATATTCCATGGCTTCATTGCAAATATACAAAGTAAGAATCTCTATCATTAAGATTTCGAACAACCGTTCAAGAAGGTCACATAGAGGATTTCGGTATGAAATCAATTAACGTTTTGCAATCTTATTGCTTGACGATTATGTCAATTTGAAGTTCAAGATTATCGTAATAAAAAATTCGAGCGTGTTAAAAATGAACGTCAACATCCCATTAAATGTAAAAAAAAAAACAGTTACGCATCGAATGTCATGAAGAGTGATTCAGGGTATTATTAGCCGCGGTTTGTTCGCCTGAAGAGAGAGGTTCTGATGTTGAAAGACCTGAAACCCTCTTAAACTACGATGTACAACATAATTGAGGATATAACGCCCCGAATCAGCACCGCACACGAGCATACTGTTTTAAGGGCGTTTATCGGTGAGACGTAAGTCGACGTATAGTAATTAACGTTTTCGATGATGATGAAGAAACACCTTGGGAAGATACTTCATAAGCAAAACAGAAAACAGAACGGATGATGATGATGATGATGATGATGATGATGATGGTGATAATGATGATGATGATGATGGTGATGATGGTGGTGGTGGTGGTGGTGGTGGACGTTGTTGTAAGCATGCATCGTTATCATTATCATTCTTACGAGGATGAGTATCGTCATTGTCGTTCTAATGATTTGATTAACGATCTTAGCGTCGCTGGGAGGTCGACGGTACGGAGTGATGACATCATTGTCTCTCACCGCTGGTGTCGACAAGTGTTATAAGCCGTTATTGAATTAAACTTTTTGTTTTACTGATTAGATGCGACTAAAGCGATTAGTCGGTGACAACCATCGTCACCTTTTTGCGACCGTGCGAGGCCGGAAACAACACACACACACACACACACACACACACACACACACACACACACACACACACACACACACAGCTTTCAAACAAGAGGCAATTTCCTCGTCGATATCACAATGAAACTGATAACGTACTCTGCCCCTATTTCATTGCCTCCCTACGAGGGCAAAGTTAAGCACACGGTCGCATTTTAATGTAGGAAAAATCCAGCTCTCCAAACTGGGGAAGCTTTGGTTGAGAGAAAAAAAAAACTTTCCCCAGTCTAGAATCATTTCTCCTTAACTGACCGCGAATAGAAACGTGTAGTATCAGAACATATACTACACTTTGCTTCTAGCCAAAGGTGCTGACGCATTAGAGAGAGAACATCCTTAATTCACATCTCGTTTCCCGTGTGTAAAAAATACGTAACTATATGTAGTTATTTAATAAATATATTTACCTATTTTTAATTCAGACGCAAACCAGTAAGAATAATATTATGATGTGCCAATATTCAAAGTAGGTAGAGCCAACCTTCTTACAAAATCAGCATTTGTGATAGGAACTGTCACAGACAAGTCAAGGGAGAGAGTCACTGTCTTTCAAGATAGCAAAATGAAAGCAATGTGTAATGTGAAGTATAACGGGTCTTTTAGTTGGGCCAACATCCTCTAATTTTGAATGTGTTAGGACTGTTTAGCGAGCACGATATGTCTAGACAGCATAGTAGAAGGGTACAAAGAAAGGGTAACCCACTGGGAAGATCGTGTGATAACGTATGCTACTAGACTTTCAGATCAATCAGTCAGAAAAATTAGTAAAATACAGAAGGTCTTTGAGACAATTAAGACCTGCTACATTGTCTTCTGTAGTATGTAGAGAAAACATTTGATGATAATAGATATTGCTATTGTTTTATTCTCACAAGCTGTGGTCGGCTGTTTCCTATGTAATCGTTTTTTTGTGATAAAAACTATTTTAAAAGTCTAATAAAACTCAGATAATTGTTTAATCTTTATAAAGCTTTCAACGCTTATGTTGATTACGATCGATTTTTTTGCCAATATTTTTATATCATTTCGCCATCTTCCTTTTTAAATTTTCCAATCAAATTCATTTCGTCGCAGCTCACAATGAACACTTTCTTACAGATAACTTAATGAAATAATCTATGTAAAAATGTATGTAAAAATGTATGTAAAAAATGTATGTAAAAAATGTATGTGAGAAAATGTATGTAAAGAAATGTATGTAAAAAATGTATGTGAAAAAATGTATGTAAAAAAATGTATGTAAAAATGTATGTAAAAAATGTTTGTAAAAAAATGTTTGTAAAAAAATGTATGTAAAAATGTATGTAAAAAAATGTATGTAACAAAATGTATGTAAAAATGTATGCAAAAGTGTATGCAAAAAATGTATGTAAAAATGTATGTAAAAAATATATGTAAAGAAATGTATGTACAAAAATGTATGTAAAAAAATGTATGTAAAAATGTATGTAAAAAATGTATGTAAAAAATATTTGTAAAAATATGTTTGTAAAAAACTGTATGTAAAAATGTATGTAAAAAATGTATGTAACAAAATGTATGTAAAAATGTATGCAAAAATGTATGCAAAAAATGTATGTAAAAATGTATGTAAAAGATGTTTGTAAAAAATGTATGTAAGAAATGTATGTAAAGAAATGTATGTAAAAAAAAATGTATGTAAAAAAATGTATGTAAAAAAATGTATGTTAAAAAATGTATGTAAAAAATGTACGTAAAAATTTGATGTAAAACAATGTATGTAAAACAATGTATGTACAAAAAATGTATGTAAAAAATGTATGTAAAAAATGTATGATAAAAGAAATCAGCCGGACGATATATTTTTTAGCATTTGTATGAATGCTTAGCTTTATAATTAAAAGTAAAATATAAAATAAAACTAAGGGGCAGCCTTTTTACTCTCTCTTTCCCTATTTTGTCCTTTAATGCTCAAATTCCATTAGCGATGTTTTTGCCACATGGGGGAGTATTGCTGTTTTTTTAATTAGGCTATATTTTGGGAGAGTGCGGTATGTAAAGTTATTCATCATCATCCTCGAGTGTAGTTTTAACCTTCCTAAATGATGACGCAATAGTACAGATGAACGAAAAGGAGTTCATTGTGAAATCAGTTGATGCGGTTCCCAGGCAGCTTGAGTAAACGGTGACGAATTTTGTCGCCTATTTTAAATTCTAGATAAAACACCAAGCTATACACTTTATTATCATGCTCATTTCTTGTATGAAATATATTTCGGTAAAAAAATACAAACGCTTAATAATAGATGGTTACTTTTCAATCAGCCTATATATTGAATTCAATTAGCATATAACTAATTGGTACTGTTTTATATAAAGATATCTACAGTAATTCTTTAAGGATAAACATAGATTTTAGCTGAGTTCAGTAAAAGAAGTTGCGATTTTCTAACATTTCTGAATAGACTAAAAGAAATTCTGATTCTGCAAATTTCTTAGTTTAGTAAAAGATTCCACAGATTTCTGAAGGAACTAAACGACGTTTTGACTAATCAAAAGTTCTAAATTGACTATAAGAAAGTAAAACTCAAGAACATTTTCGATTTCACAAGATGTTAATATAAACTAAGATAAATTATGATTTCAAGTAGTTTGAATTGAGTGAAAAGAATGTTGACCTTGTAAGAGTTTAGAATTATTAAAAAGGGTTTCCGACACAACTAAAGTTCGGAATTGAGTAAATTAATTTCAGATACTACAAGAGTTCAACATTGATTAAAACACAGTCCGCCAAACAAGTGGGAAGAAATGAGTAAAATAAATTCCAAAGCCTAATAGTTCAGAAATTACTTCTATAAATTCCGACTTTTTCAGACTTTTGAATTGACTAATTGAAATTTCAACTCCACTAGAATTCTGAATACACGGAAAGACATTCAGTCTTTCTCAGAGTTCAGGATTGACTAAAAGAAATTTCGACTCGACAAGAGTCCAGAATTCCGTTTCCCTAAGAGTACTAAATGCACAAAAGAAAGTACGACCCCTCACGAGTTGACTTGACTCAAATACATTCCTACCTCCAAGTGTTTAACAGTAACTAAAAATGATTCAGACCCCATAAGAGTTTTGGATTGATTCACAGAATCTCTTAATCAAAGAAACTACTAAAAGAAATACCGAGTTGATAATATTTCTGAATGTATAAAAAGAGGATTCGATTCTGCAATACTTCTTAATTGACTAAAAGAATGAAAATAAGTATATGCACCGAAGCGCATAGGACCCTTTAAGAATACAGGTTCAAGTAAACGAAACAGAAAATTGAGATCAACTACAGAGATAAAACTATGACGTCTAGAGTAAGGAGTTGATTTACAAAGGAGGGATGTTGCTGAGCAGTTGAACACCCCACAAGATGGGCTGACCTAAGACCATTTACACATCACTCGCTCGCTTACATTGTAACAGCTATTTTCGTACTCTGTGTCCTAAACCGGGTATCATATTTATTCACCAAAATAATTTTCTATTGCTTTAAATTACTGTGTCAACCTTTCCTATATTACGAACATTTTCAGAGTTAAAAATATAGATTAAAACAAGAACACGAAGAAAACTACTTCACATGATTTATCAGATTCCATTTAAACAATGGATAGGGTAGCGTCGTCATTGGTGTTTTCTGGTGTTGTATCTACACTTACCTATACGTATATGAACTATTATACACCACTCATGAAAGCCAGGTTCTATTCGTCTGCTGATAAACTAACTTGAACATTGATGTTTATGAAAACAAGTTTTCGACAAAAATAAGAACAGTCACAGAAAACATTAAATAATACAGGATAATTTTGTACGCATAAGAGAGAGAGAGTGTGAGGGAGAGAGGGAGAGGGAGAGGGAAAAGGAGAGAGAGAGGGAGAGAGGGAGAGAGGGAGAAAGAGAGGGAGAAGGCGAGAGAAGATGAAGGAGAGAGAGCGAAGTAGAGAGAGGGAGAGAGAAAGGGAGAAGGAGAGAGAAGGGAGAGAGAGGAGGGAGAGAGACGGAGGGGGAGAAGGAGAGAGGGAGAAAGAGAGAAGAGAGAGAGGGAGAAAGAGGGAAAGAAGGTGAGAGAAGAAAAGAGGGAGAGAGAGAATAAGAGAGAATCAGAGAGGGAAAGAGAGGGGGAGAGGTGAGAGAGAGAGAGGGAGAGAGAGATGGGGGAGAGAGAAGGAGCGAGAAATAGGGAGACATAGAGAGGGAAAGAGAGGGAAAGAGAGGGGGAAAGAGAGAGAGAGAGACAGACAGATAGATACTCGGAAATCTCGTCCAGATAGACCTAGTTAAAGTGTGCGCTCCTTCCCTCTTAGGGAACAGCAACCCGGACAATCTTTCCTGTTTAAGTCTCCTCAGCCAAGAGTGCAAATCTCCGTCCGGAAGTCGCGTGATTTCTATTTACGTCTGTTTTGGGGTCACCTCTGATCCTCAAGGTGTCACTCAAGCTTTCCATTCACACAACGGCCCTCGTTACGTAACACTGGTATCTTAAGAGGTATCAGTCCATTTTATTCTTTATTTCATCATTATTTCACTAAATGTGAAGGTGCCATTTGAAAACAAAGGGACCATTTTATATCTTCTCATTGGACGTTTCTTCGTTTTTATATAAAAGAAACTTACAAACCTGATAACTTGCGTTTTGAAACGCTTGTCTCTATCTCTATATCTATGTTAACGTCAGAAAGTTAGGCACAAAAGTAAATATTCTTTAAAAAGTATTAATTTATGATAAGAAAAACTATTGAGAGAGCTTAAAGGGCAAATGACAAAAAAGAAATACAAAAAAAACAAAACGTAGAAATACGTTAAAGATTTTTTTCATCCTGAATTGGGAAAATAAAAACCTCCTATTTTTCTCAAGGATTAATTAATTACATCACCCGTTATTTATTAAAACACAAGGGAAGAAATAAAAAGCGATTTTGTTCCACTGTGATTGCTTCGAGTGAGCAATGTCGTTGTAGATTTCTTGGTATTGTAAGCCTGCATCAACAAAATATCCCTTGAGAACAAGTTTCAATAGGAAAAGTATGAACAATCGAACTAAGAACTAAATGTATTGCGATACGGTCTTTAGGCGGAAAAATACACTTATAGATTAATAGATAAGAAACGCACTCACACACAGAAGGTAGATACTTGTATGTGAATCTATTAACATTAATACAGACGCCGGAAAAAAAACTTTCTATGAAATAAAAAACTTAAGAAATTAAAAGAAAAAACTTTGAGTTTGGGAGATCTGCTAAAAATATACACAACCAGTCAAATGTATTTGGCCACTGTTTATTTCGTATCCTGAAAAATATTATTTTTAATGAAAAAAAAAAGCATCACAATTGTTTTATTAATTCTTCTATTTCTCATACGTTAATCCCGAGCTACGGTAGGGGGTTCGCAATAATGGATTCTCTTCTCCCCTTGACACGACCGCAAACTTAATCCGGGTGAAGGCTCGTTTTACAGAGAACTTTGTGCAGGGTGTCTGTCCACCGCATCCTTCGCCTTCTTATCGGTCGCTTCTCGGCAGTTTCTAATGCAAAGAAAAGTTTCGGGACGGTGTCGTTGTTGGTCCTCAGCACATGTCTAAACCATCTGAGCCACCATATCCCTCATCTTGCCCTCAATCAGTTTTGTGACGGTGTCATTGTTGGCCCTCAGCACATGTCTAAACCATCTGAGTCACCATATCCCTCATCTTGCCCTCAATCAGTTTTGTGACGGTGTCATTGTTGGCCCTCAGCACATGTCTAAACCATCTGAGCCACCATATCCCTCATCTTGCCCTCAATCAGTTTTGTGACGGTGTCATTGTTGGCCCTCAGCACATGTCTAAACCATCTGAGCCGCCTTTCTTTTATCTTACCCTCAATCGGGGCGATGCCGTAGTACCTTCGTTTTATAAATTATACTAAATAAAAGTCTTCATCAGCCACATTAAATACTAGTGACCCCAAAATAAATCATTCAAACATTTAACCCTTTTATTTATCAAAATTACCCGCTTTGGCTGCTTTAATTGCTTTCCATCAAAGACTGGAGGAAGACGAAAAATTGTTATCCCCAGCTTTCCTGCAAAGTTGCCAGACCTTCCCCTCACTTCAAGAAAAACCTTTTTAAAAGTCGATCGTGATCCCTTTCCTGTGTGTAGATGAACCAGAATTGCGTCTATGCGGTTCTGGAATACGAGAGCATCCATCCATGCATCAAATTTGTTTTTCTCCCTCAAGAGCTTATTTTTATGATAACCGTTTTCATTGATGATTACGATTCGTAAGACAAAACCTCAATGCTATTCGACTCCAACTGCCCTCAAATTCTGCACTCTCAAACTCGGTGTAAAAAAAAACACGAATATTCTTGTTGTCCTGCAATCTAAATATATGAATGCGCTTGTGCATCGTTGTGCACCTCTACCGGTTGAGGGCGACACTTAAGCATAATATGGACCATCAGTTAACTATGCACAAGCTTGTGATCTGACTAGCATAGTGCATACATGCAAGAAGTCTCACGTGACTGTGCTTCGACTGTGGATTGATTCAAGTTTGTTTCTGGGAAGCTCTATGACGCGAGGTGTTGTAGACAACGAGACCAAGTTCTGTGCAGAACTGCACACCAAGAAAACAATTGCTATTGTCGCTTCCTACACAAACCTTACCTCATGCGATCATTGTTCGATAATCTTACCCAATACGGGTTTCTGAGGTTCGTCGATATTGGTATACTAACAGGATTATTTTTTTCGTTGCTGCACAGAATTAGAACATAAATTGAAATAGCATACATAAAGCAGTTGCACCGCAGTAGAACGGAGGTGAATAATCCTATGACTAAAGCTGTCTGCAAACGACGAAGCCCATTTCACTTATTTACTTTTAGCATCCGGCATATCCTTTCCAACATAACTTATATCCAGTCCTCTTTCTCATCGCAAGTACAGCGATGTCGAGCCAATACCGAGCCAGTTCCTTCGCAACGATGCCAGTTTTGACTTAATGTTAAACAAGTGAGAAGTAAACGTTTTCAGTGGATATTCATGTTCTTTCGTTGATCCCTTCATAACAAAAGGGATCAATATAACTCCATGGATTTGACAATCTTCAAAACTAGAAAACATTCCCACGTCACGTTCTTAGGTCTAAGACCCGAATAGTATACAGTAGACAGGTTTCTCTCTCTGTCTCTGTCTGTCTGTCTCTCTCTCTCTCTCAATCTGTTGAGTTTAGAATTTTTAGAGAAATTAAATTGAAAATTCAAATTTAGCCACATTACGAAGTTCTTTCACTTGGGAGATTGGAAAACTGTCTGAATCTCAGCACTAGCGTTTACAAACAGATACAATACGTATTTCTCTCGCGATAGCTTAGCGGTAAGAATCCAAAGTTTATAATACATGTATCCGGGGTTCGAATCGTATGACCAGCGGCACGGTAACGTTATCCACACTGACGCGTGTAAGATAACACGAAACCTATATATGTTTATGGATATTAAACAATAATTTATTTATAAAAAAATAATTATATATTTTATAAATATACAGTTACACCTCGGTTTTCAAACATAATGCATTCTGAAAAAATATTTTCAAACCGAATTGCTCGAAAACCTAATCATATTCTCCTAGTATAAATAATGTAAGAGATTAATTCGTTAATTTAATGGGTCAATTAAAAAAAATTAGGCATTAGTTATATTATTGTACTAGTTATAATGTATAATATAAAATCTTAGAACACAGATTGCTTAAATAGCAGGTCTGTATTAAAACCCCTTAAGGATGACACCCCTGCACAGAACTGTTAACGTTTCATTAGTCGGTATGCGTCGGTTGCCGTCGGCGAAGTTCGGTAATGGAAATGTTGTTAGAAAAACGAACCATTTCCGGCCTGAATTTTTGTTCGAAATTCGAATTGTTCCAATTCCGAGACGTTCATGAACCGAGGTGTATCTCCCCTTCTCTCTTTCTCTCTTTCTCTCTCTCTCTCTCTCTCTCTCTCTCTCTCTCTCTCTATCTCTCTCTCTCTCTCTCTATATATATATATATTGTGTGAATTTAGACAGCATATATTAATTTAGACATACGTTGTTTTATATCACGGAATGTTTTTATTTTATCAATATTGTTATGACCTCGAGCAGACAAACACATTAAGTGATATACAACATTGTATGTCTAAATATATATATATATATATATATATATATATATATATATATATATATATATATACATATATTTGTTTATTAATACAGAAATTTAATACAACATATGCACCAATGGTTTCGAGCACAGAAGGTAAAACATCTGGCTCTCATCAGCATAGGAACTAATTGGTAAAATTACTTTCTAATATTAAGATCTAAATTCTGATTCTTTTAATTAATTGAGCACTCTGCTGGGATTTTCGAACTATTTCACAAATAATTTATTTATTTATATATATATATATATATATATATATATATATATATATATATATATATATATATATATATATGTCTGTTACTCTCTTCCTCTTTTTTTCTTTTCTTTCGAAAGGTGTAAACCTCTTTCATACACTCTATTCCTATCTACATTTACGTTCAGATCGATTCACCGATCTGATTTCGATTGGTGCCGTACATTCCGATAAGATTTGGCATATCTTCGAGTCAATAAGCGAGTGTCAAAGATCGAAGAATTGGACAAAGCCGACAAAGACTTCAAAGAGAACTGATCCAACACAAATCTTGATAAATCGGGCAGGAGATTCCCTGAGAAGTGCCAACGTAAGATTCGCCATTTTCTTCGTATCAAGCAGATTAACAGTCTCATCAGACGCGCAAGAGGTGCGTCCATTCTCTGAATTGTTCCGACATATTAGAAATGTGAGCTATTGCTATTTTAAAGAGATACATGCCACTTATAAGCCTATATATAAAGCTTAACACTAAGCACTTTTAAACTAATGGCAACTTGGAACACAAAAGATAATTTATATGCCGTTCACACGTGACCATTTCTATACACGGGTTATGTAAGGCCTGTACAGAATAGAGTGCTTAGAGAGCCTTCCCTATACCAGACTTATTCAGACACAAAGGCAAAAAAAGAACATTTTAGATTTATCTTTAAAACAGAAAACGGGCATGTAAGTTGCATGGTACACGAACGGGATATAGAATGGATTTTAAGATGACGAGATAGCATTCGCTCCGCATTTACGTAAAATATGTGAAGTGGAAAAATTAGAATTGGTTTCTTTGTTCTTTTAGAGAGGTCAAGTTTCGTATGGAAATCCCTTCCCGCTCACGGTTCTGTCTTAGAAGTATACAGATCAACAAAGATAAAACAAGGAATTGATACAAAGATACGCGTTCTCTAATATTCGGAATTCCCTTGAAAATTAGTGGTTAGTCAGAGAGTCTTAGACGCACATATCTGTTTCTGTTTCCATTTATAATATGCCACTTCGTGTCTTTGTGTATATATCATAGAAAAGGCTTAGAACTTCAGCGATATCAACATTTTGATCGTCCTTTTAGTGTTTCTGCGTAAAGAAACCTTCGTGAGTGGCAACGAAGTTAGATCCCACACGATCAAGAGGCGTTTCAAGAACATTATAAAAACGACAGACATGAACGCGACCAAAGGCCACTTTACTAAATATAAGGGATCCATAACTAACGGGTACCATAACGTGGGGCACTTCGCATGGGCACAGCCGGAGAGTGCAGACTACATAGTACCCTACTTTCTCAGCACCTGGATGCAACCTATCAAATGGGAAGCCATAATGGGACAAGCGACAAGTTACAGAGTAAAAAGCAGCGGATTCACGATCGACAAAATAATCTGCGGCGAATGGTTAACGAAAAATAACGAAGAAGTGTTCGTACCAAACCCCGAACCGTACTTCGACGTATACGTCGATAACGGTACGTACATAGGTTACGGAAACTTGGAAGGAATAACAAAAGTACCAAACAAAGAGTTCAGCGAAATACAACCGATGACGGGAACAGAAGCAGAACTACCAAAATATAAATACAACTACGCTGCGCCAATTCAACTATTAAACGAAATGAAAAATACAGGAGAAATAACACCAGACAACCTCGAAACAGACGTACGGATGATAGACTTCCACGACTGGCGATACATACATTACGTCATATGTGGGTACTCACATGAATTAAAAAGAAAAAATAGGAGGGAAGAAAGAAAAAGAACACGTATAGACGGAAATGGTATGACGACACTTCCGTTTATACGCGAATTAAAAGAAGGAAAGAAAGTAGAACGTATAGATGGAAATAATATGACCTTACTTTCGTTTTTACGTAGATTAAGGTCGTATATATATATATTACCATTATAAAGGATTGCGAACACATTAGATAGTGAAAATAGCGATATCATTTCGACAAGAAAAAAGTTTATGGAAAAAGGATTATTTAGAACATTCTAACTACAGTTATATGCGACAAGTTCTGTATATATAATAGAAAGTGTTAATACTTGAGCAATATTGAATTTTCGATCATTCCTTTGATATTTTTACGTAAAATTAACCTTTATGTACACAATGAGAAACACATTACATCATATTTGGTTTCTCGCTTTATATAGCACCATGCAAGTAGCGATATATTTCCGAACAGAAAACAAAGTATATGAATAGGATTATTAGGAATACGTTCTAACCAAGGTTTTATACGACTTGTTTATAGAGTCAAATTCAAATACTCACAATTGATTATTGGATTTACTCCCCAAAGCAGCAACCTGTGCACTAAGGCAGAACGGTGAGGTATACAAGCTTCTCAAAGTATGCACTCTGCTTTCGTATATAAATAGCTGATAACGGCCTCGTCGGCATGCTCTAGTAGGGACAGAACAATTAACAATTTCCTCTCAAAGGAGAAGGTAGTGCTTGGGATCGTGCACCTCCTACAAAAATAAAAAGGGACTATACCTCATTCCGGCAAAGGAAAGGTCTGCTCACTAGCTAAGCAGCCTCACTTTTCCATAATGATGCCGAATGCATATCCTCGGCTGGCCTTAATCACAGCTCGTGAAAGTGAGAAAACCATTTACGGTTAAAATAACTAGTCTTATTAATCGTATACAATAGATGTTGCGTTTCGACATTAGAAAAAACATCGAAAAGGAATTGAAACGAATAGAAAATAGAAATTGAACCTTTTTCATGTATCTGACATTATAAAATTACTTTATTTTTCTATCAATAAAAAGCACGGACGGACATTGTTAAGATGTGTCTACACAATAAACTCGTTGAGGACAATGTTATCCCAAATTTAAGCATGACATACCAATAATAAAAGACAATTCGTATGAATCAGCATGGTATGACGTTTTGACCAGCTTCATTCTGTTCTTGACATTCGTTTCTTCGATTATTTCTAAAATCAGTTACTTAGAGGAGTGGCTACATGAAGGTTGGAAACATCCATAATTGAAAATGGTTCTGTGGAACTAACTACATTCGGAATTGGCACTATCAGGTTGTCAATCTGCATCGTTATAACTTTTAACACCTACAAACTTAAGCGTGCACACTTTCAAACTTAAGCGTGTCAGACAGACGAAAATAACATTTGAAACTTTAACATGACAGACAAATCGACGGGAAGAGCCTTTTTACCAGGATACGTACATTTAATCTGCCGGTTTTTTTATTTAATGAAAATAACATTTTAGACTGAAGCGTGACACACGGACACATCCTCTAAGAGTGATACATGGACGCATATAGAAAAGCAAAACTTGACGAAGAGTCGAAGTTTATATATATATATATATATATATATATATATATATATATATATATATATATATATATATGTAATAATAATAATCCAGGTAAAACATCCACAGGGTAGTAATCCAAAGAATTTGAACCGGGTTTATAAAAAGTGCTCAATATCAAATAGAGCTTTTATATATGATTATTTTTTATTTACACAGAGATGTACAAAATCTGCGACACTGGCATGACGATTTTATCAATCAACAGCTATTATAAACTGAGATCTCATCAGGCAGAGTTAGAATCCGATCTTAACCTTAGATCATATTTGGTTATTTCCAAATATGATCTAAGGTTAAGATCGGATTCTAACTCTCCTTGATGAGATCTCAGTTTATAATAGCTGTTGATCGATAACATCGACATGCCAGTGTCGCAGATTTTGTACATGTCTGTGTAAATAAAAATAATCATATATATATATATATATATATATATATATATATATATATATATATGCAGAGAGAGAGAGAGAGAGAGGGGGGGGGGATAGATATATACTAGAATACCCGTCACTGGACATGTAAAATAAATTCCCGGGACAGAACATTTTTGCACCAATTCTATTTAATCTTACGACGATTAAAATCCATATATAATGATACTAAACCTTATCTCTATAATCATTGTTCTAATCCTTATCAAAATCTATTACATTATTTTGATTCTAGAAAATGTCTAAACTTTAAGACTTTAGCTTAAGTGGTCTTGAGAAGAAATTGAACCCAGGGTATCTTGTTTAGTTTCTGTCTAATGACTACGCAATGCAAACCCGAAATATTTCAAATTTCAAATGGGAGGTTATAGCTTAACTCTTTTTAAAGTACTCCAAAGAAACTGAGGTTTAGAGAGTATTGATTAATTGATGTCTAATATCTATTGTTACAATTTCACAAAAAAAATCGGAGTTATCTAAATCTTTATGAAGGTTCAACCCCTCCTTGTAATATTTGCTTAAAACTAAATCAAACTAATATAGCACCTATTATACACCCTTACGCCTAACAGCTGTGTTTCAAAATTAATAATGATCCGTTAATTAGTTTTGGAGTAACTCATTTACATACAAATATATAAACATATAGACATACCTCACTTTATATAAATAGTAATAGATTTTTTTTTCATATTTAATATTTCTTTTCATAAAAACCATCATCCAATATTTCCTTATCTATTCCAACTTTCTACTTTGGGTAACCTCGGTCGATTCTATTGATTTCTTATTGAGCAAGTCTCAATTGGCCACTGTCATCTGATAATTGGCCACCTGCTTCTGCGAATGTCACACTACGGTCGCGCCATTCGACAAGAATATTAACGCATCACTAGCTTTATATAGAGAGGGGGAAGGGTGCTTATGTAATTGCATAATTTAATTAGCATCGTTTTGTCTTAGAGTTTTCTATCTTGTTCTGGTATTTCCGACAGAAAATGACACTGTTGGCCTTCCATATTTACGCGTTTTCACGTGTGACATCTGGTCTCGTACGACTCCTAACCAACCCCTCTCTCTCTTTTGTTTGCTTGACACAAAAAAAAAAAAAAATGAAAACTTAAAAAAGAAAGCGAAAAATAAACGAATAAAAATACGCTGAGCAAAACAAACGAAAATACATTATAATTCGTGTAATGTCAACAAACACCGTACTCCCCCTACCTCAATTCATACGTACCATTCTTGGAAAACTGTCTATAGCATTTCTAATGATCATAAATTAGATTTCTAAAGAACTACTTATTAGCGAGAAAGCATGCATCTATCTGTTCCTCTATATATCCCAGCCTTTAGCTCTCCTTTATGACGCTAATATACCAACAGACTAAATTCACGTATAGACGGAAGTGACGTCATACCACTTCCATCTAACGTGCCCTTTTCCCCCTTTCTTCTTTTTCATTCACGTATAGACGGAAGTTATTTCATACCACCACCGCCAGTACGTAATAATAATAATAATAATAATAATAATAATAATAATAATAATAATAATAATAATAATAATAATAATAATAATAATAATAATAATAAAACGTCTTTATTTAATAATTTTTAAAATACAAAAATATACAAATATTAACAGGAGCTGGATTTTACATATGAGGTATTCTTCCGCCCAATTCCCTATCGTTATTCCTTTTTTTCCTTCCTTTCTTTCTTTTTTTTTCTTTTCTCTTTTTTCTCTTTATTTTCTTTTCTTTCTTTTCTTTCTTTCTTTCTTTCTTTCTTTACTTTCACTCTCATTTCGTTTTTGAAGTCGCAAAGACCTACTTCTCTTTCTCCTTCTGATAATTGTTACTCTCGCTTTTCTTTCTTTTTCTTTTCTGCCTCATAGATTGTTACACTCGTTTAATTTCCCTTATTTCTTTCTTCTATTCCCCCTTCTTTCCTTCTTTGTTTCATTTCTTCTTTCTTTTCGTGTTTTCTTTCTTTCTTTCTATATCTTAAACCGTTACTTTCTCGTTTTTCATCTCTTCGTTTCTCTCTCACTTTCCCATTTCTTTGTGCTGTAGTCACTCTTTCTTTATTGTATTTTATCTAAATATGTGTTACGTTTAAAGCAGACAACGATACTCTTTATGACGCTAACATATTAACAGCCTTTATTCACATATTAAAAACACACAATAAAATAATAATTTCGTGTTGAAAACTGATTTTTATTTTTAATATTTAGATATTTCATAGGATTTTATAGAATCTACCCGACAATGAATGTCCATTTTTAATTAAATATTTTATTAATTTTAAATATATTTTAGCAATTATTATTTTACTGTCTTTGATCATTTTAGTATGTTTGTCATTCATTATTTTTGTTTGTCTATCTTTCATTATTTTTGTTTGTCTATCTTTCATTCCAGCCTCAAGAGAGTTGTATAATCATTACATTCATTAACGGCAATATTTTTTTATATTTACCTTTTTTCTGAGAACTTCTTGCCATGGACTCTCATCAGAGAAGCATATGTTTAATGATAACACAAGTTATTTATCTACCTGCCACAGCGATAAGATGTGACACAAGGTAAGGGAAGTGGTATTTGAAAAGCCAGCACCCGAGAATTTGAGCACTCTGGCCTACAAAAAATGCATGTGCAGCCCCGTCGGCATTCCTCGGTAGGAGTGCCTCAGATGATTAGCAATAAACTAACCCTCTCTCAAATGGTGAGAAGGCAAAGCCTGGGAGGGTGGCCCTCCTAGAACTGCACAGGACAGACCCATAGACCGGCGTAAATCAAGCCCCGAAGGCCAAGACAATACCAGTTTATGGGTTGTAGTATCCATCGGAACAGATACTACACTTTGATCCTGGTCAAAAGGCCGAGAAAACAAAATTGAAAAACTCACTAAAATGTGATCAACATGGCCACAAGTGAAAAAGAATAAACCTCTTGAGTCTATTGACTCTGCGCTATTCGTGATGAAAAAGCTCTTTCAAACCTAATCATGATTGAGCGACCGACGGAGGAACACAGCCTCTGCATGGTCGCATCTACAAATGCTATTTCAAACTTAAACGTGACAGACAGACTAATCGACAGACAGGGACTCTTCTAAAGACGCTTGTATGAATTTAAAAATACACAACGAAGAAAGGTAAAAAAATCTTTATGAAAAATTTAGCTAATTTTTATGCATATAATAATATTTCACACTGATACATTTCCGTTTTATTTCAAATGAACAAAATGATATTTGCATGCATTTTACAATATCTAGATATCACAGTTTATAAGTAAATTTATTTCTAGCTCGACATCGGTGCTTGTGTCACGATCTGCATGAGTGTTCTTGTGACGAACAAGAGGTAAGTCCTCAAAACGAGTTCGTGTCTTTTGCGCGGTCTGTCGTAAGCGAGAACGACCAAGCAGAACATTCTGCTTCTGAATTTTTATTCAGAGTTATTATTTGTTTACATTAATGGGTCATCGCTTACTAAGGCTCAAATACTACTCAAGGGTAAGAGTTAATGAGATTGCCAATTTGATCGACGAACAATACTACGAGAAAGTTAGAAACAATAGGTGCAAATTGTATGATTTGATTACTTTTGAGAATGGCTCGATATGGTTGTGTTTCTATTATTACGGGGGTGACGTTTAACTTCGGAGGCGCATGCGCATGCGCATTTATTTTATTCAGTATGAAAGGTTGGATTACATCTTTTAGTATATTTATGATTAACTGTGAGTTTACTTGCTAGACTGTTTACGACCGTTTTGCTTTCGGGCTTTGGGAACACTGATTTAAAATTGTATTTGAATTGTTATTACACATATTGAGCTTGCTAGACTGTTTACGATCGCTTTGCCCTCTGATATTTTGTACAGATTTTTGTTTGAACGTGCTGCTGGGACGTGCATTGCTCTTTGTGTTCTTTTTTACTGGTCATTAATTCTGAAATAAACGGAAAAGACGTCAGTGCATTTATTCATAACATGTAATAAATGTAAACGTACCCAAACAAGTCAATATACATTCCATTAAAATACGAAAAAAAAATATCACCGTGCATAAATGAACTATACACTTGTAGAGAATGGGATGGCACATCGACTACAACGTAGGACACGTAGAACTTATATAAATATCAACATTCATGATGGCAACAGTCCGAAGAAGAACAATGTAACTAAGAAAGTAGTTTATTTAATTATTTTACAACTAAAGAATAGTTTAAAAAAAACACAAAAAAAACCACAATGATGTTCGAATTTTTTTCTTTTCCGCCCAAGAGAACTGAAGTGTTCAAGAATTGTGCATTCGCACAGAAGTTTCTGTGATGCGAATGAAACAAAGCGAAACTGAAACACTCCTCAATGAATGTGTCACGTGCACAAATTAACAGCCGGAGAAAATTGAATGAAGCAGACGAAATTAGTAGAGTAGGACAAGGAAGAAGAAGAAGAAGAAGAAGAAGAAGAAGAAGAAGAAGAAGAAGAAAAAGAAGAAAAAGAAGAAAAAGAAGAAGAAGAAGAAGAAGAAGAAGAAGAAAAAGAAGGAGAAGAAGAAGAAGAAGAAGAAGCAGAATAAGAAGAAGAAAAAGAAGAAGAAAAAGAAGAAGAAGAAGAAAAAGAAGGAGAAGAAGAAGAAGAAGAAGGAGAAGAAGAAGAAAAAGAAGAAAAAAAAAGAAGAAGAAAAAGAAGAAAAAGAAGAAGAAGAAGAAGAAGAAGAAGAAGAAGTAAAAGAAGAAGAAGAAGAAGAAGAAGAAAAAGAAGAAAAAGAAGAAAAAGAAGAAGAAGAAGAAGAAGAAGAAGAAAAAGAAGGAGAAGAAGAAGAAGAAGAAGAAGAAGAAGCAGAATAAGAAGAAGAAAAAGAAGAAGAAGAAGAAGAAGAAGAAGAAAAAGAAGGAGAAGAAGAAGAAGAAGAAGGAGAAGAAGAAGAAAAAGAAGAAAAAAAAAGAAGAAGAAAAAGAAGAAAAAGAAGAAGAAGAAGAAGAAGAAGAAGAAGAAGAAGAAGAAGAAGAAGAAGAAAAGAGTAAACAAATGAGTTCATGGACTTATGAGCTATCGATACTAGCTGTTATACCCCTAACAGGGCCGGTTCATAACTGGTTTGAACAATGTTCTGTAATGAGTAAACTTTCATAGCATGAGCTCTATTGGGAGATTGATCTAAAGCAGGGGCGGGCAACCTCCGGCCCGCGGGTCACATCCGGCCCGCGAAGACTTAGCGTCCGGCCCGCCACCCTGCTATGCTTTATTATTGCAATCCGGCCCGCAGACCTCCCAGTAAAAATCATATCATTTTGTGACATAGACGTAAAAGTAGGTTTCGATTAAGAAAATGTATAAATATCAGCGAAGGATGTGTATTTCATTTTTCTTTATCTATTAATTTAAAATCCTTGGCCTGAGATAAAAAATAGAAAAAAGAGAAAGAGAGAGGCAAAGAGGAAACGAGAGACGAGGAAAGGGCATGAAACAGAGAACCTATGTGAGGTGTGTTAAAACGAATGCTGGATCAACTTGCTACTTCGCCCGTCATTATTTTTTATGATTCCAAAATGGCTCTTCATCGACGCCTATTATAACATCACATACATAAGTCTCCTGAGAAAAAATATAAGATTTGTAGAGTGTTCAATGCCATTTTTGTACAATTTATTCATGTAAACAAAATATAGTAATTATGAGATGTCGTTTTTCACTCTGGCTCGCGATCTCCTTCCAAAAGTCTCATCTGGCCCTCACTCTGAAAAGGTTGCCCACCCCTGATATAAAGGATACATTGCTTTTCCAGTACTGTATGTACGGGAACTTGCGTCAAAAGCAACGGAGTGTCGTTAAAAATGCTGGGTTAATTCAATGGCACTGTTACGATCTTTGATTAAACACAAAATATGTGACTTATTAATTCAAATATGGTAATAGTAACATACAATACATTTTTATCTCATTTCAAAACAGTTTAATATAAATCACGTTGGACAAGTTAATTCTATATAAGAACTTGTATATCTATTTAACTCCTCCCCAGGAGGTTAGGCACAAGGCCAGTTTGATCTTACTCCCACAAGGTAAGATGTGACCCAAGGTCGGGTCGGGAAAGTGGGGCTTGAAAAGCCAGCGCCCGAGAAGGTGAGCACTCTGGCCATTCAAAATTGCCTGGGCAGTCCCGTCAGCATTCCCCGGTAGGGGCGCCTCAGGCAGTAAGCAATAAACTTACTCCTCCCCAAAGATGGGAGGCAAAGCCTGGGAGGGTTGACCTCCTAGAACTGCACAGGATAAACCCACAGACCGGCGGAATCAAGCCCCGAAGGACAAGACGACACCGGGTGGAGTATCCATCGGAACAGATACTACACTTTCTTCCTAGCCAAAATCAATTAGAACGTTGTGTATTATAAGGTCACTTTTCAAGTTTCAAAAGTCTGTAACTCCTATTATAATGGATGACAGTATTTTCACACATGGAATTTATTAAACTCGTTAATGCACTGAATAACAATGTAACAATACGTACATGCGGTATTTTCTACATAAGGCTCAAGTAAAGAGAAAATGAAAAAAATCTATTAGAAGTTAAAAAAAACTAGAATTAGGACTACGTGTCAGTGTATGGAAAGAGTGAAGAAACAGAGAGACGGCTCTATTTACTGAGCAATAACTAATTATGTGTCATCTAGACAACGAAACTCCAGCTGTGTATGTAATCAGCCACCGTCCGGATAATCTGCTGAGATAAAAGAATTGGTCCGCGTAGTGTTACAAGATCTACTCTCACCATCATATAAGTAGTGAGTGTTCATGTGTAGGTCATATGTTTCAGGGACTAATCTGGTTTTATTTTGGAAAGAGCTTTCCAAAACTAGTTACCTTTCTAAAGCATTATTGTATAGCTTACCATACTATTTCAACCAACTGAAGCGGTGGGTGGGTGAAGAAGAGAAGTATTCATACCTGTTAAAATGTTCACTAGTTTATGTTATTCAGTATCTCTGATAGAACTAGAACACGACTGAGCTTGTGTAGGAATATTTCATGTGTGTGAGATAAAAACACGGAATTTTCTATGTTGTTTATATTACATAGAAAAGCGGAAAATTCTACTATAGATCTACGAATTGGAATTTTTGCTGACGTTTTCCAGAAGTTGTGCTACAGACAGAAAGTCTCGAGCGACACGTAGCGAATAAGATAACACAATCTGCTCTTGGCTTTCGGTTTGATTGAAGTCAGACCTATTTTTAGAATCACCCCGACCCCGACACTGTACGAGTGAGGAGAACATTTATATCATGTAATATTACGATGATATACTAATTACTTTATTTGTTACAAAGATCTTTAAAAATAATGAATTTGTAAAAAAACAAAACACAAGAAATCAACAAAAGAACGGTATTATATCCTAGAGCAGTTTTTTTTCTATTGCTTCAACAATTGCAGCCGCCATGACAACACAGGAGACCAAAAGCGAGAATGCATACCGCGACTACTACAAAAAGAAGAGAGACGTCACAACTGATTGAGCTTACTACTACTACGTGCCAACAAAAACACAGCTGTTACACGTGTCTGAGGAAATCGTGACACTGTGACATAGTGTATTATGTTAAATACTTGCTTTGTAGTGCCGTAACATTACAACCCGAACAATTCAGTGACAGCCCGCGCTGTTAACCAGTGAGCCCTCATACATTTCTATTACACTATGTACATATTTACTGAAAAAAAAAATTCGGAATGTCTATACAATTTAATTAAATAACTTTCACTGAATAAGTTTTTTTTTTAGGATTTGGCGATTGTTATGTCATCAACTATCAATTGGATGCCATTAGAAAACGTCGATTTATACAAAATATTGCCAGCGAATGTTTACGAATATTTGCGAAAAAAAATTGTTCCAAACATGTGGTACATTACTTGGGTTTCTTTCCCTATTTGCATGGATTAATGCTTTTAGCAACACAGCGCGTTGGCTTATTTTACAAATATTATCGGCAATTTTATTTTATTATCTAATTATATAATCTGATTCACTATTTGATACCGTTAATCTGCTTAATCTGTTATGGGAGCCATTATTATCCAAGTCAGATCAGGGATATAAAAACGAATAATGTACTAGTGATTTATTCTTTTAATTCGGGTAAATATGGATATTTTTTTAATTTGCTTTTGTTCATTTAAAACGAGGCATATTGATACGGAAGCGTAAGAGGCTGCTGTGATGGTGGCCAGAGTCATAGGGAGCAACCTGGGTGGGGAGAATTATTGTCACTAAAGCGTAAGGGATAACTATGATACGAGCCAGATTCATAGAGGGCAACCTGGGTGGGGAGTTGGGTAGTAAGATGTTTGTTCACATTACATTTAAATTTCTGCATATTACTATCGTCGGGGAAGGAAGTGACAAAGAGGGAATTCCAACGGCAACCGGTCTGAAAAAAGAAGCGAAAAGAATAGAAAATCTTTCAGCGGTCTTGGAATCTCTACAGTGAACAGTGGAATTTTGCTACTAGTCGGGTGTGTCGGGGGTATTTTGGTTGAAGGGGTACAAGTACAGTAAGTTAATCAAAGCATATTCCGTGGAAGTACTTGTAAAACAAGTAGGGGAATGCCACACCACGGCTATGTAACAGGAGCTTGAGTTCAGCAGACATAAATTATTTTTTGCACCCTGTCCAAGAGGAACAATACTCCATGCATGGATGAATGGGTGTTTTTATACGATACTGCCAGCTGCGAGAGGTGTTCTATCTTGGTAGTGGGAGTCTGCCTTCTTCGCAGCAGACGTGGCAATATCTTCCATGTACTTATTCCAATTAAGGTTGTCTGAGAATGTCAAGTTTGAACGTTGGATTCTCTAGAAAGGTGATATCACCCATGACAATCGGTGGGGTGGAAAGGTTTCTTATAGTTGTTTATGAAGAAGAGCTTCTTCTTGGTAGGGTTGGATGTTAAATCGTTTGATATATTTTTTGGATAGTACAAAAAAGTAAACTACCCTTTTAAGTCTAAAGGTTAATAGGACCGATGCTCAAATTTGGTTTTATAGCGTTATGGGCAACGGATCATCGCTAGTATATGATTTTTTATACGAACAGCAACACCTTCCTCCCTAAAGGCAAACCCTTCCACACCCTGGAAGGGGCTGTGGCAACGTGATAGTCTCAGAGCTATGCTATATTGAAACTCCGATTACCAGCGGGCTCACCTAGAACAGTACAGGGCTGTAATCTGGCTAATAAGGTTCTGGTGAAAATCCAGAAGGAGTCGGCATCAGGATCCGTTCTCCTCTGGTCCTCTCATTCTCTGTGTATGGCAATTAAAGACGTGTCAGACGCGGAACTGAAAATCAATGTGAGAGCGACAACGTTGCTTCTGTGTACAAACTCTCGTAAATTCTCTAGGCCAAACCATCCCCGACTTCGTATGCAACTTTTGAGCCACGCTGCTTTCGGTATTGGCGGTCAAACTCCGCAATTTTGAATAGCTGCAATAAACGACCAGGATTTCATGCAGACCAGACGATCCTGAGGAACGATCATCTTATGCTCTGTGCAGAAGTCTGACACGCTCATCCTCCTCAAGAAGAAGAAGAACAACAACAACAGAAACAACAGCAGAAACAGAAACAGCAGCAACATCATCAGCAGCAACAGACACATCATCAGCATCAGCATCATCAGCATCAGCATCATCAGCATCAGCATCAGCAACAACAGCATCAGAATCAGCAACATCATCAGCAGCAGAATCATCAGCATCAGCATCAGCATCAGCAACATCAGCATCAGCATCAACATCAGCAACATCAGCATCAGCATCAGCAGCAGCAGCATCAGCATCAGCATCATCAGCATTATCATCAGCAGTAACAGCATAAGCATCAGCAGCATCATCATCATGAGCAGCAGCAGCAGCTGCAGTAGCAGCAGCATCAGCAACAACATCAGCATCAGTAGCAGCATCAGCATCATCAGCAGCATCAGCATCATCAGCAACATCAGCAGCAGCCTCATCATCATCAGCATCACCATCATCAGCAGCATCATCAACAACAACGTGGGTACCTTTTTATACACCAGTGTATAATCTTTGCTTAAAAACCTAATATTCCCAACTAAGAACTACCCAGGATCAAAATTGCTCAACTTCGGTGATCGGACGAACACTTGTATGTCAACGTGATTAAGCCGTAAAGACCAAATATAAACAGGAATATATTAGTAGGTTACCTCCCCCCCATATCCTTTTAAAATAGATTATCTGCCCTTTATCTATTGTGTTAATAAATTACCTTCCTTTATATCTGCATGGCCCATTTGTTTGGCTCAGAAATTTCCACAATAAACAATCACTAGTCACTCTATTTGGCAGGAAAATAAAGCGCCCTCTTTTTAAATAGCTTTCCTACGTATCGGACGCTTTCACATAAGTAAGCCTTGTGAGATTTGACTTTCTTTGCGTTGTATCTTCGCCGATCGGGCGATCCCATCTTTAGAAAAAGGGGTGGATGATGATACCGTACGTAAAACATGAAATTGCCTTAGCTTATTATTATATAGGTGATTAAAAATATTAATTCAATTCTTTTAATCGTGATAAAAAGCACACATACACACATGTGAAGTAGTCTGCTAATTTTATTAATGTAGATATTATTATTATTATTATTATTATTATTATTATTATTATTATTATTATTATTATTATTATTATTATTGTTGTTGTTGTTGTTGTGAAGTTGTTCCACAGTAAATAATAAATAAAGGAAGTCAAGTCGAGGGTTGGTTTAACAAGTGTATTAACAAAGTAAGAAAGTGACTAGCTCTTGGCTAGACAGTTACAAGACTGTGCTTTGTCTTCAGTGTCTCTGGTGACTCGCACTATTTATAGTGACAACCGGTGTAGTTTCTCCTGTGTAAGAACGGCCGGTGTAACAATTATTATTATTATTATCATTATTATTATTATTATTATTATTGTTATTATTATTGAATATAAACATCGATTTGATAAGCAGCATACATTTACTAGATACATCAAAGAATGTATGAGCGTTATAATTTCATATATCACGATATACCACATGTTTGTCTTACATATGCTCATGGACGTTTTCGCTTTGTAAATATGTTTGTATATTTCTGGGTGTGTATTCATATACATTCATGGTTTTCTACCCTCGCATGTACACGTGTACTTGCAAGTTTTTACGGATAACAATATTTTTACTATTAGGCAAAACGAAAAGGTGTTCACATAGTTGAATCGTCAAAAGTTCAGGTCTAATATATGTTCTTCTTCATCTTTCAACAAAAACATAAAAATATTTATAAATATGATAATTGTAGATATTTAGCTGCTCTTACCTGAAGCAAGGTTTAAGATAAAGTAAGTTTAATGTGAGTTGGAGTAGGAGGGTGAATCCAGCTCCCCCAAGGGGCATTCTGGAAAGTTATAAAAATAGCCTGGATTGAACCCGTCAGAATTTCAATGTGAGTTCCCATTAGGCGATCGGCAATAAATAAACTCCTCTTCTAAAGGAGGAAGTAATTCCTGGGAAGATTGCTTTCTGAGACCGAGTAGAACTATCATACTTTTACGGTTGATTCAGTTTTATGTTGGCTGGAGTGGGAGGATTATTGCAACCCCCCCCCCCCCGGATGGATTCTGGAAAGTTATGAAAATAGCCTAGATCAGACCAGTCCGAATTTCGTGGTTAAGGCAATAAATCAACTGCTCTTTTCAAGAAGAAAGTAATGCCTGGGAAGATTGCCTTCTGAGACCGAGCAAACTATCATAATTTTCTGGTTGATTCTGCACTTAAAACGGTCGAATTATTACATGGCAAAGTCTGTAGATTAAAGTAGACATTGAAAGTCTGACACTCCAAGAAAATTGGTCAAAAAAGCGTGTAAAAGTTCTTATTTTATTTACTACGACTTAAAAAAAAAGTCCAAATTTGTCGTGCAATCGGCGCAACATTTGTTCAAATTCGGTTAGACCTGAAACTTTTTATTTTGTTGGGAAATGATTTTCAACTGAAGCCTTGGGCAAAACACTTACACGGCCTGCCAGTTCATTCGTAACCTTCTTAAGTCCATACTACACGAGGGGGGGGGGGAGACAACATAAAGTGCGCCTTACTAGGGAAATACGCAAACTAAACGGCGCTCTCAATGTGGCTAACATAACTCTCAATTCATGTCCACTCTCCCCCCCCCCCCCCCCCACCGCCCCCGAAAAAAAAGAATGGGGGGAAAAAAACGAAGAAAAAAATATTGGCCAGAAAGCAAGTAAAGAAGCAAATCAAATTTATCCGCCATAAAAGAGTTGATCAATGGTCCGTCGAGTTCGGTATCGTTAGTGGCGTGGCGTTTGGCGGTCAATTCGGTATGCAAGACTATCACTGACCCCTTGATTAAATTACGGGTCGCTGGCCAGGCTTAAAGTTTCATCGTTTCGTCTCTGGTGAAACTCTAACAGACGGAACGTTGAAGTTCGTCCGATTCGATAAGGAGAAAGAAAGGGAATGGTTCAAACCATGGATTCCGAAACCGGTCAGGGAAGAGAAAGGTTTATCAGAAATACTGGAGCGGTCTTACAGAGGCGTGTCTGTATGTGTGCATACATGTGCACGCATGTATATGTGCACATGTCTTTAAAAAATAATAACTCATGTTTGAGAGATAAAACCATCCAATCTGCGCGTGTATTGATTTACTCCTCTCCAGGAGTTAGGCACAAGGCCAGTTTTTTTTTATCTTACTCCCACAAGTAAGAAGTGACCCAAGGTCGGGTCGGGAAAGTGGGGTTTAAAAATTGCCTGGGCAGCCACGTCGGCATTCCCCGGTAGGGGCGTTTCAGACAGTAAGCAATAAACTTACTCCTCCCCAAAGAAGGGAGGCGAAGCCTGGGAGGGTGGACCTCCTAGAACTGCACAGGACAGACCCATAGCCCGGCGTAAATCAAGCCCCAAAGGCCAAGACAATACCAGTCTATGATGTGCAGTATCCATCAGAACAGATACTACACTTTGATCTTAGCTAAAAGGCCAAGTAGCGATGAAGATATTATTACAAGTGTGCCAAAATCAAATAAAATGGTATTTGAGATTTAAGCGTGACGTACCAACTAAATGCTATTTCAATCATAAGCGTGACAAACCAACATGACTACTAATTAAAACTTCGGCGTTATTGATAATACTATTTCAAAGTAAATTGTGACAGACCGATCAATGGAAAAAGGCACTGATAAATGCGTGGACGCACCTGAAAATGTTATAAAAGGACGGAACAGTGTCGAATCGAAGAGAAAGGAGAGAAGATTTAACTGATGTTTGAGGAACGAACATTTTTTAAGAAATTGCACGTGTGTGAGAAAGAGAGAGGGAGATGAGGAGAAAGAGGGCAGCAGGGAAAGAGAAAGAAGGAGAGAGAGAGAAAGAGAGAAAGAGGGGCAAGCGAAATAGCAGAGAGAGTTAAACACAAAAAGCATGAGAAAGAGAGGAATGCAAGAGACAGAGAGAGAGAGAGAGAGAGAGAGAGAGAGAGAGAGAGAGAGAGAGAGAAGAGAAGAGAAGAGAAGAGAAGAGAAAAGACAGAGTGTGGAAGTAAAAAAATAAAGAGAGAGAAGCAACGGTGAGAAATAGAGACAGACAGATAGAAAGACAAATGAAATAGATAAAGGGAAACAACAGATAGAGAGAGAGAGAGAGTGAGGGAGAGAGAGAGATGCAGTGTAGAAATAGAGGAGCGAGTAAAAACAATATATATATATATATATATATATATATATATATAATTATTTATTACCTACAGACATCGATGTTTCATGCAAACGCAATCTTCAATGTAGTGCGGGCGCGAAGTTCGATCACTAATCGCCACTGATTTGCAGGCAATTGTTCCTAATGAAAAATAAGTATCGCTGGAAAAAAAATCTGGTTCGCGCCCCCAGGGGGTAAAAAATTACTCTTTTTCTCCCATAACGTTTGATCCATCCATTTAATTTTTTTTAAACTTGGCCAAAATGTAGAGGCAATTGGTCTGGATATAAAATGAGCATCCTTGACCTCAGAAACATTCTGGTTCGCTCCCCCAGGGGGTCAAAGGGGGGTAAAAAATGTCCCAAATTGCCCAAATTTATTGCATTTTACATTCGCCACATCGAGTCACATACAGAGGGGGACAACGCACGCGCGGCTTGTTCAGTTTATTTTTTTGTCAAATATTATAAAAATATTAAAATGGCTGACATGTTTACGAAGAAAGAGAAAGTCATTGTAGCGGACATAATTTCGCAATTAAATTTATATTAAATGGGATTTAAAAGAAAGTTTATTTTACTACTTTATGCTATTGCATTTTTTTTTATTTCAATAAATAATCGATTTATAGCAAATAAAATCAATAATAATGTGTAATCATTTACAGGCGAGAAACAGAAACAGAGACAATAACACAGAAGAAGTGGCCATACAATTTTATTAATATACCGACATACAAACGTGTATGCGAGCGATAAAGGTAGAGACTGGGACAGACACACACAATAAAGTAAGGTATGGTTATGTTTATATATTTGTATGTACAGTTAACCCCCAAACTTATTAACCTTTCATCATGAATTTTAAACAGCTGACAGGCGGAAAGGGTTCGAATTTTGGCTATATTTAGTTTAATTCATTTTCATGCAAAAGATGTAAAAAGAGGGGGGGGGGTTGAAGTTCTTCATGAAAATTCAGATAACTTTCATTTGAAAATTCAAATATACCAGATTTGCATTAGATTTGATCAATACGCATTAGACACCAATGAAGTAAGATTTCCTGAATTTTACCTTAAGACACATTAAGCTTAAACCTGAAAGTTTATATATTTTCTGTAATAAAACTTGTTTAATCTATTAAGATTAACAATTCTAGGAATAAACTTTAGTATATTTAGTTATATTTTTATTTTAATATGCGTGAGGGGACATACACCTGGTGTATAAATGTTCTGTTCAGAGGATAATTCTAATACCCCCCCCACACACACACACATATATATATATATATATATATATATATATATATATATATATATATATATATATATATATATATTTACGAACACAAGCGGGACCTCAAACACTACATTTCCACTAATGCTCTTGTGATACACAGGAACACTTTCTCCCACGATCTAAACTTTTCAGACAGCACTCTCCTCAAAAGCGAACACTCTCTCTCATGCCGCAAATGCATTGAAAGCGCGACTATACTCCTTTCATCACCATCAAACATCAACCTCAGGTCCGGTTCTTATACCCTAAGCAGGCACCTAGCAAAATCGCACTAAAACAATGCAATATATCCCACAACTTCAACCCTGATTAAATATCTATATATATATTAAAAAAAAAATGTTGTGATTATAGCAAGTTCTCATTGCTAATCGAATCATTTTAATACATCTCTCTCAAACTTAACCCTATTAAAGCATTTTTTTACATGTATTTCATATCATCTTACACTGAAAAAAACAACAAAAAAACCCATTTTTCTTATAAGTTATCACTTACATTATTTGGCTGTGAGATAGATTTTTTTCTAGACTATCAGTTTAAGATTTTCATTGCTTTTTAAAGCTGAATATGTGACAAATTAGCAAAGCTACCTCTGATACATTCATATTAATCTTTGGGTTCTCGCATTCGGTGTATCAACTTCATGCCCACTCCTATTTGTGTTTATCCTGGCTAGTTCCTCTGTCTTCTTCTCTCTTATCGCCTTTTACCCCTCCACCTACCGTCTCCATAACTAGCTCAGTAGGTGTGAAAGTGAAAAAGAAAATAAAAAAAATTAAAAAAAAGAATAACAAATAAAGTGTGACCCAGTTGTCATATTTCAATGTCACTTAAAGTCTAATCGGATCATCCTTTCCTTCTCCCATGTGTGTGTCTTCAAAATAAAATTATTTCCAAGTCTTCACTTTTTCTGAAGACGTTCGCCAACACGAACGAAACCGGTCAAATCTCTTGTTTTTGTTTTTCTCCTGCACTTTAACCTGTTTTTCCGTTTGTCATTTTTCACCCCCCCACACATACACACACACATATATATATATATATATATATATATATATATATATATATAATTATTTATAAATAATATTTTCAAGTTAACGCATATACACATGTGTTTCATGCCACTCTGCACTCATCAGTATGGGAGGAAAGAATCTCTGTGGGCCACACTGTTCAAACCCCAATACGAAAGTCATATTTGGCTTACTGGTCGAAGCGCGTACCGATGTGTTCACCATGCATTACTGTAGAAATGAGAGAGTAAATTAATGTCTAAATAGGAAAATTCAACAGCCATATAAGCAAGCCGTACAGAGAACTCAATAGGCAGGACCAAGAGTATTTGTATTACGCTATAAATGACGGCTTTACTTAAAGTGCTCACTCTAGCTATTTATTTATCTATTCTATTTATATATGTATTATAGAAGATCAGAACAACATCGGCACTGTACTGTTCTAATCTTCTGTAATACATATACAAATACATATTGCGCTCTTATTTTTTATTTTTCTTAATAATAGAGCACACTGCTGGGGTTCTCTCTCACTAACCTTACACACACACACACACCCACCAGTGGAGGTCTGGTTTGTGCTGTCCCTCCATCGGTGTTCTCATCCTCCTTGGCCCTATGCAAATATTGTGTGTGGTGTCAGCCTAGGCTGGTACCATTTTTTTTTAATTAATTAAAATATTTTTTTAAATATATATATATATATATATATATATATATATATATATATATATATATATAATATTCATCATTTAACGAACAATTTATTCATCATTAACTCTTTTCCTCGAGTCGCTTTCAGCCTTGATAAGTAGTGACTCATTAGTAAATAATCCTGCGCAAACATACATTTTGCATCACGGGACACAGACGGGTCGGTATATCTCTTATGTGATGAGAAGTACGGTATTTGAAGCAGTTTACAATGTGATGTTTTAGAGTAGGCAGACAGTAACAATTATATGACTATATATTTAGCATTTTGTTCTTAAACATAAAAATACCGATATTTCTTAAGTTACGTCCGTTTAAACTGCGCGGTTACTGATGAAAATACTATTTCAAACTAAAGCGTGAAGTACCGACCGACCAATCGACAAACAAACAGACGGAGATTCTTAAAGATCTAAAACATGTTATTTCAAAGTTAAGCTAGTCAGACCGACGGGATTGCTATTTGAAACTCAGTCATTTCTGTAGCTTAGTGTCGGGTGTTCTTTGATCTCCATTGTGAAAAACTGGACAGTGTTGTATTGTAGACACAAAACAGCTGTTCGCCTCTCAGAAGTAGTTGATGATGTTGTAATCGCAAAAATGTTGATCTTTTCTTCTTCCTTCTCTTTTTGTGGTTGCAATAGTAAAGGAAAGTAAAAGAACAACAAATAACTCCATTAGTTTATTTCTCTTATATTTGGATGTCATGTTGACGGTAATATGCAGCAAGTACGCAAATAAGAACTTGATATTCTACCTTTCTAACACCGTAAGGTAGATGAATATTCGAAATCCATGTTTAATCTTTTCAATGTCAAATTCCCAGAGACAAAAACTATCTCATCTGTCTGCCACGTACTTCATCTTTTAACGTCATATACTAATTCTAAAATGGTAACTTTTTAATTGAATCTTTTATTCCTTGCTTAATATTAGATGGTAACTTCCATATTGCAACCTTACCATTACACACCTGAATCGTTACTACATCACCAACTAGACGACTGACGAACATTTGACGCTTACCGACAAAGAGCGGCTCAACAGGCTAAAATTAGCTGCCACTTGAGCATCAAAGAAGACTTGATACTGGCGTACATCTTCAACTAAAATAAAAATATACTTGCCGAGGTGGTTTTAATTGCGGGCATCCGAAAAAGATATACCACTGACGAAATCGTCTCAATAGTAGAAAGGCAGCATTCTTTATCCATGTCAATGAACTTTTGTCGAGGAACAAAGTGTAGTACGTGGTCGGACGCTATACTTAGTTTATTCTGTCCTCGGTCAGTGAAGGAAGTGTCTTCTAGGCTGAGGCGATTTTTACTTTTGTTCCAATTCAGAGTGCCTCATTTTGGGGAGCTGGATTTTTTTCCCACATTAAAAATGACCTTGTGTCTAACTCTGCACTCGTGGGGTGGCAAGTAAATAGAAACAACCTGCCAGGGAAGATCGTGGCGATTACTACAATATACATAGTTAAAATGGCCTTGGACAACCATTCATACATCATGTAGATGAAAATACGTTCTACCTGTCTCTTTACATGGCTTGTTGCACTTTGATCATTTTGCTAAACAAATTTGAATTGATTTGATTTATATAGTTGCTTGGACGCTTCTAAAAAAAAAGATCTTCCCAATCAATCTGAGCATTTAAATTTGAATCTAAGTGAGGGAGAAAACCGAACTGAACGCTCGACTGACTGACAGAACAACATATAGTTATTATATATTTCATATACTAATAATTATGTATATAAGATTATTCATCTGAGAAAATTGTTATGTACATTACCGTTTTAAAGAAGGAATAATTTATCGTTTAAAGATTAGGTTAGTCTGAGATCACAGTTTTCTAACTTTATTATTTTTAAAGTCTTGTTACGAAATTATTTTAATATTTCTAACTTTACGCAAATAATTTTCCATCGTGAATACCTATATTTATATAACAGATGCGTGCATTTCTGTTTGCTTGTCATGCAGTCTGCGTGTCTGGTCAGTATCTTCATAATAACAGATTTACAAACTTGCCGTTTTAAAAGAATTATACTTTACCTAGAGCGATTGTCGTTTGCGGGTCATAGTGCACATCTAATGATACAATGAGCTTATTTCGTGTTTTCCTTTAATGATTGAATGTTACCGCTGTACCTGTGGCCCAAGATAGGAGTCTTCAACTACAAGGTGATCACTGAAGATATTAATTCCACGCTAGGTTTCCACTCAGACTTGCAGTTTATGAAATCGCTTGGCAAATATTCGTATTCGAGTCATTCAACGCCTCGCGGTTACATATTTGCATAAACTGAAAGTGTAGACGACATTAGATATACTTTTAATATCCATCGTTTTTTCCTCTTTAAGATTACAATTTTTTTCTCATCTTTGTTTTGTAAGGCTCTGCTTAGTCGAGTACAAAACAAAATAGTAAACATAAGAGAGAAAGAACATGTAAAACCCTATACCCCTTAGTATATATATATATATATATATATATATATATATATATATATATATATATATATATATATATATATATATATATATATATATATAATATATATATATATATATAAATATATATATATATAAATATATACATATATATATATATATAAATATATATATATATATATATACACGATCCGAACACGTTTGTAGATCACTCTAGCTGCTTGGTAAATCTAGCCGCCGACTCGCTATTTACATTTAAATTCCTCTCTAATTAGTAACTAATTGTCTATGGCCGATGGGATAAGACTCTTGACTACGATTGGCGATTTGTGATTAAGGTTCGCGCCCGCTGACCGTTGAGAATTAGTTCTTGCACTGAAGATTGTGTTAGCATTAAACATCGATGTCTGTAGGTATTAATATAATTAATATATATATATATATATATATATATATATATATATATATAAATAGAGGCAAAATCCCTTCATAAAAAACATGTGTTACATGCAGATATTTTTTTATTAAAACTAAATAAAAAAAAAACATTTTTTTTCTTTTTCTTGACTTTTTTTTATCTAATATTTCGCTTGATATAACAAGCCTCGACAGAGCTTTAGACAGATAAAGGGTATTAACCTTTTATTTTTTCGTAATAATCCTTCCTGGTCGTCTAGAAGTGGCGTCCGATGTTGTGTGGACTAACGGTGCAAATGTCTGTTTTAAATTGAACTTAAATCGCGCATGGTCGCTGGTAGGTATACATTTGGAAAGGTCATTTTTTAAGCATCTTTAGAATTTTAAACATAAAGATAGAGGCAAAATGCCTTCATAAAAACCATGTGTTAGATGCAGATATTTTTTATTAAAATCAATATATATATATATATATATATATATATATATATATATATATATATATATTATAAAAGTATACCTATGGCAAGTAAGCTACACAGACACGTTTGTGTTTTATTCCGGACAGAAATTATCGCTCCCACTGAAATTCGTGGATGGGAGTGCTCTTTTCCTGGGGCCGGTTGAAACAGTACCGCGGTCTTCTCTGTACTGATTGTCAGACCAAAATTGTTGCAGGCTGCCGCGAGACGGTCCATTTCGCGTTGTATCTCCCTTTCCTCGTGCGGTGTGACAGCACAGTCGTCCGCGAAGAGAAGTTCATGGATAGTTGTTTCCGTTACCTTGGTCGCTGCATCAGTCGCCTGGCGTTGAACAAGTTTCCCTCCGTTCTGTATCGAATATCAACGCCGCTTTTGTCCTCTTCGAACGTGTCGTTTAGCATGGCTGAGAACATTATGCTGAATAGCGTGGGAGCTAGGGCACAACCCTGTTTGACTCCGTTTGTCACCTTGAAGGTCTCAAATGCGTCGCCGTCGTCGAGAATCCTGGCCGCCATTCCTTCATGGAACTGGCGAATGATTTCGATGAAGTTGGAGAGTCAGCCGAATTTCCCATGATCTTCCAGAGACCTTCTCGACTGACTAAGTCGAATGCCTTATTGAGATCCACAAACGGTATGTAGAGCTTACGGTTCTGTTCGACATATTTCTCCCGGAGTTAGCGTGCAGCGAAGATCATGGCCGTTGTGCCTCGTCCGGGGCGGAAGCCACATTGACTCTCTGGTTTCGATAACAATTGAAATTCCAGAGACTCTGTTAAACAATTTAGTTTATAATTGACCAAGTCGATCGATTGCATTAAAATTTTAAAATGGTCAAGTGTGTTTATTTCTGGTCCAATACTTATTATCAACTTAGATAATAGATTTCCTTGCAAGTAATATCAAAAATATCTCTACTGGTGTAATATACGACGGCTTTCCATCCATAAGAAGTACCTTATTCAATACTTAAAAGAGATTGGTGATATAAACCAATCTCAAAAGCCATGAATTTGATGTCATGTTTAAATTTTATATATATAAACCATTAAATGAGTTGCTTTAAAGAAGACACAACGAGAAATTTAATTTCTTTCGAATTATAGGGTTTATCTTATATAATACATTTTTACTAACAAAAAATACGCCAGATCTAGGTGAGCGGATTTATCTAATAGAGGGATCATTGTTGAAGTTTTCTTTGTGGTTATTTAATGTAAATCCTGGTGTTTCCGGAATTGTAATTTTAGTGTATGTACAAATTCTTAGTTTTGATGACAATATTTCTGCCTTTAAGTGAATTATGTGGATAGTGTGTGATAATGTAGTATGTAAAATATTTGTGGAGCTCCTTGTAAATACTAGATAATTCACCTAGAGTATTACCAAATATATTTTTTATGCTTTATTTTTATACTTATGCGATTGAAATGAGATTTTCTTGTCTCCTTATGATAGGACTTTGGTAAACTATTTGAACTTTCTTTAATATATATATCAATGTATCTATATATATATATCTACAAAGTTAGGTATATATATATATATATATATATATATATATATAAAATATATATGTACACCATAATCTCCTAAATTAATAAACGGATCATTATGAATTTTAGAATACATATTCTAAAAATACGGTAAGTATATTTGAAAATTATTTTATTTTCTAATTGGTAACATTAAGAGGGACATATATATATATATATATATATGTATATATATATATATATACATATATATGTATATACATATATATATATATACATAGATATATACATATATATATATATATATATATATATATATATATATATATATATATATATATATATATATATATAGTAAGCTATTAAAATATATTTATGGCAATTAAGGTACACAGAGGCTCCCGCGTTTCATCCTCGGAGGAATCTTCCGGCTGAAGATTCCCCTCGGATGAAAAGCTTAATTGCCATAAATATATTTTCATAGCTTACTACCTAACTCTACTTACGTATCGGGCACTGTTGAAGTAAATACTGAAAATTGATACATAAAAAATTATATCTCCTTATAAAATTTTATGTGGATACATGAACTACTAATATATATATATATATATATATATATATATATATATATATATATATATATATATATATATATATATATATATATATATATATTTATATATAAATATATATATTCATTCATCAAACATATTTTTATAAACGGATAATTATGAATGATAGAATATATATTCTCAGTCAAATAACATAGGTACATTATTTTTTATAAACTTTACTAGTTCTAAAAAAACTTCTGAAATAAGTTAGATACAAAACATATAAAGAGAATACTTTATTTTTTGGTGTGTTATCCTCAGGGAAAATTGTACAAAATAAAATTTAAAAACTTTAAAAAGCTTGGCGATTATAGCCCGAATTACAGTCAATATTCATTATCAAAAAAAAATTGATAATGAATATTGACTGTAATTCGGGCTATAATTGCCAAATTTTAAAAGGTTTTTTGAATTTGTTTTTGCACAATTTGCACTAAGGATAGCCACACCAAGAAATAAATAAATACATAGCATTTTACAAATATCTGGATGTTAGCCGAAACAATTGTCTCGGAAATTAAAAAATAAGTTGGAAACAATGACGTGAATCTGTCCTCTGTGATAATGATGTAGTATTGAACTACATACAAATACTATATATATATATATATATATATATATATATATATATATATATATATATATATATATATATGGGGGTTGGACAAAATAAAATAAAACATCTTGTGAATTTTGCATCAATTTTAAAACACCTATAAAATTGAAAAAGAAAACCCCATGTTGATTTCAATTTATCTATTTATCGTTATTATTGCCCTGAATTAATTGGTTAAATTTATTTTTTATTTCAGATAGTGCCTATTAGTACGAACATTTTAAATGATAAATATATCAGATATCCAGAGAGGGCAGATTGTTTGTCCAGTGTGGCAGGTGCTACTGTAACAGAAGTGACTGAGATGGTGGCCGTATCGAGAGGAACTTTTTTCGAAGGGGATGACAGCCTATGAAAAAGAGAGAAAAATTCCTCCCCATAACAAAATTTTGGAGGAAAGCCGAAGCTGTCTGAAAGAGATCGTAGAGTCCCTGTAAGGATTGTAAAGGAAGAAAACAAAACCACGACACCCGAAATGACAGCAAAGCTTAACAATTATCTGGATAATCCCGTTTCAGCAAAAACTGTTCGCCGAAAGCTTCACAAAAGGAGTCTTACATTGTATTAAATTAAATTCATTTAAAATTTTCAGGTGTTTCCATTATTTTTCCCATATATATATATATATATATATATATAGTAAGTTATGAAAATATATTCATGGGGATGAAGCTACACAGATGTATCCGCGTTTCATCCCCGTAGGAAATCGTCAGACTAAAACTTAAGCGTGAAAGACCGACGAAAATGTTATTTCAAAAACAATTCCCTACGGGGATGAAACGCGGAAGCCTCTGTGTAGCTTAATTGCCATAAATATATTTTCATAACTTACAACCTAGCTCTACGCACGTATTGGGCACTGTTAAAGTAAATACTGAAAATCGATACATAAACGATTATATCTCCTTATAACATTTTATGTGGATACATGAAATAATAATATATGTCTATATCTCTCTATATATCAGACACCACTCTCTCTATATCTTTGTCTTCATAACTGTACGTAGTTTCTCCTGTGTTTCTCTCTTTCAGAAGACTGTCATCAGATAATAACTGTAGACAATAAGTAGACAATTAGCATTAATAGAGTGTTGTTCGCATAGCTCGGAGGATTTGGACGACAGAAAAAAAGACACGCGGGGAAGATCGATCGTCGCGGTAACTTCACAGGAAAGCTAATACCTGAGAGCCGACATAAATCCTACCTGGTTTTCTTGTTGACGGCCCGAGAGGTGGCTGGTAAAATGGCCGACACATTCTTCGCCACAAATCCTCGTATCCCATTTGTCGTCCATGCCGAAGACAATGGCCGCTTAAGTCCAAATGCTTCACCCATTGTTCATCGATTTCTCCCTTTTCCCCCCTCTCTCTCCCCTCTCGATGTCTTTTATTGAAATAAACGTGAACATGAATCATTGAATAAATAAATGACCAAAACGAATGACTGACTGAATGAATGAAGTACAAGGCGGGAAATGAGCTGCAGGGGGAAAAAACTAGGGGAAGGGAAGACGGCGGGAGAATAGTATTATTAGTAGTAAAACCAGAATAATAGTATTAGTAGTAGAACCAGAATAGTATTATTATTAGTAAAACCAGAATAGTATAAGTATTATAATAAACGCGTCGTCCTATAAAAAGCTTTGTCGGTCGGTCGGTCACATGTAAGTTTTAAATAGAATTGTTGTACGCCTGTCACGGTTAAAATACTATTTTATTTAGTCTGTCATGTTTAATTTTGAAATAACATTTTCGGCCGTCTTTCACGCTTAAGTGTGAAATATAATTTTCTTACGTCTGTCACGCTTACGTTTGTGATAGAATTTTCTTACGTCTGTCTCGCTTACGTTTGTAATAGAATTTTCTTACGTCTGTCACGCTTACGTTTGTAATAGAATTTTCTTACGTCTGTCACGCTTGCGTTTGTAATAAAATTTTCTTACGTCTGTCACGCTTGCGTTTGTAATAACATTTTCTTTTGTCGGTCTCGCTTACGTTTGTAATAGAATTTTCTTACGTCTGTCACGCTTACGTTTGTAATAGGATTTTCTTACGTCTGTCACACTTACGTTTGTAATAGGATTTTCTTACGTCTGTCACACTTACGTT
>OY744524.1:14118421-14170921 GCA_963556195.1 Sepiola atlantica | reverse complement strand
AATAGCATTATCTTCGGTCTGTCACGATAAAGTTTTAAATAGCATTATCTTCGGTCTGTCACGATAAGTTTTAAATAGCATTATCGTCGGTCTGTCACGATAAAGTTTAAAAAAACATTATCTTCGGTCTGTCACGATAAAGTTTTAAATAGCATTATCTTCGGTCTGTCACGATAAAGTTTTAAATAGCATTATCTTCGGTCTGTCACGATAAAGTTTTAAATAGCATTATCTTCGGTCTGTCACGATAAAGTTTTAAATAGCATTATCTTCGGTCTGTCACGATAAGGTTTTAAATAGCATTATCTTCGGTCTGTCACGATAAAGTTTTAAATAGCATTATCTTCGGTCTGTCACGATAAAGTTTTAAATAGCATTATCTTCGGTCTGTCACGATAAGGTTTTAAATAGCATTATCTTCGGTCTGTCACGATAAAGTTTTAAATAGCATTATCTTCGGTCTGTCACGATAAAGTTTTAAATAGCATTATCTTCGGTCTGTCACGATAAAGTTTTAAATAGCATTATCTTTGATCTGTCACGATAAAGTTTTAACTAGCATTATCTTCGGTCTGTCACAGGTTTGAAAAGTCATGTTTTTTCGGTTTGTAACGCTTATGTTTGAAATAGCATATTCGTTTGTCTGTCACGTTACATTTCAAATATAATGTTCTTTGGTCTGTAACGCTTAAGTTTGAAATCTAATTTTCTTTGTTCTGTTATAGTTTAGTTTAAAATACATTTTAGAAAACTCTCCGACACTTTGTGAAAAGGTTCAGTCCATTTATTGCTCAGTAGACTCGTCGATCTGTCACGCTTAAGCTTTAAATAGCATTTTCATCGTTAAACGCGCAAATTAAATAGACGCAAGTAAAGGATATCCGTTCTTGTTTTATTTATCGTACAGCTCCTTTTGTCACAGAAGAGACATTGCAATTCTTTCTCTCCTCTATCGTTATTTCCATGGAAGATTCTCTACTAGGCTTCAATACACCCTCACACACCTATAAGATATTCACAGCAAGAATTTCTACCATCATTTCAAAGAACTTTTTTTCGTCCTCCATGTATCTAGCATCAAACGGAATTTCCATGAACATAATTTCTTTCCAAGAACTTCATTTCTGCGGGACACATTACCACGGGACTGCTTCCTCGCAGCCTACAAGATGTTAGTCGTTAAATCCAATGTCAACAAATATTTTCATAAACCGTCCTAATAAGTAATCAAATTACTTTTATTCTATTCACCATTTTCAATCCTCTTATAATATTCTTGTTCAATCAACTGCCAATTAATTCACCAATAAACCAGTATCCTCCAGTCACTTTATTAGAACTATTAAAATGTTATTCATTTCAGTTATTCATTTACATATTAAACTGTTTAAAATAAGTTTTTGAACATAATATATGATGTTCCCTTCCAAAAATGCCATTTCGTTCGCATGACGTTTGTTAATTCGTATGCGTTTCTTTTTTGTGTGTTCGACTTACCTTAACCATTCTTTGTATCTGTGTGCATTTTCTTTAAATTTGTTTATGAATAAAACTATTTCGTGCGCTAATCAGTAAGTGTTATTTTTTTTTGTTTGTGGTGTACAAGAAAAAAACAAACAAATATCTACGCATTTTTTGGCTTTTTTTCATTGTTTACCTTCCTTCAAACAGTTGTCCCTGTATATCATACATCTTTGAATGTCTCTTCTGTATTATAATTTTCTTTTCTTTCTTTAACTAGAATGATTTTTTTCAATTAAGACCCATTTCGTTGTGTTTTCTTTTCTATGTTCTCTGTTTCTATTTCTTTTTAATCTAGACCTATTAAGTTTTGTGTGGTAACCATTACTTTTATTCCTTCTCATGTTGAGTAATCCTGGTCACAGCACCAAATAAGGTCTGTTACGTAACCTCCCCTCTGACGGGAGGTCTAATGTCTCACGTAAAATACATTAACGTTCATAACATAACTTGGTAGCCGTTTGTTCCAGCGCGCGTCTTTTGTGACTGCTTGACTGAGGAAACGCGTACTGAAAACATTTTTATCCATACCTTGTACAAGATCCGAGATGAGTCAACAGTTGAAGATATTAAAAAGTTTATTCGCCTGGGAGAGTGCGTTCTAAATCACTGAGCATTTAGGCTAGTGACACATTCCGGGCTACGGATCATTTAGCGCCCTTAGTCACTTTTAATTTATTGTTAATGTTAAGACATTTTCTACACATGGTTTTCCCCTCATAAACTCCCAACAAACTCCGATTCTATATATCTTCAAGACATGTGACGTAACGTCCGTTTCCAGTAGAAAAAGGGTCAGGATGACATTCAATGCACTCACTGACCAGATGACCCCGATACCCCGCGTGCGTGTCAATATTGGCTCGCGAATCTACATCACGAGTTAAATAGTAGCAAACGTATTCCCTTACTATTAAACACACAACCCTGATGGGAATGGAAAACGATAGGCGAAGTGAGCAGGATTTGATTATTTAAGAAGACGCTTCGATAGAAATTTGCAAACATTGGACTTAAAACAACAATGCCGTAGTCAACCGGGAAGCAACCCCGTGATATTGTGTTCCACAGACGAGAAGTTCTCGGAAAAAAAACTTTGCTCATAGAAGTTCCGTTTTGATTTTGGTACATATAAGGAGAAATTTAAATTAGTTACAGTTGGTGTAGCTAGACAAGTTCTTGCTGTGAATGCTTTACAGTAGGAACCAAACATTGGAGGTTAGTCAAGCACCTTCCGCGCGAATAACGATGAAGTAAAGAAAGACATTTCTTTACTTTATCGTTATTCTCACGGAAGGTGCAACCTTTCTTTTGAGAGAAAGAGTCAGTAGAGAAGAAAAGAGATCATTCCCACTAGATTTCGAAGTCAGGTTTGTACTCTGTCAAGACAGAAAAAAGTTTTCCGAGCGATACCTCCTTATATATGGAAACATTACTCCATCTTAGGACGTATCTGACTCTAATACGGGTTAACAATTGCATCAAGAGTGAGGTACGTTCCATGAATTTGAATTACTCAGGTTGGGCTTATTTCGTTCAACAAGAAAATACTTACTTTTCCTTACTATTTCGGCACAACAAATTTCATGCGGGATAGTCACCATCATCATATCTTCAAAGTCCAGATTCAATAAATTTTCAATGCCACCGTGTTTAGATACATCCTCTATACTATGACGACGAAGTTATACAGCACTTGTTTTTTTTTGTGTGGCACCAGAATTATCTGAGTGCTTTTCTTTAGACTGATATCCGAATTGTCCTCATTGAATTATTCTGGTAAACATTAGGTAAATGTGCTCTCCTGTTTGGAAGTTAAGAAAACTCATCCACGTTTGTTAAGAAGTAAAGAAGATATCTTCCTGGCTGGGCCTTCTAAGCTATCTAACGTTTTCCGCCTAAACTTCGAGAACATCACAACCAACACAAACGTAAGTTTTGTTATGCTTCTTTGGACATCTTCTCTCGTAATTATCGCCAACTTTAAGAAAATCGTATTTTCATTATCAATACGATATCAATACAGATCAAAGCGTGTTAAAAGCTCATCCGATAGTTTAAAAATATGGCACCTCAATTTAATTCTCAATCCAATTGCAAATGTTCCACACTGTTTTTATCGGATTGTACAGAATATATAAACAAACATGGAAACAATGAAAACACAAAAGAAATAAAAAAAAGACAGCACAGCATAGCATCAGTCATGTTGCTTTATCTAACGCAAGGCACGTGCGCCCATCTGCATCACGAGTCTCGTCTATTAGCAGACACGTATATACCTGCGTCTACGTGAACGGGAATATAATTATCCAAAGCTCGATATGCAGAAACACGTGACCCCCTTAAGAATAAAGCGACATCTTGTAATTGCGCACGTGGCTAAACATTCTGTATCTATTATCACCCCGGTATTCATCTACCTTACACATCGGTAAGATGTGACACAAGGTCGGGAAAGTGGGATTTGAAAAGCCAGCGCCCAAGAAGGTGAGCACTCTGGCCTACAAAAAATGCCTGGGCAGCCCCATCGGCATTCCCCGGTAGGACCGCCTCAGGCGATTAGCAATAAACTAACCCCTTTCTCAAAGCGTGAGTAGGCAAAGTCCGGGAGGGTGGACCTCCTAGAACTGCACAGGACAATGTTGTATCCATCGGAACAGATACTGCACTTTGATCTTGGACAAATCAATTACCCCCCCACATACACACACACATACACACATGAACATGTTTTCAAATAGTTGATAAGTACATATGATATAATATTAAAAATAGTAGGTGACAGCATCCAAATCTAAAGTTGTTGAAAACTTTTGCAACCCTACAAATTGAAACTCTAACCCTAACCCTACAAATTGAAACCCGAAGATTAATAAATACCGCAGTTGGCATATGTTTTTGCGCTAAGAAATACGCCCGTTCCGTACTAGAACAGATCTTGTCATGCGAAAAAATTACAGCCACATTCTGTTAACATGCGCCTTTTAATCACTGGATGTTTAATACAAACCAGCATAAATAACATGTACTTTCGAGTAGTCGTCAGTATGTAACGTATTAGCCGCTCCATTATTGCGCGAGCGGGGTACATGCGAATATCTGACATAAATATTTAGGCGTGGCATTTCCTTTATATTTATTGGTCACAGAGCCAATATACTCATTGATGTTACTACGTTATCTAGCACAGAAAAGATACTACACTTTTCTCCTAGGCAAAAAATCTCCCGAAAAGTGGTAAGGGAGTCGAGTGCAACTCAGTTAACTGTGGTACATACAGGCATTGGCACACAAAACGTGCAGTCGGAATTACTGGTAGATTGAGAGAATGCAACCAGTTTCTATGCGAGAAGTATCAAACAACAAAGATGAATGCGAACTCAGATATTGAGAAAATATATGCGGATGGTGAAGTTATTGAGGTTGTTCAGGAACTGTGTTATCTTCGTGATACCATTGGAGCACAGGGTAGAGTCGGTGCGAATGTGATAGCTAGTATTAAGAGTGGATAGAAGGAACTTTTGCCATTACTAACCAGCAGAGCATTACCACCATCGACCAAGAATCCGCCAGGCATGTGTACGCAGTGTGATGATGTATGGAAGTTAACTCTGGCAAGTGAGAGCTGAGGACATATGTTGCATGGAGAGAAATTATATGAGAAAGGTACGATGAATATGTAACGCAAATCTTAAAGACAGACTCAGATCTTTTGAGCCCAGAAGAAGATAAAATCTGAACAGTATAGCGAGATGCGTTCAGAACAGGAGGCTGCGATGGTATGGTCACGTTGAAAGAATGGATGAGAGTTGCTGCGTTAGTAGATGTAGGAAAATTTAGTTTGAAGGATCAGCCCACAGGAGACGGCATACGAACACATGGGAGGAAGTTATAAGAATGGACTTGATGGAAAAAGGAATAAATAAATCCCGGCCAGAGATAGCTTAGATTGGAAGTCAATTACTAAAAGCCGTTAAACACATGCTAGCATGTAAAATGGACGTGAAAGCGAATATGATGAAGAATGATGATTGTGAGTTTTATCGTGTAACTTCAACCATTTTGGAAATATAGAGTCTGAGAAACCTACATTAATTTATGTATGAATCCAATCATATCTTTTCATTTTGTGAATGGTTTATTCTAATAGTATGCATTTATCTAACTCTTCTCGATATTAACCCGGTAAAACAATACTAAATATGCTCTCTGTTATGGTGATCTACACTATTGCGTGCCCTTCACTATCCACAAAGCTCCAGCCCCTGTCACATCGCCGCAATATTGATTCCTTGTGCCTCTTTTACAAGTACTTCAATAGATTGTGTTCTGATGAGCTTGCTTCTCTGGTATCCCCACAACGTAAATTCACTAGACCAACCCGACAATCTGCCAAATCCCATCCATACACTGTGCTTTCCTCGTGCTGCTGGATTCTGGAACTTCCTCCCTGCTTTCCTGACGTTACTGACATGCAGAAATTTAAAACTAATGTAAACAGACATCTCGCTGCGCAGCTCCTAAATTAGGTTGAGCCCTCCCTAAAAAAAACCTTCACCCTTTTTTCTCTTACGTCTACAGTGGCTGCCTGCCTTGTTTGGGGTGAACTATGTTAAAAAAAATACTCTTCCCGACATTATCAATCATGACAGATAGAATTGCTTTGACTAATTCCGAAGTTAACGCTTGTTAACTACCTCCTTTTTCTCTTATTTCTTTTTAGTCCGTCAAAGCGTGACCATCGTAAAAGTAAGCTAAGGCCTGTTCACTCACCTATGTCGTCACCTACCCATCTTCTGTAATATATGCACATTCGACCGGAAATTCCAGAATCCAGTATTGATCTCAGTCATTCTCATTCGACCGCTCAGAAGGGCTACCCAGATATCCACTAGATAATGGCTAGACAGTGTCCACTCAAAAGGGCCGATCTGCAGACAATTCATAAACATTACTTTTTAAAAGTAGGTTGCTCTCAGTATGAGTCCCAGCTTCAAGAGACACGTATTTTATATCAAAGAGAAATTAAATTCTGGGTGGTCGAATTATAAATCAGAGATATTTCCAATTTCTTCTGTGGCTCCTTCTTCTTTTGGCCAAACATTTTCTATCCGCAGCAAGTTTGTTATTCGCATGCACTGCAAACATGCAACACTAAACTTGCCGCGTAGTGCATGTTTACTGTAGAGATGCATGGTCGCATCTAAAAAGGTAATGAAAAAAAAACTGCAATAGGAAAAAAGACAGCGAAAGAAAGTAAGAAAAGACTCAATATAAGACAAATAAATTAGATTTCTATTGAAAGCATTAGAAAGAAATGGAAAAACGATTCATTGTTCTTTCTTATCCATTAATTTCCTTCGTTTTCTCCCAAACGTTTCTGTATTATTCACACTTGTCCGACAAGCGACAACCTGTATTCCAACGATCATCACCAGCATTTATGGAGGACACACTTTTGCGAACATTGCCACAGAATGGTAAATATATAAAGTATGAAGAATAAATAAGAAACGAAAATGCCCGGAACCGTTTTTCTAAAGCCGTCTGCCGTGTTAACACCGTCTTCGCCATTGTTATATCCAGACAGAACCCTGAATGAATAAATGACACCGGTTCGTAGCCGCTCGGCACAGATCACCAGACTGATATACCATTTTTCTTTTTTTCGAAACAAACAAATAAAAATATTTTTTAGCCATCTGCTTTTTTTATAACTTTTGTTCGTTTATTTTACTCGAACAGTCGCTATTTTTCTTCGGCTCTGCTCTCTTTTGTTATTTTTTAGACTCTCACATTTTTGTCTTAATCGTTGGAAGGTAGTTGCACGCATGCACAGGGTGTTGCGCCGAAGAGAAAGCGACCGTCTGCGGTTGGGGTGGCGTAGTAATGGCAACTGAGTTAGCATTCAAACACGGCCAAAGTTATACACACGAAATAAATCTTTGAGAAGAAAACACGCCTCAAAAACTTATTTTTCTTGTTCATTCTTTTCATAGTATGACATCAAAGTAATTGCAAAAGAGCGGGCGAATAATGATACACAGAAACTTATCTGACCAGTTAGCGACTCGACACATGGCAGCAAAGTTTGCAGAAAGTAATGGAAAACAAATTATTAATATCTATTGAATTTGCATAAGTATTACAAAAGAATCATTATTTACTTGTCTCCCCACGAGGGTTGAGTTAGACACACTGTTGGTTTTTAATTTGGCGAAAATCCATCACCCCCAATAAGGGCACTCAGGACTGGGACAAAAAAAGATTGTCGTAGTCGAGAAGGATATCCTTTTTACTGACAGAACAAAAATTACACTCTGGTTCTAGTCCGAATACTGATTAGTGTATAGGTTCAAATAGACGAATATACTTACGTTCGTTTTGTTCACCAGACGTCGACTACGGTAAGGCTGAAACATGCCAGGCGAATGGACGATAGGAGGATCCCAAATTCGGCGATCTCGCAATTGGCTCTACACTAGCAGAAAGACCTGTTCTACGGTACAAAGACTGTCAGCAAGCGAGATATGAAGGTAGGTGGTATCGACTTAGTAAGCTGATCGTCAGTGACTGAAGACTACAGTCGCTGGAAAAGGGCTGTGAAGGCATGCCGCAAAACGAATAAGGAGAGAAGAGACCAGCAGTGGAAGAAGACAGAGCACAGACGACATAGTATTGTAACAAGCCAGACGCCACTCACATATATGGCAACTGCAACAGAGCCTGCCGATCCAGGATAGTCCTGCACAGTCACAAAAACGCTGCAATTCGGCAACGGACTATTGGTAGGCGCAGTACTCCATTGTCTCACGAGACAAACGAATGCCGACAACTTAGCAAGATAAGGTTGCGTCTGTTTGACAACTGTATAGAGCGATTTTAAAATTCAATATTTGAATTCAAAGGTTTCCATATATAATTAGTTGAATAATGAATAAACCTTGCGAAATAACATATAAGTCATTAGCTGTGGTAGCTGTTCTTTATCGGGTTAGCAATATAAGTAATTGAATTATGTACAAATGTGTCAGCTTTTGCTAATTTATAAGGGACATGTAGCGGTAGGATTACTTTTTAGTCATTAGAATTAATTACATTCATATAATGATATCATAATTCTTTCTATGCTTACGATCGTTAAAACGTATATCTCTATTTGTATTAAGTTATTTGTATATGTTTATATATTTGTATGGACAAAATTCACCCCTAAACAAATTAACCGATCACTATGAATTTTTAAAACACAACTGCTGGGTGTAAGGGGTCGTAATGTGATCTATATTTAAATACATTTCTAATGGTACAATATTTTATTAAAGCAAGGAATATAGACGTTTATGACATTTTGGGGGAGTGGAATGAAATTGAAAGTGTGAAAAACGAGAGGAAAAAAATACATGAATATACTAAACCGGCTTTCGTCCACACTCATAAGAGTAAATACGTGGAAATAATTCAAGCATTACGACTAAAAACTTTTAAAAAGTAGAATGAAGACCAGTGACAAGTTTAGGAAATATATATATATATATATATATATATATATATATATATATATATATATATATATATATATATATATATATATGAAGCTCTATCATATATAAAGCTCTATTTGATATTGAGCACTTTTTATAAACCCGGTTGAAATTCTTTGGATTACTACCCTGTGGATGTTTTACCTGGATCATTACCATTATATATATATATATATATATATATATATATATATATATATATATTAATTAATTTTTTACGCGAAGAAGGTTAAATTCTTCTGTCGAAATCCACATTCCACTGACTTTTGTGAAATTTAAACAATAGATATTAGACAACAATCAATAAATATTCCCAACATACCTGTTTTTTATTGGAGAATTCTTAAGCGTTTTAGGGGCGTAATAAGAACACAACCTTCCATGGGTGAATTCAGATATTGCATATTTGCATTAAATTTGATCCAAAGTCATAAGCTGAATAATAAAGATTCCGTGAATTTCAATTTCTCTTCAAGCGTTCCCTTTCAGCCAAGCAAACAACATACTTAATCTCTTTATAAATTTCACGTTAAATCATCGTACGTATTTTAGATATTGGTTACTTAGCAGAAAACATTTATTCTTTTTTCTCCTAAAAGTGGCTAAAAATATTTGATAAATGTTCGCTAATCAAGAGAGGCGCGATAGCGCTCTATCCCTTAATAGACTTCCAAAACGGCCTATGCTAGAAATCTCATTTCTTTGATCAATCATAACTCAAAACTCAATCAACAAATCAGTTAAAACTTTGCACCAATTTTTTTTTGATAGGTTCTATAAGTGTGTAGAATTTCAGCATCATTAGTCAAGGCAACCCAGAGATCCAGAAAAGTCAGGCATGATTTTCTGTTATCCGTGTCTACGTACGTACGTATGTGCCACCCTGTATCTCATCAACTATTTGATGGATTCAGCTGATTTTTGGCAGAGATAGAGGTTCTAGGGTCTAGTTGATGGCATTTTAATTTCAGTTTACCATATACCTTAATTTTTCTAGAAAAATCCAAAAAACCTTTAAAATGACCGTTGTATTGAGGCATAGCCTTTACAGAAGTATTGACAGTCCATGATAAATAGCAGTATACTGAAATCATATGCCCTTAATAGGGTTAAGATGAAAATTCATATACACTAAATGTACAAAAGCAAGGAAATTTTCAAATTTTTACACTTTTATTGTCATTTAGGGTATGCGAGCACAACAGGGCTATGTATTTTACTGGTAGGAATTTTTCTTCAGCGCACCTCACACACTTCATCCACTCATGCATAGAGATTTATACTGTAGTGATGTGATAATGAAATGGTTTGGTTGATATGTAGTCATACCCTTAATGACCATAAAAGTGTAAAAAATTTGGGAATTTCCTTGCTTTTGTACATTTAGTGTGTAGGAATTTTCATCTTAACCCTATTAAGGGCATATAATTCCAGTATACTGGCAATTACCATGGAATTTATTTTAACTTCAATAAGAATTCAAATTTTAATTTCATGTTTATTTATGTTTATTTGTTTTAGAGACTCTACCTGTTTTAATCTATGTAGAGAGGTAAAACAGATACCCTTACGCCGAATTCTATCGATAAGCGTTCGCCTTCAGTTCAAATACTTTAGCCATCGTGGGTTCGAATCTCACACGAAACAATTGTTTTTTATTTGTTTTTTCTTGTGTTTTGCTATAGCGTTCCAGTGATTTTCTAGCCGATATCGATCATCATCATAAACCTGAATATCGATCATCATCATAAACCTGAATATCGATCATCATCATTAACCTGAATATCGATCATCATCATAAACCTGAATATCGATCATCATCATTAACCTGAATATCGATCATCATCATAAACCTGAATATCAATCATCATAAACTTGAATATCGATCATCATCATAAACCTGAATATTGATCATCATCATAAACTTGAATATCGATCGTCATCATAAACCTGAATATCAATCATCATCATAAACCTGAATATCGATCGTCATCATAAACCTGAATATCAATCATCATCATAAACCTGAATATCGATCATCATCATAAACTTGAATATCGATCATCATCATGAACCTGAATATCGATCATCATCATAAACCTGAATATCGATCATCATCATAAACCTGAATATCGATCATCATCATAAACCTGAATATCAATCATCATCATAAACCTGAATATCGATCATCATCATGAACCTGAATATCGATCATCATCATAAACCTGAATATCAATCATCATCATAAACCTGAATATCAATCATCATCATGAACCTGAATATCGATCATCATCATAAACCTGAATATCGATCATCATCATAAACCTGAATATCGATCGTCATCATAAACCTGAATATCAATCATCATCATGAACATGAATATCGATCATCATCATAAACATGAATATCGATCATCATCATAAACCTGAATATCGATCATCATCATAAACGTGAATATCGATCATCATCATAAACCTGAATATCGATCATCATCATAAACCTGAATATCGATCATCATCATAAACCTGAATATCGATCGTCATCATAAACCTGAATATCAATCATCATCATGAACATGAATATCGATCATCATCATAAACCTGAATATCGATCATCATCATAAACGTGAATATCGATCATCATCATAAACGTGAATATCGATCATCATCATAAACGTGAATATCGATCATCATCATAAACGTGAACTTTTTTAAATTAAAAAGTAGATGAACAAATATTTAATAGATGTTCTTAACTTCTTGGGTATACGATTCAAGAAATATTCAGATACATAGACGAGTATTTAAGCTGGTATAAAATATAATTAGTAAGTTTTATACTAAAGAGTGGACACTTATCGGGATTTGTATGAATACATATCTTTTCATGCTAGCTATAGATAAGACTGTAAAGTAGACAATACTCTAAATTCTGGATAGGGAAACTTACATAAGAGAAGGAACACCCGAAAATGAAACCATTCTTTTCTCTCTTTCCCAGAATTTCCCTCAGCCATTTCTTTGATTTCTCATTGAAACCAGACATAAGGAATGACGGGTCAATGTAAGGTGCATTTAGAAATTTTAACAACTCTTGATTACTTATTAATTTCATATCGCCTTGGCATCATTTCAGATTGTGTCCATTGTCTCTTAAGAAAGAAGACAATGAACGAACCTTTAGTATTATTCCGATCATTCTTCCTTACACCTATTATTGCCGTTAATACAGTAATAACTATTATAAAAGGTCGTCAAAAAAATGTCTCTTTACATTTCACTGGTCTTGCGTATATATTTTTTTAGCTTTGTTTATGATTGTGGTTCATGAGTAGATTCAAGGAAAATATTAATATCATAGTAGAATCGAGGGAGTAAAGCCCCCCCCCTCATGAACTACTTTTTTTTTCTATGGATTTTATGAAGAATTTCTTTAAAATTATTCTTATTTGAAATACTGCCAAAATTTTGAACGTCGTTTGCCGCCATTTTATTTTATATCTTATTTCGTTCGTGTTTTCTCATGCTGTCAGCTGCGTTCAAGTTTTCCCGCCTTTTCTTAATATCAGGTTTCGTAAGCCGAGCCCTAAAGGTGAGAGGCGTCGAACTGATCATAAGGTTTACCCATAATTACTGATGTGCATGGGGATCTCACCTGAGGCGGGTCATCACCGCGCGGAAAGCAATCATTTTCATTAAAAAATATCCTAAAGAACGTATAGTCAGTTAGAAAATTATACTTTATGATCCAGAATAAAGCGGCCCTTACACTCACACACAGGTACATACATTGTATATATATATACATATATATATATATATATATATATATATATATATATATATATATATATATATATATATATATATATATACCCCGTTTTTCCTTAGCCATCTCTCTCCTCCCTTTCTCTTTTTATATATTATAAAATGTATGAAGAAAGAATATGTATGTAAAGAAGAAAGAATCTCTCTCTCTCTCTCTCTCTATATATATATATATATATATATATATATATATATATATATAGAGAGAGAGAGAGAGAGAGTAACATATTCTTACGCATAAACATATAGATATTTTTGTATATGTGTGTGTGCTAAGAATTAGTGTTTATATGGAAACGCAAGAGGGAAGAGCTGGTGTCGATAGAGTTTCAATATGTGAAAATGTAATTGTGAGAATGTTATAGCCAACGTTTTTCTGTAGGATTAAACATAATTCTCGTTATATATATATATATATATATATATATATATATATATATATATATATATATATATATATATATATATATATATATAGTAAGCAATGAAAATATATATGGCAATCAAGCTACACAGAGGCTCCCGTGTTTCATCCCCGGGGGTAATCGTCAGGCTAAATGCATGGAGTTATTTTTGTCAGGCGTTTTTATATACGTTTTATATACATTTTATATACGTTTTATATACGTTTTTATATACATGACTCTTTGTTGTTCCCTCAGCCAATCGTTGGGCTTCCCGCGAACAAAGGCTTTGTTGGTGACGCTCCTATGTCAATCCTATTGTTTGTTAACAATGGAGTTTCCTATATCCTGTTTCCTTTGTTTTGTCAATACAGTAGGCGAATTTATTTTAACACGTGGTTTCTTGTATTTTAGGTTTTAAATTTTAACTTGTTCAGCTATTTATTTATTTATTTATTTATTCATTTTTTTTAAAATTTAATTTATTATATATCATCCTAAGGTAAATTTATTTCTGTGTAAACAGCTGTTTGCTATTTCGCTTCTAGAGTTTAATAGGTTTCGGGGATCTTTATATATATATATATATATATATATATATATATATATATATATATATATATATATATATATATATATATATACGGGTAAGTCTCTTGACTGAGAATCAGTGGCGATTTGTGATCGCCGACCGTGGAAATAAGCTTCCTAGACTAAAGATTGCGTAAGCATGAAACATCGATGTCTGTAGGTAATAAATTATTAATATTGATTTATAAGAATATGATCATATAGCCCCCATTACTAAGGCTGAGCACTCTGAGTGAATTTAATAACAATCAGTTCTACTAGATTCATTACGCAGATCCAACACAGTTTGTTATCGTTGTTGTTAATCACTCTTCGCTGCTTGCTGTAAATACGCGTCGACTTGGCATTTACAAAGTTAAATTCCTCCCTACATACTAATACTAATTGGTGGTGGCCGACGGGGAAGTCTTTTGCCTGCGAATCAGTGGCGATTTGTGATCGGAGTTCGCGCCCGCCGACCGTCGGAAATTAGCTTCCTGCACTAAAGATTGCGTAAGCATGAAACATCGATGTCTGTCGGTAATAAATTATTAATATCTATTTATAAATATATATATATATATATATATATATATATATAAATAGATATTTGTTTGTGTGGGAACTACGTGATTGCATGTCGTTGTTTTACTATACATCTGAAAATCCTATCGACATCGATGCATTTGAAACAACTGTATATGTTTTAATGTTATAAGACAATGCCATCCCAACATTACTTACATAAGCAATGAAATATTTATAATGTTTTACGATAAAATCTATCACTGATGGAGATTTTGTACCTGTCTGTCTGAAGCCGAAACTATACTAATACTCTCTTCTAATTCTTAATTCAGTTTACTATTTCAGGCTAATGTACTATTTTTCAATGCTTAATTCAAAGGTAATGGTGTAGTATATGTTCTGTTATCATACCATCCTCCCAGACATTACCTCCTCGTTTTGGGGTAGTTTAGTATATTTGCGTTCGTCATATATACTTGCTAAAATATGCAACTAGAGGGAACACATTCTTGCTAGTATATATTACGTAAAAAGCCTAATAAAAGGAACGAATACCTCGACGGTATCACTAGGAAAATATTCCGACCATTCATGGGCTGGACAAAAGAATAACTTAGGTATTTGGGCCAGGAGATTAAGAAACTATTGACCATTCAAAATTGACGACACTTGAAAAAGAAGATAAAGTGGAAAAGAACTGGTGAGTAACAGAACTTTAAAAATGCATAACCCTAACCCTAACCCTAAACCCTAAACCCTAACCCGAACTCTAACCCTAACCCTAACCCAAACCCGAACCCTAACCCGAACCCTAAAACTAACCCTAACCCTAACCAGAACCCTAACCCTACACCTAACCCTAACCCTAACCCTGACCCTGACCCTGACCCTGACCCTGACCCTGACCCTAACCCTAACCCTAACCCTAACCCTAACCCTAAACCTAACCCTTAACCTAACCCGAACCCTAACCCTAACTCTAACCCTGACCCGAAACGCAGAAACCCTGATCATCGCAGCATGGGGCATCGGCAAAATGAACAATACGGGGAGCATCGCAGCTGAGTAAAAAGATGAGAAAAGAAAAGTGGAGCAAGTAACAGCTATACGTAGACGATTTATAAGAATTACAAAAGAAGAGAAACACGAAAACACCTGGAGAAGATTACGAAAAAGACACTGGAACATAGAAACGGAATCGCTATTAACAGTAGCACAGAACAACGCGCCACAAACAAACTAATATGTCCCTCACTGTCAACCAAGCTCCAGTCCCTGTCCCATCGCCGCAATGTAGCATCTTTGTGCTTGTTTTACAAATACTTCAATGGATTATGCTCCGATGAATTTGCTACTCTGGTGTCCCTCTCGATGTAAATTCACTAGACCAACTCGACAATCAACTAAATCTCATTCATTCACTGTGGAGGTCCCCAGATGCCGGAGAGCTTTCTACTCAAATAACTTCTTTCCTCGTGCTGCTGGCCTCTGGAACTCCCTCCCTGCCCCCTGTTTCCCCGACAGTACTGACATGCAGAAATTTAAAACTAATGTAAACAGACATCTCGCTGCGCAGATCCCAATTTAGGTTGACCCCCCTAACCTTCTCACCTTTTCTTTTTTCTCAGTAGCCCCTTACGTCTACAGTGGCGGCCTGCCTTGTTTGGGGTGAACTATGTTAAAAAAACTATACTAAAGCTAGAGTAGATAAAATCTAGGAAACAGTGTAGACTCTGTCGACAAAGAAACGAAATGGTAAATTATATATTAAGTGAATGCAGTAAACTATCCCTCATAGAATACCAAAACAGACACGGCTGTGCGCGGAAGGCAGTATATTGGGAATTATGCAAACGGCTGCATTTTGAGCATGCAGACAGAAACAAACCAAAGACAGTGCTGCAAAACGACTCAAACCCCTTGAGACTTGGAGGTACAAATATATAAATACATCCAAGCAATGAAACAGAATATCATAATAGTCAACGATAAGGAAAAAAAAAACCCTGCCAAATCGTAGATTTTGCCTTATCTACAATTAAGGGGTGAAGATCAAGGAAACAGAAAAACGAAGAAAATACACGGAACTGGCCAGAGACAGAAAAAGAAATATTACACACGAAGAAAGTCAATATAATACAAATAATTGTAGAAGCACGAGGAACAATCTTGAAAAACATGGGAAAAAAACTAGGATAAAGTTAAATCCAATGGAAGACTAAAGATGAAAACAGCTGAAACCTTTCGGAAAATCTTCTGAAACAAATATACATAAACTACGAACGTTAATCAGTCACACGTGAGTCGAAATAGAAATAAATTAAAGATATAGAGATAACACCAAGGGAACTGAAACTACACCCTTTCCTAAAACACGCACATAGGCAAACCGTATGTGATGGCACGAGACTCGGCTGGTAATACACAATATGCTTTTGAAAGGTAAAGGAGGATGAAAAGACCGAGGAAGGAAGGCAACAATTACATCTCCACTGAAAGGGTGGAGAGAATACTGCGACCTTGCATGGCTTATTGTCATTCAAAGTCCGGTTAAACCAATGTTAGTTGGCAGTAAGAAATCAATAGCAAGCGGCTGTTGCAATAACGCAAAATTATTTGAAAGGGTTATTGAAAGAGGTGGAGTTTGCTGGAAATCTGGAGAGATTTGCAGTCATTAAAATTCCATGGAACACTACCGGTTATTGTCATAAGCAATTACTGGTAATGACTTATGTAAAAACTCCTAGTGAGTAGATGATGTTGATGATGATGATGATAATAATAATAATAATAATAATAATAATAATAATAATAATAATAATAATAATAGCATGGTCATGAAGCGTCAGGGAAGATGGAAAGATCGATGAGAGAGAACACTATCCAGACAATCACTGGAAGTGTACAGAGAGTACAACAATTTTGAGGTGGCTTATTGCCACTCAAAGAAAATAAACGACCGTTACCAGCGAGAAATCAATGGTAAATGGCTGTTGCGAAAAGGCAAAGCGATTTGCAATAGTTATTGAAAGATACGAAAACTGCCCGTAATTTGGGAAAACTTCTTATTACTCAGAATCCAGGGAACACTTTTTGTTGTTATCAGTGACCTATCAGTTGTAATGCCTTGTGTGAGAACTCCTAGTAAGAAATATACATACTCATTTGGTTCCCCTCACGACACAGTGGCGTCAACAGAAAATCCAGACCTGAAACTGAAGAGTTACATCAAGTCTTTCTTGCTTTGACAAAGCACAATGATTAACATAGCTGGATACTCCACCAGACCAGATGAATTATTGTTCTGGAATCCAACAAAATTCAGAAAAAGCCACAATAAAGATGAACTGTAACATACTTAAGTGGTCAATTGGTGATAATAAAATTCGTTTTATTCACTTCTTTACTAACTCAACGTTTGAGAGGTAGAGGGGAATCTTGATCAAACACGCGCATATCTATGTATTTAATATAGAAATCAAGTGTTAGCCCCAGGAAGGGACCCCTTGATTTATGAGAATTTACTGAAGTAAAATGAAAAAAAAGTGAATACTGTTTATAACGATAAATGCAATAGAATAAAGTTGACTACTTAAGAGGACGGTTCGACAAGTATTTGGTAACATTGGACTTTAATACGACCACGTTGTGATCTACAGGGAAGAATAACGTATTGCACTGATCAAAAGTTCTTGTAAAGAAAATCTGTTCATGGAAATTCCCTTGTGTTTTAAGTAAACAGAGGGAAAAATGTCTTTACAGTGTTGGTAGTGATACAAGTTCTTACAGGGAGAAGCCAGGCGTTGGAGCTCAGTCAAGCACTTTCCATGGAGAGAACAATAGAGTATTGATTTACTCCTCTCCAGGAGTTAGGCACAAGGCCAGTTTTTATCTTACTCCCACAAGTAAGATGTGACCCAAGGTCGGGTCAGTGGGGTTTAAAAATTGCCTGGGCAGCCCCGTCGGCATTCCCCGATAGAGGCGCCTCAGGCAGTAAGCAATAAACTTACTCCTCCCCAAAGAGGGGAGGCAAAGCCTGGGAAAGTGGCCCTCCCAGAACTGCACAGGACAGACCCATTGACCGGCGTAAATCAAGACCCGAAGGCCAAGACAACACCAGTATGGGGCGCAGTATCCATCGGAACAAATACTATACTTTGATCTTAGCCAAAAGGCCAATAGAGTAGAAAAAGAAATAGCAATTGCTTTTCTATGTAAAAAGAGGCTGTTAAGACGAAAACATATCATCTGCCATTAGATTGCCCAGTTGATATTGTACTCGCCCAGAACAAGAAAGAGTACTCTAAGTGGCACCTATCCAGATGTAAAAGCAGTAGTCATACTTAGGACGTACTTGACTCTTATACAGGTAGAGAATTGCATCAGGAGTCAGGTACTTTATGGAGCGGTGGAATGATCCAACCATTTTATCATGCGACCTTAGAAAAAAGATTTGATGCAAGTCTCCTATTTTAGGTCTGGAGTGAAAACCAATCCTAGGAGCTTACTAAAGCTCTCTCTCTTAAGGGGAGATTCATTCATTTCATTAAGGAAATACAATAATCTGAGCATGAGGGTTGAAAGGAGAGAAATGATGTTTAAGAGGTGATGAAAGTAAGAAGCAACTTTTCCCATGTTGTACCACGTGCTGCAGGTCAGAAAAGAAAGAATCAGTAAAATCTTGATCGCCAATACTCTTCGAAGTGCTGCCATAGACAGTTGAGTCTTCTGCATAGATGTCAATAAATGATCTCAGAATATGATTTGGATGATCACTGATGACTCTTTTGTTATCATGTATGCATAAATACCTATGATAAGGGTTTCGTATAGGTAAGAAAAGCAACTTTCTTTAAATTAATTGAATACAATCAATTGTTTACAATAGTTGGTTTGCAACAGCATTAGATAGCCTTAAACGCTTCGATTTGCTTAATATTCTTTTAAACCAACCTCAACCGATTTATAATTCTGTGTTTCTCTGTTCACGTATATAAGCAGTAATCTCTATCTACTTGTCTCTACACTTGGGCAGGGTTTGACACAAGTTCGGTTTTTAATGGGAGAAAAATTCAGCTCTCCAAAAGGAAGCATCCTAAATTGGGATAAAAATAATGTTACTCAGTCTAGAAAGATTTCTCCTTGCATGACCGAGGACATAACCTTTTAAGTGTAATGATTAAACATATACTACACTTTGTTCCTAACCAAAAGGCAAAGAGCAGTGTGATATGTAAGCATCTGTTGCGGGTATAGATTCCATAAGTATGTCATTTATTATTACATAAAACTGTTACATATGGACACCAAGGGCGTGCATACATTTAAGAAATTATGTAAGAGGTGGACAATATGTATCTATTCCCGTTGCATCTGAGATAGAGTCGGTTTTAACTTGAGAGAAATACTAAAAATCAGAGATAAAATGTTGACCACAATTTCTTATAGCTTCCGTAACCCGCTTTCAAGTGCTCAGATCTTAAGAATACTTCTTTTTTTTAACATAGTTCACCCTAAACAAGACAGGCCGCCACTGTAGACGTAAGGGGCTATTTAGAAAAAAGGGTGAAGGTTTGAGGGAGGGGTCAACCTAAATTGAGAGCTTCACAGCGTGATGTCTGTTTACATTAGTTTTAAATTTCTGCATGTCAGTATTGTCAGGAAAACAGTGAGCAGGAAGGGAGTTCCAGAGTCCAGCAGCTCGAGGGAAGAGGCTTTTGGAGTAGAAAGCTCTTCGGCATCTGGGGACCTTCAAAGTGAATGGATGAGAATTTGCAGATTGTCGGGTTGGTCTAGTGAATTTACGTCGTGGGGGCACCGGAGCAGCAAGCTAATCAGAGCACAATCCATTGAAGTACTTGTAAAACCGGCACAAGTTCTACCTTTTATACAAATAGCTTTTGACGTCGAATCACACAAACGGGAAGCCAATGATAAGTCATTAAGTAGACTTGACCCTTGCGAATATTTATACACCTTGTTAATTAGCTTGTGTGGAATTTGAAGACGATGCAATCGGCAAGTGGACGTTACAAGAAAACACTTTATATAGTCGCAAGGTTGCAGTCGGAGAACTTTAAACATATCGATGCGTCTTTTTAATCCGCAAGTTTTTTTATGCTAATGAGTTAAGATGTACCAAGCACAAAAGCCAGTGGAGGATAAGGGTTAAAGAAATGTTGTGGTAGAAAATCAGCTATCGTAACTCAACCGCTGTGTCTGGTTTTATTTACTCCTCCCCAGGAGTTAGGCACAAGGCCAGTTTTATCTTACTCCCAAAAGTAAGATGTGACCCAAGATCGGGTCGAGAAAGTGGGGTTTGAAAAGCCAGCGCTCGAGAGGTGAGCACTCTGGCCATTTAAAAATTGCCTGGGCAGCGCCGTCGGCATTCCCCGGTAGGGACGCCTCAGACAGTAAGCAATAAACTTACTCCTCCCCAAAGAGGGGAGGCAAAGCCTGGGAGGGTGGACCTCCTAGAACTGCACAGGACAGGCGTGCAGTATCCATCGGAACAGATACTACACTTTGATCATAGCCAAAAGGCCAAGAGGCAAGAACGTATCTTTTTTAGACAGTGGCTTTCTGTGACTTTGACGTCAGTTCTGGGACACGTAACCTTAGTTGAATTCTAATTGGCAAATTCGACTCAATCTTTAACCTCATGTGGATATTTATACTATTACTCCTATCTGTACACACCCATATTTAAATATGATTACATCAAATACGGCTATTATATCCTACCAAAAAAGAGGAATAAACATGGAAACAATTATTTCAATTGTATTGTAATCTTCTGGTGGAAAATTCTTTTCTATTTAATATCAGGTTGCAATGCAGAAAATGAGATGTAGAGACAACGTTAAATAAGAATTTGAATAAAATTTAAAGAGTTGCCCCAGAATCAGTTAAGTGCATCAGTTTTCTTTCTAATGGTTTACACTATCAAGAGACGGTAATATATGTAGCAAAGTATTTGTGAGAATTTGATTTGAGGATGATCATGTTTTAGGCTTACGGGAAGCAGTCCTGTTGTAATGTGTTTTACAGATAAAGAAGTTCTAAGAAAGAAACCTTGTTCATTGGAAATTCTGTTCGATGTGAGGCACACCAAAGAATAAAGGAATATTCTTTGCACCTTGTTGTGGAAATACGAGTTCTGCCGTGAATATTTTATTAAGAAAGACTTAAGGATAGATTGGTGCTCACTCGAGCATCTGACATTGAAAAGACGATATAGTATAGAAATCAAGGGAGGCGCGAGAGCGCTCTATCCCTTAATAGACTGCAAGAATGGCCTATGCTGGAAATCTCATTTCTTTGCTCAATCATAACTCAAAAACCAATAAAGCAAATTAGTTAAAACTTTGAACAAAATTTTTATTTGATAGGTTCTATAAGTGTGTAAAATTTCAGCATCATTAATCAAGGCAATCCAGAGACCCAGAAAGTTCAATCATGAAATCATGTTATCCGTGTGTACGTACGTAGTGTGTGCCACCCTGTATTTCATCAACTATTTGATGGATTCAGCTGATTTTTGGCAGAGATAGAGGTTCTCTGGTCTAGTTGATGGTATTTTAATTTCAGTTTACCATATACCTTAGTTTTCCAGAAAATTCAAAAAACCCTTAAAAATGACCATTATATTGAGGCATAGCCTTTACAAAAGTATTGACAGTCCATGATAAATGCCAGTATACTGAAATCATATGACCTTAATATTATTACGATGAAAATTCATATACACTAAATGTACAAAAGCAAGGAAATTCCCAAATGTATACACTCTTATTGTCATGAAGGGTATGCGAGCACACCAGGGCTATGTATTTTACTGGTAGGAATTTTTCTTCAGCGCACCTCACACACTTCATCCACTCATGCATAGAGATTTATACTGTTATGATGTGATAATGAAATGGTTTGGTTGATATGCAGTCATACCCTTAAATAAAAGTGTAAACATTTGGGAATTTCCTTGCTTTTGTACATTTAGTGTATATGAATTTTCATCTTAACCCTATTAAGGGCATATGATTTCAGTATACTGGCATTTATCATGGAATACTCTTAAAGCTAAACATCACACGGCAGAAATTGAAGCTAATGATTTGCTAGCAGTACATACAATACGTAAAACGAAATCGTACAAATAAAAAGTCGTTGAAACTCATCTGGTGAAGACGCGAACGTTTGCTACTAATAAATATTTACGATGGTTAACTATGTGTATAGCATAGACCTGTATCACAAAACAGAGTGGTTTACATCAATATTTTATGTTCTTGATCGCTTCTATATTATTGTTAGTCATTCTTGGTTCTTGTATGTTAGCTTATTTTTACGGTATATCAACTATATTCTGTTATTTAATGCCTAATCCGATAATTTTGTAAAAAGTTGTCATGATTCAAGTTCTCAATATTATGACACATTTAATACCGGTGTTAATGTTAAATAGTCATTCATAGTGTGAATGTATGTGTATATCTCCTGTGTAGCTCCATGTCATTCTTTACATATAGATCAAATCCTGACTGATATTACCACTTTAGGTCATCGTAGACTCTGGGATCATGGTAACTAAAAGTCGACTCTACAAAACTCGAAAATTAGGGCCTCACCATCAGATATAGTTTTGTTTAATATTTAAAATGGGTCGCGGTGAAAACTGCAAGTCTGCTTCTTTTTTTGTTAGGGTAGGCCAGATTCTTCATAAAGAAGGAAACACGATATTGTTCTTGTCTTTTTTAAACTTATATTTACCTCGAAAAAGCATATTGCTTCTGAACCTTCTTCGGAGAGATTGTGATTGGTCTAAACACCCTTATCTACTAAGATTCACTAGCAACTAAATTTTCACTTCAAATCCTTCTTATCATATTATCCCTCCAAATCTATCAACGAGCTATCCATTTCAATATGGGGCACCACTACCGTAATGGAATACCCCGTCGACCATACCTAATAATTATTCGTACCCGGCAAATCATATCGACATTTAGCTAATCTAATCTAATATATAAAGTAGAGACGTTTTTTCCCCTGTACCTTCTCGGAGAATATGAAAATAACCACATGCATGACAGGCTACTGAACTCACAATTATATTACACTTATTCACTCGAGCGTGTTTTAGTATATATGTTATTCTTCTTTCCCAACTAACACTGAATATTACATTTGGCCCGTCCGCCACGACTCTCCGAAATACCAACTCCATATAGCTGGTAGCAAAAACTTTTCTCCCTAACAATTCTGTACTGTGACTACACTCATCGACACCGGGGGAACTAGTAAACACAGTTTAATTTTCACAAAAACACCGGTTGTTATTTAACACGCATGCCAATAATGAAGCTTCGGTTAATTGGCGTATTTTCACATTTATTCGTATGCCGAAACAGTGGCGCAATGGGTAAGAATGTATGTTTCATGATCGCCAGTTTTAGCGTTCGCTCCCATTCTACTCTACCGCTTTTTTCTTTTCTTTTTTTAAATTTAAAACATTCGCCAACACGGTAGACGGGGCAGAAAAAGCAATAAGCCGTTTCTTTTTTTATTCGACGTCATGCAATAGTAGTACTTTCTCTCCGCTAATAAAACATATTACTGAAAAGTTATATTTAACAGATATTCCAAGTCCATGAATGCTGTTAGCTTAATATCTAATTATGTTCGCTTAAATATATATCAAGAAGTGGAAATTAGAGATGGCTATAGTAAAGTGTATCCCGGCGCGGATTAACGAATCAACGAACAGTGCTAGAACCCTGCTTTATCTTTAGAGCCACTTTGATGTTCTATATTTTCAACCATAACGTGGTCCCGCCCGTGAGTACCTGATTTGACAGAGAATCAGTGAAATCAATTTTAACGACATGATAGAACAGTTCAAATGGTCATAACATTCTGATTCATGCGGATCACGTTTTTACCGGTGGAAAATGAGTAAATTCACCCCGCAAGAAAACAACGACTGTAATTGTTAATTGGTTAACCGATAGCCATTCTGCACTCCTGATGAAATGTAGTATTATTTACTCCTCTCCAGGAGTTAGGCACAAGGCCAGTTTTATCCTACTCCCACAAGTAAGATGTGACCCAAGGTCCGGTCGGAAAGTGGGGGTTGAAAAGCCAGCGCTCGTCGGCATTCCCCGGTAGGGGCGCCTCAAGCAGTAAGCAATTAACTTACTCCTCCCCAAAGAGGGGAGGCAAAGCCTGGGAGGGTGGACCTCCTAGAACTGCACAGGACAATCCCATAGATCGGCGTAAATCAAGCCCCGAAGGCCAAGACAATACCGGTCTATAGGGTGCAGTATCCATCGGAACAGATACTACACTTTGATCTTAGCCAAAAGGCCAAATGTAGTTGTTATTTATCTACATCCCACAAGGTAAGATGTGACACAAGGTCGGGAAAGTGGGATTTGATAAGCCAGCGCTCGAGAGGTGAGCACTCTGGGCATTTAAAAATTGCCTGGGCAGCCCCGTCGGCATTCCCTGGTAGGGGGGCCTCAAGCAGTAAGCAATTAACTTACTCCTCCCCAAAGAGGGGAGGCAAAGCCTGGGAGGGTGGACCTCCTAGAACTGCACAGGACTGGCGTGCAGTATCCATCGGAACAGATACTACACTTTGATCTTAGCCAAAAGGCCAAATGTATTGATTTACTTCTCTCCAGGAGTTAGGCACAAGGCCAGTTTTTATCTTACTCCCACAAGTAAGATGTGACCCAAGGTCGGGTCGGGAAAGTGGGGTTAAAACATTGCCTGGACAGCCCGTCGGCATTCCCCGGTAGAGGCGCCTCAGACAGTAAGCAATAAACTTACTCCTCCTCAAAGAGGGGAGGCAAAGCCTGGGAGGGTGGACCTTCTAGAACTGCAAAAGACAGGCGTGCAGTATCCATCGGAACAGATACTATACTTTGATCCTAGCCAAAAAAGCCAAATGTAGTTTAGTATAAGACAAAGAGGTCAACTAAGAGCGAGTCAAAGTATGGGAATTCGTTAGGCTTTTCGTATGATAGGAAAATGAGAGTTTTGAAAATCATGATTTTATCTGCATGCGAATGCCAACTTTTTACACTGAAGGGAATAGCGAGATTATCTTTATCTTTTCTTTAGAGTCCATCGTCGAATAGAGGGTCTGTATTAATAGAAGATGGCATTAACTTTGAGCCGTGAAGGGAACATGACCACCGAAAGTATTTAAAAATACATTGTTATTATGAGGACAGATGAGAAGGCTTACTTTAAGACGTCACGTGATGTTGACCGCCATGTTTGTTCGATGTCTCATAGCAGCCATATAAGATAATTAGTTGTCGGTCGGTCCGTTATGCTTAATTCTTCTTTCAATAAATATCAATATTTAAAAACCAACAAGAATAACAAAATAGAAATAAAAGTATTAATATTTTTCAACGTGCAAAAAGTATTAATTTTTCATTATGTTTTCACATGTGAAGCTGCATTGAAAGAAGACGTACATTACATTTTAATTGTCAATAAAATAATTAACAGTTCAGTCTAGATAAGTCTTCAGGTGCAGCTAGTTATGCGGTATGGGTGACATATGAAAGGAGATGGTAATGCTTTCCTGACTATAATACGAAATTTATTCAAGGAAAAAAATCATTGATCTGTCGAACACATTCAGTAATTTTTACGTTCGAATCTTTTTCAGCGTAGGTTATAATTTCGGTTGGAATGACTCAAGAATGTTGAACATATTTAAAGAAAAAGAGTGTCTTTGATCTGTGACGCTTAAGTTTGAAATAACATGTTGTATTTACTGATGCGTCAGTATTTATTAAGGCTAAAATCCACACGAGGATAAGTGTTGATCAGCTGAATAGATTGTCAGTTGAAATATGAGGAATATTATGAAAGGATTAAAAATAATGAATGGAATGAATGAAATACTTATGAAAATACTTATGAAAATACTATGAAAATACTTATGAAAATACTATGAAAATACTTATGAAAATACTTATGAAAATACTATGAAAATACTTATGAAAATACTATGAAAATACTTATGAAAATACTTATGAAAATACTTATGAAAATATATATGAAAATATTTATGAAAATACTTATGAAAATATATATGAAAATACTATGAAAATACTTATGAAAATACTATGAAAATACTTATGAAAATACTTATGAAAATATATATGAAAATACTTATGAAAATACTTATAAAAATATATATGAAAATACTATGAAAATACTTATGAAAATACTATGAAAATACTTATAAAATACTTATGAAAATATATATGAAAATACTATGAAAATACTTATGAAAATACTTATGAAAATACTATGAAATACTTATGAAAATTGTTTATGGGAAGTATTTATTTACATTAGAATTGCCGATGAGGGTGTTGTAGCTTTCGGGGAGACAACCCCGTTGTAACATGTTTCACAGATAGGGAGTTTTTTGGAAATAGACATTGTTCAAAGAACTTACGTCTGATATTAGAAACACGGAGGAATATAAGAAAGCTATTTGCAGTTGTGTTGACTATAAATTTCTTACAAGTAGGAACTAGAGGTTAAAGTTTAGTCGAGTACTTTCTATGTAAATAACGATAGAGTAGATAGAGACTAGCAACATCTTTTCTTGTGAGCAAGAGGTTGTAGAAAAAAGGGGAGATCACCACCCACCAGATCATGAAGTCGTTTACGGACTTTATCAAGATTGGAAAGATTACTCTGTCCGACACCTTCTCATATGTGTCAACAGCAGTACTCTATCTTAGGACGTATCTGAGTCTTAGTGATTTTCAGAAAGATTAAAAATAACAACAAAAAAGAAATTGCCTCCCCCCCCCCCCCGAAAAAAATAAGCATATGATCTTGGATGTCCTTGTGCTAGCCTGGGGAAAACGTGCCCTTATTCCAGACTAGAGGCAGGTATGAATATAGGTTGCTTTAGAGCAGGGGCGGGCAACCTGACGCTCGCGAGTCACATCCGGCCCGCGAAGGCTTAGCGTCCGGCCCGCCACCCTGTTATACTTTATTATTGCAATCCGGCCCGCGGACATTCCAGTAAAACTCATACAATTTTATGACATAAACGTAAAAGTAGGTTTCAATTAAGATTTACAGTGGGTTAAAAATGTATAAATATCAGCGAGCGATGATGCATGTATATTTCATTTTTCTTTAACTATCAATTTCAACTCCTTGGCCTGAGATAAAAATAGAAAAAGGGAAAGAGAGAGGCAAAGAGGAAACGAGAGACGAGGAAAGGGCATAACACAGAACTTATGTGAGGTGTGTCAAAACGAATGCTGGATCAACTTGCTACTTCCCCCGTCATTATTTTTTATGATTCCAAAATGGCTCTTCGTCGGCGCCTTTTATAACATCACATACAGAAAAAAATATCAGATTTATAGAATTTTCATACAATTTATTCATGTAAACAAAATATAGTAATTCTGAGATTTCGTTTTTCACTCCGGCCCGCGATCTCCTTCCAAAAGTCTCATCTGGCCCTCACTCTGAAAAGGTTGCTTTAGACGGACTCAAAACTGTGCTGAACAGAACATCATATTTGAGATGAGTAATTATCACGCTAAATAGGAGTGATATATATAAGACGTATGGTTGATAGAAGACAGACGAAAGAAGGACAACTTACAAATGATAGGGACAACTTCTAGTCAATGGTTCGAGCATCCATAGGAATTGATCTTTTTCTATTCACATATCCATGGAAAACGTATGTTTATATCAAATTAAAATTTAAATAACCTTTTTCGAACATGAAATTTATCGAAAGTAAACCTAAAGTGTTCTTATGGGTTTTGGTTGCATCTGATACGAAATAAAAACAACCTGCTTGAAACACGAGAAATGATCAGTGATCACTTACTGGTAACACTGGTGTTATCTAGAATCGAAGTGAATATGTTGATCCGCCTCTCATACTTGAGTTTGTTCAATTAATATCATAATAAAAAATACAAGGTCAAGCTATATGAACATTCGTGGCTCAACTGTGGGAATATCTATGACTGTATGTCTGCAATGTCGGTTGATTTTACTCAAGTTTTTTGGGGATTATTTAAAATATTTGTTTACACTGGTCCCCAAGGCTTCTTTATAAAATAGTATGTTCGTCGGTCTGTTAAACTTACAACTTTTTATCGATAAATAAAAAATAAATATATCAGCCGAAAGCTTCGTTTTTGTTGACCAATACACCGAGATTTAGGGGAGGGCAACACTCCTTTAAACGAATCACTCCACTTACCCTTGATCTTAACCTTATAATATTGAGTGTTTAGCAAGGAGGCATCAAGTAACATTTTTTTAAGCGAATCACTCCACTTACCCTTGATCCTAACGTTGTGACGTGGGCCATTCCTCTAGCGCTTTCGGTCTCGACCGTCTTGAGGAGGCTGTGTCTTATTGTTACTAAGAGCCGTATTTGTAGTTATATTATTAGTTATATATCTATTAATTTACATATGTACACACACATACACACACACATATATATATATAAATATTATGTAGACATATTTTTAAACCATTGTTTCGTAATAGTATTATATTATTTTTGAAAAACACCATAACAATGTGTAGTACTAAAAAAAAAAATTATTTTAATCTGAGCTTTTGAAAAATAAAATTCTCCTTGTCAAAAAAGTGTTTTTCTTTTTTTTTTCTTCTTCATCGGCCGATGGTAATGGACTTATGGGTAGAACATCACATATGTCTGTAAGCGAGGTAACGGACGATGAAGAAAAAAAAGAAAGAAAAACACTTCTTTGACAAGGAGAATTTTATTTCTCAAAAGTTCAGATTAAAATAAATGTTATTTATTTTAACACTCCACATTGTTATGTTTGTTTTCAATATATATATATATATATATATATATATATATATATATATATATATATATATATATATATATATATATATATATATATATATATGAAGAGTTCGAACGCAAAACGCGATAAATCCAATTCGGTTAAATTTAGACTTTAACCAATAAAAACACGAATATATTAAATCTAGACTTCTAATGAAAGCTGATTTTTATTGAAATGAAACATAAATCATTTCGGTATCATAATATGCAACACATAGTTTTGGGGTGACGTTGAGTGTGTAAATAAAACCCTTTTAGTAGGTACAGTTTTGTGATTTTGAAAATGGCGTTTATCGCGTCTTGCATTCGAACTCTTCATATATTAGTACATATATGCAACCGAAGGGAGCGTATCATAGCTAGTACGTATAATTACATACTAATAGGATAGAAAAAGAAAAGAAAAATTGATAACGGAAATTTATTTTTCCAGTAAAGTTTTCCATGTTAGAAAGATCCAATACTTTTTCCGTTGTGCATGTTATACATCGTTGATGCATACGTTCCTTTTTTTTATTTGCCAACGGGACATTTTTTTCTTTCTCCACTGATGGCTTTTTTGATTGAATACTGACTTCACAATCATCCGTAATTCACTAACGACGACTCATTTCGAAAGATTTACGACTTAATCTCAGAAATGTTTGAATACTAACTAATACTTTTCATGTTATGCCTCTTTTATTTTCGCGCGTTGTTTTGTGTGTATATATGTATATTTTTAAGTAAAGGTATGAAAAAAAAAACATAAAAAAGTCATTTTTAAAATGGCGGAAAAAAATAATTGCAACGTCTGGTCGACTAAACGACAGAAAAAAAAGAAGAAAAAGAGGAAATCAATCAACCAATCATATACAACCTCGAACAACAACAACAACAAAAAATGGCGACTTTTAAAAGGGCCTCAAAACGCATCGGATTCTTCTGTTTTCTGTCATGTAAACGCCTCGTTAGTTAGACTGGCAACGTTTCAAACCGATCATCGAATTTCTTCGCTGAAAAGAAATTTATTTTAAAGAGGAAGTTCTTACCGTGAGTAATACGATTTGGGCGAACGTAACGGGCCAGCATAAGTTTCTTTAGACGCGTTCATTTAGACCTTCTTTCGTGTTGATCACATTTCGTTTCTCTTTATTCGCCCGTTGTTATTAGTTTCCATTTTCTTTCTTATTTGTCGAAGATCGAAGAGGCTTAATCGAAGAGATTCGCGTTTCAGCAGGTCTGAATCAAGTTTGAATTAGTCACAAGATTTTGTTCATTATTGATCACACGGTACAGTTTTCAGCGCCGCTTGCTTCGTTTTGAAAGTTTTAACTGAACAAATCTCAGTGAAAAACTTCATTTCTTTTAGAATCTTTGGCTTGTTTTTATATCGTTGAATGTATTACATTACATTAGAATATATATATATATATATATATATATATATATATATATATATATATATATACACACACATATATATATATATATATATATATATATATATATATATATATATATATATATATATATCGATCTGTTTATATCTACCTATCTATTCATTTTCATCAGTTTGTCTTGTGGAAATATCTGTCTATATATTAATCAGTCAGTCCTTTCTCTCTCTTACTAGATTTATGTCTCTCCATCTCTCCCCACCATCTCTCTCTCTCTCTCTCTCTCTCTCTCTCTATATATATATATATATATATATATATAGTAATCCACATACAGACTGTTTCGCTGTTTCACAGCTCATCAGTGCGGCTAGACCAGTTAGTGCCTCATTTATCTTCCTCCCACAAGGTAAGATTTGACACAAGGTCGGGAAAGTGGGATTTGAAAAGCCAGCGGCCGAGAATGTGAGCACTCTGGCCATTCAAAAATTGCATGGGCAGCTCCGTCAGTATTCCCCGGTAGGGGCGCCTCGGACAGCAATAAACTTACTCCTCACCAAAGAGGGGAGGCAAAGCCGTATAGAGTGGACCTCCTAGAACTGCACAGGACAAACCCACAGACAGGCGGAATCAAGACCTGAAGGCCAAGACAATACCTGTCTATTGGGTGCAGTATCCATCGGAACATATATTACACTTTGATTCCGGCCAAAAGACCAGGAAAAAGCACACACACACACATATATATATATATATTCTCATGATGATAATAGAGTAAAAGAGTCAAGCATAAAACGATGTTGTTTATTATTATTTTTATTATTATTATAATCCATTATTTCAAACGCCCTGCGTTCTTCATCGGGAATGAATTGATGTGGTGGAGAAAACCCCCGGAAATCAAGCCACTCATGTGCGCGATATTAATATGCTGATATTGTACGATCAAATGTCTTTTGGCGGCGGGGGGGGGGGTGTCTACTAAGTGTTTTTCGAATTTGTTTAGAGGCTGTTTTGTTTTAATAATATATATAAATAATATAATATATACATATATATATATATTACTTATAATATATATATATATTCTTTTTACATATACAGGGTGATTCATAAGTCACTTCACTTAGCTATTTAAAATGACATTTACAATTGAAGAGCGAATTTTTATTGTTATTCATGTGGCCAAATTTGATGAATTTCCCACACTTGTTGAAAGGCAATGGAAACGTGATGTGAACAGAAAGCCTCCTTTGCACAACACCATAATCAATCAAATATGGTACAAAGAGTCGTAAATTCCTTGCAAAAAAAGAATGGAGCCATGCATGCAGAACGAAGGTGGAAATTTTGAGAATTTGCTGTAATTTTAAACTCCCATAAATGAATTTGTTGAATAACCTTTCTGTTTTGTATTACCGTATTTTTTAACTTTAGAATTTAACAAATAAATAGCTAAGTGACTTATGAATCACCCTGTATATGAGTCAGTGTTTATCTGTTTGTGTTTTCTAGAAATCGATATGTTTACAGTTAGAACATTCAAATGAATTTTACTAAAAATAACATTTTCCAATGAATCTAAAGACATTATTGACATTTCTTTTCGATTCCATCTGGGATCACTAAGATCTTTTATCTGTTAGGTCCATAAAATAACTGAAATCTATTAGAACGTACACAATTGGAATTCATTTGTTTAAATAGATTTTCTTTCGTCTCATAAAAATAAAATTAAACAAAAATATCTGAGTGAATAATATATGGAAAAAAGATGTAAATATTTAAATCATTACTTTTATTCGTATTTTTTAGATTTAAAATTTGACGTTTTACAGAAACGCTAAGAAATTGTAAACATGACGATATTTGAAATTATTTTTCCTAAGTAACCTGAATGGCAATGCTGGGTGAATATTACCCGTCCATATATATATATATATATATATATATATATATATATATATATATATATATATATATATATATATATATATATATATATATTCCATGATAAATGCCAGTATACTGAAATCATATGCCCTTAATAGGGTTAAGATGAAAATTCATATACACTAAATGTACAAAAGCAAGGAAATTCCCCAATTTAAACACTTTTATTGTCATTAATTAAGGGTATGACTACATATCAACTAAACCATTTAATTATCACATCACTACAGTATAAATCTCTATGCATGAGTGGATGAAGTGTGTGAGGTGCGCTGAAGAAAAATTCCTACCAGTAAAATACATAGCTCTGTTGTGCTCACATACCCTTAATGACAATAAAAGTGTAAACATTTGTGAATTTCCTTGCTTTTGTACATTTAGTGTATATGAATTTTCATCTTAACCCTATTAAGGGCATATTATTTCAGTATACTGCCATTTATCATGGAATGTCGATACTTTTGTAAAGGCTATGCCTCAATGCAATGGTCATTTTAAAGGTTTTTTGGAATTTTCTAGTAAACTAACGTATATGGTAAGCTGAAATTAACATGCCATTAACTAGACCCTAGAACCTCTATCTCTGCCAAACATCAGCTGAACCTATCAAATAGTTGATGAGATACAGGGTGGCACATACATACGTACGTACGTACGTACACACGGATAACACAAAATCATGCCTGACCTTTCTTGATCTCAGGGTTGCTTTGATTAATAGTGCTCTAATTCTACACACTTATAGAACCTACCAAAAACAAATTTTGTGCAAACTAATTTGGTTTATTGGTTTTTGAGTTATGATTGAACAAAGAAATGAGATTTCTAGCATAGGCCGTTTTTGGTTCAATTAAGGGATAGAGCGCACTCGCGCCTCCCTTGATATATATATATATATATATATATATATATATATATATATATATATATATATATATATATATATATTTGTTTGGTACAAAAACAATGGTGTTTTTGACGTTCAACTTCAAAAGACCAAAACTTATTTTATACCAAACTTTATTAATCAAAATAAGAACCATTAGAATCAACACAGTTTTGCCAACGAGAAACAAGTTTACTTATTCCATTATCATAAAAATCCGGAGTTCTGGAAACGATGAACTTATTGAAGACCGATTCGGCATCATCTCGGCCTTTGAAGCATTTCTCGCGCAGGAAGTTGTCGAGATGCTTGAAAAAGTGATAATCGGTCGGCGAGAAGTCCGGTGAATATGGCGGATGAGGCCGAATCTCGAAACCCAATTCGTTCAGCTTCAGCAGGGTCGGTTGTGCAACATGCGGGTGAGCGTTGTCATGTGGGACAATTGGTCCTTGCATATTGGCCAATCTCGGGCGTATACGTTGGAGCTTCTGGTGCATTTCGTCAATTTGTTGGCAGTACTTCTCGCGCCGTAATCGTTTCGCCCGGATTCAAGAAGTTGTGATGGATGAGACCGGTTGCAGACAACCAAACATTCACCATGATATTTTGTGGTGAAATTTTGGCTTCGGGAAGTGTTTTGGAGCTTCGCCGGCATCCAACCACTGTGTTGTACGTTGCCGATTGTCATAGAGGATCCACTTTTCATCACACGTCACAATTCGCTAGAGAAATAGGCAGTTTTTGCTGCGCAGCAAGAGCGTAGAAGACACCTGAAAACGACGATTTTTTTTATTATCGTTCAATTCATGCGGCGCCCATTTATCCAGTATTTTTGACTTCCCTATTTGCTTTAAATTAGCGAACGACTGTTGAGTGGTCGACCTCGAGTTCATCAGCAACTTCTCGTGTGGTTTTGCGAGGATCAGCTTTAATTAAGGCTTTCATATCTTCGTTATCAACTGCAGTCAGCCGGCCTTGACCGTCTTCATCTTCGAGGCTCTAGTCACCATTGCGAAATTTCTTGAACCACCTGTGTGCCAATCTATCTATTCATCTATTTATCTCGGTTTGCTCGTATCTATCTATATAAATCGTTCTTTCTCTTTATATATCAGCATAATCTAAACAATTTGATGCGGAAGTATTTTTAGAGCTCAATATATATATTATTATTATTAATTTTATTTTAATAATAATAATAATAATAATAATAATAATAATAATAATAATAATAATAATAATAATAATAATAATAAACTAAAAAAAAACTAAGGCCGAGTTAATCAATGTTTTTTCCCTGATGCCTTTTTACTATATATTTTTACTACACAAACTACATGTTTAAATATTCCTTGTTACGTTTAAAAAATGAATTTTACTTTTTTTAATTAACCGCAATTTACTCACTAATCAATGCATCACTTATTTAGTTTATCTCTTGTATTGCCACTTTGTCCCAGTGTATATAATTTATATATCAAAATCAGTTTTCAAATGCGCATTTTTCTTAATGTTCTTACAATTACTAACTTCACCTTGAAAAAAAAAACTCACTAAAATGTACCTTTAAACTGTATTCAATTTGCTAATTTCCTTACAATTTAACAATTTAGTATTTGAAACTGTCTCCTTAAAAAATATTTTCTTTAAAATGGCAACCTATTTTGTTTTCATTTCTAACGCCAGTGATGAGAGCTGCCGACTATCAACAAGATGGTTGAGAGTTGATTCCTAGCTTCGGATAGGTGTTAGTCTAGCCGCACTGAAGAGCTGTGATACAGCGATACAGACTATCAAAGCCCGCGTTCTCGGGTAGAGCACCGTCGTGACATGATATCGCCGACTGCTCACTTTATAGTCTCTTGCTTCCATACCTTTCTCTGCTAAGCCTCTGAAAATAACTATAAACCAAAAGATTGGAACAGTCGACAATTTGGACTTTTATGGACAAATCCATCGCCACAAGCTAATAAGTGTGGTATATAAACAATTTGAACTATCGAAGAGTTCTCAGTTCGCTTTTTCAAGGAGCATTGTATTATCGCTAATGACAGCTAACGATTTCGCTTACCACAGTGCTCAACACACGAAAGAAATGGTGGCAAATACTCTGTTTTGCTGTTTCACAGCTCTTTTGTGTGGTTAGAAAAGTAAGTGCTACAAGCTGAGATTGAACCATCGATTGTTTTGTTGGCAGTCCGAGTTTCTATCTACTATGCTATCGGTTCAAGCGGTGAAGTGGGAATCTTCCTGTTTATATACACACAATATAAGATAACGAAAAGTATTCTGTTCGCCTTTACAAAGAGCTTCGCGTTATGGCTATTGAGATGTGGCGACTTCACTTACCTTATTACTGAACAAATATATATATATATATATATATATATAGTCTAAAGAAGCTTTGAATCATTTTAAACAAAAGAAACAAAAAGGAAAATGCAGGTTAAATTTCCAGAGAAACTAACTAAATCTAAGATATCGCAGATTTAACATTCGTTGGAAAATTCATAAATAAAAAGGGCATTCAAGTATCTAACAGTGAAACAAAAACAGGGGACCCTAACTTAAGCGTGAGATATTAAATATATATATACATATATATTCACAGACAGACGCTATATCACAACTATACAGTGTGGCTAGACAGGCAAGGGCTTCAAGCTGAGATTGAAACTCGATTGTTTTGTCGGTAGTCCGAGTAACTACCTACGGTGTGATCGATATACGCATGCGTGTCCTGGTGTAAGTGAGCACGTTGTCGGTTTGAGGTTATTGTTTGATCTCAACGAATAAATGCAAAAGTTGGCTGTATTTCTTACGCGATGAATTCAAAACGCCATATTTCAAGTTACTATAACGTTACACAAAAAACGCACCGTTATTTTTATATACTGATTGTGTGTATGCGATATTAGTCTCAAGGTAAACTTATTTGTATATTGGTTTTGTGAAAGGATATTTTATTTATTAACTATCATTATTTAGTTTTTTGTTTTTTAAAATTTACTGACTGTTTCATTCAAATATAAATTTTTTTTCTATTTTGACATATTTTTTTTTTATTTACTGGACAAATATTTAGCATTTGTGTTCAAATGTTCCTTTCTTTAGACGGACTGACCTGATTTTCCGATCTATTTCTAAATTGCAAGTGAAAAGGAAAATTGATTTCTTCTTTGTTTTCCTTTCTTTATGGTAACATTCAAAAGATAAATAAATTTGTATCGAAATTACTGAAATCTTAATGTTTATATATCTATTTGAATAAATTAGAATAATTTTGCTTCGGGTTTACAACAAAGTTATGAATAGATTTTTATTATTTTACATTAATGTTTAAAGTGTTGTAATTAGCGGACTTTGTGAAGCGATAGCAAGCCGGCAAAACCAGCTAGTGTAAACTATAAGACATTGTACCTTGATGCTTAATCCAACTGCCTTTTCAAAACCTCTCATTTAAATGTTGCCACTGCTGCAAATCATGTACTATCCACGTAGCTGCCCTCAACATTTGACCGACCCCATTTCCGAGCAATGTTGACAAATGCTGATGGATATTCCCCGGGCAAAACACCGATTCTAATCAAGCTTCACTGAATTAACTGGAAATCCTTCTTGCCCGGAATTGTTATTCATGTCTACTGTCAAGAAATGTACGAATAATTCACAGGCAGACATTTTCTCGCCTTCGGATATTTCTAGTCGGCATTAGACAGCTTGCTATCAATATTACGGCTTTTTGCAAAAAGCCTTGTCCAAAGCCAGGTTCGGGAACTAAAATGGCGTTCTCAGCCATTATTGTGTCTTTTATCTGGTTAGGGTTAGGGTAGGGGTTAAAGATAGCCCTTCTTACGTATACCTATGAAAGTAAAAGTCTGTACCCAAATATAGAGGTAAAAAGCATCTTATTTTGTGACGTTAATTAAACGGGTGTTTGACCGTAACAAAGTAGGTATATTGTATGAGAGCAAAGAAAAAGATACACCTCAGTCAGATTTTCTAGGAAAGGCGAAATGATGAATCGATAGAGTATTGCCAATAATACAAGAAAAGCGGGACATGTATGCGAACATAGGAGACGTGTGTCCGTCCATCTGTCTATTTTGTGTCCGCTACCAACTCTTAGACATACGACTGTGAAATGTGGCAAGAATGATCACCGACCAATACAGATCGGTTTAACATTACCTATCTCTATTTAAATAAAGCTAGCTATGTGTATATGTTTATTTATTTGTATGTACACGATTCACAGTTAAACTAATTAACAGATCATTATGATTAGTTTTGAACACGGTTCCCAGACGTAAATGGGATTGTAATGCAGGCTATATTTAGTTTTATTTTATTTCATGCAAGGGAGGTAAATAGGGATGGAATCCATTCGTGAAAATTGAGATACTTCCGACTTTTGTGAAATTTTAACAGTCAGTATTAAACATCAATTAATAAATATTAAATATCAATTAATAAGTATTAAATATCAATTAATAAATATTAAATATCAATTAATAAGTATTAAATATCAATTAATAAATATTAAATATCAATTAATAAATATTAAATATCAATTAATAAATATTAAATATCAATTAATAAATATTAAATATAAATTAATAAATATTAAATATCAATTAATAAATATTAAATATCAATTAATAAATATTAAATATCAATTAATAAATATTAAATATAAATTAATAAATATTAAATATCAATTAATAAATATTAAACATCAATTAATAAATATTAAATATCAATTAATAAATATTAAATATCAATTAATAAATATTAAACATCAATTAATAAATATTAAATATCAATTAATAAATATTAAATATAAATTAATAAGTACTCCTCAAATTTAAATTTCTTAAGAGTATTTAAAAAACATTTTATCTGGAATAATATAGACATAACCTTTTATTTGGACATTACATTATTTCAGATTTGTGTTGAATTTTATTCATAGTAATTGGTTTGGTAGTTTGGTAGTTGTGTTTTACGGCATATCAACCCTTTTTGGGTTATTTAATGCCGAATCTGGTCATTATAGTAAAAGTTTTTATGCTTCAAGTTCTTTATATCTTCAAATGTTTTATCATCGTTTTTGGTTTGGTAGTTTTGTTTTACGGCATATCAACCCTTTTTGGGTTATTTAATGCCGAATCTGGTCATTATAGTAAAAGATTTATGCTTCAAGTTCTAAAAATAAAATAAAAAAGGGGAGGGAGAAAGGGAGAGGGGCTGTTGTTTTTGTTTTTGGTTTTGTAGAACATAATTAAGTTTTACAAAAAAAAAAAAAAAAAAAAAAAGTCAATGTAGGTGAATTTCGTCTCAGGAAGCCACAGGGCAGCCTGATCTGGTATCACCAGCATAGTAATTGGACACTAATTAAGCAATATTCTCTTAACTTTAATTAGTTCTTAATACACCACAAGCATGAGCCTTAAGGTTTTGACATTTTCTAGAATCAAAATCAAAGGGAGGAAAACGAAACGATATTCAATCTGTATTAAGAACTGTTACTCAAATCTAAACCGTGTGTGGACGGCGATGCGGATCAATAATATTTACTTACTTGAAACAGTGTGTTGAGCCGGCTCAATCCATTCTCGCTATTTCGTACCCGACGAAAGCCAACCAAGCCTGACGATTTGAAGTCAACAATTGTAGAGCCAATTAATGAAGAGAGCATGAATATTGTTGGCTTCTCCTTTTCTGGCTGCGGTGGACACTTTTCTTATATCGGTCAGCTCGCTTAAGATTCATTAAAAACGTGTAAGATTCTACATATTTAATCGTTAATAAAAGTCACACGCCTTTATGAAATATAGCCATACGTGGTACAAATAACCGTGAATTTGTGGTACAATTTGTCAAATAAACTTCAATAATGAACATTTAACAGTCTTTGTTTCATAGCAATTCGATGATATGCTCAAAATGTGCACCTGAATATAACGTGTAAAATTGTTAATAACGCTGACATAACTATTTTGACACTGAATAAGTGGCCCTAAGTTTACGATTTTCTCATGGGCCATGTATTTGGTTACCCAAGGAAGCAATTTTCCAACATGTTCGTCGAGTTGACATACATGCCCAGCTAGCGCTAATGCCGGCGTTGAACAACTGCATATATGCGTGGAAGACATGGATTTTATTTGTTATTTGTTACATGGTATCTCTACGATAAGTTATAGGCGACGCGTATCATTTTGGTGAATGATCCATCAAGTTTATTAGATCGAACAACATCCAGTGTCCGAGAGTCTGATCCATAGAGTATGATGAGTTCGACCGACTCCTTGAAAACTTTTATTTGTGTCCTATTCACGGTCTACTATACCATCTAAAATCTACGTCCCGCGATTGAAACTTAACAAATGAAATATCTACCGTTGCGGATAGTAAAAGCTAGGATCGCATATTATGCACAAATAAACTTGCGTCGATGGAATATGACATGGTCCCCCTCTGTATGTGACTCGATATGGCGAGTGTAAAATGCAATAAATTTGGGCAATTTGGGGCATTTCTACCTCTCCTTTGACCCCCTGGGGGCGCGAACCAGAATGTTTCTGAGGTCAAGGATGCTCATTTTATATCCAGAACAATTGCCTCTACATTCTGGCCAAGTTTCAGAAAAAGTGAATGGATGGATCAAACGTTATGGGAGAAAAGGGTAATTTTTTGCCAATTTTTGGGCTTTTGAACCCCTGGGGGCGCGAACCAGATTTTTACCAATGTCAGCGTTACTTATTTTCTATTAGGAATAATTGCCTCCACATTTTGGCCAAGTTTAAGAGAAATTGAATTGATGGATGAAAAGTTATGGGGCAAAAAATGTCATTTTTGCCATTTCAGAGTCTTTTGACGCCCTGGGGGGCTAATCAGATTGTTTTTCAAAAATTGGAGAATGTCACTTTCTAGCCTGACCAAAGTTACAACTTCATGCAAAATTTCAGAGAAATTCAATGGATGGTTGCGGAGAAAAATCCGGACGGACGGACGGACGGACATGCCTCAAAACATAAGTCCCCCGATTTATAAAATCGGGGGACCAATTAAATCTAAACGTACATTACAGCTGCCTGTTACAGCATGTAACGTTCTGACACGCAATAGACATATGTAACGTGCCCCCACTTATTCACTCTTAGGGGGCTTCTAAATATGAAAGTATGTAACGTAGACGTACCTTCCACTCTTACTAGTACAATACCGGTTCAAATCAATATGTGTGACGGGTCTTCTTCTAGTTATGTGTCATGTAACCACTATCATCATTTAGTGGATTCTACGTATCAAGAAACGACTAGAAATCTAGACGTACTGGGTATCTTTCGGTAGTTGATCGTCTAGTTATTTTCCTCAGAATGTTAAACTACAATGAAGACCCTAAGCGAAATGATTCTACGTTGTTTAACTTGTATTCATGTCCCTTACACGCATTTCTCTATGTACAGAGGACTTTTCTAACGGAGACCCTACTGAGTGAGTCCTATCTTTTAAGAATCAAGCTTACTCTTCGTCGTTTTCCGATCACCTCGCCGTACTTATCAAACTCTCTTTTTTACAGATTTCTTTCTAAACACTTAACACAAATTTTGATTTTCCAAATTTACCTACCGGCTTTCACTAAATCAGAAACTGTGGAGACAACCCGGTATTGAATTTTAACTACAATAAAAACCTAACCCGAAACATTCCAATCACTAACCTATATTTTGATAACCCAATTTCGGAACAACGACAATTGTTATCATCGATATATGCATTATTAGTTATCACGTTGGTATCCCATCTATCACAGTACAATCATCATCATCATCATCATCATCATCATCATCATCATCATCATCATCATCATCATCATCATCATCATCATCATCATCATCATCATCATCATCATCATCATCATCATCATCATCATCATCACCATCACCATCATCATCATCATTATTATTATTATTATTATTATTATTATTATTATTATTATTATTATTATTTTTTATTTATTTATTTCTTTTTTTTTCTCTAGCAACCCTGTTTTGTAGCATTGTTTAAATTTTCCAAAGATCTATATGGCGAAATTTAACATTTTTAGAAATAGGGAAAACAAAAATCTTGTCTGGAATAGCCACTTCTAGGTTTTTCATGAGGATAAACGCTTCAAGGATCCGCCATATACCACCACTGATTGACAGCTGCTGTACTTAACTAGTCTTGTCACAAGTAGAATTAAACACCTTTTCTAGCATGAGGTAGGTATTCCCGCCTTTGAATCGAGATGCTATCCTACGTGGTTCGAGGAATTAATATGGTATATGTATATGTGAATAGAGGAGAGACACTGAATGGACGAGTAGGAAAACACTTGTATATGGAAAAGATGAAATATATGTAAACAGATTGTAAGGGTTGCTTTGGTAGAATAATGGACGACCTACAAGTGAGTTTCTGTTTCACAATTGATGGCGTGTGATTTGCATTTCGGGAACAAAATGATAATCATAGAAATAATTACTAAAAAGGGTTTGATAAATGTGTCGTCAGTTTGTCTACAGTAATATTAGTAGGAAAGAGGGAGAGAGTGACGGAGTTAGATTAAGTACGAGGGAAATATATGGACATAGGGAGTGAGAGATATTGGAGAGAGAGTAAGAAAGAGCGAAAGGGATAGAATCAAATAGTAAGAAAGAAAAACTTGTTGATAAAGTGTGTGTGGGATGGGGGCGGTGAGGTAGAAAAGCACGGGGGAAAGAAAAGGAGAGATTAAGGAAGGAAACCGAAAGAGAGAGCACGGAAATATATGGACAAAGGAAAAGAGAGAAAGAGTGAGAGCAGAAAGGGGAGTAAGAACGAGTCAGAAGATAAAGAAAGAAGGAGATAAAGATGGCAAATATGGAAAGAAATGGGAACAAGATAAAGAGAGATATAGAGAAATAGAGAGACAAAGTGGGAAACGGAAACTCGAAAAGAGAGAAAAGGTAATATAAGTAAGAAAGAGAGATAAATAAGTAGATAGATAGACAGATAGACAGATAGATAGATAGATGGATAGATAGAGAGATAGAGAGATAGAGAGATAGATAGATAGATAGATAGATATAGATAGATAGATAGAGAGAGAGAGAGGAGAAAGAGAGAGATGGAGACAGTGCGAAGGTGAAGAAATACAAAGAGGGTACAAGGGCCGCTAAAAAGAGAGGGCATATATGAACAACGTGAGAATTAGAACAAGTTAAAAGGTAGAGAAGTAAAAAGATGAAGACAGAGAGAAAGAAACTTATGGGGAGAAATAGAAACAAGAAAAAGAGATGGTGCTTGTATAATAAAAGTACGAAAAAAAGTTTTTTTCGGACTTTCATTATACAAGAACCAAATAGATATATAGAGAAATATAGAAAAAAGTGAGAGAGGGAATAGAAAATACAAAGACAAATAGAGATATAGAGAAACAAAGAATGCCAGATAAAGAAAGGATGAGAGAGAGAGAGAGAGAGAGAGAGAGAGAGAGAGAGAGAGAGAGAGAGAAGCAGAGAGAGAGAGAGAGAGAGATATTGTTTTTAAGAACGATCAGAAATAAAAGGATATGGGAATTAGATGAGATAATAAAAAAGGAAAAACAACGAAAAACGATAGAAAATGACCGACATGAATAAAAGATGGCGGATATCAAAATATTTTGGCGGGAATCAAACGACGAAGTCTAATCAAAGACGAAATGATTGTGTAAAAGAAATGGGCGTGGCTTATCGATCAATTCGTCGCGGGATTCAGAAAATAGTCAAATGAAAAGATAAATAAATATATATATATATATATATATATATATATATATATATATATATATATATATATATAAAGATATATAATTGCTTTTCTTAAATAATGAAGAAAGCGTATGAACGGACCGTATGGAGGTACAAGTTTATATCTGCAGTAAAGTTTTTTGCCTCATCAGAAGGTAGTATTTATTATTATATACCCAGGTTGCCGTTAACCACACATACAACGGAGCTATATAAACAAATATAACTGTCTGTTCGCGGTTGGTACATGTTAAATAAGTGCATAACGTTCTTATATATTTAACGATTTCGTAACTGGATGACTTTCAATTTAAGGAAGGGTGAGGAGGAAGTTAATATCCTCTCGTTTCCTGTGTTCGAATCGTTGTCTAATTTGGGTACCTTCATTTCCTATTTTATGTAAATACCACACTAAAGCCTAGCGTTATTCTGGGCGTTCCTTAGTCATCATATACTTGATTTGAGATGTTATCTGCTGCTATGTTACTCATCCCATAATTAGCTGTTTGTTAGTCAATTCCCTTCGATCAACTTGGATACCCCTAAAACATCTTAATCCACCTAGTCTTACACATGTAATGCAATAATTTACTAGGATAAACCTGTGGCGCGCTTGTTTTCGATGTAAGATTCTAATTCAATGTGAGATCGCTTTTTTTTCACGCGCGCGCTTACATGTAGTTCTAGTAAGATGGGATGTGGGTGTGTAAAAATAATGTTTACACAGAATTTTCCACGTAAAATGGATTTTTCATTTAAGGTGAAGTTAGAGGTTAGGCTTACGTGTACAGGTAGGCGACGTTGCGAAGAGGCACAATAGATCCCACCCCTTGCGTGTTCGACGTAAAAATTAACGAACGTCGTTGGTAAGTCTCTTCTACCAGCCTCACGTTGGTTGGCCAGGAAGATGTGCTCATCTAGATGTATTTGCGGTAAAAAAATAACTCGAATACATCAAGCAGAAATAAAATTGTAGCACAGAACAAATAATGGATATTGTTGTTCTTTTCAATTGCTCCCGTTGTTACAACCACAAAGAGAAAATAGAATAACAGCTTAACATCTCTAGGACGACCGCAACTGCTACTTCTAACAGTATGATATTTGAACTGATACTAACAACGTGTCAACGAGGAAACGCAGGTTAGCTGTTTACAATGAGGAATAGAATTAGTCAACGGTAAGGCTACATAGTCTTTTCATCTTGTAAATCATTTCGGTACATGTTTGTGTTTTTTTACGACCTGCTTGTTGGTATTATGTTTTAAGGGCACATCTCATTTTTCTAGCTTCGCAGCTGCTCAGGTCTGGTATAAGAGCGCCGGTATTGGGCGCTGGAGAAAAGAATCAAGCGGACAAAACAGTTAAAAGAGGCAGTAAAAGAGATGCCGGCTGTACATTCTATGACAAAAGAACCATACATTGTGGGAATAACTACATTAACTTTAAACATAAATCATGACAACTTGTAACATATATTATGACAATTATAACAACAACTAATGAATAGACACGTATGCTTTTAAAGCGGTCTAATAAAGGTGTCTAATAAGGTTGGCTAATAAAGGTATAAAAATAGCTTCACCAAAATAAATAGTATTACCGCATGTGCTGATATTCTTTTATTATCAACATCGACTATTGTAACCGTTTTATTCTTTTCTTTCTTTATAAACTACAACAGTAAATGAGAACACAGAGTAAGAGAGAGAGAAAGAGAGAGAGAGAGAGAGAGAGAGACGGAAGCGAGAATAATAGACGACGTATACAATAAAGGAGGAGAAGATCAAACAACGTACACTTGTAGATAGAAAGTGAGTAAGAGATATGTCACTTGATGAGTTATTTTAAAATTACGTCTTATAAGAACAATCATAATGGAAGGTTTTCCAAATGATTGAAACTAGCTACCGGAACAGTAGCAGAAACTCGCTGTGAAGCGAGCTGATAACAGAAGATATATCAGCTCGCTGAAGTAAGAGATATGTAACTTGAAGAGTTATTTTAAAATGACGTCTTATAAGAACATCATAATGGAAGGCTTTTGAACATAATTAAAAAAAAATTCATTCAACTTCATAGAGGCACCATATATTTTGAATTTTAACGTTCATGCTTTTTCCGAAAAAAATAATAAAATCATTCTTTCTACGTCATAGACGCACCACGTATGACAAATTTTAACTTTTATGATTTTATTAAAGTTTTTGAACAATAAAAACTAAACGTCAATAAACATATACACAAGTTTTGGTTTAACCCTTTTCACACACACACACACACACACACACACACACACATACATATATATATATATATATATATATATATATATATATATATGGGAAATGAAAAAGGAAAAATCAAAAGATGTTTTTAAAAAAATTTTTTTTATGTATTCATCAACGTTTCGTCTTTATTTGTAAGACTTCCTCAGGATAATAATTTTAAGAAAAATGTCATGCAAGTACATGAAAATATTGGGTTGACATGATGGGTTAATAAGAAGTAGTAGCTACTACTTGGAGCACTACTTTTCATTATCTATCGTGTCAATCCAATATTTTCATGTACTTGCATGACATTTTTCTTAAAATTATCATCCTGAGGAAGTCTTACAAATAAAGACGAAACGTTGATGAATACGTAAAAAAACAAAAACATCTTTTGGTTTTTCCTTTCTCATTTCCCATTACGTCGGATCACCCTCATCCTTCCTTTCTCATATATATATATATTTATATATATATATATATATATATATATATATATATATATATATATATATATATATATATATATATATAACATCGTTATAAGGTTAATCCTTTCCCCTTTTATTGAAAAAGTGCTGAATATCACCGATAGAACGTGTATTTATTTAAATCAAATCAGCGTAAAAAACTATCTCGGTAACTAGTACTTTCACGCTGATCAATCGAGTATGTGCATACAGTCTGACCCTCGCGTGTGTTAAATGTTAAGTCTGGCAGGTCGAATTACTTATTATTGACCATTTCTGTCGCCCTGACGCTGTAGGTCACGTGATGATAAACAATAAAATGCCAAGAAGTCTTGGAGAACAACGTTATTTTCACTGACAGGCGACCCTGCATATGTCTGAACACACGAACAACAATCCGCACATATAATTGCCCTGTAAATCGTGCCAGAATTATGATTCCTATATCTAACACGCACAAAAAAGCGAACATATAGACGGACTCACTCACGTAAACATAGGTAAACACACGTTATATATATATATATATATATATATGTATATATATATATATATATATGCGTGGATATTTACATATTGACCGGCAAGAATCATTTCACACGCCAACATGCGCCGCCATTTTATTTCGAAAACGATAACTAGCATTCTTCCGTCTCGATAGATAACTTATGTGATAGGTGTATACTAGAGAGTTCATAGTAAGACTATGGTACAATAATCACTAACCACACTTATCCTTAGTTTTTTTCTAGTTAGAAGTTTTTCTGGAAAGACATCGGGTACTTACGGGAAGGACCACGAGAAGGTTTCCAACATCCCTAAGTGGAAGTGGTAATTGGAACCAACTGGATTCGAACTTGGAACACCCACGTCTTCAGTCCGTGTCGATATCCACTTAACCACCGCTACTTCCCAACACATTCTTTAATTAATATTAATATTTCTCGAAATTCTAGCATAAATTGTGTCTTCAATATGTTGATGTCTACTTTACATGCAAAATAAAACTATTTTAATTTACCTCCTTTCAAGTTCTCAAAATAACAACATACCTGGGACTCGTTGCGTTGTTTTCATTTTGCCTTTTCCTTACCATTGTATAGTCTCAGAAACAGTGATTTATATATTTACCTGTATAGTAAGATATCTGTATATGTGTATATTATGTGTATATGTTGCGTGTGGGAACCTCGGAAACTAATTGACTGATCACCATTAATATTGGAAGACAGTTGATAGAGTGGGTAAGGTTGGATATATTTAGTTTGATTTAATTTCAGGCAAAGGCTGCAAAGGCGGTTGGAAGCCCTTCGTGAAAATTCGGCTAACTCCGATTTTGATAAAATTTAAACATATGTATTGTTCTGATGATGTACCCTATTCTCTCACTTCATACACTATTCGTGACACTATGAATAGTGGTAAAAGAAAATCGCTATGGCGAATCTAGAAAGAGTCTCTATTAAACTTATTACTTCTGTACTTTCTGTACATACAAACTCCTCTTAATTACCTCCTTGTTGTCTTATTTCTTTTCGGGACTGTAAGGCCATAACATTATTGAAAATAAATTAATAATGCACAAAGTTTTAAAGAGGTGTTATATATAGATGTAAGATTATTTGGCACTTCTGCCGTATATATGAAGCATCAGATTTTCTGTCCTTCTACTGAAAATAAAGGGAGGTAATTCAACCGGAAGTGATTTTTTTACAACATAAAAAAAATGCAAGACTGATTTGTTTTTGGGTAACAAGAAACAATTAACAATTTCTTTCTTTTTATTATATGAAGTAAAACATTTTTAAATAACCTAACCCTAACCCTAACCCTAACCCTAACCCTAAACCCTAAACCCTAACCCCTAAACCCTAACCCTAACCCTAACCCTAAACCCTAACCCTAACCCTAAGAAATCAGGCGGTGTGCCTGTAAAAAATCTATTGTTTTTTGCGGCTGGTTCATTAAATTACCAATGTCTCGAAGATTAATCTCATTTAACTCCATTTTCTAAATACTAAATTCAACTTCCGGTGAATTCTGAATGAATGGTACTTGGAGAAAAAAAAACGAAACTCTTCAATTTCGATTTCTTAATCGGCAGCTGCTTCATATATACGGCAGAAGTGCCGATTATTTAGCTAATTTTATATGCGTGAGTCTGTATGCTTAGGCGTAATTAAGCAGAAGAAGATAGTTTTGTGCTTACTGTGAAAGAGTGAGGATCTTGCATGTAGTGATACGGATTTGAATTATAAAATAAACTAACAAACAGTTACGAGAAATCTTTCCAGCCATCGATTGCTATAGCTGATATCATCGTTCCCGAGAGTTCAAAGTTCACACTCCTCGGCCTAACATTGGAGGAATAGTATTTTCTATTTGAACATTCAAATATTTCAGATTTGTATTAAATTTGATCCATAGTTAGTAAGCAAGATTCCCTGAAGTGAATTTTCTTCTCAAGACTCTTTAAACATCAAAATAGAAACATTTTTCTAGAATCAAATCCCTTTATTGGAATTGGATCTAAATTGTGATGATTTTTTAATAAATAATGTCTAGTAGCATATATATATATATATATATATATATATATATATATATATATATATATATATATATATATATATATATTAGTAGTATGTTTTTAAAAGCCTGTGGGCAATGCAAATTCCGGGTAAGATGTAAGTTGAAAAAAACAAAAACAATAAATCGAATACGAAATATGACTTACTATTTATTACTATATATATATATATATGTAAAGGAGTAAGGCTACCAACATTTGTAGAATGTTTTTTTCAACATTTATTTATTATTTTGTTGTTTTTTTCAACATTTATTTATTATTTTGTTGTTTTACCATTTTATATATAACGCGTTTCAAGCGGTGGCCCGCTTTCATCAGATAGGAAAATCCATTTTGGATTTTCATATCTGATGAAAGCGGGCCACCGCTTGAAACGCGTTATATATAAAATGGTAGAACAACAAAATAATAAATAAATGTTGAAAAAAACAACAAAATAATAAATAAATGTTGAAAAAAACATTCTACAAATGTTGGTAGCCTTACTCCTTTACATATATACTTTTCTCTCGTTGGAACTGCACTAATACTGCACTACCCTCTTTTATATATATATATATATATATATATATATATATATATATATATATATATATATATATATATATATATCATTAACATTGGAAATAGAAGCCTTTATCAATGCAAGATTAACTTATTTTCTATTTTTTAAAGTTTAATCTTATTAATTACGGTATAATATTCCATCATCAGAGTTTACCAGTATTGTGTCACTTTTTCAAAAAATAAAAATAATAAAAAACATTTTTGTTTTTTGATATAATGTGCTTGTAATGGGTGTTATCCCCGGAGATGTTGTTGATTTCCTTGAATATCAAGTTTTTAGTTTGTATTACATCTTTTATCGCCTTTAACGATTCTTTTGTTTTACCTTGAACATCTAAGCTGTATGCGATGACGTTTATATCTGGCTATTATTCTTGATATGACATAAAAGTGGCAGTATGGCGGGTAATTGCCTTATTGAATTATCTAAGTATCATATTTTGATCACCACCTTGTTTAATCATTCTTATTACTAAAGCAGAAATTGGGGGGTGTAAAAGCTATTAATCTTAAAGTACTGCGAACTATTTACAGAAATTATGACATAATGCTCCCGTAAAAAAATATACGCAGGCAGGTACTATTTTTATGTGGCATACGAACGATGTGAAAAGAGGAGGGAATTCTTTAATCAAATATTTTATATATAAATATTGCATCCTCAATTTGTATATCCAAATAAAGAAATGTTCCTCTGTGTTACCAATTCAATTCAAACTTCTTTTGGATTTATCGAATGTTATCATAAAAACATACAGAGTCATCAATAACTCGCCTGCGACTATGTTAGCTAAAAGCCATAGATATATAATCATTTTGTTAATGATGAAACACACGCACACACACATACACATACACACAGACACAGACACACACACACACACACATATATATATATATATATATATATATATATATATATATATATATATATATGTCTATGTAGATAAACATATATCGGAATTATATATATATATATATATATATATATATATATATATATATATATATATATATATATATATATATATATATATTGATTTAAAAACAGAACTATATAATTCATGGCTCTGCAGTGGTACTGATCAAATTACCACTTCCCCAATAACAAAATGCGGAAACAATTCAGTTATTGTTTCACTATTATATATATATATATATATATATATATATATATATATATATATATATATATATATATATATAGTACATGTATTGTATTACTTTCTGTAGATGTAAATCCGTTGAAACTCAAGTGTTTATAAAAAGTGCTCAATAACAAGTAGAGCTGTTCTTAAGTATACATTTTTATTTTTACAAACCTTATTCGTCACATATGTGCATACATGTTTCGGTTGTACTCTTCACAGAGAGTGCACCTCTTCAGACCAACAAAGACAGAGAGGTGAGATGGATTTAGAAAAAAATCCCTTTAAATAAATCTTTTTTGGAATAGGATACTTTTCATAAATTAGTATCGTATCCCATTTTTTACTTGTTAACTCTTTAGGTATTGCATATCACTCTCAAACTGTTCTAGTTTCTTAATTTAATGAGCAGGTCTCATACTTTTGAAACCATAGTTTTCCTTAGTGGGAGTATTTTCATTTTTTTACAGGAAGAAGTGCACTTTCGATCTCATTCGTCTAATAGTTTCCTCTATGAAACTTGCTCCTCAAATTTAAAAACAGAGAACGTCGAATTAAAACAGCACTAGAACACCACTATTGGGAGCTCAAAGAAAATGGACGCTCACCAATAATTCAATGTAAAATAATACGACAGGCCAGTATATGTTGAAATTTAGACGACCCGTGTAGATGAGGTCTGAATGAAAAATTTGAAATCCTAAACTTTAAGGACCCCCGAAATCTATTAAACTGTAGAAGTTAGATAGCAAACAACTGCCTACACAGAAATAAATTTACCTTAGGCTAACGATACATAAATAAATAAACAAATAAGTACAAAAACTAAACTAAACAAAAACTTAACTATCTAAAAATTAAAATCTAAAATAAAAATACTAGGAACCACTTGTATAAATAAATTCACCCATTATATTGATACAAAAAAGGAAACAGGATATTGGCCAATCCATAGAAAACAGAACAAGATATAGGAGGTAACACTAGCCACACCTTTGTTCGTGGGAAGCCCAACGATTGGCTGAGAGAACAACAAAGAATCCTCCGGGATGAAACGCGGGAGCCTCTGTGTAGCTTAATTGCCATGAATATATTTTCATAGCTTACTATATATATATATATATATATATATATATATATATATATATATATATATATACATACACACACACACACACACATATATATATATATATATATATATATATATCCTAACGTCGATGAGGAATATAAATTGTGCTACTGTAAAGAGGGACTAGCGACTATAAAGGAGGAACCAGTGGTATAATAGATACGTTCGTCGACTATGTGATTGCCCAGTAAACATTTTGGCTGCATTATTACGTTATATTGTTATTCAATTGGAACAGGTTCGAACACCTCTACTCAGTATGTATTTTTATGTATATGTATATATATATATTTATGTGTGTATATGTATTTTATATATATGCTTATTATTACTGTTATTTTATATGTATTTTTATGTATATGTATGTTTATGTATGTTTATATGTATTTTATATGTATGCTTGTTATTACTATTTTTATATATGTTCCTAATAAAACACATCCAACAGATATTGTGTATAGCCATTAAATGATCCAACAAAGGCTTGCTAAGCCGGAGAGCAGACGGCAAAGTCACCTATAAACATTAAAGAAAGACGTTACTATTTTATCTATTATTGATAATGATGTAATTCCCGCTCGTTCGTTAATTGCAAAATATTTTTGAAAAAGTTATTTCTATTTATTTAAATAGTGATGAAAATATATATGAAATATAAAATATATTAAGAAAACACGTTTAAATAAAAAAGGAATGTTACAGTGTTGTTTTTGTCATGGTTCAAGTAAAATATGTTTTCGTCAAAAACTGGTAATAAAAAAAATAACATTTATGTGAGAAAAGTCACACACAACTACAGAAAACGTGAGAAACGCTCTGATGTCCGCCTTTCTATCGACCGTCAAACGAATGGACAAGCATCGTGTGTTTTCCGCACGCTGATCATTTTTTATTCGCCAGCGATACGTTTTCCCGGAAACTAGAATGCTGACTTCCGGTTCGTGACACCCAGCAGCTAAGCAAG
>OY744524.1:14105921-14115921 GCA_963556195.1 Sepiola atlantica | reverse complement strand
TGTACAAAACTGAAATTGTGAAAGCAATGCACAAAACTGAAATTGTGAAAGCAATGCACAAAACTGAAATTGTGAAAGCAATGCACAAAACTGAAATTGTGAAAGCAATGTACAAAACTGAAATTGTGAAAGCAATGTACAAAACTGAAATTGTGAAAGCAATGCACAAAACTGAAATTGTGAAAGAGAGGATTAACAAAAACAAATAATCGAAGAACATATTTTAATATAAGACTTACTGTCAATAGTAAGAAGATCCGAGATAGTGGAACATGTTTTAATATTTCGGGTTTAATTCTCCCATTTCTCAAAAAAGAAAACAAACGTTTAGTACATCCAAGGGTAAATAAATGTACAAGATGGCTATCTCTTTGAAAATAAGGACCGTACAAAAAATAAAAAGGAAACACACACAAACATTTAATCATCTTTTAAACATTGTTTATGCCATTTAAAATACCTTCAAGTTAATGTATAATGAGAACCTAACATTCACAAGTAACATAAATTATAACAAATACATAGAACACATTGTCAAGGCTGCTGCAAAGAAAGTGGGCTCCCTCTACCGTGCTAGAAAACTTCTCACACCTGACAGTATCCTCTATCTATACCAAGCCACCATCCGCCCATGCATAGTGTATTGTTGTTATATCTGGGCTGGTGCACTATCCACCATTCTCTCCCTATTAGACAAGGTCCAAAAAATGTCGCTAATCTGATAGGTCAATCACTATCTATCAACCTCCACCACCTGTCTCATCGCCGCAATGTTGCATCCTTGTGCTTGTTTTACAAGTACTTCAATGGAATGTGCTCCGATGAACTTATTGCTCTGGTGCCCCCATCGATATAAATACACTCGACCAACACGACAATCAGCTCAATCCCATCCATTCATTGTGGACCCCGAAGTCGCCAGACGTTTTCAACTCCAATTGCTTCTTTTCTCGGGCTGCCGGCTTTTGGAACACCTTCTCTGTTCCCCGTTTTCCCGAATGTACCGACATGCAGACATTTAAAACTTCCTGCTTGTTCATTATTCTGAATCTGGGTTAGAATTGGTAGGTTGGTTTTGATTAAATCAAAATTAATCAATACAGGATAACTTTGAATCAGATTTAAATTATACTTACTGTTTCATAATAGGTCTTTAATACCTCCCACCCGTTTTTCCTCCCCCCCTCTCCGCGTACTAATAATGCTTTTAAAACCTTATCAGGCCCTATCCCATCATCACAATTAAAATAGGTCAATCCAACACCAGGCGACCTCTTAACCCCCATTTTCCCTTGAATTTTTCTAACAACCAACCTTCCTAGTAAAAAGCTCAAATTATAATTATTTATCTCAACACAAAAAACTCAAATTAAACAAAAATTCCTGCCATTGAGATGAAGACTTCTATTGATTCCCATTCGCCATTATCTTAAATCTGAGTTGAGTTTAATAAAGTCAAATTTATTTAAATCAAAAGATAAATAATGGCAGAAACACTTTAAATTAGACTCTAAATTGTGTTTATTGGTTCATAGATTTACTTTATAACGATATTCAATTAGACCAAAAAACAATTCTTACGGAATTACTGCAAAACAGATTTAAATTATATTCACCCCCCCCCTCCGCATCTCACTGGGGCCTGATTAACTCAATTTAAGATAATTTATACCGATTAAATCGTAAGACACCTACTAAAATCCTAACTAAACACTAAATAATTCAACGGACTGCCTTAAACAGGTCCACAATAATTCGATATCCCATAATACATCTAGAAATCATAGATTCTCACAATGACGCATTCATCACTTATAAAAAACTATCTCTATTAATATATGCATTTTAAGTTATAGAAGCAAATTTTCATATCGATATAAAATTGCAATGAATAAGAATGTATTAAACCGTGCAGAGCTAATCTCTTCAACCAAAAAATAATCTTTAACGAATTAGAAAAATATTAGGCAAGTCCTAATTAATAATCAATTTTCCAATTATATTGTAGACAAATAAAATTAATGATTAGAAACTTACACAATACTAATAATAATCAGGTAAATAATTCCCACTACATAAATCTATTCTACTGTAACTAAATGGATCTGAACTTTGAATTGGATTACAAAGATCTTACAAATATAATACATCGCTACATATCCCATATGAACTCTAGTAATAATAACGTAAGATTCATACTTTATCATAAATAAATGAAAACATCAAATCATCTAGTTAAAAATACCACTTCTCAGACCCAAAATACATTAAGAAGAACCAATATAATATACGAGTTTCAATGTCCCATGAAAGAATGTATCTCTGACCCCCAAAAATAAAACTAATTATTAAATCGGTTTCCTGAAGACTCAACTTACATCTTTCCGACACTCGCTCCATTTGTCAACACCTAAGACACCATGATTGTCCTCCTTCTCAATATAGACACATCCTAGATAACAATACTAAAATTATACACCACGATATCAACACCTAAGTATATAAAGTGTCTAGAATAGTAATAAACATTTACCAAATTCTTTGCCGTTAAGCAATCGCTTCGGCCTTTTGGATAAGATCAAAGTGTAGTATCTGTTCCGATGGATACTGCACGCTTGTCCTGTGCAGTTCTAGGAGGTCCACCCTCCCAGGCTTCGCCTCCCCTCTTTGGGGAGGAGTAAGTTTATTGCTTACTGTCTGAGGCGCCCCTACCGGGGAATGGCGACGGGGCTGCCCAGGCAATTTTTAATGGCCAGAGTGCTCACCTTCTCGGGCGCTGGCTTTTCAAACCCCACTTTCCCGACCCGAGCTTGGGTCACATCTTACTTGTGGGAGTAAGATAAACCTGGCTTGTGCCTAACCTCCTGGGGAGGTAAATAAATAAAAAGCAATCGCTTCGGCCTTTTGGATAAGATCAAAGTGTAGTATCTGTTCCGATGGATACTGCACGCTTGTCCTGTGCAGTTCTAGGAGGTCCACCCTCCCAGGCTTCGCCTCCCCTCTTTGGGGAGGAGTAAGTTTATTGCTTACTGTCTGAGGCGCCCCTACCGGGGAATGGCGACGGGGCTGCCCAGGCAATTTTTAAATGGCCAGAGTGCTCACCTCTCGAGCACTGGCTTTTAACCCCACTTGCTCGACCCGATCTTGGGTCACATCTTACTTGTGGGAGTAAGATAAAACTGGCCTTGTGCCTAACTCCTAGCGAAGGAGTAAATAAATAAGCAATCATACTTTTGAATCTGGCACGCGCTTTGAACGTAATCACGTTTGCATGTAACATCTGAATATTATAGACGCTGGTTTTAAAGTTGTAAATTACTAGCCGTTAAAAATATAATAAATAAAACAAACTCAGCAGTAAAAACATATTTGTAAAGATACCAAGACTAACACTGCATGAGGATGATTTGACGATTCAAATCGAAAGTACTCGCGAAGAAAGACACCTCAGGAACTTACGTACACTTATTTGACCGAAATACGAAATGAACTATTCGGAAAATTGGAGAAAAAAGTCTTATGATACAAAAACACTATTAGTTATTTAATAATGTTTTCCTATATATATATATATATTTTTTTTTTTTCATCATAGTTCACCCCAAACAAGGCAGGCCGCCACTGTAGATGTAAGGGGCTACTGAGAAAAAGGGGGTGGGATTCAACCTAAATTAGGAGCTGCGCAGCGAGATGTCTGTTTACATTAGTTTTAAATTTCTGCATGTCAGTAACGTCAGGGAGCAGGGAGGGAGTTCCAGAGTCCAGCAGCACGAGGAAATAAGCTTTTGGAGTAGAAAGCTCTTCGACATCTGGGGACCTCCACAGAGTATGGATGGGATTTAGCAGATTGTCGGGTTGGTCTAGTAAATTTACGTCGTGGGGGTACCAAAGCAGCAAGCCTATCAGAGCACAATCCATTGAAGTACTTGTAAAACAGGCATAAGGAGCAACATTGCGGTGATGACACAGGGGCTGGAGCTTGGTGGATAGTGAAGGACCTATCAAGTTAGCAACTCTTTTTTGGACCTTGTCTAAGAGGGAGAGACTAGCGGATGATGTACCAGCCCAGATGTGGCAACAATACTCCATGCATGGGCGGATGGTGGCTTTGTAGAGATATAGGATAATGTCAGGTGTGAGAAATTTACTGGCACGGTAGAGAGAGAACCCACCTTCTTTGAAGCAGCCCTGGCAATGTTTTCGATGTGTTTATTCCAATTCATGTTATCTGTGAAAGTTAGGCCGAGGAGTTTGAATGATGAACTCTCAGGTAGGATGTGATTTGCCATGACAATCGATAGTTGTAGAGGTGTATTGTAGTTATTGAAGGAAAGTAGTTTTGTCTTTGCGGCATTAAAAGTTACCTTCCATATATTTATATGATAGAAAATGGAAAATTTAAGTTTTCTTTTTTACATTCTCCATATATATATATATATATATATATATATATATATATATATATATATATATATATATATATGTGTGTATATATTCATGTATCCACGTGATTTTATAAGGAAATATAATTTTTTATGTAACAATTTTCAGTATTTACTTCAACAGTGCTCGATACGTGAGTAGAGCACGGTAGTAATTGCTATTAATATATTTTCAATACTTACTATATATATATATATATATATATATATATATATATATATATATATATATATATAAATATATAATGTATTTTTATGTAATTATTTTTATTGGTGATTGTAGCGTTCATTGTTATTTTTCTTACTATTATTTCGATTGTCTAACTTCCTAAGTGATTAAGATGCAGAAAATTGCATTATTAGTCGCCCTTAACTTCATAGGACGTCTTTTTCGTTAATATGTATATTATTATTTATTTTATATGTACATAAAAGTAATCCATGAGCACGTGTTTCTGGCTTACAGCCGTCATAACCATGGCTAACTTACACAGAGATCGAACCTTCGATATTGCTGTCTATAGTCCAACGTTCTTACACTGGACCAAAACGCTCTGTCGATTTTTATCACCTAAACATTTAATGTATTTTTATGTAATTATATATATATATATATATATATATATATATATACAGTAAGTTATGAAAATATATTTATGGCAATTACTATATATATATATATATATATATATATATATATATATATATATATATATATATATGTATATATATATATATATATATATATATATATATATGTATATATATATATATATTACCTAATGCAAATGTGTAGCCAAATAAATTTTGTATAAGTAAAAAATATATGCCGTATGTGCTTGTATTTGGTAATGTTTATTATCGATACTTTGTTTTTTTGCTTACATACGGGTACTTTTCATCGATCCTTTATTGATCTCATTCTGCCTGCGACGAGAGTAAACATTTTTCTGGTGAGTTTTAAACCGATTGATCGGTTTTTGTCTCCTTGGGACAAAACATGGGTCCGCCATGAAAGGAAAAAAACAAAACAAGGCGGAGGTAAGTGATGAAGAGGGGGGGGGACGTTCGAAGAGGGGGGGGGGAGAATACAATTCTGGTCGAATGATTGAAAGTTACAAAGACGCCACGAAGGCGTAAAGCTGTTTCCTTTCGAATTGATTTTCAAGGCAACTCAATAGCTACCTTTCTCCTTGAAGAATATTAAATGATTAATTTGCAATGAACGGCCATTTTCCTCAGTCTTTTTGAACCTCCGGAAGATAATTCAATCAAGATTAACAGGGACCCTGTTTTGGTTTTTTTTTCATAATTTCTCTAGTTTTTATGCTTCGTAATTACCGAAAAAGAAATAGAAATGAGCAGAAATATAAAAACGACCTGTTCGCCATTCTTTCCAGATTTCTATGCGCATGCGCATTTTAATTTTTCAGTCAAAATGATGAAAGCAAGTTGATTGTAAATATCATAGGAAAAAGTAATTTTTCTTTTTAATAGTAGCCAGAAGTTTTACAATTACTAGACATGGAGAATATTAAAAATGTTAGGTACTGATATCGATCCTGACCCAGTTTTCGTGAGGTTCGACTCGAAAGCGTTCGGCTGTCCTACGCACACGCCCGAGAGTTGACAAGCCAATTTGTACCAGACGACAATTTTGATACGGTGCTTCGTCCTATGATAATAATGTTTTGCTTGTTTTGTTTTTTGTTGTTGTTAGGGTTAGGGTTTAGTGTTAGGGTTAGGGTTAGCGGTTAGGGTTAGGGTTAGGGTTTAGGGTTTAGGGTTAGGGTTAGGGTTAGGGTTTAGGAGTAGGGTTAGGGTAAAAAATATTTATTTGATAACAGTAACTTCGCTATGTTTTGCTTGTTTTGTTTTTGTTGTTGCTTTTAGAAAATTTCTTGAAAATATAACTTACAATCACAGGACGCAGCACCGTATCAAAATTGTCGTCTGGTACAACTCGGCTCTTCAACACTCGGGCGTTTGCGTAGGACGGCCGCACGCTTCCGAGTCGAACCTCACGAAAACTGGGTCAGGATCGATATCAGTACCAAATGTTATTCACATCACAAAATGTCTATATTATGTAATGTATACGGCCTCAGTGTCAACGGCCTTATGTTAGACTAGTGCATGGGCAAATAATAATAATAAATAAAATATCAGATTATGTTTCGGAACTGTGGATATAATGATTGGACCCGTAGTACAACGGATATAGGCGTTGAATAGCAATCAGTTCTAAGCGACAGTCTTTCGCATGGTGAAGGTTTAATCCCTACTCCTGGCGATAATAACTAAGAAGAACATGATAATTAACACTTCTACCGGTAACTTCTTTGACCTTTTGGCCAGGAGTAAAGTGCAGTATCTGTTCTGATACTACACGTTATCTTTTCTGTCTTCGGTCAGTGAAGGAGAATCATGCTTGACTGATGCAATTTAAATTTTTGTCCCATCCAGAGTCCCCTTTTTGGGGGAGCTGAATTTTTTCCCAACATTAAAAACTCACTCTATGTTTAACTCTGTCCTCAAGTAAGAACAATTCTACCCGCCATGACTGACGGAACGAGTACAGTTTATCAACTTAGATTAAATAGAAGGTTCAGATCGAAATTGCATGTAGGCGCCCAAATTCGATCAAAGATTATGTAGTTTGAAAACATGTAACCGAAGATATGAGTTTACATCGGCCGAACAGTTGTAAAAATAACAACCAGACTAAGAATAGTAGTCCACATTTTGATTCAAATGTTTCTGTGGAACAAACTGGACTCGAACCCAGCACACCCAAGCCCTCTTACCGCGTCGTTAACCACATAACAACCGTGCCATAAAGTATAGAATTATCGCATAGAGCGCGCATTCGTGGATATAATGGAAATGAAATAAAGTAGAACGGACATCAAACTCCGTGTTCTAACGGTTCCATTTTTTCTCGGAAACTGATCCACGAATCCACTTAAGGATTGACTAAAATCGTATTATTTGGGTTTTCTGACTACTGTTCTCATTTTAAATGTTATTCTCACAACGTTTTCGCCAGTGTAACCTCCGACCTTCTGCAGGTGCGTTGTGTCGAACTCGGTAATCTTTGAGAACAGTAGTCCAAATAATCCAAATTATATAAATTATCAATCTTCATCTAAATTATTTTGAAACGGAATTAAAAAAATCTACCATTTTATTCCCATAATAAAGCTGAGTTCATCTTTCACCGAGACTCCCTCTTCGCTTGCTTCCCCACGAGGACAGAGTTAGACACAAGGTCTGTTTTTAATTTGGACAGAATCCAGCTCCCTAAAAATTGAGGCACCCTGGATTGGAACACAAATTTAAAAAGATGACCTCAGTCTAGAAGGATTTTTTCTTCACAGACCGAGAACAGAAAAGATGAAGTTTTGCTCCTTGCCAACAAATTTCACTGCGTCGTTTTATTTTTAAATTGAAAATCTCATCTTTAATAAATTCAGCTTTGTAATGCATCAGTGTTATTAATTATATTAGTATTTGTATGAATATTTACATTCTGAGTTAATAGTCCACCGAACGCATCTCTTCCTTGATTTATGAGTAAAATAGCAGGGCAGTCCGGGCTCCTAAGCTTTGATTGACAATAGACCTTTGAGAATCAGAACGCGAGTGTAACTCTTGCGAGATCTATAACTGAACCAATGTATTTAATTAGGTTAGTCTCTTGAAAATAATTCATAATGCCGACAGAAGTTTTTTTTCTTTGAAAATTACAAAAAAATATTTAATAACTACTGCATGGGTATCATTAAAATGATGGATTAATGAGCTGATTCTTTTTGTATATTTGTCTGTCTATCCGTCGGTCTCTCTATCTTTCTCTATATCCCTCTCTCTCTCTCTCTCTCTCTCTCTCTCTCTCTCTCTCTCTATATATATATATATATATATATATATATATATATATATATATATATAATACCGAGTGAATCAAGTGTGCTTCTTAAAGTCTAGGCCTTTATACTTTAATAACACAAAGTACATGCTCAAATATTAATTAGTTCTGAGATTGAGTTATGTTTGAACAATATTCAATTTTAATGGTTCTACTTAACTGTAATCCGCAAATAATTCATCAAGTGGCCCATCTATTACTGTCTATAACTCTCGCCCTTGTCTATAAGTTGTATGACCACCTATAATGTTACACGGTGTCTATAACGCTCTCACCTGTCAGTTTGTTTCTTTTTGTTCATAACAAATGAAATAAAACATGGGGGTACAGCGAACATGAAATATACTACTATTTCATATACTGTATACTAATATATATATATATATATATATATATATATATATATATATATTCTTTTTTATTTATAAAAAAAAATATTTTTATTACGTACAGACCGATGTTTCATACTTATGCAATCTTCAGCATAGGAGATGATAATTACTGCCGGTTTAGGGATTCGAACCCAGTTGCAAAATCACCTTTGACTCTACAGCCTGACATCCAACCCGCAGGACACCATCAATTACGATGGGAATGAAGAGAATTTAAATCTATAATGTCGAATCAGCGGACAAATACAGTAAGCTTGGTTATATAGTGTTCTACGAAAGAGGCTGGAACACATAGGTCAGGTTTTAATTGTTTTTGTAAGAAGGTCGAAAAGCGATCAGTGGGGAGAAGTATATAAGATTTCTTTTCATCAATCTTGTCGGTCTTATTTGCGCTTGTGGCGTTGTTTTGAGGGGACGTTTTTGTGGTGTTACTCGGTGATTATTCACAGAAAAAAAGCTTTGCGTTGAATATGAAAAAGTGGTGATATTTTAAAGCTCTCTATGTGCTCTCGATGTAGGTTTCTTCATTGCGGAGATTAACTGGGCAGCAAATTCTGAGACCCCATAAAAACGCGCCTATTTTAATTCACGAGTTTATTTTGTTGTTGTGATCAGAGTAGAGATGGATAAGGTTATTTTTATTCGTTGGTTTTCTATAGGATGAGAAGTTTAGGGTTATGGGTATGGTTATCGTTATGGTTCGAGTTAGGGTTAGGGTTAGGGTTAGGGTTAGGGTAAGGTTAGGAGTTAGGGTCAGGGTTAGGGTTAAGGTTAGGATTAGGGTTTAGGTTTAGGTTCAGGTGTAGGGTTAGGTTTAGGGTTAGGTTTAGGGTTAGGGTTAGGGTTAGGGTTAGGGTTAGGGTTATGGTTTAGGGTTAGAGTTAGGGTTTAGGGTTTTCTATAGAATGAGAAGTTTAGGCTGTTCGCGGTGTAGTGCAGAGTAATATAACAAAAGATGAGGACATGGTTAGTTTTTAGTTCGGAGGTGAAGGGTATGTTGTGTTTAATTTTATTGAGTTTATCGACAATGCCAAGGAGACTAATGCGATGTGGGTAGATAAAGAGTGCGCAAACTTCCTTCCAACAAGAGTTAGTTTGGGATTTGGTTCTATTTTTGAATTTTTTTACTATTTCGGATATGCCGATTTAATGCGTTCATTTTGTATGGCGATAATTATGATTTGAAAATATTCTTACGTTGTAAGGAGAGTCAACATTTATACTTTCTATAATTT
>OY744524.1:14033421-14098421 GCA_963556195.1 Sepiola atlantica | reverse complement strand
ATATTTACATACTCCATTGTGTCGAATAGTATAGTAGCTGACCCCCCCCCCCCAGCAAAACCGTGTGACTCACACTCTCTACTTCGATGTGGCAGCTGTATGATTGCGGTTCAGTTGTGGATTGGGGTACGAAATGGCTTGTTTCGTTTACTCATGTTAGGACTCAGTTCGTGTCTATTAACCGTAGACGTGTCCTCTTTCTTCCTGATATTCTCATGGATGACTCTGCCTTTAGGGAGATATCGACTCTGAAACTTCTTGGTCTTTTTTTCTCATCAAATCTTTTTTGGAGTTCATATATTAGATCAATTGCCCTTTCTGTTTCTTGTAAAATCGGTTCTCACCATCGCTCCAAACATTTGCTCACACCTCATGCTATTTTCTATCTCTACAAATCTACTATCAGACCATGTATAGCGTAGTGTTGCCATATTTGGGCTTGTAACTATCTATCCTATTTGAGGGTTCTTGATAAGATGCAGAAACGTATCTGGTTTGGTATGGTAGTTTTGTTTTACGGCATATCAACCCTTTTTGGGTTATTTAATGCCAAATCTGGTCTTGTTTTCTTCTCTTTTTTGTTTCTTTCCCCTTTTAATATCTGTTTCTATTTAACCCATAGTTGGGACCCTAACAGGTACTACCACTCCGGGTCAGGGTGGACCTGGGAGCAATGGTAATTAAGAGGAGGCTCCACATTCCCCAAAGTCCGTAAGCCGGATCTCACCATCGGATGTAGTTTAAGGTCATATCCAGGACCGGGAGTAGGGTAGGAAAAATAAAAATAAAAAAGGGGAGGGAGAAAGGGAGAGGGGCTGTTGTTTTTGTTTTTGGTTTTGTAGAACATAATTAAGTTTTACAAAAAAAAAAAAAAAAAAAAAAAACGTCAATGTAGGTGAATTTCGTCTCAGGGAGCCACAGGGCAGCCTGATCTGGTATCACCAGGAAACGTATCTGTAATTTTATTAACCCCACCTTTTCTTCTTCTCTTCACCCTTTCTTTCACAGACGTGATGTTGCTAGTCTTAGTTTTTTCTATAAGTACTATTATGGTGTATGTTCTTGAGAAGTGTGTGACCTATACACCGCTTCCTTTGTTCCAGCCTGTTTGACTAGTTGGTCTAGTGGTCTCCATCAATTCGCTTCCAATACCTCATTGTAATACAGCTTCCTATTTGAGTAGCTTCTTTCTAAGAGCTGCGGGCTTGTGGAACTCTCTTCCTGCTGACTGTTTTCCTCCTACATATAGCCTTGGTCTTTTCAAGACTAAGGCCCATAGGCATCTCCTGTCTTTGCGATAATCATCTTTCGTTCTTGGTAGCTCCTCACACCAAGTGGCCTCGTGTCTTGTCTGGATCTATTTCCATAAAAAAAGCTCACCATACCAGACCCAAATCGAACTTGAACCCGCCATATCTGATTTAATAGTAAGCGACGGTATCCGTTTAGTCAATCACGCACCTTCGAGTTTTATTTTGCTTCACTATTCAATCGTAAAATTTCTAAAAATAGATCGCTGCAAAGTTTTGCACCCATCAATTTCCTTGATTTTCATTTGTTTTTAATTTTGTGTTTCTTTTCTATTCCTTTTTGTTTTCTTTTTCTATATTTTTTCGTTTCTCCAATTTTTCCTTATTTTCCTCCGAAGTTTTTGTTTGTTTCTTTCATTCATTTAAATTAATTTGATTCATTTATTCAATCCCCGTCTTTCATTCATATTCATAAAATATTCATATTCATATGAATAAAATATTTTCGCTGCGGTCATCCGGGGATGATTTAACTCACTATCAATGTCCAGTGAGGTTAACCTGCTTCCAATTGGTTCGAGGACTGCGCCAATAATTATCGTCTTGAACGGCGACATTCTTTCGCTTCAGTCTTTTCTCTAGCAATTTGTTAGATTCGCTACGTATTAGTTTGTACATGACTCTAACAAGTATTATAAGTGCTTAGGACATTAGATATGTGATGTGTGGCTACGTATTTATTTATATTGCCTCTTTGAGCATATTTAAAAAAAATCAGTAATCACATTTCAGCATTTAAAAAAAATAAAACACACACACATTATATATATATATATATACAGGGTGATTCATAAGTCACTTAGCTATTCATTTTTGAAATTCTAAAGTTAAAAAATACGGTAATACACAACAGAAGGTTTATTCAACACATTCATTTATGGGAGTTTCAAATTACAGCAAATTATCAAAATTTCCACCTTCGTTTTGCATGCATACCTCCATTCATTTTTGCAAGGAATTTACGACTCTTTGTAGCATATTTGATTGATTGAGTGTTGTGGGAAGGAGGCTTCTGTTCACATCACGTCTCCATTGCCTTTCAACATATGTGGGAGATTCATCAAATTTGGCCATATGAATAACAATAAAAATTCGCTCTTCAATTGTAAATGACATACTGCTTGAAAAAAAAGCACATATGATGATTTACACAAATTTAAATAAATAAAAATAAATATATATAGAAACATATATATAAACGAACAAATAGCAGTAATTGGACAGTAAGATAACAATTATCAAAAGTTCATGGTATGTTTGTGCTTCATATGGTAATCATTTTAAATAGCTAAGTGACTTATGAATCAGCCTGCATATATATATATATATATATATATATATATATATATATATATATATATATATATATATATGGGTGTAGTGTTTAGATATTATTATTATTATTATTATTATTATTATTATTATTATTATTATTATTATTATTATTATTATTTTTATTATTATTATTATTATTGTTATAATTAATGTTATTTGATATGCAAATTATCATATCAACGGTAGTCTTAAGGGTAATATATTATTATTATTTTATTATTATTATTATTATTATTATTATTATTATTATTATTATTATTATTATTATTATGTATATATTAATGAAATTTTAAGCTGAATTATTTCGACACTTCATTATTGGGGAAATGGTAGTTTATCAGTACCATTGGAGAGCCATGAATATTATAACTGTCCTGTTTTTAAATCTCCGAAACAGTTACATGGTAAACAGCTGATTATCCCCGTGTTAATATTAAATGCTTACGTTAAGATCTCCTGTTTTTGTTTCACTGTTAGATACTTAATCCCCCTTTTTATTTTATTTACTTACTAGTATATTTTTAATTTATTTATGAATTTTCCAACGAATGTTAAGTCTGCAATATTTTGGATTTAGTTAGTTTCTCTAGGAATTTAAACTGCATTTTCCTTTTTTTGTCTTTTTGTTTAAAATAACTCAAAGCTTCTTTAGACATATATATATATATATATATATATATATATATATATATATGTGTGTGTGTGTGTGTGTGTGTGTATTTTTAGGCAGCATCTTCTCTTGCAGGCAAGTATTGTTGAATATGAGAGACAACTCATGTCTAGATATCCTTTGGTAGATCCTTTCAATAGTCCGAATTAGGATCTTAGTTTTGAAGGGGAATTTGCAGATGAATTCCCGCCAAAAACCTTCTATAAATACTAACACATGGTCTATACCTGATTAACTTCATTCCCCCGAAGATGGACCCATATGGGTCCGAAAGTACTTGGGAGACAAATCCAAACTATCGCAAGTTCATCAGCCAATTCCCCTCCGAAACTAAGATCCTAATTCGGACTATTGAAAGGATCTACTAAAGGATATCTAGACATGATACACTGAAGATTGCATAAGCATGACACTTCGATGTCTGTAGGTAATAAGATTACATATTTATTTTAACATGATGTTATAGCCCCCTTATTATAAGGACTGGTGCCTCTTAGAGAATTTAATAATAATAATAAGTCACACTATGGCTTAAATGCGATGTTCCGACCCTTTGTTGTTGTTGAATACTGTTCGACTGTTTACTCTGTGCGTTCGCTGTTTTAGCGTATATAGAGTTTATTTTTTCTTGATTTCAGTCCTAATTGGTGGCGGCCGAGGGGTAGAATACCGAACTACGAAAAAGTGGTGACTATGAAACAGGGTTCATTCCCTACACTGAAGATTGCATAAGCATGAAACATCAATGTTTGCAGGTAATAATAATTGACATATATATATATATATATATATATATATATATATATATATATATATATATATTTTAAATATAATTATCTACGAACACTTGTTTCGTCGTTATACGACTCAACAGCGTGACTGAACCTAGCGAGATTATCTATATAATATTTATTTATTATTATACTTAAATTGTAAATCAACATTTGTTTCCCTACGTTTTTTTCTGTTTATTTAATTGGACAAAATACATGCTAAACTATTCATCACTTTTTTTATTTACTTATGTTAAAATTAGTATCGATACATGTCTGATTAACGGAATTTTCGATTTATTTATTTTATTAATCGTTGTCTCGACTCCGCGTGCTAATTTCCGAGTTCACGGTGGTAATTTATCGAATTACTGATCCACACTCATATATATATATATATATATATATATATATATATATATATATATATATATATATATATATAATATTAAAATTAAGTAATAAAATAAGGTGTCAATAAAATTTTATTGGCATTCAAAGTTCAAGCAAAGTATCTTAAAGTCTTTAGCTCATATATATATATATATATATATATATATATATATATATATATATATATATATATATATATATATATGTAAAGGAGTAAGGCTACCAACATTTGTAGAATGTTTTTTTTCAACATTTATTTATTATTTTGTTTTTTTACCATTTTATAATTTTATCAGATATGTAAATCTATTTGAAGAAATGTCTTTCGATTTGAGAGAATGTTGTTTCATTTGAGGAAATTTGTTATTGTTTTTGCGCATGCGTGGGTTTTGCGGGTGTGTGGGTATCTTTTATTTTTTATTATTTATTTTTTATTTTTATTCTTTATTTGCCATTTTTCCTGCTTCTCTTGGTCAAGTACGTGTTATCCATCCATGATCTATCGGTCATTCCAGTTTTCAAGGGTGTGTAGGATTTCTTTTGAAATTTGATACTTTTTATTGCGTTCGTCGTCTCCAAGAACGATGTCGCGTCTGCGTGCGTGTGTGCGCCCGTATGTGTGTGGTCTAATCTTGAGTCATGTGAATAGGTGAGCGACACACACACACACATAAACATGTATATATATATATATATATATATATATATATATATATATATATATATATATGTGTGTGTGTGTGTTCCATATAATAGCATAATTCGTTTACTTTTCAAAATATTTATTTAATTTCTCTCTGACAATTCTTGTATTTTCATTGTTGAAACAATTCAGAAATGTTCCAACATTCATTGATGTTTAAGTGCTTTATATTGCGTAAGGAACCATGATCAATTTTAAAATTGACCCCATAAATTATCTTCATACAAAATCTTGAAGGAAATGATAGTGCTTTAGATTTTGGAACATTTGCTCAAGCTTTCGGAATGACACTAAAAACAGAAACATCGATGAACTAAATGAAAGATTTAGAAAGAAGAGAACCTATGTGTTATTTAATCAAATACATATAAATTAACATATCTCCCGTAAATATACGAGGTCTGTCTAAAAAGTATCCGACCTTGGGCCAGAAAAAAATATTTCAAATACGTGAAGGGGTTGGGACCCCATCCCCCTTCAAAGTAGGCCGCTTGGGATTGCACACACTTAGCCCACCGATCTAAGTCTTCTTTTGCAATGGGGTTCATCTCCGCCGTAACGTTAGATTCAGCAGGTGTTTGTAGAATATGCGATGTGTAACACACATTAAGGAGTAGTTCAACCGATTAAAAAATGACCACACATCAGCGGAGACTGACCAGAGTTCTGGCATACCCTAAATTTCTCGGAGTGCAGCTGTTGTTGAGAGGTTGCGAAAAATAAGATAATGTGGAACGCGACGGCGGAGACACACACCATTCCAAAAGAATAATTCCAGAGATGTTTCCGGCAGTGGATGGATCGGTGGGCTAAGTGTGTGCAAGCACACGGGGCCTACTTTGAAGGGGATTAGAGTCCACACCCCGTCACGTATTTGTAATATTTTTTCTGGCCTAAGGTCGGATACTTTTTAGACAGGCCTTGTATATACATGAGTGTGCACGTTCCATCAAACATGAAGAGAAAAATTATGCTTCGCTTTTGTTCGCACTAATATTCATATTATTATAAAATAACGTCTTAATCGGTAAAGTTACAAAAAAGAAATAAGACAGAACAAAGGTCATTAACGGGAAAGTTAAAAAAAAACAAAAAACATTTCTATCGGTAAACAAAAAGACCCCCCCCCCCCCCCAAAAAAAAAATAAATAAAATAGTTTCCTCACAGAAATAGAGTGTATTATTTCATTTCGAATTCATTTTCAACAGCATGGGGTTTCTCGTCATTGCTATATGTTTTCTACCTTCCCCTAAAAGTGTGAAATAGTTTCGTCGACAGTTCTTTACTCGCTAAAGTCATGTGATGGGACGGGTGTATATTTATATAGATACAAAAAATACAGATTGGTTTTTAATATAGTGTGGAGGATACTAGCACGTAAGATATTTGAGAACAGATTTGTACATCCCCAAAAATTAAACTTCGAAATAGACAACAACTAGCAAGAAAACCCGATGTTGCTCGGGATTGAATAAGGATAACTTCTATGTACTTTTTCACTATGCTCATAACACCATACTACTTTTATTATTTTTACTGACCCCTCCACGCGTTTCGTCCCCTAATATAGTCGGAAGAAGTTGGAATGTTGGAAAAATCTATGTATTAGTTTCTTATACATGTGACTTAAACTTCATTAAAATGGAATATACATATTTCAAGTTTTAAGGGACGTCTGTCCCTATGAGTCACTCAGGGGTTGGGACACGTAGCTATTCGACACATAGAGGATAACGTAAAGATTAGGGACCACTTCCATTGTCTTCTACGGCGAATTGTTTACATATGATATAAATTTCATCAAAATAGGATATATTTGAAGTTTTAAAGGAGGTTCAGCTTTATAGCTGTCTTGTGTTAGGCAGGCACTTAGTGATTCGTGACCACTTCCATTGTCTTCCCTAGAATTTATTTTTAATATATGATTTAAATTTCATCAAAATAGGATATATTTGAAGTTTTAAAAGAGGTTACGCCTTATAGCTCTCTTTCTCTCTTTCTCTCTCTCTCTCTACACCCACCCACACACACACACACACACACATACACACATACACACACACACACACATATACCCCTTGATGTCTGAGAACTTCGACTAAAGTAAAATGAAACAAAAAAAAACATACAACGAGTTTTATATAGAGAGATTCCGTTTAACTGATAAACGTTTTTGAGTATAAGAATAAACATACAGATTTGTAATTGTATTCATTCAAATCTCCTTCAGCTTCGACAATTGATTTAATGTGAGGTATGAATAGGATCAGTTGGTCTTTGTTTATATCGGAGATGACTCTAACTATAGAGACCTGGGTTATTTTTAGAGTAATGATGGTGTTTATTAACTTTATTCTCAATAATACTCAATACAAAGTATTCTAAAAGATTTAAATCCCGGGAAATAGGAGGGCAAATGTAAGGGTCCATATGATCATAACACTTTTAAAATATGCATATGCGTCTATTAACAATGCTTAAGCGATTGTCCTATACTTTTTCTTATTTAAAATGTCGTTGTCTCTTCGCCTAAATTGGGATCTGATGTCTTTGTGGACAACATTTGATATTGACGGTATTCTTTTTTAATCGACCTCATGAATCTTCTAGGATTACCACCAACGGTATGCTGTTTTTGCCGAATAAATTTTAAGTTTTTCTGATAATGCCCGTTTGTATAGATTGCATTAAAATCCCGAAATCCATGTATTAAGGCATTCGAGTCGTGTGAGAGTGCTCTAGCAAAGCTTTCAGAGACAGAGTTAAGCAGTGTACAGTCCTGGGCCGAAGGAAAACGATATAAGAATTATAAGTAACTAACTCTGTGATGTAAGGTCAATCTAAAGCACATGTAGGCTTGATCATCTGATTCTAACCTATGTTCTCTAGTCAAAGAGAGAGTGTTCCGACCATAAACTCCTAGCCCATGCATATGTTTGTCAGAGTCCTTACGGTAGAGTGGAAGGTATCGACCTCATAAATCCTCTAGGATTACCACCAACGGTATGCTGTTTTTGACGAGTAAATTTTAAGTTGTTCTAATAATGCCCTATTGTCTAGAATGGCTCTTACATTTTTATAATTGCGGTACATTTTCAATCTTATCCTTCATAACTTTGCTGAATTCATAGGCGAAGGATCAAACTACCTCTAAAAATGTTTTTATTTTCTAAATTTCTACATGGAATTTTTTTTAGTCACGATAAATGTGTAACACTTCATTTTTGTATAATTATATAAGTTGCCATTTATAAATCTGAAACATAAGATTATATATATATATATATATATATATTATTATTATTATTATTTCATGTATTGACACATAATAATATAAGGAGATATAATATATTATGTATCGATTTTCAGTATGTATTTGAACAGTGCTTAATACGTAAGAAGAGCTATGTAGTAAGTTATGAAAATATATTTATGGCAATTAAGTTACACAGAAGCATCAGCGTTTCATCCCTGTATGGGATCGTCAGGCTAAGTGTATATCTCTATGTATTACGTTAGTATAATTAATTCTGTTATTATTTGAGACAATTATTAAAAAATAAAAATTTAATTTACTAAGTCCAAACCTTACAGGTGACACTAAACCCCATATTATCCTATAGTATTAAGATCCCACAAACGCCAAATTAAATGATAGATAGGTTTATGTAAGACAAATAAGTCATATAACTCTCGGACAATCAAAATTATTTCAGCTTACACTAAAAGGGAAACACAGAAGGTAGTTGTTTCTGGATTTTATTTTTTTTATGTTTGTGATTATTTAGTAATTCCATTGTTATTTTTGCTTGTAACGAATTGATAACGAATTTATGTGCTTCAGATCAGATGCTTATTATTGTCATTATCTACTCTACGGTTAAATTAACACTACATTTCTCAAACATACGTACGCAACGATAAATAATATTTGTTAGTGTTGAATGTTTCGTAGTATGATTGCAAAACATTAATTATGTCATGAATTTAGTATGTAGATATATATATATATATATATATATATATATGGTACTACTCCAGATGAAGCGCCTAATTTCCTTGACTGCTCGGTGGCAACGATCGGGCAGGTAGCGGAAGCGCCCGAGAGCTGCCGAGACGAAAACGAGGCTGAAGCAGAGCTGACCAATCAGGTTGCTGCCAGTCATCATGCGCTCAGCACAACAAAACAAGCCGTAGGAAGACCGTTCAAACCGGCCGCAAACGTATCCGTAAACCCTGACCCTCGACGAGAAAATATATGAAAGTCCCCCCCCCCAAAAAAAAAATATATATACAAAAAAAAACTTGTCTAAATATCCTAATAAAAATAACATACTTCTTTGTTTTTATGTAACAAAAAAGGACAAAAAAAAAAGTTGCCTAAATATCGTAAAAGAAATACCATTTACTTCTTTGATTTATGTAAAAAAAGACACAAAAAAAATTAAAATGGTTCATTTGGGCCACGAAAAAAAAAGAAAGTTTATTTATAGTTCTTCAGCTATGGTTTGTTCATTTTTTTTCATATTTTTCAAATATATGTATTTTTTCTTTGTATTCTTCATCTTATACTGTCGTCTGCCACTCTTCCATTTTACGACTTTCAGTTTTGCTTCATCCTCGTTTTCGTCTCGGCAGCTCTCGGGCGCTTCCGCGACCTGCCCGATCATTGCCGCCGAGCAGTCATGGAAATTAGGCGGTTCATCTGGAGTAGTACCATATATATATAGTAAGCTATGAAAATATATTAATGGCAATTAAGCTTAATTGAGCTTAATTGCCATAAATATATTTTCATAGCTTACTACCTAGCTATACTTACGTATCGAGCACTGCTGCTATAAACACTAAAAATTGATACATAAAAAATTATATCTCCTTATAAAATTGTATGTAGATACATAAAATAGTAATATATATATATATATATATATATATATATATATATATATATATATATATATATATATATTATATATATGGAAAATGAAAAAGAAAATAAAAAAAAATATGTTTGTTTTATGTATTCATCAACGTTTCGTCTTTATTTGTAAGACTTCCTCAGGATGATAATTTTAAGAAAAATGTCATGCAAGTACATAGAAATATTGGGTTGACTTTCAAATCATCTTCATTTCTTCAGGAAAACATTAAAAAAAACCCATCTTTTGTTATGTTTTTTTTCATTTCCCATTACGTCGGACTTCCTTTCTCATATATATATATATATATATATATATATATATATATATATATATATATATATATACTAGGAGAACACTCATCCGATGACGGGTAAAAAAACCCTCCCCAAACTGAACAGTTTTGCACCACTTTTACGTTTGTTTACAAAGATTAAAATCAAGCAACAATATTATTAAACCTTAGAATCCTTATTCAAATTTTGATCGGAATCGATTACATTTTCCTATATTCTAGATATTGTCCAAAATTTAAAGTTTAAGCTTAAAAGGGATTTTCAGAACAAGTTGAAATTCAAATTTAATGCAAATCTGAAATATTTGAGTTTTCAATTGAGTGGTTGTTCCCATATTATTTCTCCTAAAACACCTGTAAAATACCCAAAATAAACTGAAATTTGGGAATACCCATTGTAAATATTTCACAAGTAATCGGAAGCATCTAAATTTTCGCAAGCCCATTTCACCACCTGTTTACCCCGTTTGCTTGGAGTATTGTTTCCACATCTGGGCTGGTGCATCATCTACTACTCTCTCCCTCCTTGACAAGGTCCAAAAAGAGTCGGAAACCTAATAGGCCCCTCATTGTCAACCAAGCTCCAGTCCCTTCCCTATCGCCGCAATGTAGCATCCTTATGTTTTTTTTACAAATACTTCAATGGATTATGCTCCGATGAATTGGCTACTCTGGTGCCCCCTCGACGTAAATTCACTAGACCTACTCGACAATCAACTAAATCCCATCCATTCACAGTGGAGGTCCCCAGATGCCAGAGAACCTTCTACTCCAATAGCTTTTTTCCTCGTTCTGCTGGCCTCTGGAACTCCCTCCCTGCCCCTGTTTCCCCGACAGTACTGACATGCAGAGGTTTAAAACTAATGTAAACAGACATCTCGCTGCAGAGCTCCAAACTTAAAATGACACCCTGAACCGACTCCCCAATTCTCAGTAGCCCCTTACGTCTACAGTGGCGTCCTGCCTTGTTTGGAGTCAAATATAATAATAAAAAAACTAAATCAAATAAGATATATAGCCCATATTACGACCTCTTACGCCGATCAGCTGTCTACCAAAGTTCACAATGAGCGGTTAATTAATCTAGAAGTGATACCTGTACATACAAAGATATGAACATATACATATACATAGCTTCATATAGATATAAATATATATGTATGCATAGTTTTTTTGTTACAGAATAGTGTATTCCCGGAAGCTGAAAAAGGCTGAATATGAGCATGTAATCGTCACTTACCTCCTATTGATAATGTAATAGGTAAGAAGCCCATCTATTGTCAAAAGTCTAACCACATAAGTGCTTTGATGAAAATAAATAAAAATATATTTTTTCATAAAATGTGTTTTTGTAGGAACTGTGCAGTCGTATTCCACAATGGCAAAACTAAAATAATTTTTTAAATGATTTCTCCTTTGAATGACGGCTATAGAACAGATACTAAACTTCGAATTATTTATTCGAAATAATCATATCCGGTTCAACGTCCGTTTTACATGCTGCCATGTGTGAGACGGCTTTTAGAAATTGACGTCCAAATGTACCTATCTCTGATCACGTCCTTATTCACCCCTTTTCCACTCAAATCCATCCTTATCACTTACCTCAATGTTTTCAAAAAAAAAAAAAAAAATTGTACGAATTCGGGAAATAAGAAAATTGTAAGAATCCATTTATTTTTGTTTAAAAAAATTTTTTTTTGGTTTTAGAAAATAGAAAATTTGGAATTAAAATTTAAAAAAATATTTTATTGAAAATGAATTTGAAAATTAAAACAAAATGAAATGTTTTAATCTCATTCTTTTTCCCTTTTTTCTAATAAAAATGTTAGTTGTTTACATTTAATTGTTTTAAATTAAGCAATTTGTTCGTGTTTTTGTATGGCTATAAATAATATATTATGCCAAGTTCATGTTCATGTGATCAGTTGAACATCGTTAGGACGGTTGACTATATTGTCCGCATTAAATAATATAAAAAGGGTTTATTTATCGACAGGCCGCATAGCTGTTTAAATTAGCCTCTTTGTTAGACCGCTAAGATTTGAGTTAAAAGTTACCTTACTTCAGCGGGTAAGAATTATGCGACCAGCTAAACAGTTATCTTCAACATATATGATTTCATTAGGATGAAACGTATACGTTTGTCGATAATAATTTAAAACAAGTATTTATTATTAAATAATTATATATATATATATATATATATATATATATATATATATACATATATATATATATAAATATATAGTACATATATTCTATTACTTTCTGTAGATGTTAATTATTTGAAACTCCAGTGTTTATAAAAGTGCTCAATAACAATACATATCACCAATGGATACATCCCTTTTTCTTACTGGTTGGTACAGAATGATATATTATCTCTCTCTCTCTCTCTCTCTCTCATATATATATATATATATATATATATATATATATATATATATATATAAATATATATATATATATTGGTTATTGAGTAATTCAACATAAACACAGTTTATACATACTTTACTCGTGTGCTAACACGTACTACGCCTATGCACAACTACAGACTCATACATATATCAATACCCAGGCATACCCACGTGAAAGTATACACAACTACACCCATTACGCATGCCAATACTTACAGATATTGTTGCATTACTCGTTCTTTCGGGGTACCCAGTAAGATCCAACAAGAATGACAAAGAACAGAACGTATATGAAAAAAAACTTTGGTTTCCTTTATTTCCCATCACCGGATGGATCACCCTGGCTACGCACACACATTTAAAAACAATCTTTTGACATACTTTTGTCTCATGAAAGTCTTTTTCTTGCTGAGGTCACAGACTTGGTTTCCGCTAGAAACTCGTTCATATATACATCCGATTAGAAAGCAATTTTCTCTGCATTGTCTATCCGAGCGTTAACTGAAGCAATTGTTCCACAACCGCTTCCAATTGTCTGTTTGATGAAATACAAGTCAGGGGATACCTTCAACGTAAACACTTGCTTACCAGTCGCATTTTTAGTCAGCGGACACGAAAGCCTAACAGCAAGACGGGCTTGGGTAGCATAGCCAATAAAGATTCATCGGTGCCATAAACATCGGTAAACTCCCATTCTTCCGGTACTTCAATACTCCGATCACCGTGCGCTCCGGCTCTTCGCGTTTCTGAAACCGCCGCCTTTCATATCTCGCTCGCACTGCGGAACCTTCTCCTTTTTAAACAGTTATCAAGTCTCTTTCTTTCTTAATCGACGTCCCACCCACAATGGACTCGTCCACGATTCATGCTTGCCACTCTCTATTATCTTACAATATTAGTATACTAGATACGCACAGGTATATATAAAAAAACCTACCCACATAAATGCCCCCCCCCCCACACACACATATATATATATATATATATATATATATATATACGCATACAAACATAACTACCTTCTGTGGCATGCAAATACGCCCACGAACATATGCATACATACATAACGCACATATATACAAAATTTAAATTTTTTACATCCGCATGAATATATGCATCTATACAAAAAATGACTCATCCATGTACCCATGTACACACTTACGCAAATATCTATTCTATTCACCTACATTTACGCATGGATACAGACATATATACCCACTTACGCCGGTCTATTGGGGGTTGTCTGGTCCTGTGCAGTTCTAGGAGGTCCACCCTCCAAGGCTTTGCCTCCCCTCTTTGGGGAGGAGTAAGTTTATTGCTTACTGTCTGAGGCGCCCCTACCGGGGAATGCCGACGGGGCTGCCCAGGCAATTTTTAATGGCCAGAGTGCTCACTTTCTCGAGCGCTAGCTGTTAAAACCCCACTTTCCCGACCCGATCTTGGGTCACATCTTACTTGTGGGAATAAGATAAAACTGGCCTTGTGCCTAACTCCTGGGGAGGAGTAAATAATATCCACTTCTTGGCCTTTTGGCTAAGGTCAAAGTGTAGTATCTGTTCCGATGGATACTGCACCCCATAGACTGGTATTGTCTTGGCCTTCGCGGCTTGATTTACGCCGGTCTATGGGTCTGTCCTGTGCAGTTCTAGTAGGTCCACCCTCTCAGGCTTCGCCTCCCCTCTTTGGGGAGGAGTAAGTTTATTGCTTACTGCCTGAGGCGCCCCTACCGGGGAATGCCGACGGGGCTGCCCAGGCAATTTTTAATAGCCAGAGTGCTCAACTCTCGAGCGCTGGCTTATCTAATCCCACTTTCCCGACCTTGTGTCACATCTTACCTTGTGGGAGGTAAATAAATAAAACCCATTTCTTGGCCTTTTGGCTAAAGATCAAAGTGTAGTATCTGTTCCGATGGATACAACACCCATAGATTGGTATTGTCTTGGCCTTCGGGGCTTGATTTACGCCGGTCTATGTGTCTGTCCTGTGCAGTTCTAGGAGGTCCACCCTCCCAGGCTTTGCCTCCCCTCTTTGGGGGAGGAGTAAGTTTATTGCTAACTGCCTGAGGCGCCCCTACCGGGGAATGCCGACGGGGCTGCCCAGGCAATTTTTAATAGCCAGAGTGCTCAACTCTCGAGCGCTGGCTCATCTAATTCCACTTTCCCGACCTTGTGTCACATCTTACCTTGTGGGAGGTAGATAAATAAAACCCACTTCTTGGCATTTTGGCTAAAGATCAAAGTGTAGTATCTGTCCCGATGGATACTGCACCCCATAGATTGGTATTGTCTTGGCCTTCGGGGCTTGATTTACGCCGGTCTATGGATCTGTCCTGTGCAGTTCTAGGAGGTCCACCCTCCCAGGCTTTGCCTCCCCTCTTTGGGGAGGAGTAAGTTTATTGCTTACTGTATGAGACGCCCCTACCGGGGAATGCCGACGGGGCTGCCCAGGCAATTTTTAATAGCGCTGGCTTATCTAATCCCATATTCCCGACCTTGTGTCACATCTTACCTTGTGGGAGGTAGATAAATAAAACCCACTTCTTGGCCTTTTGGCTAAAGATCAAAGTGTAGTATCTGTTCCCATGGATACTGCACCCCATAAATTGGTATTGTCTTGGCCTTCGGGGCTTGATTTACGCCGGTCTATGGGTCTGTCCTGTGCAGTTCTAGGAGGTCCACACTCCCAGGCTTTGCCTCCCCTCTTTGGGGAGGAGTAAGTTTATTGCTTACTGTCTGAGGCGCCTCTACCGGGGAATGCCGACGGGGCTGCCCAGGCAATTTTTAAATGGCCAGAGTGCTCACTTTCGAGCGCTGGCTTTTCAAACCCCACTTTACCGACCCGATCTTGGGTCACATCTTACTTGTGGGAATAAGATAAAACTGGCCTTGTGCCTAACTCCTGGGGAGGAGTAAATAAAACCTACTTCTTGGCCTTTTGGCTAAGATCAAAGTGTAGTATCTGTTCCGATGGATACTGGACGAGACTGGTCCTGTACAGTTCTAGGAGGTCAACCCTCCCAGGCTTTGTCTCCTCTCTTTCGGGAGGAGTAAGTTTATTGCTTACTGTCTGAGGCGCCTCTACCAGGGAATGCCGACGGGGCTGCCCAGGCAATTTTTAAATGGTCAGAGTGCTCACCTCTCGAGCGCTGGCTTATTTAATCCCAATTTCCCGACTTTGTGTCACATCTTACCTTGTGGGAGGTAGATAAATAGACACTTCTTGGCCCTTTGGCTAAGATCAAAGTGTAGTATCTGTTCCGATGGATACTGCACCCCATAGACTGGTATTGTATTTGGCTTCGGGTTTTGATTTACGCCTGTCTATGGGTCGGTCCTATGCAGTTCTAGGAGGTCCACTCTCCCAGGCTTCGCCTCCCCTCTTTGGGGAGGAGTAAGTTTATTGCTTACTGCCTGAGGCGCCCCTACCGGTAAATGCCGACGGGGCTGCTTAGGCAATTTTTCAACCCCACTTTCCCGACCCGACCTTGGGTCACATCTTACTTGTGGGAGTAAGATAAAAACTGGCCTTGTGCCTAACTCTTGGAGAGGAGTAAATCAATACCCATATATTCTTATATTTCTATCATTAAACTTAAGTGTTTAACATCGTTAAATCCTATTAATACTTACACACATTCGTATATTTACGTCACTGAACAATACTTAAACTTTCCAATAACCGCCTATTACTAATGAATAAATCATTTCGACCTCATACATCATTTTATTATTTAGTTTTTGTTTTTGAGAGTTATTCGATAGTAATAGGTGGTTATGGAAAAGTTAAAGGTGTGTGTTTATGTATGTGTGTATATAAAGGTTTGTACTTGTGTGTACGGGTGTGCGCGTTTATGCGTTTTATATAGAGATCGGAGTATATAGATATATAGATATGTATATGTGTTATTATTTGTGTGTGTATATGTGTGCATATAGTGTGAAATATTGATACATTAACATGTATGTAGACAGGTTATGGGGTTGTGTGTTAATTTTAACTGGACTGAATCAAACTAGCGAACATTCCTAGAGTTGATAAAACGTATCTCACATAGGCAATAAAAGATAACAAATAAATCAATTTATAAACGCGTGTCAATCCAACAATAATGAAAAAAGAAAGAAAATAATAAGAAAATAGAAAGATAGTAATGAATTCAAATTGCCAATGAGTAAAAAAACGTAATTTGATACTAAGCTTGACTGTTGAATTATGAACAAATCCCATCCTAGAAAAAATATACTAAAGAAGAAAGATTTCCAATATCATTGTAATTCCTCGTTTTTGATCTGAAGATGTTGACTTTCTATGAATAGTACAACCGAAACATGTATGCACTTATGTAACCACTCATATTTGCATGAATAAAAATGTTATACTATATATATATATATATATATATATATATATATATATATATATATATATATATATATATATATGTATGTAAAAAAAATGGAATAAAGGATAAACAATTCAACAACTAGCAAAAATAAACTCAAAAACTCATTTTGTATAGTTCCCCGAAATATTTCAGTCGTCTATAATACGACCATTTTCAATCGGTTGGTGAAATTTAATTAAAAACGGAAAAGTTTTCAAATTCATACAAAGAATGCGTTTGGAAGAAATAGTCACATGCAACAAACAACAAAGAGGGAGAAAAAAAGCGCTCAATGTTAAAAATACCAAAAAACAAAAAAAACAACATCCGAAACATTGTTTCTTTTTCCTCATACATATATATATATACTCATATATATATATATATATATATATATAGAAATAGAAATATGAAAATATATATATATATAAATATATATATATATATATATGTATTTATATATATATATATATGTATTTATATATATATATATATATATATATATATATATTTATATATATGTATATATATATAACTATAAATATTTATATATATATATAAATATATATATATTTATATATAATATATATACATATAATTGTTTGGATATTTATGTAGATAATTCCTCATACATTGGTATACTCATATATATCGAGGGAAAAGTTGAGATAGATAGATAACTATCCTTACATGTCTTATTCAAGCATACATATGCTATTTTCTTTTTCTCATTTTCTGGTCATCAGTTCAAGTTCAATTAGGATTTACACCTTTTAATTGATTGTTAATTAAAAGACATTTACACTATTTAATTGCATTCCGATGTCGAAAATAGATTTCCACCGAGAAAACTTCGCCATGTAACATAACGCACAAAGGAATGCTGTAAAAGGAGGCAAATGGACCACAATGCAATTTTCAAACGATGAAGTCTGTTACAATCGGAGCGCTTCCGGTTGAGTGAGCAAATCTGTCACTGAAGAGCACATAAAAAGGTGAGACTTAAAAATACACATGCAATCATTAATTCAATTACAATTTATTAATATAATTTACGTTATGTTTCAAGTTTCTGGGAATCAATTTTCTCTTTTCGTGTTGATTATGTTGAATTATCATCTGAAACATTGTATACTACAACTTTATTCTTTCTCGCATGTAGCTCATACATTTCCCAATGGTATTGTGCATAATTCACAACATTATATTTTATCAAATAAATAAAGTCCGTTTTTGTTATTTCTTGACAGAGTTCTCTCCCTTTCTGTAGATTTCCCAATGGTAGTGCGCATAATTCACAACATTATATGCTATGAAATATTAAAAGGAATAACATCCTCTACCAAGATATAAGCAGGACTACAGTATCACCATTGGCGAATACACCTTAGAGTTTTTCGAGGACTACACATATCTCGGCTCCACGATCTCCAGCAATCTTTCCCTGGACGCAGAACTCGACAAACGTATCGGCAAGGCGGCAACAGCCATAGATCGCTTGGCGAAGAAAGTCTAGAACAGGGGCGGTCAACCTTTTCAGAGTGAGGGCCAGATGAGATTTTTGGAAGGAGATCGCGGGCCGGAGTGAAAAACGAAATCTCAGAATTACTATATTTTGATTACATGAATAAATTGTAGAAAAATTGCAATGAACACTCTACAAATCTGATATTTTTTCTCAAGAAACTTCTGTATGTGAAGTTATAAAAGGCGCCGACGAAGAGCCATTTTGGAATCATAAAAAATAATGACGGGGGAAGTAGTAAATTGATCCAGCATTCGTTTTGACATACCTCACATAGGTTTTCTGGTGCATACCTTTTCCTCGTCTCTCGTTTCCTCTTTGCCTCTCTCTTTCTCTTTTTTCTATTTTTATCTCAGGCCAAGGATTTGAAATTAATAGTTAAAGAAAAATGAAATATACATGCATCATCGCTTGCTGATATTTATACATTTTTAACCCACTGTAAATCTTAATTGAAACCTACTTTTACGTCTATGTCACAACATAATATGAGTCTTATTGGGATGTCCGCGGGCCGGATTGCAATAATAAAGCATAACAGGGTGGCGGGCCGGACGCTAAGCCTTCGCGGGCCGGAGGTTGCCCGCCCCGGGTCTAGACCAATAAGATGTTGACAGTAATACCAAAATGAAGGTGTACGGCACCAGCGTGCTCAGAAGGCTGTTCTACAGCAGTGAATCATAAGGTTTCTACTCCCGCCAAGAGAACAAACTCAACACCTCCCACCCGCGCAACCTCAGGAGAATCATACGAATAACCTGGCAGGATCACGTCTGAAACAAGAGTGTCTTTAAACAGGCAAACATTTAAAGCATGTTCGCTTTGCTCACTGAATGACAATATCGGTTGTCTGGCCATGCAATGCGAATGGACGATTAAAAGACCCCAAAGGATATCCTATACGGCGAGGTCGGTAGCGGCTAAATACTAGCAAACAAGACCTGTCCTACTCTACCAATATGTCTGCAAGCGAGACGAGGGCAGGTGGCATCTACCCAATAGATTGGGATTTTGTGGCTGAAAACCGTAGCTGCTGAGGAAGTACTGTGAAGACATACTCCAATAGGAGTGAGGAGAAAAGAGACCATCAATAGAGGGAGAGGAGACGGCACAGTCGACAAAGGGCTGCAACAGAGCTCTCGGAATAAGACACCATCTACATCTGTGCAACCTCAACAGAGCCTGCCGATCCAAGATAGGCTTACACAACCAGGGTCTACACTGCAATTCGACTACTTACTAATCTGAGAGAGACGGATACCAACAATATTTTATGGGATTTTAACTCGGGTAATGCGCTTCCATCGAGGCGAGATAGATATAAGATTTGGTTAAGATACATTCTTAAAGTATTTCAGCTCCTTGCATTCCTTTTAGCTGTTTTGTACTTAATACGAGATTATTATTTCGGCGATGATGATGATGATGATGATAGATCGCCTAGAACTTTTGAGGATGAAGGAATTAAATTGTTTACTTGGCTTAATAGACTGTTGATCTTTTATCTAAACTATAACCTCTATTTGCGGTTGTTATTCCACAATCCGGTTTGATGACGTGACTTTTGCAGGGAGGTGCCGTCGTCATCTTCTCACATACAGTACGTGGTATTCTCAAAAGGTCACCGTCATGTACAGACCAGACTCAACGTTGTTTAACTTCGGTGATCTGACGAGAACCGGTTGCGTGTCAACGTGATTATATCGTCACAAACATTGAATTATTAAAAAATAAATCTGAACGCATATTCTTACGATACGCCCATTCAATCTTGCAATTGAGCGATCAACGTAAACGTGACAGACCAACGGACATTCTATTGGAAATTTAAGCGTTACAGACCAAATAAAATGATTTGGCAGAATTTTATGTGATAGACCGACGAAAATTCTATTACAAATGTACGTGTGTTACACCAATCAAAATGATATTTCTAACTTAAGCGTGTGAGACCTAAAAACACGTTATTTCAAGCTTGACTGACGGACGTGCGATCATTTTATTTTAACTTGAAACGTGAACGGCCGACAGACGGCACTCGCGATGAAAAGACCGTTTCAATGTGACAGACAGACGGACTGAGAAAGGCTGCCAAAAAGATGCCAGAAGACACCAGAAAAAGAAGAAGCGTAGTAAAATTATAAGTGATTGTTTAATGAATTATAAACAAATCAAATGTAATTAATTGATTGAGTTTTGCTCGACTTATTTTGTCTTTTGGAAAGCATGAAGTTTCGAAACGGTTCCGATTATTGTACATGGATTATGCCTAATAAAGAAATTAGGAATGGATCTAAATTGCCGAAACAAATCATATAATAAACGCTAAACTACTAGATTTAGTAAACATGTATAATTGTATTTTTAGAGACAATAAAATCTGATAATAAGATACAGGTAGAAGTCTCGGAATTCGAAAGTAGACATTCGTTTTAAAAATCCTCCTTGGCCTTTTGGTTAAGATCAGAATGTAGTATCTGTTCCCATGGATGCTGCAGCCTGTAGATCGGTATTGTCTTGGCCCTCGGACCTTGATTTTTTTAACATAGTTCATCCCAAACAAGGCAGGCCATTACTGTAGACGTAAGGGGCTACTGAGAAAAAAGGGTGAAGGTTGGGGGGGGGGGTCAACCAAATTTAGGAGCTGCGCAGCGAAGTGTCTGTTTACATTAGTTTTACATTTATGCATGTCAGTAACGTCAGGAAAGCAGGGAGCAGGGAGGGAGTTCCAGAGTCCAGCAGCACGAGGAAAGAAGCTTTTGGAGTAGAAAGCTCTTTGGCATCTGGGGACCTCCACTGTGTATGGATGGGATTTGGCAGATTGTCGGGTTGGTCTAGTGAATTTACGTCGTGGGGGTACCAGAGCAGCAAGCTCATAAGAGCACAATCCATTGAAGTACTTGTAAAACAGGCGCAAGGAAGCAACATTGCAGCGATTGTACAGGGGCTGAAGCTTGGTGGATAGTGAGGGAAGCTATCAAGTTGGCGACTCTTTTTGGGACCTTGTCTAATTCCGCCCGTCTGAGGTATTGTACTGTGCAGTTCTAGTAGGTCACCATTCCATGCTTTGCCTACTTTCCCTTTGAGAAGGGGGTTAATTTATTGCTAATTACCCGAGACGCCACAACCGGGGAATGCCGATGGGCCTGCCTATGCATTCTTTGTCGGTCAGAGTGATTTTCCTCTATGGCTCTGGCCTATGAATCCCACTTTCCTGACCTTGTGTCAAATCTTCCGCTTTGGGAGGGAGATCAATATAATAATAAACAAAATAGTTATGAATAATATAGAATAAGTACCGTATAACCTAAATGAAAATTGCTTTATAAGAATACAGGGATTAGAATTGGGAACGGAGAATCTTAAAAGAAAAAAAACCGAAACTTAGACTCATAGGAAAATAATTTTGGATTTTACGCATTTCATTATAATCCACAAGCGATCGGACAGTACGAATGTGGTTCCAGAAATTCTGTGATAAAGGTGAAAGTCTTGAAGATGCAGAAGGTAAAGGACGGCCGTGTAATCTTGACAATTCACAATTGCAAGCACTTGTTTAAAGAAAATCCATGTCAAAGTGTCAAAAAAATGTCTCAGACACTTGCTGTCAGTACTGCAACAATTTCACGTCATTTACAGAGTATTGGAAGGTGAACACATTTTCATTGAATAAATGTATGTTTCTGAAATCGGCCATTATTTTTAGTAACGACTTAATATACTATCATGTTGAGGTCTCACTGGACATCCATGACACGCAAAGACGAATTTATATTTTATTTTATTAATAAAAACATATTTCTATACGACATGCTTTGTTCTCTTCTAGTATAAAAAAAGCACATTTATTCACAGGCAAAGCTGGGCGAATCTTCTAGTAATAATAAATTGTTTATTTATTTATGTCCAAACTTTCGACTCGCTCAAGTCATCCTTAAGTTATATGATATATTGTTGGAAGACCTGTGTGTGCAATTGTTTCTTTTATTCAGATCTGTAAAAGCTTAGCATCATTTTTATATATATTTAACCAATTATGTATGGCAGTAAAACAGTCAGGCATGTTCTTAATCAACTCAAGTGAGAACGTCTAATATCTTATAAGATAAAGGAAATATGGTTATACCATAATGAAGAGTTCAAAAAAAAAAAAGTCCGTTTTTGTTGTCTCTTGCCAGAGTTCTCTCCCTTTCTGTAGATTTATAACGACGGCAACACGGTCTGGAAGTAACGAACAAAAACGACAGCTACATAAGAAGTGAGTAACCAAAGTTTGAAAAGTCGAATGAAATAATAACTTCGTTTATAATGTTGCTCAGGTGTCGAGATATCAGAGAAACTATGCTTTGTGCAATGATTTTTATGTTTCCGAAAACAGAATAAGTATTATTTTTGTAAACAATCATAATTCTGAGTACACAGGCATTATTGTTTTGACAAAAAAAGTACGAGAAAAAGTACTTGAAAACTGTTCACGGCTGCAGAAAGGAATTATCTGAAGTAATTTGAAGATGATCTGATCAGTGAATGTAGACGTGGGTCAATTCGGTGAAAATATTTTACAATATAAATGAGTTAAACAAGTAGAACAAGGAACAAAAGTTCAAAAGTTCAAATGTTCAAAGGTTCGAAAGTTCAAAAGTTCAAAAGTTCGAAAGTTTAAAAGTTCGAAAGTTCGAAAGTTCAAAAGTTCAAAAGTTCGAAAGTTCAAAAGTTCAAAAGTTCAAAAGTTCAAAAGTTCAAAAGTTTAAAAGTTCAAAAGTTAAAAAGTTAAAAAGTTTAAAAGTTCAAAAGTTCAAAAGTTCGAAAGTTCAAAAGTTCAAAAGTTCAAAAGTTCAAAAGTTCAAAAGTTCAAAAGTTTAAAAGTTCAAAAGTTCAAAAGTTTAAAAGTTCAAAAGTTCAAAAGTTTAAAAGTTTAAAAGTTCAAAAGTTTAAAAGTTCAAAAGTTCAAAAGTTTAAAAGTTTAAAAGTTCAAAAGTTCGAAAGTTCAAAAGTTCAAAAGTTCAAAAGTTCAAAAGTTCAAAAGTTTAAAAGTTCAAAAGTTCAAAAGTTCGAGTACGAAAAAAGGGGTGAAATAGGAACAGAAACAGAATCACAAAGACATTAGGGCAACACAGCCATACAATGCGAGAGACAGAGAAGAAAAGAGAAAGGGGAGAGAAGAGGGCTGACATACAAAGATATATATAGAGAGAGCGAAAGCGAGAGAAAGACAGATACACAGGCAAGATGGGAGAGAGACCACCGTTGTTACACTAAACAAGTTGGAATATTCACCAAGGGACACATTCGCAACCTTAAATACGTTCAAAAGAGTCTCTCCTAAAATAGTTCAAATCAATAACATATATTGATATGTAATAAGTTATGGATTTATGTAGCCTTACGCTGATAAGCCTACTAGCAACACATCATTTGTTACACGTGTGAACAATTAACAACTGTGTTTAGTTTACACGCAGACAACAACTCAGTTAGTCGTAACTTTCGTTGTTGTTAACAGCAGTAAACGTAGCAATTAAAAAAGACAACACCATTATTTTATTCTACAGCTTTGATGTACTTTGTGTAGATTCATATTCGCATCACAAATACGATTGTATTACTGTAGTGTCGTGCCTTTCGTGCATTTGGAAACGACAACAATGTTTACACCCGAGATACAAATAGTATCCTAAATGACCTCCCTTACATTAGTCATTCTGTAGTTAGCTCCCTTGTATATTTCTCATGCTATATAAATAAATGCTTACGTGTCGATCGACCTCTTACGAAGGAAGCGATCGGAGCGCATGCATCAACCGTTTGTCTCTCTTATTTATTTCTGTGTTCCTACTTGAATTGTTATACATGTGAAGCCGTTACCCCGCGAGCCGGACACTAATGGAAACACAATAACAACCGACAAAGCAGCAACGCTAAAATTACATACAGTATACTGCAGATTTACATAACTATCACATACTTTTCTCCTCGCCTGTTCCCATAATAGGGTGGCATCCGTTAAGAGATCATGATTTTACTATCATGCCCGTTACGTGTCTTTCGAGACTTCCCATCTTTGACACACCCTCTTGAACACATCAGTTTAAATTATATTCTTAGCTTTCTTGTAAAAGTTTCCGTTTCTACTTAATCTACCTTAATGTAGAAAATTCCGTTTTTAACATATCCACGTCCGAATATTGCTACGTTTACAAAATGTTTAATTCGCTGAGTTAAGTTTCAATTAGAGGAATCTTACAATGATCGATACCGAATCAATTTCTTTGGGTTCTGCTCATGAGTAAATCTAATTCAAATCAGGCGTAAAGAAAATTAGTGCCGAGGGCTTAACGCGCCCACAAAGACCTCTTTAAAATATCAAGCCTCGAAATAAAGTTCGAATGCAAAACGCGATCAATGCCAATTGGTTTAAATTTGGAAATAAAACAATAAAAGAATGAATTTTCAAATCCAAACTTCGACTTAAAGCTTATTTTAATTGAGAGCAAAGCAATATTCTGCCAGTATCACATTATGTAAAACATAATTTTGTGGTGTGGTTTGAAATGCAACCCTTTTTGCAGTGATTAATTCGCCATTTTCAAAATGGTGTTCATCGCATTTTTCATTCGAAAGCTTCAAATATTTTAAATCAATAAAAAACGCAGCGCAATAGCGAAAACGATAAATTAGCTTTGGAATGCAATCATTTAGTAGAGTTCAGTCACTAATTAAAATATACTCACAACTCAATTAATTAACAAAAGTATCTTATATAAATAGAGATTTTGTTTGTCTGTCCGTCCGTCAGTCACAATTTTTTTAAAACGTAATAATTGCGGAATTTGTCTCATTACGAAATATCAGAGATCTTAACTACTTTTTAAAATGGATAATATTGCATTAGTAGTAAATAATAAATTACCAACAAATAAAGACCGGAAATCGAAATTTTTAGATCTTGAGTCTGGGATCCTCACAACGGAGCTATTAAAAAAAAAAGAAGGTAAATGTCGCATAGCCTGGACGCGCACGAGTGTCGTTGCCGACATCGCACACTGCCCATGGCCGTAGCGGCGGTGATTTGTTAAGAATCACCGTGTCTAGGGCACAGCATATGGAAGGCGGAGCCCATCCCTCTCCACTCCGCTGCCTTGGAGCTTCCCTGAGTTTTAGTCAGGTACCCATTTAGGGTGGACCTGTGGGCGAGTGGTTATAGCACTTGTCTTTGGGCTGGACGACCCGGGTTCGATCCCACTCACGGCATGCGAATTTTCGGGTCTGAAAACTTCCTCTGTCCACCCAGCAGTAAATGGAGCTATTACCGTTTCTTATAAATAAAGCTTAAAACATTACCTGAACAAAATAATTAGATTTCTGATTTACGTCATGTTTCAAAACATGAATTTAAACATAAGCTATAATAAAAAAAATTAATTAATTCACGGGTAAGCAGTATCAGTAGCTTTTGAAATTATTTTAATAGTTAAAAACAATTTATTTTACTTTAACTGCGTATTGTATGTAGTTCTTTAAACTTGCATAATCCTCCAAGCCGAGCAAAAATATGTGACCGGAGCATATATTTGCTAGAGTTGTTTAATTATAATTATATTCAGTTGCGGATTTTTGAGGTGGAAGTGGTGAAATCGATACCAATGTGGACTGACGTCATGAGTGTACCAAGTTCGAATCCAGATGGTTCCATGAAACAACTTTAACTATGGATGTGAGCGAACATCATGTGCTCCTTCCTATAATTATCTGATTCTAGAAAAATCTGAGGAAATCAATACTAACAACAGAATCGAGCCGGTCAAAGATCATACCATATTGATGCATACGAATTTACGTTTTTGGTGTGTTTTTTTTCTGACCTCTTCATGAGAATAACTATGACGCTCTTACGACAATCTAAAAGGGTGGTACATATATAGTATGCGCACTAGGGCGGCGATAGGTACATATATAGTAAGCGCACCGGAGCGGAGATAGGTACGTATATAGTATGCGCACCGGGGCGGAGATAAGTATCTATATAGAATGCGCAGACATAGGTGGTACTTTTAATAGAAATATCTCATATTTTTGCCCTTGGCAACGGAAGAGGAATGGTGGGGATAAGACAGCTTTTGCCGAAGGCGAAGGGAGAAAGTATCGGTGAAATGGGGCGACCAGGGATGAGAACTGTAGAAAGATAAAGAGACGGCTATAGAGAGAGGGAGAGAAATAGATGTTTTAATATAAAGATGTTACAAATGCCATTTTTCTTCTATTTTGTGTTTTTATGACCCCGAACAACGCCGGGTAGCCCTACTAGTTCATATATAAAAACGATAGATGTTATAGTTGATTGGTAAATGTTGCATGAACACACACACACATAGTTTCCACTGGAGTTTAACTGACAGTGAGTCACATTTATATATAAGATCTAAATAATTTGTGATATTCGGACAGTTGTTTTAATCTTTGATTTTATTCTTCACATCTTTTCGGTCGAAAGTGAAAGTGAAAGTGAAAGTGAAAGTGAAAGGACCCTTGGCGCAGCGGATATAAGTGCTAAGTTCTAAACGATAGTCTTCTGGAGGGTTAAGGTTCAATTCTTAGCATGGACGATACTAAGAATACAATTATTATTAACCTCTACCCGGTTATTGCGGATTACTTGTTCTTGGCCTTTTTTGGCTAAGATCAAAGTGTAGTATCTGTTCCGATGGATACTGCACCCCATAGACTGGTATTGTCTTGGCCTTCGGGGCTTGATTTACGCCGGTCTATGGGTCGGTCCTGTGCAGTTCTAGGAGGTCCACCCTTCCAGGCTTCGCCTCCCCTCTTTGGGGAGGAGTAAGTTTATTGCTTACTGCCTGAGGCGCCCCTACCGGGGAATGCTGACGGGGCTGCCCAGGCAATTTTTAAACCCCACTTTCCCGACCCGACCTTGGGTCACATCTTACTTGTGGGAGTAAGATAAAAACTGGCCTTGTGCCTAACTCCTGGAGATGAGTAAATCAATACCCGGTTATTGCTGACGGAATGAAGCCAAACTACAACCGTGGATAAATTCAAGGGTTCCGTTCGAAGTTTCACACCGATTCTTGAGTTCGATATAAAGATTTCAGAGTTCAACAAGACGCACCTGAAAATGGTTACATAAAGACAGAAGTTACATCGGCCGAAACGTTGTGAGAATAACATCTAAGATGAGAACAGTAGTCCGAATAGTCCATATGATACAAATTATCAATCCTCATCTAAAAACAGCGAAACAAGATCTCCTCTCGATATGCCATGATATATCAGCAATATTGCAACTTGTGTGATGCCAGCAACTCACCAAATCTCTCAGCCTTTTCATTATTATTAACTCACTAGAATGTCACACATAATTCATTACCAGTCATTGCTCAGAAATATACAGGCGGTGTTTCCTGGAGTCTGAGTTACAATACGTCCCAACAAAACATTACCTGGATAGTTTCACTTTTCGTACGCTTAAAGCATTCCCGGCGTGCCACACTTAAGTTTTGAAATACTATTTTTAGATCGGTCCACACACCTCTACATGAGAACAAAAACTCTGCCCGTCAATCGGTCTATCCGTATCAGTTTCACGCTCAATGATATCTCGTTTACTCACTAGGAGTACTCACACGAATCAGTCAGTGATTGTACGCTCACATTTACACGTGGTGTTCCCTTGAGTCTAAATAACAAGGTTCCACAGAATTCTAGCATTCCTTTCCTGTTTCGATAACCGTTGAAAATCACTTTCCATTATTACAACAGCCATTTACCATTGGTTTCTTGTTGATAACGACCGTGGGCGTTCTGTGGAATTTGAATGCCAATAAGCTCCTCTCAAGGGTCCAGTACTCTCCAGCTTTACAAGTGGAGTTCTGGTTAGTGAACTCTCATTGGTCTTTCCATCTTCCTTGACCCTACATGACCATTTTATGCTGTACTAACAGTGGCTGATGCTATTACACGTGTATGTGTGTCATGGGCAAGTGTCAGATGATGGCATTTGTAGCAGTTTCAGTTCCATTGAATTCGTGTCATTTTATTTCCATATTTTCTGTTCTATTTCTATTTCAACTTATGTTCTTCTATGTTGACGAGTGTACACCCTCCGACAAGATTGACGAAAAAAAATTATGCTTCTCCAGTGTTAGCATTAATCCTAATATTTATATCAAATAACGTCTTAATAGCTGAGGTTGAAAACCAAGAAATGATTTTTTAAAAACACCTCTTAAACTGGAAAGTTAAAGACAAAAAGAAAACCGAAAAATAACGTATAAATCGGTATATAAAGAAATAAATATAAAAAGGAAACAAAAAGTCTCATTATAAAAATATAATGACGGAATTATTTCCAAATTCATTCCAGAAGGCGATGGGGATTTTCAGACATGCTATTTGCTTTCTCTCTTCCCTTAAACATTTGAAATTATTTAGTCCGACAGGTTTTTACTTTCTAAATTTTGTGTGATGTAACAATAAATAAATACACATGGACCTTTATTATAGAGTGAAAAACTGCTGTTGTTGTTGTTATCATCATCATCATCATCATCATCATCATCATCATCATCATCATCATCATCATCATCATCATCATCATTATTATTATTATTAATAAATAGATGTCTGACTGATTCAGACGCCATGAATGCTTATTCAACAAGGTATATTTACAATTACATTTTTCAAATAAATATTCAAAATCATAATTTTACCGACTATTGTTATTATTACTATTATTACTATTATTACTATTAGTTTTGTTGGTATTCCATAAGAAATAATCTCCGTGAAGACTGAATCTTGTGGCTAGAATTGTTTCGAAAGAGAAGGAAATAGAGAAGAATCGGATATCCGGATTTCTCCTTTAAAGAACAGCATCTATTTTCTGCGGGCAGGTACAACCTCAAGGACCCTGACCCGGCATGAAGCATCCACCTCCTGACCCTTTGTCCATTCATTTGTCCCAGACCCTCACATGCACGTTCTGACACAAGAAAGATGTCCGGACTGCTCATGGTGTTGGTCTGGCGAGCACCTTTCAAAGCCAGGGCACACTGACAATAGCCGTAGGCCCAAGACCAATTAGAGTTTGCTTAAGTCATTCACAGCGCACTGATTCGCTGCCAGAAGCCTGAGGCCTTACCCTTCACCTCTCGGGGGCGTAGGCCTTAGGTCCTTGCCTACCCTGGCCGAATGCCCTGAGCCGTATGGATTTGTTTGGAAGCCAACTGTAAGCGGTTTGTGAACGTGATTTCACTGCAGCCACAAACGTGGTTCTCGAGTAACGACTGGCCACAATTCAGAAAAATACCGTAAAATTCAAAAGAACGAAGGAAAAGGTAAAAAAATAAAAATAAATTACGAAACAAAGGAGGGTTTAAACGAAATCACGCATAACAACATTATTGTTTCAGTGTATTACCAGCCAGATCTTTACAGTTACCGTGCTATTTAAAACTAGCAAGAATTCATCTCCGTTGGGTCACAGGATATATATTACACCTTCATCCCCCCATTCTTGTAAATAGAGTCACTAAATTATTTATCAATAATTTGAACAATTAATTCATTAAAAATAAATAAATATATATATACATGTCTACCTTATCATCAAATCTATCTATCTATCTATCTATCTATCTATCTATGTGTCTGTCTATCATGTGCTAGCTATCTAGATATTTATCTCTATATTTCTCTCTCTCTCTCTCTCTCTATATATATATATATAGTCATCCACATACAGCCTGTTTCGGTGTTTCACAGCTCATCAGTGCGGCTAGACCAGTTAGTGTCTCAAGCCGGGATTGAAACGCAACCGTCGAGCTGACAGTCGGCGATGCTAACCCCTACGCCATCATGCGACACTGACTGAATGTAAGTGATATCTACATGTAACGAAATGTAAACATTGCAAATGCCTGAGCTCGAAATTAGTTTTACCTAATGAGCATTGCCTTAAAGCTAATGGCCGTTGACGATACCCTTACAAAAATAAGCTCTACTCGGAGGGAGCTTTTTATAGTCATCCACATACAGCCTGTTTCGCTGTTTCACAGCTCATCAGTGCGGCTAGACCAGTTAGTGTCTCAGACCGGGACACGTCTTGACAATCAGTCCGACATTAACTTTGTAGCTGTCAGGCCGATGTATCGTTATGTTTTGTGCAATGAACTACACCTAACCACACTTTACCTTCTCTTTGAGAAGGGTTAATTTATTGAAGTTCGACCGAAATCGATAGACACCGTAAAATCCCCCACTATATATATATATATATATATATATATGGTGACTGTTTTATTATTATTTCCTAGATGTCAATCCAATGAAGCTCCAGTGTTTATAAAATACTGCTCAATAACAGGTAGAGCTGAATTATAAATTCTTTATTTATACAAATATAATTGGCTACATATGTGCATACATGTTTCAACTGCGATTTCGTTAGTTTGCTGAGGTCACAGACTTGGTTTACGCTAGAAACTCGTTCGTATATACATCCGATTGGAAAGCAATACGCTCCGCATTGTCTATCCGAGCGTGAACTGAAGCAATTGTTCTACAAACACTTTGGTGAAGTACAAGTCAGGGGATTCATTCATTACCAACTTGCCTATCAGCCGCATTTTTAGTCAGCGTACACAAAAGTTTAACAGCAAGACGGGCTTTGATACCATAGCGAATAAAGCTTCATCGGTGCCATAAATATTGGTAAACTCGCATTCTTCCGGTACATCGATACTCCGATTTCCAAACGTTTCGGCTCTTCGCGTTTTTGAAACCGTCGTTGTTCAACCCCCTTTTGCACTGCGGAACCTTCTCCTTTTTAACAGTTATCAAGTCGCCTTATTTTTCTTTCTCGACGTCCCACCCACAATCGACTCGTCCACGATTCATTTTTGTCACTCGTCATTATCTTACAAATGTTGTTTTCAGCCCAATTTATAAAATCATCGAAATTATTTGAAAGCGGGAAATGACTTTGTATTTAACAGTTTAAATATTTCCAAATTCTCATAAGATTCTGAAGTGTCACGAAGTAGTTTATATTTATTTTTCAACTATTTACGAAGCTTAAATGACAGACTTGTTTACGGAGAATCCGAAATGCATCTTCGTGTTAATTTGATTTCGTAATTCAATTATTTTTATTAAAACAGGATTTTTAAAAATTCGTTTTATTTGCATCTATGCCATTTCTTTTTATTTCAATAAATATTCGATTGTTACTAAATAGATAACTACTTATTGTATATATAATTATCAAATTTACGTTGACACAATGCTTTGATTTAAATAATAATTATCATATGTATATATATATATATATGATATTTTATAAACAAATATTAACAATTTATCACCTACCGACATCGATGTTTTATGCTTACGCAATCTTCAGTGCAGGAAGCTAATTCCTGACGGTCGGCGGGCGCGAACTCCGATCACAAATCGCCACTGATTCACACTCAAAGGACTTAGCCGTTGGCCACCACAACTTAGCTTGGAATTTAGATGAAATTTCACTTTGTAAATGCCCTATCGGCGGGTATTTACAGCGAAGAGTGATAAACAACAAAAAACTGTGTTACACACACACACACACACACACACACACACACACACACACACACATATATATATATTGGAATTTTTTAGATAAGGGTTGATAATTTGTATAATTTGGAATGTGCAATTTAGTCCGCAAGGACCCGTGGCGCAGTGGATATAGTACTAAGTAAAATTCAGTTCTAAGTGACAGTCATCTGAAGGTTGAAGGGTCAATCTTCGGTGCGAGCGATACGAAGAATTGCGAATTCCTGAAGACTTCTTCCCAGTAATGGCAGATGGAACGAAAGCATACTACCCTGTGAATTTAATAAAGGGTTCCGTTCGAAATTCCGTCCAGATTCCCGAGTTCAACAAGGTACACCTGAAGGAAATCGGAGGTTACATCGGCCGAAATGTTGTGATAAAAACACCCAAGATCAAAACAGTCGTTCGAATATACCAAATTATATATATATATACACTTTAATGGGGTTCTATGAAAATTCAAAGGTATATTTACATCTATCTGTATAATTTGCTCTTAAAAAATATTTTCTTTGTAATAATAAATGTCGATCTTGCTCAATACTATTAAAAATACTTTCTTCTCCCAGAAAAATAAATGTCATTGTCAGCTATTTATTCTTCAGAAATAAATTAAACGAGTATATCTCTTCTTTATTTATTTATTTACAATTGTAATAATTCAATTCTGTTTAAAAACAATTCATATTATCTGTCTTTTTACCGGAAACACAAACAACATCTGAATATTCTTTAGAAATGAATAAAGCGCATGTCATTTATGGAAGATTGTACTGTTTTAGTCGGCCGGACGACATACTTTGATGAGTAACAATTCATTTTAAAAGGGGTAAAGTCGAAAACATTTTTCTTTAGAGACACCATCGCTCAATCGCATTTTAAAAATGTGTGTGACATTTGATAACAGTTGATAACATACTGCGAACATGAAATACCTTAGCGTATCATTATATAGATTATATATAATGCATATACGTGCATTATTATTATATATTACATCTTATTCGATAATATATACTGTATATATAAATAAATAAATTTCTAGTGGTACAAAATTTTATTAAAGCAAGGAATATAGACGTTTGTGATATCTTTGGGGGGTGGAATGAAATTGAAAAGTGTAAAAACAATACATGAATCTACTAAGCTGGCTTTCGTCCACACTCATCAGAGTAAATACGTGGAAATAATGCAAGCCTTACGACTAAAAACTTAAAACTAGAATGAAGATCAGTGACAAGTTTAGGAAAAGAAAACTGAGTGGAAGGGTCACAAGTGGATCCCATTGAGTCCTAGAAGCCACTCCTTTTGTTTTCAAAGTGGGGGGGGGGGTAAATATATATTGCTTCCAGGACTTTAAGGTAGAATAACGAATGTGATCTACTTATGACAGAAAACCAGTCACTAGTGTAAGCCGACGCACATTCGGCGCTATTTATAAGATGGTCAGCAATAGCTGACTCGGATTTGTTGACTATATTATTTAAATTATTTAGTCGGCCCTGGTGTATTGCAGGGGGTGTTGTTTTATTCTGGATTCAAACCATTGCACTGTACTTCCCACGTATACGGCATCGCACCGACATTTAAATTGATAAATAATATTACTGATATGTTTGGGTGGGAGAACAGAAAAACAAACAATTCTAGTGTTAGATGCCTGGTAACAACGACGCACAGCTACAGCATTTTGGTTATCAAATTTTATGCTAATATTACCCAACCAAGGTAATCTGAGGTACGCAGGACATTTTGGAGGACCAAAAACTGTTGACTTTTTTTTCTAAACTTTTCACTGGTCGTCATTCTACTATTTTAAAGTTTTTAGTCGTAATGCTTGAATTATTTCCACGTATTTACTCGGACGAGTGTGGACGAAAGCCGGCTTAGTATATTCATGTATTGTTTTTTCTCCTCTCGTTTTTACACTTTTTAATTTCGTTCCACTCCCCAAAAATGTCACAAACGTCTATATTCCTTGCTTTAATAATGTATATACGTGCATTATTATTATTATTATTATTATTATTATTATTATTATTATTATTATTATTATTATTATTATTATTATTATTATTATTATTATTATTATTATTATTTGTACTCACTAGGAGTTCTCACACATATCATCGTCAGTGATTGCTCACCGACAATAACCAGTGGTATTTCCTGGAGTCTGAGTGACAACAAGTCTCCCCAGACTTCCAGTACTCTTCACCTCTTTTCGATAACGATGCGGTATCGCAACAGCCTCTTACCATTGATTTCTCGCTGGTAAGGACAATTGGCCTTCTCTGGGATTTGGGTGGCAATAAGCCTCCCCAAGGTCCCAGCATTCTCTGCACTTTTCCAGTGGAGGTCTGGTTTGTGCTGTCCCTCCTCGGTCTTCTCATCCTCCTCGACCCTTTATTATTATTATCTATATATTAATACGATAGCGTGTGTGTTCGTGTGTCACGCTTCCGGCAAAACCTCTGCGCATGCGTACCGCACCGAGATTTGGATAAACATTTTTATACGCCTAATTTCAACTACAACTTCAAGTATTTCCCTTTAGTGTAACGGTTAGCGACGTAGTGATTTTTACTTCGGCCCGACTGGTTTATAGTTCGATCCCAACCAACCTCTAAATTTTTTTTCTACATTTCAATTTTATTTTCAAGAAACATTGCAACTAACAAAAAAACGAACACGACACAGTGTAAGTAAAAGTAAAATTATTTATTTATTTTTAGCAAACAATTCCCAACAAGTGGCAATGAATACAATTTTATTATTTATTTTTTGCATTTATTTTTTTTATCACTTGGTTAAAAAGTACTTTTTTCTGATGCTTTAAAACTTAAAACTATTTTTTGTTTTTTATTTTGGCATTTTTAAGGGCATTGTCTATTAAATTACGTTAACTGCTTAAAAATTAATGTATAATTAGTATTTCTTAAAAAGTGAAAACAATTTACTTCCTTTCTTTTGGTTGTAGAGAGAGCCAGTATTATTATTATTTTTTTTTTTTTGAACGGATGACATATCAACCTTTTCTAGTAGATATGCGCAATGTCCATCGTACACGGGTGACTATTTTAACAAATTATTTCACTCTTATCCAGAAGGAGGGGGGTCATAATAAAGCAACTTACTAACAAATAGAGGGTGCTTTGTTACATTAGGACCCGCGCTAACTTTGACGCCGTCGTTAGAATTAGGGTCAGTGTGGCAGACGATACTTCGTCAACTTTTTCAGTTTTATTTTCAAGAAACATTGCAAATAACAAAAAACGAACACAATACAGTGTAAATAAATTAAAAAAAAATTTTTTTAATTTATTTTTATCAAACATTTACCAACAATTGGCAATAAATACAATTTTATTATTTATTTTTTGCATTTTTTTTTTATCACCTGGTTAAAAACTACTTTTTGTGTTGCTTAAAACTTAAAACTATTTTTTGTTTTTCATTTTGGCGTTTTTCTCTTTCCTCATGGTGAATTTGGATGGCATATAAACATTCCTCATGTAGCAAATAGGCAAACTAGAGTGCGTAACAAGGTGACTATGCAGGAATTTTATGCATATCGTCTATCTATAAGACGTGACTTCAGTCCAATACACAGTGGTGGAAAACTATTTCAACAATATATAGTCGATGCTTACGTTAAAGTAGAAGGTTGTCGTTTGAAATTCATTGAGAAAATCAGCACAACTAAGAGTTGCAATGTATTCAGGTTTGATGGATCACCTTGCAAGAAATAAAGAAAATGAAGATCCTGGAGTACCTGTCATTTTGCCATCATCCTTCACACGAAATATGCAACAATGCTACCAAGATGCAATGGCAATAGTTTGCAAGTATGGAAGGCCTGATTTATTTATAACGTATACTTGCAATCCAAAATGTCGAGAAGTAACTGAAAACTTACAGCCTCATGAAACAGCACAGAACAGACCAGATTTATTGACACGAGTTTTCAAACAACATCTTAATGATTTAATGATTGACATAAAGGACAGACATGTACTTGGGGTACCTATTGCTGCGATACATGTAATTGAATTTCAGAAAAGAGGTCTCCCGCATTGCCACATGCTAATCATGCTGCAAGAAGAATATAAAATCAGAACTAGGGAACAAATTGATAATATTGTTTCAGCTGAATTACCATCAGAACATGATCCAGAATTGAGAGAATTAGTGAAAGCACTCATGATTCATGGACCCTGTGGTACATTTAATCCAAATTCAATCTGTATGGTAGAGGGAGAGTGTCAGAAGAAATTTCCAATGTCATATCAGGAGGAGACCATTACAAATGTTTCTGGATATCCTCTTTACAGACGCAGAAATAATGGAGATTCTGTTAGAGTGGGTGTCCATGAGGTTGACTGCAGTTTTGTAGTACCATATAATAAGTATTTACTCAGAAAATATGGTGCTCACATTAATGTAGAGGTGTGTATCTCAGTAAAAAGTGTGAAATATCTTTTCAAATATGTCTATAAAGGACATGATTGCGCAATGATGGAAATAAATATGAATAACAATGAAACTAATGCAAATGAATATAATGAAATTAAGCAATATATTTCGTGTAGATACGTATCTCCGCCTGAAGCATTTTGGCGTTTGTCAGAATACAAAATGCATGGACAGTCACACATAGTTTACCGACTCGCCCTCCATTTACCTGACCAGCAACACGTTTATTATAGGCCGGGTGAACAAGGACAAGCTGCTGCCCGCGCAAAAGGACGAGACACGCAATTAACTGCATGGTACAAACTTAACCAAAGTGACGTGGATGCAAGAGCCCACCTTTATATTGATATTCCTGAATATTATGTATTTAATAAGCAAAGCAACACTTGGACCAGAAGACAACGTCACCGCCAGATTGTAACGAGAATGTACTCTGCCAGTCCTAGAAATGCTGAGAAATTTCATTTAAGGATGCTTCTTCTACATATACCAGGTGCAACTTCTTTTAATAACCTGAAAACTGTAGGAGGTGAACAATTGCCGACCTTTAAGGATGCCTGTATTCGATTGCAACTGCTTGAAGATGACAACGAACTAGAAATGGCTTTAAGTGAGGCAGCTATATATCAAATGCCACGACAGCTTCTTAACATGTTTGCAATGATTTGTTTATACAATACACCACAAAATGCCTTACAATTATGGAATGATAACAAACACCTTATGATAGAGGACCTTTTACGCCAATATGGTGATAATGTTGCAGAGAATATCGCTCTACATCACATAAACATGATTTTGAATGAAACCGGCATGAATTGTGCGATGCTTGGTCTACCAGAACCAATCAGTTAGCCTCCTGCCATTCAACATATGGAAGAAATTCCATAAGTTAATCCTGAAATACTAAATACTGAGCAAAGAGGTGTATTTAATAGTGTCATTAACGCTGTTAGTGAACTAGATAGAGGATTGGAGACTAACCATCGACTGTTTTACTTGGATGCACCTGGCGGTTCTGGCAAAACTTTTCTATTCAACATGATTCATGATTACCTGGTGGCTCAAAATGTGGCTGTTAGTACTTCTGCTTGGACAGGTATTGCAGCGACATTATTGAAAAATGGAAAAACATTTCACAGTATCTTCAAACTTCCTGTTCCTTTCACTGAGACAATTACCTGCAATATTCCGCCTAATTCTGACCAAGCAAATATTCTCAGGCAGGTGAAGCTCTTCATTATTGATGAGGCGTCGATGATCCCTCGATATGCATTAAATGCCATTGATAATTGTTTACAAGATATTATGAATAATAATAGCATATTTGGTGGTAAAGTCTTCATATTAGGAGGAGTCTTCAGGCAAGTTCTGCCTGTGGTTCCTAGAGCTCCACCTGCTGCAGTATTGGATGTATGTCTAAAGAAGTCTCCAATGTGGCACAGTTTTCATCAACTTAAACTCTCTCAGAATATGAGGACTAATGACAACGAACAAGTTTTCTCACAATGGCTCTTACAAATCGGAAATGGTCGCGTGGAGAGTTCACTTGATAACGTTTCTGATGATACTATCGATATCCCAGAACAATGTGTATGCAATGACTCTTCAGTATCAGACATATTCGATAATTACACCCAAGACGAAATGAAAAGTAGAGTTATTTTGTCACCAGAAAATGCAGATTGCTTGGATATTAATGAAGATATTCTAAGTATACTATCAACTGAGAGCAAAACATATCTAAGTATAGATTCAGTATCATCAGACAATGAAATGGAAGCCAATAATTATCCAATGGAATTCATAAATTCACTTACGCCTTCGGGAATGCCAACTCATCGTCTCAATCTTAAAGTTGGATCTATTATTATGCTGCTTCGAAACCTGTCAATAACGCAAGGACTATGCAATGGAACGCGTTTAGAAGTATTGGAGCTTCATAACCACAGTATTTTAGCTTCAATCATAAGTGGATCTCATGCTCAGGAGCGATTTTTAATTCCAAGAATTAAACTTAGTCCCAGTGACGCAAATATTCCATTTGTTTTGCACAGGAATCAATTTCCCATCCGCCTATCATATTCAATGACCATTAATAAAGCTCAAGGACAAACTTTCGATAAGGTTGGGATCTACCTACCACAACCTTGCTTTACTCATGGACAACTTTATGTAGCCTTCTCAAGAGCAAGGTCTATGAACAGTGTAAGAGTGAAAATTTGTCCTCAGAATAATTCTACTCATGGCCAGAGAAAAGGAATTACTTTCACTAGAAATATTGTATATAAAGAAGTTTTGTAAATTGCTATTTTTTTAAAGTAATATATAAGTCAAATCTTATCATATTCTATTCAAACATGTATAGGTTAGGAACAAGATAATTAGTACTGAAAACATCATTTCGTGTAATTTACACGGGTTCCGCTAGTTATTATTATTATTATTATAATTATTATTATTATTATTATTATTATTATTATTATTATTATTATTATTATTATTATTATTATTATTATTATTATTATTATTATATATTACATCTTATGAGATAATTGGTACATATTAACATAAATGATATATATTTATCTTGTTGCACAAAATTTTCAAATAGCAGATACATAGGCGGAATAGAATTAGCTTTTAGCCTCAGCTTTACAAACCTCAAAATTATTATCAGACAAAACACACATAATACCCTCAAATAGCAAAGCATTTGAACTAGACACAACATACATCAACTAACGTCAAACACATTCTAATAAACATCAAATTCTGTCCACATATGCATACAAACAAACAAAAAAGCAATTTTAATCTTAAAACTAAAAACACTCATGACCATCAGGTCTAAACTCAGATGTGGGTGTTTTAATATGTATATTTGTTACAGACAAATGAAGATCTAGTTTTTACTTAAATATTAATTAATTGAAAAAAAAATATATATAATAAAGATGATATATCTTGTATAGATGTACGTTTGAAGAGCATTGACATGGAATCAACATAACTCCAGAAGGTTAGAAACTGTCAGTAATCATGTGCTGTTGCTTTTATAGACGCTTCTGAAACTTAGGTCTGTGTTTTGCGTTCGGTTATCATTGTTCCGCTTTCTTTGTCATGAGAAATTGATATTCATCCGACGTTTTTGGGCCTCAGCCGCGTGTGACATTTCTGTGAAGAGAGCACAATTTTTTAGCGGCTGAAAAATTGGGTTATTCAGACAAATCTCTTGTGCGGACGTTTCGTTCTTTTTTCCGTTCTATCTCTTTTTCTTGAATTCTTTTAATCGTTCTTGCTTTCTTTTATCCTTTCCCCATTTCTTTCTTTCGTTCTTTCTTTCTTTCTTTAATATTACTTTCTTCTGCTTTCTTTTTACTTGTTTCTCTTTCCTTTTTTGTATTCTCCTTAACGTGTTTCTTTTACTTTCTACGCTTATTATGCTATTCTCTTTTTATTCTCTTCATGTATTTTTCTTAATATTTCTCATTGTATATTTTTCCGTTTTTCTTTCTCTCCCATTTTCTTTTTTTATTTCCTTCACTTTTCTATCTGTTTTGCAAAAATTGTTTTGTGTTCAAAGACGCTATCTCTATTCTTTGAATTAAAACATCTTAGTGTACGATTCCCTTTATCTATTATTCTTTATTTCCAGCCATTTTCTGTTTATTATTATTTTTATATAGTTTTATATTTTTTATTTGTTGAATATATTTCTTTTTCTTTTTTAGCTTTGCCATTTTCTTTTTTCTTTTTTTCTCTGATCATTTTAAAAAGTCGTTTTTTCTTTGTATTAAAATTTCCGTTCATCCCCTTATTTTTTTTTCATTTTCTCATATCTTAACAGTTTCATTTATTTGTTTATATTTCTTTACTTCGGATCAATATTTGCATTTCCTCTATTGATTTCCATCGATCTTAAATTTGTATCGAAACGTAGTTTTCTTTTATACGGTTCGATATTCAATCTGAGGTCCATTTTACCCTAGTGTGGTCCACTTTCTCTATACTAACAGCATTGTTTCACACAGATAACACTCGCCACACACAAATATACATATACACACATATGCGCGCACACACAGGGTGCCTTAAACTCAAATATATCCATATTGTAAGTGACACATTTTATCTACACAAACCATATTTTTATTCGAAGAAACAATGAATACACTGAGATCTACATAAAGTTATGAAACTATATATAATACTTTCTGTTCATATGAAAGAGTAATTTTTCACCGGTAAATAAAGTTACATCACTTGAACTAGAGTTAACTAGCTGGATTGACACTTTTTATGCGTCCACATATCTCACTAAAAAGACCTTTATTGTGTCGGTTGGTAAGTCACGTTTAACTTATGTCTCAATATTATTTTCCATAAAACTTAATATTTTAAACGCTTTGCGTTGAACTTTTATGGTGACAATAACCTTGTATATGTGTCGGTGTTATAGATGTAGAAAGACATCATCAAGATTATCCTATGTAACAATTTAGTTCTAATAAGTTATTTAAACATTTAGATTTTGATCATCCATATCATTTTGCTGTCTGGTGTCGTCATGCGCGTCTCTGTGTTGTCTTTCTACAAGGACCAAGGTTATTGCTATTTAGCTGCAATTAAATGTCGGTTTGGCTCCCAACAAAGCTGACGGTTCTTCGACTGTCATATCCGACCGGCATATCGACGTCCGGTTCTCACGTTTCATCACCCTTCTCTGAAATGTTTCTCGTGTTTTTAACATGTATCCCAACAATATGTACAAACTAATAATAATCTTGATAAGGTACCCGCCATTTCTCCCTATTTTCCTTGCTGTTTTGTTATAAGTTCGTGACTTTCTTCAGATATGGGCTCGTATCTGATGCCTCGCTCTGAGATCGTTCTACATTACTGGCCCAATTTATTTTCTGCAAACAGGACGCTTGATGCTGTTTAGGAAAATTTAAACAGCTCACAAATATAGGTGTGACTAGCGCAGTCTAAATTAATTTGTTTTTAATTCGCAACTTTTAAAAATTCGTTTAAAATTTTTTTTTTCATTCGCAGTTAATTGTTTAATTTAGTTAATCGTTTAATTGTTAATTAATTAATTAATTTAATTAATTCTATAAGTTAATTCATTTAATAACATTATGATATCACCAAGTCATATCACCAAGTCATCGGGAATATTTAATAAGTTAATTAATTTAATTAATTTAATCAGTTAATTTAATAAGTTAATTTTAATACGTTAATAATAAATTAATTAATTTAATTAAATTAACTAATTAAATTAAGTTTGTTAATTAATTCGCAGTTAATTCGCAGTTACATACCCGGCAGTTTTTAATTCGCAATTAAAAATTTAATTTGCAATTTAAAATTTAATTCGCAATTAGAAATTTAATTCGCAATTTAAATAGATCACAAATATAGGTGTGACAAGCGAAATTTTTTAGTCAAGTCATTTATTAGGTCAACTGATCGTACTGATGTTTCCATCTTGAGCGACCGACTGTAAAAAGCAGCTCAGCTCTTGCTGATATTTCAGTTACTTTGATCGGCACCTTCGACTGATCTTTTTACGATTTCGTTCGGATTTCCCGCCAGTTTAACTGCTTACTCAATCAGCCCATTAATCGAGCACAACATCCGACGTCCCTTTTTCATGACCAGACATATGCTTTCTATCTGTTCGTACGAATTCGGACACTGTCCTTTTCAGGACAAACTGCTCACTAAAAATTGTGCGTTCCTACCTATCATCAGAACAACTTTCTTACTGCAGTTTGATGCGTTACACGCGCTATCCAAGACAACTACCCTTTCACTATTCAGAACAGTAATCCATCATTAGTACACTGTAAACACCCGATCATCATCATCTAAAGAGAGCGATCAGACCTAGCAAGTTGTTCTTCAACCGCTGTGACGCCCACGTTACGCCCACTAACGTTGGAGAAGTAATCTGATCCAATTAATTTTCACAATACTTTTACAGCCAGCTATTTCAACCTGCTATTTCAACCTTCTATTTCAACCTGCTATTTCAACCTGCTATTTCAACCAGCTATTTAAACCTGCTATTTCAACCAGCTATTTAAACCTGCTATTTCAACCAGCTATTTCAACCTGCTATTTCAACCTGCTATTTCAACCAGCTATTTCAACCTGCTATTTACACCAGCTATTTCAACCTGATATTTCAACCTGCTATTTCAACCAGCTATTTCAACCTGCTATTTCAACCAGCTATTTCAACCTGCTATTTCAACCTGCTATTTCAACCTGCTATTTCAACCAGCTATTCTAACCTGCTATTTCAACCAGCTATTTCAACCTGCTATTTCAACCAGCTATTTCAAATTGCTATTTCAATATGCTATTTCAACCTGCTATTTCAACCAGCTATTTCAACCAGCTATTTCAACCTGCTATTTCAACCAGCTATTTCAACCTGCTATTTCAACCTGCTATTTCAACCTGCTATTTCAACCTGCTATTTCAACCTGCTATTTCAACCTGCTATTTCAACCAGCTATTTAAACCTGCTATTTCAACCAGCTATTTCAACCTGCTATTTCAAACTGCTATTTCAACCAGCTATTTCAACCTGCTATTTCAACCAGCTGTTTCAACCTGCTATTTCAACCTGCTATTTCAACCAGCTATTTCAAACTGCTATTTCAAACTGCTATTTCAACCTGCTATTTCAACCTGCTATTTCAATTAACTATTTCAACCTGATATTTGAACCGGCTATTTGAACCTGCTATTTGAACCTGCTATTTCAACCTGATATTTACACCTGCTATTTCAACCTGCTATTTGAACCTGCTATTTGAACCTGCTATTTGAACCTGCTATTTGAACCTGCTATTTGAACATGATATTTACACCTGCTATTTCAACCTGCTATTTTAACCTGCTATTTCAACCAGCTATTTCAAACTGCTATTTCAACCAGCTATTTCAACCTGCTATTTCAACCTGCTATTTCAATTAGCTATTTCAACCTGATATTTCAACCGGCTATTTGAACCTGCTATTTGAACCTGCTATTTCAACCTGATATTTACACCTGCTATTTCAACCTGCTATTTTAACCTGCTATTTGAACCTGCTATTTGAACCTGCTATTTGAACCTGCTATTTACACCTGCTATTTCAACCAGCTATTTCAACCTGCTATTTCAACCAGCTATTTCAAACTGCTATTTCAACCAGCTATTTCAACCTGCTATTAAAACCAGCTATTTCAGCCTGCTATTTCAACCTGCTATTTCAATTAGCTATTTCAACCTGATATTTCAACCGGCTATTTGAACCTGCTATTTGAACCTGCTATTTCAACTTGCTATTTCAACCAGCTATTTCAACCTGCTATTTCAACCTGCTATTTCAATTAGCTATTTCAACCTGATATTTCAACCGGCTATTTGAACCTGCTATTTGAACCTGCTATTTCAACCTGATATTTACACCTGCTATTTCAACCTGCTATTTTAACCTGCTATTTGAACCTGCTATTTGAACCTGCTATTTACACCTGCTATTTCAACATGCTATTTCAACCTGCTATTTCAACCTGCTATTTCATTTACAACTTTTATTCCAGTGTCTCTCATCATTATTTGCTATTGCGCTATTTGCTTAGTGGCTTTCGAAAGTTTTTTGCGGTCATCCTTACAGGTCACGCTCATCAACAGTTTCAGCAGCCCCATAACCTGGCGACAAGACGAGATTAAAACCTTGACTTGTTGATGATTACATCTATATAATACGCTAAAGGATTACATGTTCGTGCGTACGTTATCACCTTCCACACACATAAGAAAAAATGAGATTGCCAAAAGATGGTTATTTGTGAATGTCGCGAAAGTAAACAATTTCCATTTCATCCATTTTAAAATTAATTTTTACAATATCAAATTGTAAGTTATTTGCGCTAAAACATTACAATTTTAAATAAATGCATTAAAAATTGACATTCGTTCTATTGATGTGAACAATATTTAGCTGATATTTTTGCGGTAAAAATACAGAGACTATATATATATATATATATATATATATATATATATATATATATATATATATATATATATATATATATATCTTGAAGTTTAAAACTTTAAAGATGCTTAAAAAATGAACTTTCCCAAATTTATACCTACCAGCGAACATGCGCGATTTAAGTTCAAATTTAAAAGAGACATTTACACCGTTAAGTCCACACAACATCGGACGTCACTTCTACTAGACCAGGAAGTATTGTTACGAAAAAAATAAGGTTAATACCTTTTATTTGTCTAAAGCTCTGACGCGGCTTGTTGTATCAAGCGAAATTATTAGATAAAAAAGTCAAGATAAAAATATATTGTTTTGATTTCTTATTTTGATTTTAATAAAATATCTGCATCTAAGACATGTTTTTTTGAAGGCATTTTCCTATTTCCTTAAGTTTATATATATATATATATATATATATATATATATATATATATATATATATATATATATATATGTATAAGAGGATTTAAATTGCTACAATTTTAAATAAATACAAAAATAAAATATTCGTTTCATTTATTTTGGCAATGACAATTATTTTTACGAAAAAAGAAAGAGTAATTTCTTCTTAATAGTATTGTTTCTGACATACATTTATTATTTCAGAAGGCGTATATTTTTTAACCATTAAATTATACAGATTGATTTGAAAAGTACGATGGAATCTCCAATGCTAGTTATTATATTATTATTGCTATAATTGATCTACTATTTAAAGCACGGATCACGTTTTTATTGAATACAAATTAATTATCAATCAAAACTTATATGTATGTATGTAACCTATTTTATTTTACTCCTTTGCTTAAAAGTTGTAATGACATTACTGATTATATAATAAATGCCCAAAGAAGCCTGATAAATAAATAAATTAATTAATTAATACTTACATGAAGTAGAATAGAGTGAAATAGGGGACACGTGAAAGTAGGCGAAACTGAATTCTGATTAATAAATGTCTTCATCTATGCAAAATACGGTACGTAGACATCAGTTTGCCTAAAATAAAGAATACTGAAATACATGTAAACATAACTTTTTGCATAGTACCCGTAAAGCATTTATTATTATCAGACTTTCATAGATATATTTTCCGCCATTGTCCCAGAAACGTATCCCAGAATAAGGATAATAATCCAGAAATGACAATGGATTTATAATATAATTATGAGTGCCGCTAGAAAATGAGTTAGATAAAGGAACAAAAAAAGTGAGCGTTGTGAAGAAACCTGCAGAAGAATTGAGTAAAGACAGTGTGAAACGGAACGAATGAGCATTGAGAGTATAAGTATATGCCATTGAGAGTGTAAGTATATGCAATAGAGTGTAAGTATATACTATTACCACTCTTATTCTAGGATAACACAAGACTGTTAGTGTTTAGGAAAGACGGGGGAAACCCGCAAGGCTATTTGGTGTATATTTTTGTGTAAGTTTAATTTGAAGTTACGTCCAGAAACTCTTATATGAGCGTAACATCTGTAATCTGTTACTAATAGAGATTTGGTATCAGTTTGTCTGAAGTCAAATCTATCCTATTAATTCTATTAGTGTACTATTGTAATTCTTTTACTAATAGAGATTAAAGAACATACACTTTTAAAACTAAGGCCACCGAATTAAGAGACCAATGCTCTAAACCACTTAGCTATAGGGCAGATACAAAGGTTAGATGTCTGTCTGAAGTCGAAACTATGCGATTACTTCTATTAATGTACTATTGTACGAGCATTTCATGCTCAATCTAGGAGAGTGTAGTGTTGTAGTTGTTCTTTTGTCGTCACCCCATTCCTCCAGGCATTTAAGGGGTAGTGTGGCATATGTTGTGAGCTCATGATACATTTCTCCCAAGCATTACATCTTCCTTTTTCGAGAGCGAGGGTAGCGTACGTCAACAAGAAATTATCACAATCGGTTGTTCATTAGCTAGCAAAAGTTATTAAAATAGTGTTTTCTGTGCCCAATAGTCGTGGCGCTGTCAGGCATGTACCATGCATGGTTGTTTCGTTCTGTTAGAGTTTTTAGAGGGGATACAACTCTATATACCAAAGATTAACCAACCAAAGATATATGAGGCGACACAGTGCATATTTTTCTGAAAATGGGATGCCGGAAACTTTAAGAGATGAACGATGAAGTTTTCCAATCAGGCTTTGAGTATTTGTACACTTTTTACACTTTGCGATGGAAAGGGATATCCGTGGTCTATCTGAATTTAGATTCGATCTTAATAGAGGGAACTAAATTATTGGAGGATCCCAGTAGATATAGAAAAGTGAATGCGCACTGTTCATGAGAGGTTGTAAGTGTTACATTGTGATCGACGTAAGTCGCAGAATGGGTATATCAGCTAGTATGAATTCTGACATGTGTGAACTAGCGCAGATCGACGTGACATTAAGTTTGTGAAATAAACCAGTTCGCAGCAAAAATAGCAGGAAGAGATGACCTATAAGGTTAAGTCCGAGGCATGACGTAAAATAGGTCAAAGTAGGGTAAAAACAAAGGGATATAGGTCGACATGATGTTTCATATATCGAATTAAAAATAAACGAAGGTGTGAAAGTTAGTCGTTCGTGGAACTTTAAGCGGGACGAATTGCCAATAATGATGTAATACTTTAAAAGAATTTAAAATCGCCAGAAGGCAAACACAAGTCCCCTAAGATGTCTGTTCGTTATACTCATCTATTGATCTGCAGTTCAGATAACCAATTAGGAGTTAATTCAGTCACACTCTCTTGTGTGCGAGTTATTTTTCTCCAAAATAAAACCCGAAACTCTCAGCGAAGGTCTTGGTCTTTTTTTCTCTACCCGATAAAAAAGTTATATTTGTATTGCCACCCTGATGAGACGATCAACTGTCATACCAGACCATCATCCAAGCAGCAACCAGTAATTAATATGGTGACGGATAAGATGAAGAAATAAGGTATTTCACACACTATATCTATAATGAACATTTGGGGTAAAGCGTCACGATATACAAAACTACGTTAAGAACTTTTTAGTAACGAAAACGTTACATACGGACACGATGAAGAAGGCTTGCAAAATTTCAATCAGCATCAGGTATGCAAGTTGGTTTGTCGACAATCTTAGTTAGCTGATATTCAAGTATAAATTCGTGATAACACCTTTCTTCATCGCCAGTCTTGTTAGAGTATTGATTTACTCCTCTCCAGGAGTTAGGCACAAGGCCAGTTTTTATCTTACTCCCACAAGTAAGATGTGACCCAAGGTCGGGTCGGGAAAGTGGGGTTTAATAATTTCCTGGGAATCCCCGTCGGCATTCCCGGTAGGGGCGCCTCAGGCAGTAAGCAATAAACTTACTCCTCACTAAAGAGGGAGGCGAAGCCTGGACCTCCTAGAACTGCAGAGGACAGACCCATAGACCGGCGGAATCAAGCCATGAAGGCCAAGACAATACCAGTCTATGTGGTGCAGTATCCATCGGAACAGATACTACACTTTGATCTTAGCCAAAAGGCCAAGTAGCATTAAACTTGTTAGAGTAGAGTAGGCATTTTACATTAATTTATCAGATAAATGAATATTAGCGGAATGATAAGAAGACAGAACGTATCAATTCTTTCACAGATTGACGCAGTGACAATACCTCCATGAAGTGCTGTGGGACAGAAAAACACGGAAACACATATAAAGAAACCAGGGGTCTTCATTAGAGATGTCCTGATCACATTGAAAATCGTTCAAATTAAATGTAGGCAAAAATTCCATGTCCATAGTGATTTTGAAGATCAGGTTTTGAGGTAATGTTAGAATAACCTGGTATTCTGTTTAGTTATTCGATGAACTAGTCGCGTTTGGTGTCCTGTAAGTGAATTTACAGCTCTGGGAGCAGGGATCTTAGATTCGTAATCGATATTGATTTAATCGTATTATCATATATTTTGTTTGACTTTTATTATTTTATTATTACCCGATTTAGTTTCGTATTAATGTCCATTCTTTTAAATCCTTGATTCGAACTTGATGATTTTATCTTCACCACGAAATTTTATTTACGCTTTTTTTCAAAAATATCTCCTTTTATTAGCTTATAATTTTGCTCATTCTTTCTTTATTACCTTTTTTTTCCTTTTTTTTTGGAGCTTTTTTACTTCTATTCCCATTTACTTGCCTCCCTACGAAGGCAAAGTTAGAAACAAGGTCGGTATTTAATGTGGGGAATATCCAGCCCCCCCCCTCCCCAAAAGGTGCATTCTGGATTGGAACAAAGATAAAATTGACCTCAGTCTAGAAGGGATCTCTTTCACTGCCTGGGGGCATAAGTGTAGTATCAGAACAGATACTACATTTCATTCCCTACTTGTGCTCAATTTTATGTATTTTGCTTTGATAAGCGTGTGTGAATTTTCAATCTTGTTCAATATTTTCTTACTGTTCATCCTTTCTTTCTTTCTACTTCCGTAACATCCATTTTATTTACTTGTTTTCTCTTTTAGTTTTTCTCATTTTCTTTCTTTCTTTCTTTCTTTCTTTCTACTACCGAAACATCCATTTTATTTACTTGTTTTCTCTTTTAGTTTTTCTTTCTTTTTTTTCTTTCTTTCTTTCTTTTTTCTACTTCCGAAACATCCATTTTATTTACTTATTTTCTCTTTAAGTTTTTCTTTCTTTTTTTTCTTTCTTTCTTTCTTTCTTTCTTTCTTTCTTTCTTTCTTTCTACTTCCGAAACATCCATTTTATTTACTTGTTTTCTCTTTTAGTTTTTCTTTATTTCTTTTTTTCTTTCTTTCCTTCTTTCTACTCCCGAAACATCCATTTCCTTTACTTGTTTTCTCTTTTAGTTTTTCTTTATTTCTTTTTTTCTTTCTTTCTTTCTTTCTACTTCCGAAACATCCATTTTATTTACTTGTTTTCTTTTTTAGTTTTTCTTTCTTTTTTTTCTTTCTTTCTTTCTTTTTTCTACTTCCGAAACATCCATTTTATTTACTTATTTTCTCTTTAAGTTTTTCTTTCTTTTTTTTCTTTCTTTCTTTCTTTCTTTCTACTTCCGAAACATCCATTTTATTTACTTGTTTTCTCTTTTAGTTTTTCTTTCTTTTTTTCTTTCTTTCTTTCTACTTCCGAAACATCCATTTCCTTTACTTGTTTTCTCTTTTAGTTTTTCTTTCTTCTTTTCTTTTTTTCTTTCTTTCTTTCTACTCCCAAAACATCCATTTTATTTACTTGTTTTCTCTTTTAGTTTTTCTTTCTTTCTTTTTTTCTTTCTTTCTTTCTTTCTACTTCCGAAACATCCATTTTATTTACATGTTTTCTCTTTTAGTTTTTCTTTCTTTCTTTTTTTTCTTTCTTTCTTTCTTTCTACTTCCGAAACATCCATTTTATTTACTTATTTTCTCTTTTAGTTTTTCTTTCTTTCTTTCTTTCTTTCTACTTCCGAAACACCCATTTCATTTACTTGTTTTCTCTTTTAGTTTTTCTTTCTTTTTTTCTTTCTTTCTTTCTACTTCCAGAACATCCATTTCATTTACTTGTTTTCTCTTATAGTTTTTCTTTCTTTCTTACTTTTTTTGTCTTTCTTTCTTTTTTCTACGTCCGAAACATCCATTTTATTTACTTATTCTCTCTTTTAGTCTTTCTTTCTTTCTTTTTTTCTACTCCCATAACATCCATTTTATTTACTTATTCTCTCTGTTAGTCTTTCTTTCTGTACAACATCTCAACTTTTTTCTTTCGTTCAGGTTCTTTCCCTTCCGCTCTTTATACAAACCTGGTTTTGCTTTTTGGAATTTTTGAAATAGGGATTTTTAATTTGCATTATTTGTATTCTTCGGACTACTCTTCTCATCTTGTATGTTATTCTCACCACCTTTCGACAGATATACTCTCCTACCTTCTTCAGACGCGTCTTGTTAAACTGGGGAATCTGTACGGAATTAAGGGGTCCGTTCAGAATTCCGTACAAATTAGTGTAGCAGTTACCTCCTCCTTTCAAAACATAACTACACCGGTTTGCCGGTAGGTGGCGCTTTATCACCAACAGGTGGCGCTGTAAAGCGACACCAGAGTTATCTGCCCTTCGGACTATAAAACCCGGAGCCAAACGGAAAATCTCTCTCTTTTTTCACCGACCAGCATCGGCAGAAGTGCGCTGGCACTAGCGCTCCATCTCTCTCTCTCTCTCTCTCTTTTCTCTGGTCGGCAGAACGACGCTAATACACTAGCGTTTCGTCTCACGCTTTTTTTCTCAACCAGCATAACAACTACCAACACACGTGGGCAAACAACGGTAAGAGTTCTCAACTCGTTTTCTTTGTCTACGGCTTTCAAAGACTTTTCCTCTCGCCGGATTCATTCATTCCTTCTTATACCTTTTCAAGAACTGTTTTTCCATCGACACACATGCATACATCACACACTTACCCCATTCCACGTACACACACGTTCAATAAACCTTATTTGAACTACTTCATTTTTGTTTATTAATTATTACTCTGTCTTTTGCATGCAACATTGCTTGATTTACTGTACACGTTTATAATCGGGGGAACACGACCCACGATCTGAACATTAGTTTGACATTAAGATTCCCTAGTTTGACAAGATGCGCCGAAAAAGGTCGACGGTTATATCGGCCGAAACTTTTTGTGAATAACATCTAAGATCCGTTTTCTTTTCTGACGGAGTCTCGGCCTTTTGGTCGAGATCAAAGTGTAGTATCTGTTCCGATGGATACTGCACCCTATAGACTGGTTTTGTCTTGGCCTTCGGGGCTTGATTTACGCCGCCGGTCTATGGGATTGTCCTGTGCAGTTATAGGAGATCCACCCTCCCAGGCTTTGCCTCCCCTCTTTGGGGAGGAGTAAGTTAATTGCTTACTGCTTGAGGCGCCCCTACCGGGGAATGCATACGGGGCTGCCCAGGCAATTTTTGATGGTCAGAGTGCTCACCTCTCGGGCGCTGGCTTTTCAACCCCCACTTTCCGACCCGAGCTTGGGTCACATCTTACTTGTGGGAGTAGGATAAAAACTGGCCTTGTGCCTAACTCCTGGAGAGGAGTAAATTACTCTATCTCCTCTACGTCTCTTCAAACATTTTTTCATGCTTTCTGTCTTTCGCCCTTTCTTTCTCCATTCGCTTCCTTCTTTCTTTCATTATTTCTCTTCTCGAGGTATCATTTCTCTCTTTGTCCTGTGAAACCATTATTTTCTTCTTTTCTGTCTTTCATTTGTACTATCTTCTCAGACCATCATTTTCTTTCTTTCTTTCTTCTTTCTTCGCTTCGGATATCTTTTCTTTTTTTTCTTTATTGCTTTTTTTATATTAGTTTCAACATTGCTCATATACCTTGCTTTTAATTTTTATTTTTTATTGTTTCATTATTAAAGTTTCTTTTCCTTTGTTACAATTGTTTGGTTGATCTTATTCCTACTACTTTCTTTAACCATTTCTCTTTCTCGACATATTTTGCCGCTGTCATTTTGCACTAGCCTCGAGGCTACAAAGTAGTACGAAAGAAAAAAAAAAGATGGCGGCCAAAGCTGGAGGTCACGTGACGAAAGCGAGTGAGAGAAAGAGAGAGAGAGAAAGAGAGAGAGAGAGAGAGAGCGTCGTTGAGTAGAAGATTAAAACTGGCCGTCCTAAACCGATAGGCTGGCGAGCGGCATCGCTGATAAATCACGAAGGACGCGGGAGAGTGTGGGGACAAACATTTAAATAAGACGGCAATAGCCACCGTCGAAATGTGTCAGACATTTTCTGGCTGCGGACATTTTGTGCGTGACGCTCTCGGGAAATCTCGGACGCCATAAATTCCCATCGGCAACACAGGGCCATTTGCCGGCATCACAACTTACAAGACCATCCTGCCATCTCTTACACCGTGATTTCTTTTCTTTTAACACAATCCCCATTCCGCGTCACCCACTTCCCCGCATTCATTTTCATTTCTTTACACGTTTCAATCTTTCCTTCTTCATTGGTGTTACGCCTTTTCTTCTTTTTTCTTTTTGGTTTTTAATATTTTTTTACATATTCCTTCGACGTTTGGATATTTAAGTTGGTCTCATTTTTACTTTCACCGTCCTCGTATCTATCTATCTATCTATCTATCTATCTATCTATCTATCTATCTATCTATCTAAATTGCGCTACACACACACACACACATATATATATATATATATATATATATATATATATATATATATATATATATATATATATATATATGGGTAAAATTTTAAGCAAACAAGTAGGCGAGAAAAAAAATATGTAACTTACGATTACGTTTTGAGTAAGTTGAACAATTTAAAATGGAAGAATTAATATATATATATGCGTGTGTGTGAATCAATAAAAATAGTTGTATTAGTTGCTATATCTATAGAATATCTGTTATAAAGTTCACGTATATCTACGTTTGCACATATCGGGTCAACATCATATGGTGACTCGTAGTGTCTTGCATTCTTCAGACTATCCATTGCAATCCCAGAATACCAGTCACTATGCGCTTTTTCATTTTTTTAACTTAGGACTTTCTTAACTTATATATATATATATATATATATATATATATATATATATATATATATATATATATATGGTAGTATAAAAGGTATACAGAAAAGTTAGTGTTTTATTGCAGTGGGTAAATTATGAGGCTCACTGCTTGGAATTACATTCTAGGATCGTTTTAATAATTAAGCAATGTCCACTATATCTGCAAACTAATCTTCGATTTTATTACACCATCACAATCTATTCCAATGCATTCTCCTCCCTTTGTTTAAAATTTTTTTGGGCGCGTTTCACTTTTATGTGGAGTCATTAATTAAATCACCATATTGTTTTGATAAGTCTTAGCATTTTTTTTTATTTGATAATTACTGAAACATTTTTTATATGTATTTGCATTTTTAAATTTTTTTTATCTAATTTAAACACTAATATATGTATTTACGATTCATATTACTAGCACCATGAAGGCTTTTAAATAATTATTAGAAACATTGATTCATTTGTAATTTTTAATTAGTTATCCAAGAGTAGATATTATTTTCTGCTTAGGGCTAGTGAGCATTTCTCTACTCCGATTTTTTTGAGTATTTTAAGAGGTTTTCATGGAGCATAATATTGACATAACCTCCAATTTGAAATTCATAGTTATCATTAGACACATAGAGAGAGAGAGAGAGAGCGAGCGAGATTCCCTGATTTTTATTCCCTTTAAGATAATTTAACTTTAAGCCTTAAATTTGTAAAATTTTCTAAAATCAAATTCATGCAATAGATTTCGATCAAAATAGAGAATTAAGTTTCAAAACAGAATGGTCTGTATCATTATATGTTGATTTTAATCTTCGTAAGAGGACGGAAAAGTGGTTCAAAACTGTTTTGTAATTAATTTTACACGTCTTGAGACGGGCATTGTTTTACTATTTTTATAAAGTTATGTATGTTCAAATGTTAATATATTTGTATCTTCAAGATTTACTTTTAAGATAATTAACCGATTATTAATAATTTTGGAACACAACTGCTAGGCGTAAGGAGTCCAAATGTCGGCTATACTCAGTTTAGTTTAGTTTTATTCAAAGGTCGTAAATCAGATAGAACCCTCTTGATAGTTCTGATTTTATGTAATTTTTTTACAATAGAGATTAAGTAATAAATATTACCCAAACTTCAGTTCCTTTGGAATATTTAAAAGGGAGGAAATTCGAAAATTAAAATATATCAAGTTTGTATTAAATCCACAATCATTAGACACCAATTAGACAATATTTCCTGAATTACAAGTTCATCTCAATAACATTTAAGCTTAAGCCATAAGCCATAATAAATATCATGTAATGAATTTCGATCAGATTTAGAATAAGGATTCTGGACATAAGGTTTAGTACCATTATATCCTGATTTTACTCATTATAAGGAGACATAAAAGTGGTGCAAATCTGTTCTGTTCAGGGAATTAATTGTACCCGTCCTGTAGACGGGTATTGTCCTAGTATATATATATATATATATATATATATATATATATATATATATATATATATATATATATATGAGGTGAGTCAATGAAAAATAATTAGACCTGCAAATGGAAACAGATCAATATCTTCAGTTGTTCAGAACAAGGAGCATTTAGTAAATAAAAATATTTCTTCTTCTCTTTCAATTTCATTCCTTAATCCAGGCTTTTCAAAGATTAAAATCTAATCATCAGAGGAAGTAGTGATTGATAAGTTGACAGATAAGAACAGTCAATATTCAAAATTTTTATTTTTGCTCTATCCAGTATATTGAGCTTTCCTCACCTCACAATAGGTATACTCCTCTAAAAGTTACCTTTTAGTTATAAACCCTCATATATATATATATATATATATATATATATATATATATATATATATATATATATATATATATATATATATATATGTGTGTGTGTGTGTGTGTGTGTGTGTGTGTGCATCTGGTAAACTCTAGCTCAATTTACTAACATCTACAAAAACATAACTGTCCTCCCTTTGATTTAAGACAAATTCTAGTTAATAACACTAAAATTATACATTCCGAAACCGATTAAAAAACAAAAAATACTCGAAGCTATCTACATAAAACACAACAACCTTACATTAACAACATCACATATGAAACCAGTAGTAACATTTTAAAATGCTTAACGTGATGCGATTTTATTCTGTGATGCCATCCAGCGTTGCTGAATTTAAAATCGCTAATGACTTCCTGGTAGAACAACGCGGAAAACGTTCTCTGAGCGTTTCTCCACCGTCTTTTTAAAATTCTCTTCTTACTCCAGCTTTTTTGTTCATTTGCTTTTGACACCTGACGATGATTTGACGTAGAATCGAAAACGTTCGTGAAACATGTGAAACCTATGGAACATTTATTAATTTTTTTGATTGTAATACAAAAAAGACCATCAGAAAAATTTAAAAACTAAAAAAAGGTATAATTAAACAGACAAATTATGTTATTTTTAACAATGTTTGCATACACACACACACACACACACACACACACACATATATATATATATATATATATATATATATATATATATGAATAAGCTCATATTTATTAACCTAGATTTCTATCTTAGTTTCTTTACAAATATCTATTTACATATCTAGGTTTATTCAAAGCTTTCTATCTAAGTATCTCTCTATCTATATACCTATCTATGTAAACTTTCATTCACTCCATTCTTTGTAGCCAACTCCGACTTTCTCAAACTGCTTTCCATCAAGTGGCCGTTCCAAGACTATCCTCCTAACTACAGTCCATGACAGTGATCAATGACAAATTGTTGTAGGAGATGAAGACGAAAGTCTGGGAAACTATCCGGCATAAAGTCTATCAATAGGAGCACAACCCTTCTTTACAATTAGTTGAGTTGCAAGAGAATTTTGCCCACCCATCGTCTGCGCTCGCAGACCAACTTTCATGAATTATGGGCAAACTTTTTATCCGCCATTTTTCTTTCGTATTTGACGTTTATCTCCCTTATGCCAATGGATGTTTGAATGAGTACGTATAGGTGTTTAAAACTTGAAAACTCAGCACGCAGGTTAGATACTTAGATAGAAAGCTTTGAATAAACCTAGATATGTAAATAGAGATTTGAAAAGAGACTAAGATAGACGTCTAGGTTAATAAATCTGAGCTTATATATATATATATATATATATATATATATATATATATATATATATATATATATATATATATATATATATATAGGGTGTTTCAAAAGTCTTGGAAACATAACGATTTTTAATAACTCAAAAACTATTAGGAGTTGAAAAATGAAATTGGTACCGTTGGAAAGGTTAAAGTTTTGTGGGGAATCTTCAAAGTTGCTCAATATGAGCACCATTCGACACACGGCAGACATCTAGTCGATAGTCCATTTCCTGCCAAACGCGTTCCAGCATCTTGACGTCAATGGTTCCCACAACTGCCGTTACTCGAGCCTTTAGTTCGTCAATATCTCTTGGAAGGGGCGGCACATAGACTTGTTGCTTGACAAAGCCCCAAAGGAAAAAGTCACACGGGGTAGGATCTGGAGACCTAGGAGGCCAGGGCATGAGAAGGTCATCATCTCGCCCAGATCTCCCAATCCATCTACCAGGCAGCCATGTGTTAAGAAACTGCCTTACTCTAAGATTCCAGTGTGGTGGTGCACCATCTTGTTGAAAAATGAAGTCATCAGATTCTGCTTGTTCCAACTGAGCCATTAACCAGTCTTCCAGCATGTTGAGATAGGATTCACCAGTGATAGTTGCCTCTTCAAAGAAGAATGGTCCATAGACACCTTTCTTGAAAATTGCACAAAACACGTTCACTTTTGGTGAATCTCGCTCGTGCTCAAGAAGTTCATGAGGATGCTCAGTACCCCATATGCGAGTGTTATGCTTGTTAACTTTGCCATTCAGATGGAAGGTCGCCTCATCGCTAAAAACAAGCCGGTCATCAAAGCCGTTATCTTCCATCTGGAGCAAGCTGAAGTTCCCTGCTGGCTCTTCTCACTGATTTACGGGGGCTCCGCTGAAAGGCTGTCCGAACTTGCTCAACTGCATCTTCTGAAGTTGAAGGGCGACCTGTTCGCTTACTTGGGCACAAACACCCATCTTTCACAAATTTAGCATGCCATCTGACAATGGATTTCCTTTCAGGGGCTTCTTTTTTAAATTTCCTGCGAAATGCACGCTGAACACATGTCCACGATTCAGTCTTTGCAAATTGGAGGACGCAAAATGCCTTGTCTTGTTTAGAGAACGCCATTACTGCACCTGGAGAGATAACACGAAAATCAGTAGTATGACCAAAAACTTGATTAAGCAAGCTTTAAAATGGCACCAGTTTCATTTTTCTACCTGGAATAGTTCATGAGATATACGCATTTGTAATGTTCCCAAGACTTTTGAAACACCCTGTATATGTATATATATATATATATATATATATATATATATATATATATATATATATATATATATATATATATAGTAGAGAATGGTAGTTTGCTTGAAGCATTGCTGGGTATAGTAGTAGTAAGTTTTTGAAAGGCTGTGGGCAATGCAAGTTCCGGGTAAGATGCAAGTTGTAAGGAACAAAAACAATAACAATAAATCGAATACGAAATATGACTTACTATTTATTTTTCCTAAGATCTTACATAACAGCAAGAGTGTTTATAGCTGTTCGTGTGATGTCCGGGTGATAAAAAATCACTATTTGATATTTCGGGAAAAGACATCCTTTTGTCAAAAATAATTAAACCAGAAAAAATTTTTTTTTTCTTTTTTTTTTCTGGTTTAATTATTTTTGACAAAGGGATGTCTTTTCCCGAAATATCAAATAGTGATTTTTAATCACCCGGACATCACACGAACATCTATAAACACTCTTGCTGTTATGTAAGATCTTAGGAAAAATAAATAGTAAGTCATATTTCGTATTCGATTTATTGTTATTGTTTTTGTTCCTTACAACTTGCATCTTACCCGGAACTTGCATTGCCCACAGCCTTTCAAAAACCTACCATTATATATATATATATATATATATATATATATATATATATATATATATATATATATATATATATATATATATATATATATAAGGAAATTTGCTTGAAGCATTGCTGGTAAATATAAATGTAAGTTTGTAATCCGAGGCAGGAGCAATGTGATATAGGTACCGGAATGTGGAACAGATGAATACAAATAAATGAGAAGAGTAAAAAGAGAATAGAATCTCAAATCAATTTATTAATATTTCACGTAAAACAAATTCAATACCAGAACAGTAGATAGAAAAAAGTTTACTGTCAAGCAATTAAAAGTTCCGGACAAAAGTTAAACTTTTAACTTTAATTTTCGAGAGCGGGACCTCTCATTATCAAAAGATAAAAAAATGACCGACAAGTTTCGTATCTCTAGCGACGAACGACTGCCGTATGAGTAAAATAATTTTGAACATAGTCGAAGAATAAAATAATTACATATCGTCTGCTTATAGGCAGAACTGTCATGTTAAGAAAGCGATGTTTTTAACGTGTTTCAGAATCTGTCCTGGATTCAAAAAAATATCACAGAATGCATATTCTGCTAAAAATATTTATTAGCAAAGAAAAAAATTGAAATAAAATATCAATAAATGAAAAGAAATTGCTAATTTTTAAATGTGAAAAAAATGCATACGAACGAACATTTGTGAGCAATTATGAAGGACCGTGAAATCATATTCCTGTTCGGAAATGACATTCTGCTAATCTGAGAATGAAAAAGCTATGCTTTTCGAAATAAATTAAGTGTTTCCTTCCAAAGGTATCCATACGCCTCTGAAACTATGTAATGTAATAAGAAAAGGAAAGTTAATTTAATGTACCTAACATGACTCGAGATTACGTTTTTTTTTGTTTCAACGGAAATCCTGTGGTTCGAAAAACTTATATCTGAAATCCATCAAAAGTTAATAAACATGAAAAGCTAAGAAGAAAAGCGATTCTTAATGAAACAAACCCTAACAATTCTGCTAATCTGCTAAATATTATTCTCTGAATCTAGAATGTAAAAGAAAGTGTGGTGAATAACTAACCGAAACGCCCTAATTATGAAAGTGTATGTTGAAAGGAGTATGTCGTATTTAATTTGAAAATATAGAGTATTTAATTACTCCTCTCCAGGAAGTTATGCACAAGGCCAGTTTTATCTTACTCCCACAAGGTAAGATGTGACCCAAGGCCTGGAAAGTGGGGTTTGAAAAACTAGCGTCCGAGAGGTGAGCACTCTGGCTATTAAAAATTGCCTGGGCAGCCCCGTCGACATTTCCCGGTAGTTGCGCATCAGGCAGTAAGCAATAAACTTATTTTCCCCCAAAGAGGGGAGGTAAAGCCTGGGAGGGTGGACCTGCTAGAACTGCACAGGACAATCCTATAGACCGGCGGAATCAAGCCCCGAAGGCCAAGACAATACCAGACTATGGGGTGCAGTATCCATCGGAACAGATACTACACTTTGATCTTAGCCAAAAGGCCAAGAACCATATGAAAATATAGAGTAACTTAAAGACAATAGTAAATGCGGGAAAATGAAATGATGACGGTGCCAGACCAGAAAATATTCTATGAAAATACTTCCCGGTGAACGGTTGCAGTTGTACTGTATTTGACCGTGAGATTGAAAATTCGCTCAACTTCCTCTATGTATGAGTATGTTAGGAAAGATGTTGAGCCGACAAAAAACATAACAAATTATTAAAGATGAACGAACCGGACACATATTTATGAGAGAATAACATCAATAATTAGTGTAAATCGTGCTTGTAACATAATTCTGCATACTGCTTATGTTAACAAAGCTATAATGGCAACTAAAATAATGGAATATTGCTTTATTATAGAAATAAGCTAATAAATTTGTTTTTTTGCTTGAAGCAATCACAGGCTAAATACAGCAGATTCAATTAAGATGGCATTGATATATTACATATATTGATATTTAGTACATCTAATATTTAAATTTATTTTGTCGGATTTTTAATATTAGCCATAAATCAGAATGAATTAGACAAATCGATATTGGATTCAGAATAGTAAATTCCTTCGTTCTGATCCTCGCAGCATGTTGTTTACATTAAAAAGGTGTAACTCGCCCCAAAAAGATTATTACACTGGAGACAATTTTAAATCATGACCGAAAAAGCTAAAAGGATAAAAGATGAAATTCCTATTTTAACGTATAGGTAAAAAGTGTGAGTTATCTTTCTTACATTTTTAGGTGTTGCCTACTGGTATAATATATCGCTAAAAAGCCACTATTCACACATGCACAGAGTATTGCTGTGACATCTGGGATGATGCGCCAACAAATAGTCTCTCCCTTTTAGACAAGATACATAATAGGAGAAAATATGATAGGTCTCACACTGTCTACCAAGCTCCATCCTTCTGTCCCATCACCGCAATGTTGCATCCCTGTGCTCGTTTTACAAGTACTTCAATTAAATGTGCTCCTAGTGACTTGCTGCACATGTGCCCCTCAACGTAAATACGCCCAACTACCCCGACAAGCACCTAAATCTCACACCTCCACTGTAGAAGTCTCCAGATGTCGGAAACATTTCTACTCTGGTAGCATCTTTTCTCGAACTGCTTGCCATTGCAACTCCCTCCTTGCTCATCGTTTCCCGACTGTACCAACATGGAGAAATTTAAATGTAATGTGAAAAAATATCTCTCTGCACTACTATTCATGTAGGATGCCCCTATAAATAAGGCCCTTAATTCACAGAAGTCCCTTTACGTATCAGTGGTAATGTGCCGTGTTTGAGGTGAATATAAAGTAAGACATTAATCTTGGGCTACGGCGGGTTTGAGCAGCTAGTTCCAAATGTAATTCAGAGGTTAGAAATCTTTATAAGTAACTGGAGATTTACTTTAAGAAAAACAGACAGAACTTTCGTTCCAATCTGAGAGATCTATCCGTATAGTGGTTCGTAAGGAGACGGAGATGAATTTACACGTGTCTGATGACAAAATTGTATTGAGTCGCTCCATTTCTTTTCTCGTGTCAACTCCATCATTGGAATTTACTTTTAAAATAAGGAAATTGTCAGGACAACAAAAAACCGACGAATGCACACCTATTTTCTTTCTCTTCTGTTTAAAAGTGCAAAGGTCGAACACGACGCAATCACCGGGTTGGGTTATGAGAGATAATGATTCAGCTTAGTGAAACTTGGCTGGATTCAACATCAAATGAGATACGTACACAATATGGCGTCGTTTTAAGAAAAAGAAAAAAAAACGCGAATGAGTGAATGGGGAGACAAGCCGGAAGCAGACAAACCGGAAGCCAGACGAAATGAAAAGAGATATAATGAACTCCGCCAGACGACATCACAGCCTCACCTTCACACACCAAAAATGTCGGGAATTGGTTTATTCAGTTAAAAAGAATAACTTGGAAAAGAACATCTTTCAATTATACGTTCAAATGGCATCTTAACGTCGGCCACACTGCATCGTCGTCGACGCCATTAGAAGGCAAAAAAAGTAATTTTCGAAAATCAGAAATATTGAAACAGAATGTAAATGGAGAAAGTTGAGTTCGATTCTTAGTTTCACTCATAAGCAAATTACTAATTTATAAAAAAAAGATCTTAGCAGCAACTGAGATTTGTATCTACATTTTCTTTAAATTAATGTATTTTATTAGTGTTACATTGTCTCCGATTTAAAACACCATTTTTTTGTTTTCGACATACAATAACCACTTTCATCTATAGTGGATGGTTAGTGTAAGATTGGCATTTTGGTGGGTCGGCAGTTTCTTAATTTATGTGACTTAGCTGTCTTGAATTGAAAAAGAAAAAGGGTCCCCAAGTTCCATATAAAAACACCAACATCTTCACAATGTGAAAACCAACTTTATCGAATGTTTCATTAAAACAAGAACATACGAGTGTAACGTAAGTTTGCTCGGCAGACTGCTTTAAGCTACATACAGAATATTTAGTTCTGGAGATCCATTCCATCTTGTCATTTTCCTGCAAAGAAAGTGGGCATGTTTTAGCATCTTATCTGCGCTGCATCTTATCACGGAACTGCGTATTGTTCGCGCCAAACTTTCTGGGTGGAAATAAGGAAAAGGTTGAAAGGTTTTCATGCGCAGTGATGTGCTAATCGCTTTTTTATGACTACGACAGTTTGGATAGGCCTGTTTAGCCAACTTCTTATTCTTCTTCTTTCGTGTGAATCAGATGATTCTGGTGTTGGCATTAGTTCCCCCGATGTTTTTCTAGTTAGAAATCTTACTGGAAAGACATCGGGGACTTACGGGAACGACCACGAGAAGGTTGCCAACATCCCTTAATGAAAATTGTACTGTGGAACCGACTGGATTCGAACTTCGAACACCCAGGTCTTCAGTACGTGTCGTTATCCACTTAACCACAGTCACCTCCCGTTTAGCCAACTGAAACACAACATATTACAACGAAATAGATTGAGTGTATGTAAAACCATGCTGCCCCTCCTGATGACTGCCGACCCCAGCGTTGTGTGTGCCGTTGTTTTCTTCTGTTCGTTATAATTCATCGTTCTGGCCAAGTTGTCTACCCACTGACGAATCGTCGATTGCATGACACTGATTTACAAGTTTAGAACAAAAACGTATAAGACAAACACAAACTCATATACCTTGTGTATAAGTTAGTTAAAACTATGATTGTGTGTGTGACACCGTCGCGGACTGCCAAGACCCACATTGTCGTTACTAAATTCGTCAGCTCATTTCATCACTTGCTAAATCTTTGCCGAGCTCTGTCTGCGATCTGCTCCCCAGAGAAGTTGACTTTAAACTGAATGTCTTTCCTCCGAGTCCCAACTCGTCAACTCAGGTCTTTTGTATGTCACCAACAATACATGACCACCCACGTACTTTCTTTTGTGTGAGTTGATGAGTCACTTCCTATCCTTGTCCAAGGCCTCAGTTCTTGCAGCGTCCATAGTATGACATGTACATTGAGAATAAATGGATCTGTCATTTAACTTCTACACTCCCTTACTAGCAGGACCTGTTCCTATGCCTTACCCTTCATAATTGAGGAACTAAAGATACTCCCACTCCTACCCCTGGACCCCATATAAGTATCTTTAATCGAAATGTTAGCCATATATAAGTATTATTTATTGTTTACTTTCATTATTAAATTTATAAATAGTAATGAACATTTAAACATTCATATGTATTATTGGGATTTCTCGGACTACTGTCCTCATCTTAAAAACTATTCTCACAATATTGCGGTGGATGTAACCTTCGACCTTCATCAGGTGCGTCTTATTTAAATCGAGAATGCGTGTGTCGAACTCGGGAATCTGTACGGAATTTCGAATTGAACATTTTATTTAAGCTACGAGTGTAGATTTTTCTTGTTCCATCAGCCAGGATCGGGGATAAGTTTTAATCACTTTTTAATTATATTGCACGTATCACCTGTACTGGGAATTACCCCTCAACTTCTAGAAGACACTCACTTAAAACTGATTATTATTTATCATATTTTCTGTTTCGCCAAAAACCCACAATCGAGCGCTTTCTCTTTCTTTCTCTCTTGTTAAACTGTTGCAAATTATTGCGCGCGATTAAGAGAAGGGGTGTCTTTTACATGTAATTCAGTTTGGAGAGAGAGAGAGAGAAAGAGAGAGAGAATAAGAGAAAGAGACAGAGAGAGAGAGAGAGAAAAGAAAGAAAGAGAGAAAAATAGAGATAGTGAGGGGGGGGGGAGAACGAGTTTTGTTTAAATTTCTATTTTCTTCTTCAGCAACACGGGAAAATCCGGAAATCTGTTAGTTTCTAAAATAGAGCTATGCCAATTAAATGGAAGTATGTATACTAATAGATAACAAATATTACTGAGTGTATGTATGGCAGAGAAATTTGCCATTAGGGAGTGAAAATTACATCGGTTCAAAAGTGTAGTATCTGTTACGATGGATACTGCACCCCATACTGGTGTTGTCTTGGCCTTCGGGTCTTGATTTACGCCGGTCAATGGGTCTGTCCTGTGCAGTTCTGGGAGGTCAACCTTTCCATGCTTTGCCTCCCCTCTTTGGGGAGGAGTAAGTTTATTGCTTACTGCCTGAGGCAGGCTATCGGGGAATGCCGACGGGGCTGCCCAGGCAATTTTTAAATCCCACTTTCCCGACCCGACCTTGGGTCACATCTTACTTGTGGGAGTAAGATAAAAACTGGCCTTGTGCCTAACTCCTGGAGAGGAGTAAATCAATACATCGGTTCAGATAGCTGTAGAGAAGTCTAAAAAGACACTGATATTAAATCCGAAGGTCGGTAAAACGAAACCATTGTTGTACACTTCTATTTTAAGTATTACCCAGTTCTCAACATATGTAGTTTACCAGGCAGTTAAGATGAAGAACAAAGTAATGAGAGAAAACGAGAACATGGTGAGACACTTGAAAGGCAAGCAGACAGGCCAGACTATTCAAGAACCGAAGAGAATAGTCACAGCCAGAATCATTGCAATATTATTTTTCCATATGATAATGCATCAATATGATGGAGGGCAAAGTGTT